>OY776126.1:20173194-21423194 GCA_963675135.1 Galeopsis tetrahit
CTCTCATATCTCCCTTCTTCCCCAATTCACGCCGCCACGCCGCCGCCGTCCCAACCTCCAATCGGCCGCCGCTACCTTCCCTCCCAGACAAATTCGGGGTCGCCTCACCTTCTTCCTCCATTATCGCGGCCTCCCTCCACCCCACAAATCGGTCGCGGCCTCCCCCCACCCCAACAATCAGCCGCCGCCTTCCCCTCTCCCTCCGTTCTTGCTGTTGCCCCCACCCCACCCCAAAAATCGGCGCCGCCTTCCCCTCCCCCTCTACCCTCCATTCTCTCGAGTCTCGACCTTGGCCGCGCGCCTCTAACCCTCCCCCATCGCCGCCGTCTCCCTTCGGTGTCAGATATATTTTTTTCAATTTCGACAAACCAGTGTCAAATAGATGTATTATTGTCGACAAAAAGTTGTCCACAATAGTGCATCTACTCGACACTGGTTTGTCGAATTTTTTTTAAAAAAAATGATTTTTTTTTTGAAATTGTTTCGACAAATATGTGTCGATAGTATGCATTCCTGTCAATAAATTGTTGTCGACAGGAATGCATACTAAAGACACTGGTTTGTCGAAAATGTGCTTTAAATTTTTTTGAAATTTCTTTTGTCCGGATTAGTTCTGAAATTTAGGTGAAAGTATTGTAGGTGGAATTTCTGTTGATTTGTGAGCAAAATATTTGTGGGTTAAAAGAATTTTATGTTAGTTTTATTGGATATATAATATATATATGTTAGATATATATTATATATATTGTAAATCTTTATATTCCTTATTTAAAAGATATAGATTAGGTTTGGTTTTGTATCTATATAGATACTCTATCATATGTAACTCTTCAATTCAATCAATGAAATCATAATTTTATAATTTATTATTTCTGTGAGTGTTATCTAATAATCTCATAATCAGCACACTAAGTGAGTAGTGAGCTGATAGGATCAGATAAGATGACTTAGGCCGAAATCAGATGAGTTGAATGGTTTCAATCAGCTGAGGAGGTGATTCTTAGATTTCAGCACAGTTGGTCAGATCAGCACAGTACTGTGTCAGCACAGTACTTCAGCAGAGTGTACCAAGATCAGTACTTCAGCAGAGTGTACCAAGATCAATACTTCAACACAGTACTATCAGATCAATACATCAGCACAGTAAAAGATCAGCACAGTATGGAGTCTATCAGCAGAGTTAGCTTTTGATCACCAAAACAGAAGAGTTGAGTATCAGATCACTAAGTAGTGTTCTGATCTTTATGGACAAGTCTTCTGATATGAAATTAGTTAGTTTAACTAACTATATTACAGTTACAACTACTTGAGGGCATAACTACCATTTCAGTTGGGCAATAACAGAGCACATGGGTTGTTACAAGCGGTTGCAAACGGTTGCTAACTACTCAAACAGTTCCTAACAGCAGCAACTACCTTTGGTCTTTATAAGCTCTTGTATGTGTACATTGTAAAGGTTGACGATTTTGGATGCAAGTACGATTGTAATCTTTGAGTTGTGTGAGTTCACGAGTGAAGTGAGGAAATATCCAATTCCGAGTGAATGAGTGTGTAAACATTCTTGATCAATCAAAGAACTACTCGTCTGGTCCAGTGGATGTAGATCACATTGATCGAACCACTTAAATTCTTGTGTGTTGTTTGTCTCATTGCTTACTTTTCTGAATTACTATCCTAGAGCAGTTATTTCTTCTATATTCAAGTGTTCTACTTGGTTGGAGACGTATAATCGACCCGAATATCTTGACAATTGGCGTCGTCTGTGGGAAATTGAAGTAGCTGCAGATCTAAGATGGGAAATTCTACTAAGTACAACATAGAGAAGTTTACAGGCACAGGAGATTTTGGGCTGTGGAAGGTCAAAATGCAGGCCCTCCTTGAACAGCAAGGATTATTCGAGGCTCTCGAAGAATCCGAAGAGATTGCAGAAGAAACTGCAACAGCTGCAGCTAAAAGGAGCAAGTTGCTTAGAAAAGCTCGAAGCACGATCCTACTCTGCCTTGGAGATGAGGTCTTGAGGGAGGTTGCTAAAGAGAAGTCAACGAAGGAGGTTTGGGATATGCTTGAAAACCTATATATGGTGAAAACTCTTGCTAACCGACTCTATTCGAAACAGAAGTTGTATGCCTTTAGAATGGGAGATGACAAACCCATTACGGAGCAGCTAGATGAGTTCAACAAGATACTTGATGATCTGGAGAATTTGGATGTCAAGCTTGAAGAAAATGATAAGGCTCTGATCTTGTTGAGTGCTCTTCCTAAGTCCTTTGAAATCCTAAAGGACACCATCTTGTATGGTAGAAAGGAGGCAATCACATTGGAGGATGTGATATTGGCTGTCAAGTCCAAGCTACTACATAATAAGACATCTCAGGGAGATAAAAGTAGCAGTGGAGAGGGATTGGCAATCAAGGGAGGACAGAAGAAATCTGTCTCCAAAAAAGGGTCTAGTCAACCCAAGGGAGCTGATAAGGGAAAATCAGCAGTGCCAAATCAAGGGGAAGTAGTGTGCCACCACTGCAACAAACCTGGGCACTATAAGAGTACTTGTTTCAAGTACAAATAGCTTATGAGAAAATCTGGTCCCAAGAACCCTGTTGATAAGAATCAAGCAAATCAAACCCAAGAGGATAAGGAGAAGAAGGGCTATGAGTCAGCTCAGTCCCTATCCATCACTTCCACTAAAGAACAACAAGATTGGATTTTAGATTCAGGGTGCTCTTTCCACATGACTCCAAGAAGAGATTGGTTTCATGATTTTAAGCATCAGAATGGAGGTTCTGTGTTGTTAGGGAATGATCACACTTGCAAAGTCAAAGGTGAAGGTACAGTACACTTGAAGATGTATGATGGAGTAGTGAGGATTCTCAAGAGGGTCAGGTATGTTCCTGAACTCAAGAGAAATTTGATATCTCTTGGTATGCTGGATTCATTGGGCTATAAATTCCAGTCAGAAGATGGAGAGCTCAGAGTTTCAAAGGGGGAGCTTACTGTTCTTAAGGGTGAGAGAAGGAATGATCTCTACTTTCTTAAGGGAGGAACAGTTATTGGCAGATCAGATGTGGCAAGAGTGCAAGACAACTCAATGTTGTGGCACAGAAGACTAGGTCATGTAGGAGAGAAGGGCCTACTTGAGCTAAGTAAGCAAGGATTGCTATGTGGTGACAAGATCACAAAGCTTGATTTGTGTTAGCACTGCATTCTTGGGAAATCCAAGAGATTGAAGTTTGGGAAGAGTACACACTCTACCAAAGGAATTTTGGACTATGTCCATTCAGATTTATGGGGGCCAGCTAGGAATCAGACCAGAAGTGGTGGGAGATATTTCTTGTCTATCATAGATGACTACTCAAGTTAGGTATGGATCACTATCCTGAAATCCAAGTCAGAAACATTTGAAAAGTTTAAGGAATGGCTCACTGAGGTTGAGAATGTCTCTGGAAAGAATCTCAAACATTTGAGAACTGATAATGGGCTGGAGTTCATATCCGAAGAGTTCAATGTTTTCTGCAAGAAGAAGGGTATAGTGAGGCATAGAACAGTACTAGGTACACCTCAGCAGAATGGAGTAGCTGAGAGAATGAACCAGACTTTGCTTGAGAGGGTCAGGTGCATGTTGAGCAGCTCGGGATTGCCTAAAGTATTTTGGGGAGAAGTAGTGTCAACAGCAGCTTATTTGATAAACAGAAGCCCTTCCTCAGCTGTGCAATTTAAAACCCCAGAAGAGTTATGGTCTGGCCATGTAGCTGAGTACAGTAATTTGAAAGTTTATGGTTGTTTAGCATATGCCCATGTCAAGCAAGATAAGCTTGAGCCTCGAGCCTTGAAATGTGTGTTCGTAGGGTATCCTTCAGGTGTGAAAGGGTATAGGTTGTGGTACCTTGAAGCTGGAATGCAGAAGTGTATTATCAGCAGAGATGTAACTTTTGATGAGAGTAGAATGCCATTGAAAGAAGAGGCAAGTTCAAGTGCAGCACACAACAAACCAGATGAGACACAGGTTGAGGTGGAGCATGTTGAAACCAGAACAGTAACTGAAGATCAGATTGATCCAGATGAGGAGGAGACTACTCATAGTGATACTGAGCTTCATGACTATCAGCTGACTAGGGACAGAACCAGAAGAGAAGTCCACCCACCTCAGAGGTATGGTCAAGCTGACATAGTATCATTTGCATTATGTGCAGCTCTTGAGGTGGAGTCTTTGGAGCCTAAAACTTACACAGAAGCCATAAATTGTCATGACAAAGATAAGTGGTTAGTTGCTATGGAGGAAGAACTGTTATCTCTGAACAAGAACCAGACTTGGGAGATTATTGAGAGACCTAAGAACAAGAAACTTGTTGGGTGTAAGTGGATCTACAAGAAGAAGGTGGAGGCTCAGAGAGGTGGCAAGATTAGGTACAAGGCAAGACTTGTAGCTAAAGGATTTACACAGAAAGAAGGTATTGACTTTAATGAAATCTTCTCACATGTTGTAAAGCATTGTAGCATTAAAATCTTGTTGGCTATGGTTGCTCAATATGAATTGGAGCTGCATCAAATGGATGTGACCACAACATTTCTTCATGGTACTTTAGATGAGAAGATCTACATGAAAATACCAGAAGGGTTGGACATAGAAGATGGAGAAGACAAAGTGTGCTTACTCAGAAAATCACTCTATGGCCTCAAACAAAGCCCTAGACAATGGTACTTAAGGTTTGATGAGTACATTTGCTCAGCTGGTTTTGCAAGAAGCTTGTATGACAGCTGTTTTTACTTCAGGAGGGTTGGGAGTTCAATTACCTATCTTCTGTTGTATGTAGATGATATGTTAATAGCAGGGGATTCTATTAACAATATCAATCAGGTTAAGGAGATTCTCAAAAGGGAGTTTGAGATGAAAGATCTTGGTGAAGCTAAAGTGATTCTTGGGATGGAGATCAGTAGAGTTGAGGGAGCAATTCAGCTTAGTTAGCCTACCTATCTGAGGAAGGTGTTAGAGAGATTCAAGATGAATCAAACTAAGCCAGTTTCTACACCAATTGGCCAGCATCAGAAGCTATCCAATCAAATGTGTCCCAAGAACAGCCAGGAAAGAGCTCAGATGAGTAAGGTTCCTTATGCCAGTGCAGTAGGGAGTTTAATGTATGTTATGGTGTGTTGTAGACCAGATTTAACTCATGCAATGAGTGTAATCAGCAGATACATGAGTGATCCAGGCTTAAGTCATTGGGAGACAGTTAAGTGGGTCATGAGATATGTTCTGGGATCAGTTGAGAAGGGTCTGAAATTTGAGAAGATATCAGATGAGGGAGTAGCACTTGTGGGATATGTTGATGCCGACTATGCAGCCAATGTAGACACAAGAAAGTCCTTAATAGGGTATGTATTCACCTTATTTGGTACAACTATATCATGGAGGTCAATACATTAGTCTGTAGTTGCATTATCTACTACAGAATCAGAATATGTAGCCTTGACTAAAGCAGTTAAGGAGAGCATGTGGCTTAGGGGTATCTTGAAGGAGTTTGGTATATCACAAAGAAGTGTGACTGTCTTCTGTGATAACCAAAGTGCAATACATCTTGCAAAGCATCAGGGGTATCATGAGAGAACTAAACATAGAGATGTAAAGCTGTACTTTGTAAGAGATATTGTAGAGAAGGGGGTGGTCCAGGTAGTGAAGATTGCTACAGAGGAGAACCCTGCTGATGCATTCACTAAGGCATTGCCAAAAGAGAAGTTTGGCTTGTGTCTTAGACTTATTAGACTGCATTAATTCCTTTGAGGAGAAGGCTACTGTTCTTGTGGCAGAAGATCAGTAGTGGAGGCTATTCTTTGAGGAGAATCGTGTTGGTATTTTTTAATTTTTGGTGGAGATTAGTTCGATTATGAGCTAAAGGTGGAGAATTGTGAGTGTTATCTCATAATCTCATAATCAGCACACTAAGTGAGTAGTGAGCTGATAGGATCAGATAAGATGACTTAGGCCGAAATCAGATGAGTTGAATGGTTTCAATCAGCTGAGGAGGTTATGCTTAGATTTCAGCACAATTGGTCAGATCAGCACAGTACTGGATCAGCACAGTACTGGGTCCGCACAGTACTTCAGCAGAGTGTACCAAGATCAGTACTTCAGCACAGTACTATCAGATCAGTACATCAGCACATTAAAAGATCAGCACAGTATGGAGTCTATCAGCAGAGTTAGCTTTTGATGACCAGAACAGAAGAGTTGAGTATCAGATCACTAAGTAGTGTTCTGATCTTTATGGACAAGTCTTCTGATATGAAAGTTAGTTAGTTTAACTAACTATATTACAGTTACAACTACTTGAGGGCATAACTACCATTTCAGTTGGGCAATAACAGAGCACATGGGTTGTTACAAGCGGTTGCAAACGGTTGCTAACTACTCAAACAGTTCCTAACAGCATCAACTACCTTTGGTCTTTATAAACTCTTGTATGTGTACATTGTAAAGGTTGACGATTTTGGATGCAAGTACGATTGTAATCTTTGAGGTTTGTGAGTTCACGAGTGAAGTGAGGAAATATCCTATTCCGAGTGAATGAGTGTGTAAACATTCTTGATCAATCAAAGAACTACTCGTCTGGTCCAGTGGATGTAGATCACATTGATCGAACCACTTAAATTCCTGTGTGCTGTTTGTCTCGTTGCTTACTTTTCTGAATTACTATCCTAGAGCAGTTATTTCTTCTATATTCAAGTGTTCTACTTGGTTGGAGACGTCTAATCGACCCGAATATCTTGACAATTTCTCTATATGGTATCAACGAGTGGTCCGGCTAACGCCTTGATCCGACACCCTTCCTTGTAGTCGTTGTCCGACGTCCAACGTCGTTCAAAACTCCCGACTACCACCCTTCCCAATCTCGGTTCCTTCAACCGATACTCCATATGTTTCTTAAATCAAGAAACAATTACAATCTTCCATTAACATCCCTGTTCCAAGTAATTTACTACTTATTCAGCAAAAACATTAATCAACTCTCCTCAAAGAATCGTGCACCTACTCCCTTTATTAATTCATCAATTACACATCATTTTCTTGATTCTTTAATCACAGAAGATTCCTCAAGAAGATTCATCTTCTTCCCCAAACTCTTGTCCATGGATGCCCTGCAACTCCATCATCAAACTCCTCTCATGGCCGCCTGGTCTCCTCGGCGTGAACTCCCACTCGCGACGGCGTCCTCTTCAAATCGCGACTTGCACCTTGAAGCCTCGGCCCGATCGTCCCAATCGATCGCAGCCCGCGCTCCCCTGTTTCTTGCAGCCCGGCCCGTATCACAGCCTTCTGCCATGGTCGCCGGTAAGTCCTCTCACCGAGCGCGTCCTGCATCCCACACGCCCTACCTCGGAAATTGCCAATTTTGTTGTGTATAGGGACACACGACGCGTTCTTGCCCTGATTTGGCTGACTTGCAACCAGCTCAGATCCCCAACTCACCGAGTCGACTCCGTCCTTACTCCACTGCTACATACACCCCCAACTCTGGTCAAAACACCCCCTCGAATCTACACACTCACTCCCCTGCTACATACACCCCAACTCCGGTAAGTACACCCCCCGCATCTACGCACCCAGTACCCTACTACATACACCCCACCCAGTACATACACCCACCCTGCTAGCACATACACCACCTCCGCCCACTCGACTATTTCACATACCCACTTCATATTTCGGTTCGGATGATGTAGTCATCGGTGATGGTAACGGTTTGCATATTTCGCATATTGGTTCCTTGTCGTTTTCTCATGTTGATATGTTAAAATTCTCAAACGTCCTTGTTGTCCCACAAATGGCCAAAAATCTTATTTCTGTTTCAACCTTGTGTCGAGATAACGATGTTAACATTATCATCGTCTCTACTTATTTTCAGGTGCGGGATGGCAAAACGGGGAGCATTCTCCTCATGGGGTGTCGCATGTATAATCTCTATGTATGGCCGACTCGAGCGTCTACCTCACCTACAACCTCTATCTCCGAAAAACAACCTACCACCATATGGCATGCCCGTCTAGGCCATCCATCCTCTAAAATCATGTCTCACACCTTATCCAGGTTTAGTTTACCAACTACGACCTCAAACCCTTTGCACTGTAACTCTTGCAATTGTATAAAAAGTCATAAACTGCCATTTTACGATTCCAGCATTATCTCTACCACCCCCCTTGAGGTCATTTACTCTGATATTTGGTCATCTCCTGTCCAATCAGATGATGGCTTCAAATATTATGCCATTTTTGTTGACCACTTTAGTAAATATATATGGATTTACCCCCTAAAACGCAAATCTGATGCCCTTCCCACCTTTACATCCTTTAAAAACATTGTGGAAAACTTCTACAACACTAAAATCAAAACCCTTTATACTGACAACGGGGGTGAATTCATTGCCCTACGATCCCTCCTTCAAACCCATGGAATCTCCCACCTAACTACTCCACCCCACACTCCTGAACATAATGGCATGTCTGAACGTCGTCACAAACATGTTGTTGATACGGCTTTAGCCCTCATACATCACGCGTCCATGCCTCTCATTTATTGGCCTCACGCCGTTTGTGCTGCAACCTATGTTATAAACTGCCTCTCTAAACCCAACCTAAACATGCAATCCTCTTATCAATATCTCCTAAAACAAACTCCTAACCTGTCTAAACTTCGAGTCTTCGGTTGCTTATGCTATCCTTGGCTTCGCCCCTACACCTCCCACAAATTAGAACCTCGATCCACCCCTTGTATCTTCATTGGATACTCTCTTACCCAAAGTGCCTACATATGCCTTGACTTAAACACCAAAAGAATATATACATCTCGTCATGTTCAATTCGTTGAAAATATATTTCCTTTAGCCACTCCCACAGCCATTTCGAGTACACCCACTGAATTAATAGATACACCCTCCGAATTAGTAAATACACACCCCATTTTAGTAAATACACCCCCTGCCCACCAGAAAACCCTAATGTTATGCTTTTTCCACCACCCAATCTGCTTCATACACCCCTTCCTTACCTACTGATCTTGCCCCACCCCCAACATTTACGAATAAACCCCCTCCCCAAAATATACCCCCTCTCGACGTCAACACATCACCCCCACCACATCTGTTCCATACACCTCCTGTTCCACTTAATACACCCACCAGCCCAACACCCAGCCCCGCTGAACCCCCTGTTCCGCTTAATACACCCCCAACCCAACGTCCAGCCTTGCTGCACCCCCTAGCTCACTAAGTACACCCACCCCACCTCTTCGACTCGAGTCGCTAAATGCTCCCTTATCGCCATCCCCACCGCCCCCCAAGGCACTCGAATGGTCACTCGAGCTCAAAACAGAATCTTCAAACCAAACCCGAGGTATGGTCTTACCATTAATTTATCTTCTGACACTGAACCTAGCTGCGTCTCTCAGGCATTAAAAGATGAACGATGGAGGGAGGCCATGTCATCTGAATTTAATGCCCTTCTCAGAAACGGTACTTGGGATTTAGTACCACCTGATGATTCGGTCAATGTTGTTGGTTCCAAGTGGGTCTTTCGTATTAAGAGAAAATCGGATGGTTCCCTGGACAAATTTAAAGCTTGACTTGTGGCCAAGGGCTTTCATCAACGCCCCGGAGTTGATTTCTCAGAAACGTTCAGTCCTATGGTCAAACCAGCAACCGTTCGAGCGGTCCTTAGCATTACAGTCACTAACGATTGGCCACTTCGACAGTTTGATGTGAACAATGCTTTCCTTCATGGCTCCTTGTCTGACACCGTTTTTATGGCTCAACCTCCCGATTTTGTTGACAAAACCTTCCCCACATATGTTTGTAAGTTACACAAGTCCAACTACGGCCTAAAACAAACACCTCGTACTTGGTACTTTTCTCTTCGAACCTTCCTCGAAAGCATTGGTTTCATTCACACCAAATCTGATGAATCTCTTTTTGTGTACAACAAATCTGGTATTATTGCATATTTTCTTGTATACGTTGATGATCTTATACTTACAGGAAATAACCCTTCTTTCCTCATTAAAGTGGCCTCAGACCTGAGCACAAAATTTTCTATCAAAGATTTAGGACCCCTTTCCTACTTCTTAGGTGTGGAAGTACTTCGTACTACGAAATCATGCTTTCTCTCCCAACGTAAGTATATCATTGACCTTCTTACTCGTTACAATATGATCACTTCAAAACCTGTTCAAACACCTCTCTCCATCTCCACACGCTTATCTCTATCTCATGGATCATTACCTACTGATATCACCCAATATCGTCAAGTTCTTGGAAGTCTCCAATATCTCCAACTTACTAGACCCGATATTGCCTTTGCTGTACACAAATTGTCTAAATTCATGCATGCTCCTACCATAACTCATTGGAGTACTGTCAAGCGCCTTCTTCGACACCTAAATGGAACTAGAGATGTTGGAATCACCCTTCGTCCCAATCCCTCTTCCTCACTACATTGCTTCACTGATGCTGACTGGGCCAGAAACTCTAATGATCGTACATCTACAAGTGCTTATGTTGTCTTTCTTGGACCAAATCCCATATCCTAGGCTTCCAAGAAACAAAAGTCGGTTGCTCGCTCCTCAACTGAAGCAGAATATAGAGCCATTGCATCTGCGGCTTTTGAGGTACAATGATTAAAATCTCTTTTTCAAGAATTATATTTTCCCATCGACCCTCTCCCTGCCATCTATTGTGATAATATTGGAGCCACATATCTTTGCTCCAACCCCGTATTTCACTCACGGATGAAACATATTGCTATTGACTATCACTTCGTTCGGGACTTAATCAAAACATCTCAACTACGTGTTTCACACGTGTCGTCCGAAGACCAACTAGCCGATGCTCTCACAAAACCACTTGCTCGTTCTCGTCTTCAAATGCTTATGATCAAGATTGGACTCTCCTACGGTGCTCCATCTTGAGGGGGCGTATTGGATATATAATATATATATATGTTAGATATATGTTATATATATTGTAAATCTTTATATTCCTTATTTAAAAGATATAGATTAGGTTCGGTTTTGTATCTATAAATACTCATCATATGTAACTCTTCAATTCAATCAATGAAATCATAATTTTATAATTTATTATTTCTCTATAAGTTTTGTTGATAAAATATTTTTTGGTTATGTTTGGGTGGCATTTGGGTGGTGGATGGCTGCCGGAGATGGTGGATGGCTGCCGGAGATGGTGGCGGCGCCTGGGGCGATGCCGGAGGGCTGCTGGCGTAATTAGGCTAGAGTTTAAAATTGGAGAGTGTATTTATTAGATCAAGTTTATTAAAAGGGTAATTTGGGTATTTTACGTATTTATTAAATTAATAGATGAGTGGGGGGAGTAGACTTAACAAAGCTGGAGGGGTATATAGCCAGGGCCATATTAATTGCTCGTAAAATTTAACATGTATAGGCCCAATTATAGAGAGTTGAGTAGCAGTGGATGAAATGTTGGCCCGGCCCAATTTACTTGTAAGCTTTATTGTCATTGGGCCAATTTGTTTATATTTGCCCATGAAAAAAAAATAAAAAAATACCTATAGCCATTAGTGTCATTATTGAAGGATGAAAAGGTTATGTGATATTTTCAATAATGGCTGCAACAACCCAACCCCCTTTGGAATTGAAAAAATAAAATAAAATAATTCGGGACATAGATCGCAGGTTATCAATTTTTTCAAATATTTGACCTATTACTTTTTTTTCTTGTACAAATAACATTAAAAAATTGAATATAGTTATAACAAATTATAATATAATGAAATGCAAATTTATAAATAGGTTAGCTGACAATAGTTTATTGCTTTTGAGTTTTGACCAAACTTTTATCAAATGAAAGTTTGTTCTCGCATTTTCCCCCACCCAAAATAACTCATTACAAGCATAGCCCTAAATTATTTGGCACTATTTTTTTAACTTTTTTTTTTTTTTTTGGTAAGCATTAATTTGTACGTCGTTTTCGTAATTCTAGCTTTTTCTTTATTGAGTGAGTTGATAAAACTTTTGTATCATGTTGCATCACTAATTATTGATAAAGCCAATTACATACTTGTGATTTTCTTTTCCTAATTTTTGTACTTGTAGTCCACTTACACAAATATATATTATATGCTACATATTTAGCTAATTAATTCAGAGTAACAAAAGAAAAATGTTAGTGGGGTATAAGGAGTAGGCCTCTTTATAAAAAGTTTGCATTCAACAATTTGTCAACTTCTTAAAGCCACAAAGCATCATTGTGTCCATCCCATTTGCACCATACATCATTTTTGACTCCACTTGCTTCTTTTCAAAGCTTCACAAACAAGTTTATTCACTCATTTCCTTTATAATAGTATACTTTATTTATTTTACACGCCCCCTCATTTATTTATTTGCATACAAGTACTATTATTTTTTTTCCAGAATGAAATGTGAGGCTATAGATATAATTAGTACTTGAGTTTGCTTTCATGATTTCATAAGTACTGTTTTGATGAAGTAGGCGAGGTGACTCAAGCTCGTGATCAAAGTTAAGCCCGGGTCAGATTTGAGGACAACTAAAAAACGGAATCAGAGAATAACATCAGGGTGAATTGAATGAAGTGGCAGAACGGACATTTATCACATAAAATCATTTATCATTCAAACGGTACATGAAGTAGCACATACAATCAACGGTAAAACAAGATGCAAAATTAAGTTCAACTCGAACAACATCTATTCCAACCCCAAAATAAAGAGTCTCAAATAAAAAAAAATTACATCAAGTCGTCGAACTCGGATGAGTTCACACAGCGCTAGTGATTTGGGTGGAATTTGCGTGATTTTAATGTACATTTGAAGCTTATATTGCTCATGATTTCATTGGTTTATTGATCCATTATGGATACTTTGATCAAATTGGGAGAAAGGTAGTGTCCTTGTCTTTTTGTAGGAAAAACAAGGATTTTGGGAGTAAAACACATACCATATCTCACTAGACTGAAGGGAGGATTGCACCATTGGAATCGTCTCGAAAAATGGAGCGGGATGAAAAGAGAATCAAGCTAATCGGAGGTCGAAAGCATAAGTTACACGCAAAACAAGTTTGAGGGTGCGACATAGCCGAACCATGACCTACGAGTTGTAAATTTTTAGATTACTCGACCGAGCTGGAGGGGACGACATGGGGCCGCCTTGACCGAGCATTCAGAAACGACCGAGGCCGACCGAAGACTGCAACTTGCATATTGCGATGACTCGGACGACTTGAAAAAGAATGCCCCAAGACCTCCTCGGCCGAGCCCGAGGCCGGCCTGCCACTTGCAAATTCTGTCCTGACTCGGCCAAGTCGGAGTTGCCCCTTTTTGGACGATTTTTGCGTATTTTCGCCATTTTCCGAGCGCCTACTTGCAAAACTCGTTTCTAAACTCTACCTCAAGACTATAAATACCCTCCTGTCATATTTTTATCAATTCATCACCCCTCCCGCAAGAATTCTTCACACATTCACACACACTTGGAGGTGTTCTTCACCCATTTCTTCTCAATTGGAGCAAGGATTGGACCATTGGCTTTTAAATTTTAGTCTCCATCATCCTATAGACTAAACTTTCTCTTTCCTTTACTTTTTATTTCATTTTGTCATTTAGTTTTGTAATAGTTAGATTATGATTATGTTTGGCTAGAACACCTTTTGTTTTAGGGCTATGTAGACACTCTTGATAATGTTTATGAATTAATTTCTTGCTTATTTGGTATATGTGTTGTTTACTCCTATTTGAACATTTGGATTTCATTGCAAAACATGTCATTAGTGTACATAGTGATGTGCTTAATCTTGATTAATTGAAATTGGATTGAGAAATCTCTTTTGATTAATTGATTACAAACATTCCACCTAATTTATTGTGAAATTGAGAATCTATTAGGAGGGTGTGTGATGATCTTATGAGCCTTTTTGGGTTATATGATACATGCTTGGTAGAGATACATGTTTGTGTGATATTTCCTTTGAATTAATTGGATCGAAAGAACTTTACAAACACATTACCACTTAAGTCAGCTTTTAGTCATAAATGGATTCATTAGTGTGTCATATGCCTTGGAACCTATCTTCTCTTAATCGAGTTTAATCAACTCTACTTTTATTTTCATGATTTGTATGAGCATACTTGATCGATTTTACTTATTACTCGTTTATTGTTTACTAGTGACAATTTGGTAGGCAATTAGGGGTAATCAAACACTTAACTTTCGATCACGTCTATTTAGAACTTAATCAACAAACTCCACTGTTACACTCTCCCTCCTTGTGGGATCTACCTCGTACTGACTTCGCTACAATATACACTGTATACTTACGATCCTGTATTCTGGTGTTGTGAAATACGTGAATAGCTAGAACTATAGCTAGTTGACCCAATCATCTATAGTTCCAACTCAAGAATTTCATAACTCCTCACCAATTTCAAAGTCGGGGGCTAGCCTATCATTTTTTTAAAATATGTTCTTTGGTATTGGTGTTATCGTGACACACCAACCCAGGCTTGCATGCGAAATCTCCTTGTCATACTCATTTTCCTCGTTTTCAGCTAAGTAACGTCATCCGCATTAAAGTTGTCGTCTTCGTGCATTGATGAATGGTCAAAGATTGGGTTCATTAAGAGGGAATCATTATTATGAAACTATTTCACTCCACATTGATTAACAACCGTCAGTGAATTAATTGACCGTTTTCTTCAATGGGCCCCTTCCAAAATTAACTTCCACAAATTATGTCTTCACGTAACCGTTTGCTGACTGTTCGTGATACTAAGATTATGTCCAGACATAAATCCACTTACCTCATTCGTAACCACTTTTCCCCGACAAGAATATGCCTTATTCGATTAATGGCCACTAGAAACGGGGCCCACTCCCTCTCCCCTCACCATATGCCGAATCAAAAGCCTTTGCACAAAAGCTCACATAGTGGTCAAATTTCCCAATGAAGAAACAAAATACATCGAGCCCTTTGTATTTAAAATTAACCACAATAGAGACTTCGTTCGACAATTTTATCTTCTTACACCTTTTTAGAGAGAGAGACGCCAAGCTCGACTCGTATACGCATGAACCTTTTTCAGGCGGCTCCTTCATTGGTAACATCATATTCAACAAACCTATGAAATTACCCAGCGATTGGCCCACACTATACAAGAAGCAAAGAAAAATAATTTGATAATTTAAGTGTAAATTTTGTGATGATTTGATAGATTTTTTACAAACACAACTTAAAAATATATAATTAAAATTTTACAGGACGATAGTATCCCTATATAAATACACTCTTCGTCCAACTTTGTATATAATTTTTTTTTTTTTATGGTTCAAATTTAATATGTATATTTTAAAATGAAAATAATATTTTTATTATCATCCTTCAAATAAATGAAATTAATTTATTAGGATTTTTTAATAGGAATGGTATCCTAATATTGAGAGTGATGGTTGAAATAGGTACGTGGGGCTTTGGGTTGGTGAGAATTCACATGTAATGAATTTGCCCTCTATTTCCAATGTATTTTTAATTACGACAAAAACAGCCGCTATATTATCCGTGACTTCCGCCTAACGCGCCGCTCATTCCTACCGCCGGCAGCTGGTCACACTTCTCCTTCTACCCATAAACTCACACCACGCGAACTGTCAAGCCGTGTATTCACAGCTTTTTCTTTTTTTTTTTTTTCATGAAATCGTCTAAATGTCGAATTATCCATATCGAAAATGATATTCACTCCTCCATCTACTAAAAATAATACAAATAATCTCTCGTGATGATATAATTTCATATAAATTTTGGTCTTTTTAAATAATCATGTTCCCTTCATCTACTAAAAATAGGAGTAATACACACAATTTCTCGTGATGAGAAAATTTTCATATAATTTTTTGTCTTTTTAAATATTTATGTATTCCTTTTAAATTTTGTTTCATGTTTTTCTAGAATCACATTTATTGTTAATTTTTTTCATTCGATACACATTTATTTTTTGTATTTATTAACCGAACAATGATGATATCTTAATCTACCGCCTAACGGGATGTTTTTTTATAAATTAAAACTTGAACTTAAATTACAAATTATTAACTTTATTGGTATTATTTATTTAATTTAAAAAAATAATAGTATAAATTATTTACTATAAAAATAATGCTAACATATTTCAAAGTAGCACCGCCGTATAAGAAATACTCTTTCCTTTTAAATTAATTTTTACACTTTTCTTTTTTTATCTCAATGCTAATTGTCACACTCATAAAAGAAAAAAATTAACATAATTGTCACACTATGTGTCTTTATCTTATCACTTTAGATCCAATTTAATAGGGTATATTAGCTCAAAATAGATGACTAATTAGGTGTGTAAAATAAAATTTATATATTCAATAGGTGAATACTAAATGAAAAAGACATGATTAAATACTAAATAAAAAACACACAATTTAAATATTTAGATCCGATAGATCAGTATTTCAATATATCTATCAAAATGAAACTTAATAAAATTGAAATGACCATCATACCATAACTTTAATGGGAGCGAGCTAGTAAACATTAGTTGCAACATAAAACAGAGTAATGCAAAAACATTTTTCCACTCAACAAGGTCTGGTGTTACTCCGTCAAGTTCTGACTTTAAACAGGACTCTCACAATGGACTGTTGGAATTGATTTATGGAGATTAGTCAATTTTTTGATCAAATACCCAACACTTCAAAAAAATTACTAATACTTTAAAAAATAGCAATGGAGCTATATATTTTGAGATGTGGTGTTCAGTCGCAGCACAAGGGTGTGTGGAAAGAAAGAAGTGATTGAGTGATGAGAGTCCTAGTAAGAAACGCACCTCAAATTAATGGCCAAAGACTAATAAAATCTTCAACTTTCCCACTGAAAGCACTAGTGTTAAGAAAGAGACAAGTTTGGGTAATGACAATGGAGTCAGAGTTAGTGATACGGCAAAAAAACTGTGACACAACACATAAATCCAAACACTCTTAAATATTTTACTACTAGTATTTATTTCTAGGAAAAAAGTCAGCTCTCTGTGTCATCATTTCAAATTACTCCCACCAGCCCCTTTTGTTTTGTCCACAATAAAAAAAAAAATTGGGTTTTTTTCCTCAACTAAAATCAATGTTCGGTAAACTGCTTTTTCCCTGTTGTTTACTACAAGAATGCTCCTTTTCTTCCTCCCTGTTTCTTTGATTTGAAATCACTGGATTTTGAGTAAGTATACTTTTCTACTCTTAATAAGCATCTGATTTTATTCTGAAAGAGCTTACTTTATTGAGGGTTTCATCTCTTTGTTTATTGAGCTTTTGCTTGCTTCACTTGTAAGTGATTATGCCTTCAAAAACCACCTCTTTTTTGCAAAGAGATGTACTTTGGTTTGTGGGGTTGGAATAAATAAAGGGGGTTTACTCATTTGGAGTGTAAAAATTGAAACTTGGGATCTGAAACCATGAGCACCTCGCTTCAGTTACAAGTTCTTTGCTAACCCCCTTTTTTTTTTTTTTTAACTATTCCGTGATCTTTGAATTGTTTTGGAAACTGGGTTTGAATTTTCTTGGAAATTTATTGCTTCTGTTGTTGAATTAGACACGCTACTTCTTAATGTGAAGTGGGGTTTACTTGAGTAAAAGTCTTGGTGGGGTTACTGCAGGTGCATTTCTTGATTTACAGTATTTTTTTTTATGATCTTGGAATTAGGGTTCAAGTTGCTATTTAAATTTTAAATATATTCAGTGCCTTGCTTTCAACTAAAGGTTGAATTTCTCATTGTGTCTAGGGATTGGAAGCCATGTGGGAAACCAGGAAAATGTGGTGTTGGTGGATGTGATTACTTATAACTAGTGTGTCTGGAATGTGGTTGTTTTGTATCTTTGCGAAGTTTTGTGATAATCAATCCCCCTATGGTTTCTGATTTGAGCTGGTGAACACATTTGGGATCATCAACTATGAATTTCCTGAATTGGGCATTCTTAGCTTGTTTCCTCTGTTTATCCTTGAGCATTGCTTTGCCTCAAGATTGTAATCCGAATGATTTATCAGTCTTGAATGAATTCTCGGGCCAATTGATCAATGGTTCTATCAAATCTTCTTGGTCTAATGATCAGAAATGCTGCAATTGGGAGGGTGTTGTGTGTGAAGAAGATGGTGGAAGTAGAGTGGCCATGTTGAAGTTATCTGGAAAAGGGTTGAAGGGCAAAATTTCAGTCTCTCTGTGCAAATTGGATCGATTGAAAGTGCTCGATTTTTCGCACAATTCTCTTAATGGTGAATTGCCCTTGGAATTCTCTAACTTGAAGCAGCTGCAAGTTCTTGATTTCAGCCACAACTTGCTGGATGGACCCGTATTCGGGGCAATCGTTGGATTGAAATCGATCCAATCTCTCAACCTCTCCGGCAACTCTTTTACAGGAAACCTCACTGATATTGGAGTGTTTCCTAATTTGGTGAATTTGAACATTAGTAACAATTTGTTCACTGGCCAAATTAACTCCAATATCTGTAGTTTTTCCAGGAGGATTCAAGTTCTTGATTTATCAGCAAATCATTTCAGTGGTGTGCTCGGCGGCTTGAACAATTGCAGCACATCTCTGTATCAGCTGCATCTGGATTTCAATTCTCTTTCTGGTGAACTTCCAAACTCATTATACTTGTTATCTTATTTGGAGCATCTTTCTATCTCATCAAATAGTTTTTTTGGCAATCTGAGTCTTGAAATTAGTAAGCTTTCCAATCTTAGAACCTTAATTTTATCCGGAAATCGGTTTTCTGGTCCAATTCCTGATATCTTTGGCAACTTAACTGAACTGCAACACCTTGATGCTAATTCAAATCACTTATCCGGGTCGCTGCCTTCGACCCTATCCGTTTGCTCGAAGCTAGAAGTGCTTGATCTTCGAAACAACTCCCTTTACGGCCCTATTGATCTTGATTTTTCAAGATTACCTAATCTCTGTACCCTTGATCTTGCTAGCAATCGTTTTTCCGGTCCATTACCCGAGTCACTATCCAAAAGCCAAGAACTGAAAATATTGAGTCTTGCCAAGAATAATCTGACTGGCAAGATCCCTGATAGCTATTCCAATCTTTCGTCTCTTGTATTTGTTTCGTTGTCAAATAACAGCCTTGTAGACTTATCAGGGTCTTTATCAGTTATCAAGCATTGCAAGAATCTCACCACACTTATACTCACCAAGAATTTTCTTGGTGAAGAAATTCCCGAAAATCTTGGTGGGTTCGAGAGCTTATTGATTTTCGCTCTTGGAAACTGCGGCCTGAATGGCCGTATCCCAAATTGGCTACTGAATTGCAGCAAGTTGCAGGTTCTTGATTTGTCTTGGAATCATCTAGAAGGCAGCATCCCTCCCTGGATTGGAGAGATGGAGGGTTTGTTCTATTTGGATTTATCTAATAATTCACTCACCGGAGAATTTCCAAAGGGTATCACCGAGCTGAAAAGCCTCATTTCTGCAAAGAGTTACAAATCAAGTCTCAATACTGCAACTGGTGTCCCACTTTTTGTGAAGAGAAATAAGAGTGCTAATGGATTGCAGTATAATCAAGCTTCAAGTTTTCCTCCGTCCCTATTGTTGAGCAATAACAGGATAAACGGCTCGATTTGGTCTGAAATCGGGCAGCTGAAACAGCTGCATGTCTTGGATCTGAGTAGGAATAACATATCAGGGACCATCCCTAGCTCCATTTCCAATATGGTCAACCTCGAGACATTGGATTTGTCGTACAATAATCTGTCTGGATCGATTCCTTCATCGTTCAATCAGCTCACATTCCTGTCTAAATTCAGTGTTGCGTATAATCATCTCAGAGGATCAATTCCCACAGGGGGGCAATTTCTGAGCTTCCCCACATCAAGTTTCGACGGTAATCTAGGACTTTGCGGGAAATTAATTTCGCCGTGTGCTGTTGATAATATGGGGCTCCGTCCGCCTACTCCTGCTCGGGATGATCGGAAGCTTGGCCGGAATAGTATTCTTGGAATTACGATAAGTATCGGGGTTGGGGTTGCTCTGCTGCTTGCTGTTCTTTTGATCAGGATAGCGAGACGAGATGTTGGGGTTCCGATTGATGACGTGGAGGAGGAAAATGATCGATATTCGAATGCATTTGGACCTCCGAAGCTCGTTCTTTTCAACAATGCAGATTGCAAGGATCTCTCCGTTTCGGAGTTGTTGAAATCAACTAACAATTTCAGCCAAGCGAACATCGTTGGCTGTGGAGGATTCGGTCTAGTGTACAAAGCTGATTTCCCTGATGGGACGAAAGCTGCAATCAAGAGGCTGTCGGGTGATTGTGGACAGATGGAGCGAGAATTTCAAGCAGAAGTGGAAGCTCTGTCAAGAGCTCAGCATAAGAACCTCGTTTCTCTTCAAGGGTATTGTCGGTATGGAAATGATCGGTTGTTGATTTACTCGTATATGGAAAACGGGAGCCTTGACTATTGGTTGCACGAGAGAGTAGACGGGGGCTCATTTCTTACATGGGAAACGAGATTGAAAATCGCTCGAGGCGCAGCTAAGGGATTGGCGTATTTACACAAAGAGCCAAACATAGTTCACCGGGACATCAAGACGAGCAACATTCTTTTGAACGAGAAATTTGAGGCGCACCTGGCTGATTTTGGGCTGTCGAGGTTACTCCACCCGTATGAGACTCACGTGACGACGGATTTGGTCGGGACGTTGGGTTATATTCCTCCCGAGTATAGCCAGACTTTGACCGCCACTTTCAGGGGCGATGTTTACAGCTTTGGAGTCGTTCTTCTTGAGCTTTTAACAGGAAGACGACCAGTTGAAGTTTGCAAAGGGAAGAACTGCAGAGATTTGGTGGGGTGGATGTATCAGATGAAATCGGAGAATCGGGCTTGGGAGGTATTTGATTTGTCTATACGTGATGAAGATTGCGAAAAAGAACTTATGGAGTTGCTTAACATAGCTTGTAAATGTATAGACCAGGATCCTAGAAAAAGACCCTCAATTGATGAAGTTGTTTCTTGGCTTGAAGCAATTGAGATAGGAAAAGCTTAAACTCAACACATGGAATTTCTAGTGAAAATATGTCACAATATTTCTTTAATTATGTATCCTTTGTTTCCTTATCTTATTTTACAATCACATTAGGCCTCTTACATATATGCCCTTTACTACATCACTGTAGTTTTTTTCTTATATTATTCTTGTTGAAACTCAAAAGAATCTAATTCTTGTCTTGACATAACAACTCATATAACTGAATCTGGATAGTTTACATTGAGGTCAAAAACTCACTGTGTAGGAGTAACAATCAAGAAAAGAAGATTCTACAAAAAAGAATAAAGAAAAAAGAGATTGATTCAGAAGAGTCTGTTGTCAGTGGTTTGAACTCCATGTGTGACAGGGGCTTTTGCTCTAATCTTCTTCAGGTACCAAACTCCTGCTCCAACAAATGCTCCAGTTACTGATACAGCTGCCACACTCCCTAAACACAATTTCAATCGTAAGATCGCAAATAGTATTTCGTCTCGTATTTCACTACCAATAGATGAATCTTTTAACTGACTTACCAACCACCACTGCAGGCCTGCTGTGCTCACCGCTATGATCTGCTACAATCATAGATATATCAAAGTTATTTTAAAAAAGTAGCAGAAGTATTAGTTACTTCACTAAAAAGTATCATATATACTTTACCTTTACAGTAAGTAGTAACATTCCCCTTATCACACAAGCACAAGAAATCCTGCGTCTCTGTGTCAAACCCACACGCGCCACCTCCCCTCGCCTCGTCCTGACACCACAAGCACCGCGTAGTCACTGGAATATCGAAGTCCACCCTGATCCCATACTCAGGCACCTGATTAAACGCCGGAGTAATACCAAGATTCCTCCAATAAACGGCTGTGTAAGTCGCGCAATGCTTCAACATCATCCTCAACGACTCGCTCCCCTTGGGGTAATACGAGCAGCACGAGCTCTGTCCCAAAGCAGAGGAGCATTCCGGCAAGTGCCTACAGAGATAGCTCGACGTGTCGCATGCAGAGTCGCATTGGTCGGGAAATCGCTCACAAAACCGAGGTTTAGGCTCCATGATGACGTCGCTTTCGCTGCAGTTGAAGAAGAGGTAATCATTCTGTGATGATAGCTTGAAATGAGTGCTTGTGTCGAGGGCGAAAGCTCGTGTGGGGCGGAAATGGCGACCATCTCTGCAGTTCCACATGAAGGGGTCGGAGACGAGGATGTGGGGGTCGGTGTAGGTGATGTTCAGGACAGGGTACTGTCCTGATGGAGTCCGGAAAATGAGGTTTCCGGACTCAGAGCAGACGAGGATGCGGCGGTAGTATGGGCTGCCGCAGCCGTCGTCGATGCCCAAGGGGTATTGGATTGGGATTAGGCCACATGAGGTTCTGCATTGGCTTGTTTTGGCTTGTGTGAGAACTAGAGAGAGGAGGAGGGAGAGAGAGAGGAGAGAGATTAGGGTTGTATTGTTGCATGCAGAAGCCATGGAAATTGATGTTAGTTTGAGGTAGGGGATTATATTAAGGTGGGATTTAATTTGCATGTTGAGTTGAATTGAAGTTAAGTATTTGAATCATCTGATGTTGCTTTTATATATAGCTTTTGCTTTTGATCGTCTCTTTTTCTTTTTATTTTATGGGATTAGTTATGTATTTGTGCTTTATTCCTTTGCTTTGTGTAAGCTTTCTTCAATTTAATGAAGGATAATGGTCATACGACCGTTAAAAAAAAAAAAGGTTCCGTCAAGAGATTGTTAATTGTTGTAATTGATTTTCAAGAATCATTTTAGTTGAAATTAAATTGGACGTTGTGGCACACACTTGCATGAATTATGGAAATTTTTGGGTGATTACAATAGTACTACTATTTAATACTATAATAAGCCGCTATTTAACCAATGAAGTATTCTGGTTCGGTGATTTTGTTTTGTATCATATAAAAACAGAGATTAAAAAAAAAACTTTGTGTACTTAAAACATGATAGTTTAAAGAGGAGAGTTCGCTTGATTTTTTTATTTTTTTTAGATCTTTATTTATATGAGTTTGCCACTTTAAAGTTTCAATATTACATGATATTAGTATAAAGATTTCCTTCCCTTTAATCTAAAATATTAAATCTATCGTAGGTACTTGACATTTGACATGCATCTCAAATTCTCAATAACGTATATAGGGTTTTAATTAAAAAAGAAAGTGTGAATCTAACGATTTAGATTAAGCATTTTAACAAAAGTGGTTTAACGAACTAATAATTAGTGGAACCAATTATAAATATTTAAGGATTTTGTTCCAATATTCAATATAGGTTTTTTAAAAAATGAAATAATATTCAATATGCACGGTTTTCTTTAAATATAGAGTAGTAAAAAAAAGAGTTAATTGCAAAAAAAATCACGAACTTTAGTGGATTTATCAATTACAACATATCCTTTTTTTCTTTGCAATTCGATACACAATCTTTTTAAGTTTTACAATTTAATGCACCGATAGATTTTCCGGTCAATTCTAATATGACATGGCGCCGGAAACATAAAAAAATCGTCACACGGGCGTCAAGTAGACTGTCAACTAATTAATTATTCTTAAAAAAATATAATTTAAAACTCTAAAAATATACAAAATTAAACCAACTCTAATTATCTAATTATCGGCACACACGCACAAGAAGAGGTAAATTTCAACCAGTAATTTTTAAATTTTAAATGTTCAAGAGATTCCTACATGATCCTCCCCTCCCAAGTTAGTACAGAACTCATGAAAATTTGAAATGATTAATTTCTAGAAAAGATATTACTGGTATTGTCCGAATAACTCAAGAAATCAGTTTTTAATTAAATTTTTTTTTGATTAAGCAACTCTCTCAAAAGTGTAATAAGTAATAATCGTTGCCGCCGGAGCATCAACCCAACTCCAGGAGTCCAAATTTAAGCAGAAAATGTCTGATGATAACATTATCGATCTGCATCGGGCAAAATTCGCAATGCTCTTCTTGTGTCTGATGATAACATTGTCGATCTGCAATGTCCGATGCTCTAGCGTTTAAATGTCCGATTATTCTTTTCACTCTAGCGGCAAAATTCACACTGTACAGATTAAATGTCTGATGATTTGGTTCCCGCCTGATCCGGGTTGGTACAAGGTTAACACGGACGGTAGTGCTCTCTTCTTCCCCGGGTAATCTGCATGCGGGGGCGGTATTCAGGACCTTCAGGGGATTTTTCGTGGCTGCGCTCGCTACTAAGGTGGGTTGGGGTCTCCCTTTTGAGGCTGAGTTGGCAGCGGTACTTATGGCCATCAAGTATGCACATGATCAGGGATGACACTTCCTTTGGATTGAGTCGGATTCGACACTCACGATTGACACTTTTATGAGCACCAATCCCTCTATTTCTTGGCGTCTGCAAGGCCTTTGGAGCCAGATCCACCCTCTTACACAGGACATGCACATCAGATACTCACACGTCTTTAGAGAGGCCAACAAGGCGGCGGATAATGTGGCCAAGACTGGCCTTGATTGTGTCTGGAGATGCTACCCACCAGACTTTTTACTCTCATTTCTGCATAATGATTTATATACTGCTTTCTATAGACATTGATTTTTAGAGGAGTGTACCTTTTTCCTTGACCTGGGTTTTATCCCTAAGGAGGGTTTTCCAGGCAAGGTTTTAATGGCACTCCGGCCTCTGGCTCGACATGTGAGCTTATGGTCCTAGATTTCTTTTCTTCTTTTATATGATCTACCTTTTATTGTCACACTGTACAGATTAAATAATTAGGGCGTGAGAATTTGAGTAAAAAGAATTTACTCTTCTTGTGTGTCCGTGCGTGTGTGTTTAGGAATTATGTGTAGATAATTAGGGTTGTTTAATTTTGTATATTTTTAGAGTTTTAAAATGTATTTTTTTAAGAATAATTAATTAGTTGATAGTCTACTTGGCGTCCATGTGGCGATTTTTTTATGTTTTCGGCGCCACGTCATATTAGAATTGACCGGAAAATCTACCGGTGCATTAAATTGTAAAACTTAAAAAGAATGTGTATGGAATTGCAAAGAAAAAAAAGATATGTTGTAATTGATAAATTCACTAAAGGTCATGATTTTTTTTGTAATTAACCCTAAAAAAAAAAAGGAGGAAATTTTGATTATTGGAATCGGTATAAGTGGATCCATTAACACTATTTGGGCCCCTTGTAGCCTATTGGTCCATTTTTATAATGGGCTAAGGGCTATCATAAAGCCCACTTAAAAAAATTAACCTCCAATCACAAGTGCAATTTAGCCTATGGTACACCCCGAAAATTAGTAAATTACATTCTACGCTACAGGGTAGTATTTATTTTTTATTTTGCTTAGACATAGATTTAAGTAGGGTAATTTGAATCATAAGAAAACAAAACGAGACCTTCTGCTTAAGATCTCAATGATATTTTCGAGTTATTATACAAAATTATAATAAATAATTCTTCTTTTTCTTAAATACAATATAATATTTTTATCAATCGATCGATACAATTGGTGAATTAAGAATGTATATTAGAAACACAATGTGTCAGGGTGTGTGTGCCTCATTCATTGACTACTGGGAACAGTGTAGATCTGTTTGTTACTTTAGAGTAAGTATCTTTGTGCTTTATGTTACGTGCAATATGTATTATTTTATACAGTAAATAAATTGATAAGAGTAAATAAAATACACAAAATCTTTCAAATCGAACATTAAAGCATCATATTCCAAGTTGCATGGCCAATATTCAACAAATCGGCTTCAAATAAATGTCTACCTTTGACTCATTAATTTGTGGGGGCCTTTAGATCATAAAATATTCCAAACTTGTTACGTATTTTTCTTTTAAAAAATCATTATGCAATCTAGATCGGTCCAACTCCAACTATTTAGACTTCATGAGGGAGGGCCAATTTAATAATTGTCGAATAAATTATAATGAATATCTCTCTTTTATTTCTTTTAATTGTACGTGACTCAACATTTTTAATTATACACGAAATCATGCACATTAAGCTACAAAAAACAATGTATCTATCCATGGCAAATTTCGATTGAAAATGACTAAATTTTGATATAGACTGTAGTTATGTCTTTGTCATTTGTTCATAGGCTCAAAAAGAATTCATTGTACATTTGAAAACAAATCAGGTTGTGAGAACATATTCTTTCTAGTTTCATCTAGTTAATCTTGAAAAAAATACAATAATTAGTGTGATTTTTTTTTTTCAAATCGCACTCTTTCATTGCTATTCCATCGTCGAATACTATAAGCTGCGCAAGACCATCGTGTACAACACTCGTTTTTTTTTTCCTTCTTTTGTACGGGGATTATTGCTTACCCACTAATCTTGAGAGGACACTTTGCCACACCTATGGAACACTATGTATATATATATATGGCAAATTGGCACCTAGATAACCTAATCTTTGTAGGGGTGGGGGGAAAGACATTTGATGACTTGATTCATCCCACTATAATATATCTACTCAAAAAGAGTAATGAAAATTAAAATAAGTACAAAAAAGAGCATGTCAATTCTTTGTATATTCTTGCTTGATATATACAGCACTAGATACTGCTATGGAATGGAACACTATTATGTTTTGTGCTTTATACAAACATGAATTGATCTTTCCTATTTTGAACCCACCAAGATAGGAAAATAAAAATAAAAAAATTGCCCTTTTGGGTTGCAAGCCAAGGACATCCAATTCACACAACTAATTTCTTATTTCATTTCTTGTTTAGAATTTGAATTAAGGGTGAGAAAGTGTTGAATATTTTCTTGGTATTTTGTGATATTCAACAAGCATAAGTCTATAACTAATATTGCATTGCATATCAAAGAAGAACAAATTATAGGAAAGAGTACTAAAACAAACAAAGGTGAGCAACAAAACACCAAACACAACACTTGTGTTTCTCCCAACTACAACTCTCTTGCCACACAAATCACTCCAAGAAAGTTTCCATTACATCCGAGTACATCCCGTTTTCATTTCTATATTCCCCGGGATTATGCGAAAGGTGATTGAGCGACGACGAAGACGAAGAAGTCGCCATCCTCGCAGGCAAAGTGAAGCTCCTCTTAAACTTCCCATCCATCTTCGAATGGCTATCCAAACTCAAGAACTCGTTCGGATTCCCCCCGTGCAGGCTCGAAGGATCCGAGTTCGGGTCGGGCTTGCCCGAGTTGAACAAAAGCTTCGCCTCATCGGACCGTGCGGTCAGCGCATTGAAGAAGCTCAACCCATTAGGCCATTTGATGTCATTTTCATGATGATCACCGATCATATCGTCCATTCGTGACTCGTTCGGATGGGGATGCAAGAACATGTGCGTCTCGTCTTTCGACGGCGGCATCGACCCAAGTCGACCCGAGTTTTGGAAACTCGGATTTGAACCCCAATTGAATAGGGGAGGCGGAGGAGGAGACCTAACCGGCATTGTGGGCTGTTTTAAGGGAATCGGGGACGAAGACGAGGCGTTTCGGGTCGACGAGAAGAGCTGGGATAGATAGAATCCAGATTGATAACCTAAGGACTCAAATGTGTGCCTCATTCTCAGCACAAAATGAAGGTCTTCTGGAATCTAGATGCAATAAAAAACATTGTGAATTAGTAATTAAACTAAAGGGCCATAAAAAAAAGTAAATGAAAAACTCACAATCTTGCAAGAACCAAGCTGTAGAAGCCCATGTCCAGCTTGAATCACAGCAATAGTCTATAGTAAAAAGTACTACTAAGATTAATCAATTTCATTATTGTCTTGGCAATGGATTAAATTAGAAGTAGAAAATATGAAACCTGAATGCCGGAATCAAACTGTTCAGTCCACTCTGTAGGTAGCTGCAAATGCAATCAATCATTCATAAACAGTAGTTAAACTTTTTCATGAGTAACAATAATTGGGACATTGAAAGTCCACTTTCTTGTACCAAGAATTAGGGTCAAAAATCAATTAACTTTAGCTAATTAATCAAAATCAATTTCTAATTAATGACACACATACAGCATCAAATGAACTCTGCCAGTAGTTAGAGATGTTTGGTTCACATTCAGTTGGCTCCTTGAATACCCATTTGTGACATTTATCGGAAGCAACTTTCCCCATCAATCTGCAATTAATGTTTTCACCCAATCAAACAAAGTAGACCCACAAAGAGAGTGATAAACACACACTAAATGAAAATCCCATCTCTCTCATGGAAGAGGACAAGAGAGATAGAAAATCCAATAGTGAAAGCACCTACCCAGTACCCACCCTTCGCCATAATTATACAATTGAATGGACATTTTACTGAAGGCTTTTCTGACAGGATCCTCCCCTCCTTCCATCTCATCTGAAACTCTGCCTCCTCTGCAGAACCCATCTTCCCACATCAACATTCTGCACATATTAGCAAAATTCAAATCAGGACAAACACCTCTCTCTCAAAATTTAGCACTCAAAACACTTTCTCCGTTAGTCGACGACAGATTTACTAACGAAATGATCAATTTTAATAGAATATAATAACTGAGTGACCAATTTTAATAGGGAATAGAGACTAAATGTGTTGACAAAATATGAAAAGAGGTAAACTTGAGTGAATGATATTTTCCCTATGGTCAATTAAACCATACTCACAAGCTACCATTGTCGTCTCCAACTTTGCAACCATTGCCACCTCTAACTCTCCTGCAATCAATCAATGAAAATAAATTAAAGAAAATGAGACCCCAGTTCAGGAAACTAAAAACCCATGTAGGAAATGAGATGAAAAAATCAAGAGAGAGAGAGAGGTACGGGCGAGGGCGAATGGTCCAGAAAACAGAGTAAGTCCAGTCTGAATTGAGGCAGACGGTTCTAAGGGCCTCATGAAGGGCCATCATCCCAACTGCTTCTTTGCTCCTGTCTGAGCCCACCATTCTCTCTCTCTCTCTCTTTCTTGCTTTTTTGTTAATCCACTATGAAGTAAGTAAATATGTCCCCCTTTTTTTTGTGTTTATCTACTTTTCCCACACTGCACTGCAGAATACTAGTCAAATATGAACCACAGAGAGGGGCAATGAGGTGACTTCATCCCTTTGTTTGTTTTTCACTCGACACGCACACACGCACATTTAGTTTCAATATTTTACCGCAGCGGTTACTTGGGGGGAGGGAAAGGGGGGTGGGGGGAGTACTGGTGCAGAGGAATCAAGAGGGAGTGAAAAAGTGCGTGCAAATGAGAGGATTTTGTGAGAGAGAGAGAATTTTTTAAGCGTGAGGAGTGTTGGGAGTGGGGACACCTCTTTTATTATCCTCCTTAGCAAAGCACCAACAGACAGCGGGAGAAAGGTAAGGAAGAAAGAAAGAAAGAGTTTCTCCCTGCAATTACGCCTTTGCCCTTCCTTCTCCGTTTTGGATTTGTCCTCCTATGCTACCACTTTTTATGTAAACGAGCGTGGCCCGCAAAATTTCAAAAGCAAATGCATATAAGACTTTACCTATAGTTGAACACATTTTATGTATGAACGGTCTCACACAAGATCAGTACAAAAATAATTGCTCCCTTCGTTTCGAGGTTTTTTTGCACTATTTAACTGACACATTTTTTAAGAAAAATGAATTTAGTGGTTGGTGATGTAACATAGATAAATGTTATTTTTGGTGATTTGATGAAGTGTAAAGTAAAAAATGTATGTAAAAAATAGTAACAATTTTGAAAATAAAATGATGTTGAAAGAGTATTAATTTTATTGAGTATTTTCATATTAAGAGTGTGCAAGTTTGGTTCAATGGATTAGACTTGATTGACTTTTTATTTTTGACGAATTAAATGTTTTGTTGGATTGATTGTGACCCGGATTTAATGCAAGACCTGCTTATTTTTTACTGCAATTTATGAGACTATTTATCATGCATTTGTGGGACTAATAGTCATAAAAAAAAAAGGTGACTTAATTTGTCCAATATTTTTCCATCCATCAATTCAAACTAGCCTTTAGCATATAGTTCAAAAGAATGATTGAATAATCCTGCAGCACGCGGATGAATTTTACTACTTTTTTGTACAAATTTAATAAGTCTAATTTATTTTTGCCAATCAAACATAATATGTACATTTATATAAATGAAAATATTCATTTTTTCAATACACGAACTCATCTTTCACTTTTTATTTTATACATAAATAATTGGTATTTTTTAAAACGTGTATCAATTGAATTATACATCATTTGTTCCATAATCATTTTCATATGTATGTGAGCACACATATTAAGAAAGTGTAATTTAAATTTTTATTTACAAAGTAAAAATTAATTGACTTGTGTCTTGTGTGGACGCATGAGTAATTATATAATTTTATGTAAAATTATGAATATTATGAAAAATTAAAGAGTTTTTTATTTTAAAAGGTGTAAAAGTTATTATAAGAATTTTCGAAACAAAAGTGTAAGTTCTTGCAAAGGGAGACGTTTGACTAGGGAAATACTCCCTCCGTCCCACAATTGTTTGCACACTTACCTTATTTGTCTGTCCCACAATTGTTTGTACACCCACAAAGGAAACTTTCTCATAAACTTCACCCTCACAATATTCACATATTTACACAAAATGTCATTACTTTTACTCTCTTTTCAATCACATTTTTACTTTATCCATATAACTTTACAAAATTATCCTTCAACACTCCACTCATTACACTTTTTTCTTAAAAAGTGTGCTAATTTTGTGGTGTAAACACTTGTGTAGCGGAGGGAGTACGTTATACGAGGTAAATTTATGAAAATATCAATCCAACCATGTAAAAAAAAAGTATGATAACAAAAAAAAAATCTCATTTTCTCAAAAGTTTTTTTACTTTCTTTATTAATTTGTCTCTTAAAATAATTATCACAATTCTTACTATTAAATATACATATATTTACTTTTCATGTCATAATTTTTGGGATTCATCATACAAGTAAAGTTTTGTCTTGATCCGAGTGGGGATTGTACTTAATTCAACTAGTTTATTTACTTTATATATAAAAATTTATAAAATTACCCATCAACACTCTAATCATTCTCAACACTCTAATCATTACATTTTTTCCTTAAACTATGTGCTCAAAAGGCACTGCAAAATTTTCAAGGGCGGAGGGAGCAATTAAGAACTGAAAGAATTTGTAATACGAAGTACCAAATTTACCGGACTCCAAATTAAATACTCCCTCCGTTTTACTAAGTTTCTCATTTCATTTTTGCATATTATTTTATTATAATTCATCTCACACAGTCATACTTTATCTATTACTCCCTCCGTCCAATTTAATTATTCTCAATTTCTCTTTTTAGTTGTCCAATTTTATTATACTCATACTCTTTTTGAAAATAATAATATTCACAATACTTTATCTCCACCCTCCAACAATCACTTATTTACTCAAATTGTCACTAACTTTATTCATAAACAAACACTTTACTTATAAATTGACCTCACAACATCCCATCATACCCCCAACTTATCTACTTTGGAGTACATAAATTAATTAATATTCAAATTAAAACTCGTGTTCGGAGAAATTGGCATAATAAAATTGGACGGAGGAAGTATTTTCTTTTTTACCATATGTACTACTCCCTCCGTCCAATTTTATTATGCCCACTTCTCCGGACACAGGTTTGAATGAATATTGATTAGTTTATTCATAAAGTAGATAAGTTAAGGGTATGATGGGGGATTGTGGGGTCCATTTATAAATAAATATTGATTGTTTATGAATAAAGTGAATGAAAAAGTGGATAAATAAGTGATGGTAGGAGGGTGGAGATAAAGTAGTATGAATAGTATTGTTTCCAAAAAGAGTATGGGCATAATAAAATTGAACAACAAAAAACGGAAAGTGGGAATAATGAAATTGGACGCGAGTATATTTATTCTTTTATTATATTTTTTAATTAAAACATAAAAAAATGGAAAATTTATAGTGAAATGAAAAGGAGAGTACTAATTAACTCATTTCATTCCTAATCAGCCTGAATAATTATTGATTGGACTCATAGTCATAGACAGGAGAGATGTTGACTGTTGCATAGGACACTTGGCACACCTGAATATTTATTTTTAAAATAGGAGTAATATATATTTTTAATATATTAATGTTAATAATCGAATTCTAGCTAAAAATAAAATAAATTTGATGATAATCATTAAATTGAGAGATTTTTTCTTTTTACGAACTATTTATTAGTCTCTGTAAAAAAAAGTACCTACTTGAAACGACACATATTTAAGAGTTGCAAAGGTGGTATTTGCATGCAATTGTGTTTTGATCTAATTAATAGAATAATTTAGATAAGGAGGTAGGGGCCAGGGGTATGTATATACTTTCATGCATTTAGTATTCTGTAATAGAATTAAGGAATATTTTTTTTTATATATTAATTTCTTATTAATATATATATAATTTTTTATTAAAATAAAAATTAATATAGAAAGATTTATGACTCGATAAACTTTTTAAAATAAAATTTAAGATTAAAAGCTAGAGTATAATTTTTTTAGAGTTAATTCCAAATAAATACACAACCTTTCATCTCAATATCAATTTAATCATGACTTTTACGATTTTTTTTTAAAACCCCCAACCTTTCATAGTGTTGCAATTAGATACACGTTTTTTTTTTCTCCTGTCAACAATTGATGATGTGGTTGCCGTAGATCGCCCGTCATATTACACATATTTTTTTTTTCCCTATAAAGATTACACTTTATAAAAATATAAAATTTTATAAAAATAAAAATAAAATTGCAGTGTCTCCCCATTCTCAAACTAAATCAAGTTTTCTTCTATCATTCTCAAACTAAATCAATTATTCTCTTCTAACCATAAAAATTAAATAAAAATAAAAATAAAACTCTCGGCATCTTCGGCGACTTCTTAGCTTCTCAAACTGAACAGAGTTCTTGTTATGCGCGTCTCTCTCACTCCTCACTTTTCAAACTCAATCAATCAAGTTCTTCTCTTCAAATCCTAAAAATCAAAATCATAAGGGATAGAACATTGTTGTTGCAATAATCATTAGTGTTAAACATTCCTAGAATATTTTCCTCTCTCATAAAGCATATAAATTGTAGTTATTCTCTTCTAACCATAAAAATTAAATAAAAATAAAAATAAAACTTTCGGCATCTTCGGCGACTTCTTAGCTTCTCAAACTAAACAGAGTTCTTGTTATGCGCGTCTCTCTCACTCCTCACTTCTCAAACTCAATCAATTAAGTTCTTCTCTTCAAATCCTAAAAATCAAAATCATAAGGGATAGAACATTTTTGTTGCAATAATCATTAGTGTTAAACATTCCTAGAATATTTTCCTCTCTCATAAAGCATATAAATTGTAGTTCTCAACAATAATCATTAGTGTTAAACACATTAATTCCTATAATATTTTCCTCTCCATAAAGCATATAAATTGTAGTTCTCGAACTAATTGAACAAAATAATAAAAAACCACCAACAAGGTTATCTTCAGTATACACCCAAATACAATAATTAATTGAGGTCCACCGAAAAAAAATTATAGTTCTCGAACTAGTTGAACAAAACAACAAAATTATTAAATAATTTAAGAATTCCTAAAGAAATAAACCACCAAATCACCAATGATCATGGATTAGATGCGTGATTTTTTTTTTTTTTTTATGATTATTGTGGTAAGAGGAGAATAACTTGATTTAGTTTGAGAATGGTAGAGAAAACTTGATTTAGTTTGAGAAGAAGAGGAGATGATTTAGTTTGAGAATGGTAGAAGAAAACTAGTTTGAGAAGCGGTTATAAAGTGTAATCTTTATAGGGAAAATAAAAAAATATGTGTAATATGACGTGGCGAGCTCCGACAAGCCACATCATCAATTGTTGACCGGAGAAAAAAAATGTGTATCTAATTGCAACACGATGAAAAGTTGGGGTTTTAAAAAAAAATCGTAAATGTCGTGATTAAATTGATACTGAGACTAAAGGTGGTGTATTTATTTAGAATTAACCTTTTTTTTTAAACGGAGCTAGTATATATTATTTACATAGTTGAAAGAGCTTTGATGATTGCTGCGTGCATTGCGGAGATTAGTAGGTAAGGTAATTATTTACTGCTTTTTAGATATATGTTTGAGTTTGATCATTTGGCATTGCAAGTTATTTAGTAGCCAAATTAAATTATTTTAATTAAATCGTGATTTAGCTCAGGGAATGATCGGATCGGGTCACAGACTGTAATTATATTATTCGTTTTTCGCTGAGATTATATAAATTTATTTTTGAATTTTCTAAAATGTCTCATATCAAATACTCCTATCAATGAAGATATTTGTTTTTTTTCTTATAAACTGATTCTTTATATCAAATGTCTCATATTAAATATCAATGAAGATAGTTGAAATGTCTCATACATAGGTGTTATGTAGAAACGGTTCTTTATAAGAAACTGAGTTGAACTGTCTCATACATAGGTGTTACATTTTACTCTAAACACCTTAACATCCCTTCTTTTTACATTTTAATCTCTTTTTTTATTTATTATATATGAGTTATGACTCATGAACTTATAGAATTTCAACTAAATTATGTTTTCACCAAAACATTTTCACATAAGTTTTTGAGAGTTTTCTAACTCTTCAGGGTGTAAAAAATTATTTAAGGAAAAAAGTTTGGAAACTCTTTATTTCGAGGAGTTAGTCTAAATGGTGTAAGTCTAGAACTTAGGAGTGTGTTCCTTTTAAACGAGACTTTCGCAAATAAGCGGTGGGATTGGTCCCCGAAATTAGTCGGTTATTGAACCGAAAATCCGAGACTTAAAAAAAGAATAAGGGGAAGCTTATAACTTGGTTTTTAGAAAGTATGTAGTTCATCACTCGTTTTAAAATAATCTATCTTATTTTAAATACTTAACTTTTACAGTTCTAACATTACGAGAACTTATTTAAAAATAAAAAAAAAGAACAACAACAACTTGTAAATTCTTTTAAATAAATCTAGCTTTACATCCTGTAATAACTTGAATTGAACATTGAACTTCCAAATAAAGGCGCGGAAACATTTTAGAAAAAAAAAAAAAAAACTTAAATTGGACAAAACATTAGGCACGTTCAAATTACTCCTCAAGTCCTTATTAAAATCATTCTATAATCAAGGTTATCGAGAGAAACGACCTCTTTTTTTTCTTTTTCTTTTTTTTTTGTGGTGAAATAACGAAATAACTAATATATAAAAAAACTATTATTAGGAGTATTTTTTTAGAATATCATCTGCATCTCGGACTGATATATACAAGCTATTGAAAAAAAAAAAAACATTTGCCAACCCCTACGCAGCTACGCCGAGAAGCAATTCCCTCGATTTTTTATTTTTCAAACAAAAGAGCATATACCAGTATTAATTATTGAGAGAAAATACCATTCCTAGGTGTTGGAGGTTCGATTCAATGTGTGTCAATTTAAATAAAGATCAGTTTGTCGATTTTAAATGTAAATCCAAAATTTCCATTTTCTGAATTGATGTTTAATTTCTTATATTTATCTTTTAAATAGTTGTGAGTAAGGTGTGTTATAAATATGAATTTAACTGTTTGCTGATTTTGGGAAAGGAAAAAAAAATTGTTTTTGAAATTAATGTGATTCTAAATTTGTGCTGCTTGTGCAAGTACTTAGAAAAAAAGAAGTTATAGATTCCATTTCCCTCCTCTAAATTCATCAATCCGAATCATTGTTTTGATGAATCATTTTGCATATTTTCAACTCAAAATTTACAATACACGTAGGCCAAATTAAAATAAAAGATCTAATGACGTGGATTTTGTTCATGTGATGACTGATATGAAAAAATATTTTAAAGGACATCAAGTTTTTGGAGAATCTCGTGATATTTTCTTGGAATTAGACTAAAATACAAGTGTAGTACCAATCTTCATCTAAATTATACTCCTACTCCACTATTATCCCTTCACTCTCGAAGGCTTTGTAATAAAAAATTAATACTCCCTCCGTCCAATTTTATTATGTCCACTTCTTCGAACACGGGTTTTAATGAATATTGATTAGTTTATGTATATAAAGTAGATAAGTTGAAGGTATGATGAGATGTTGTGGGGTCCATTTATAGGTAAAGTGATTGTTTATGAATAAAGTTAGTGACAATTTGAGTAAATAAATGATGGTTGGAGGGTGAAGATAAAGTAGTGTAAATAGTATTATTTCTAAAAAGGGAATTGGTATAATAAAATTGGACAACCAAAAAAGAAGAGTGAGAATAATAAAATTGGACTGAGGAAAGTATAAAATAATTAATTTCATAACTTTCTATGAGTATTTTTAAATGAAATAAAAAAATGCATGATAATATTATGTACATTTGATAACTGTCATTCTGATCCTCTTTTATGAGAATGGAGTATTAAAATTTTATTTCATTCAAGAATGGAGTATTGAAATATTACTCCGTATTTCATTTGTCTCAAAATAATGATCACTTTTATTTATTTTTATAAGACTAATAAAACGTCATTTATTGGGTTTATAATTCTCTGAATTTTACTATAACTTTTATACTCCGTATATCCTTATTTATTGAACATTAAAAATAAAAACTTAATTAATTCATTTTAAATATTTTACACACTTAAAAAAAAAACTATGTTTTGGGACAAATTAAAAACAAAGTCGTGACTATTTTTGAGACAAATGGTGAAATACAAATATATTCAAACCACCCACTTTTAAAAAAATTAATATAAATTAATTAATTTTACAAAACATTGACTTTTAGATGAGATGATATTTATCAAACTTACGTCTGAGAGCCAAAAAAGCTCTCATTTCTCCCAAAAAAAAAAAAAAGTTCCACCAACACCATCTATCCTTCCACACTCCCCATTCTTACTCTAGATGAAATCTTCATTTAAAAGACATCTCTGTTGTCCACTCGCAGTCTCACCTTCCTGTTTCTACAAATCCCATCTACAAGCTTATGAAGTTCTTTTTAGCGTAGTTAGGATTAACATGTCAATATGGTGTCACAGTAGCCGATCTGGTGATTCATCTGTTGATTCCGTTTACTGCTTGTTTTAGTTTTATTAGTGTATTTTTTCAAATTTTTTGTTGTTGATTTTTCTACTCCTATAACAATCTATATTTTCTTTCATGAGACTTTTTTTTTTTTCCTTGTAGGTTGAATTTGATAGTCTTTGAATCTTGAGGATGGATGAATCTTTGTTCTTTTTATATTGAAAATGAAAATCTTTGACATAATTGTAGATAAAAGAGTAAAGTACACCCATTTTTCTATTCTCAATATTGAAGGGAACATTGATATATATATTTTTTTAATGTCATAGTATTCAATTTAAGGGTTTTGAATTTGAGATTTAAAGAGAAACACACTTCTAAGTGTCAATCCTACCCCACTAGATCAACTTCTTTAGGTTAAGGGAACATCAATACTCCGTATTAGATTGATCCATTGGTCTTGAACTTTGAAATATTTTAATTTTTTTGTAATGATATCATAAATTTATTAAATTAAACAATAATCTTGCAATAAAACAACCTCATCTCCTCCTCGTGTGACACGCAATTAATTACTCCTATCCTATATTATACAAACACATTCAATGTTTGATCAGTCAACAAGTTATGCTGTGGGCTTACACATACTACTGTGATCTAGAGATAAATAGAATAGGTATTGGCTGTATCTGAGGACAAAGAGTTTGGTAATGGTGGAACAAAAATATAGGCATCTTAAACCGACTGCAACAGAATCTTTGCCAGTCAAAATCAAAAAGCAACTAGCAGAGGGGCCTGACCTCATAATATAAAATATTCATATTATTATATTATATTTTTTTTATAAAAAAAATATTAAAATGTCAGACTTGGGGGTAATCATAATTTAATTGGTACGGTCATAGTTTAGAGTTGAGATTAATTTGGCCAAACCTCCCTTCAAGGCTAAGGCATCTTTTTCTCTCTCAAATTTGATGTCACACTTGTTTTTATATTCATTAAATAAGAATTTGCCCATACTTTGTTGGGTAATTGAAATTTACAAAAAATGCGTTTTCCTAATGGAAGAGAAAAAGATAAAATTTGTGTGAGATTGTGTCATAAATATTTTTTTTTTTGACAGATTTTTTTTAACTCATATTTCAGATTTTTGATTGGATACTTGGACAATTCATTTTTTTTTCTTCAGATTTTATGTTTGTAAAAAAATAATAATACTTTTAACAAGAATGACTATTACTTTTTACTTAAACATTGTCACTTTTTATATAGAGGTAAAGGAAGACCCGTCTCACAGAATGAGATTCATGAGACAGACTCACCCAAGACTAGTTCATAATGGAAAGTGAACCCTTTATTTACCATTGTTTATTTACTCAAATTGTCATTCACTTTATTTATATACAATCACTTTAATTATAAATTGACCCCCACAGCATATCATAATAACCTTCAACTCATTTACTTTATACATAATCAATTGATGTTCTTTAAAACACGTGAAATAAATTAAATTATAATACAAAATCTGGACAAAAATAAGTTCAAAAAAAGAAAAAAAAAAGAAAGAAAAAAAGCAAACATGATGAGAGGGGAGTAATATGTTGCATATTTGGATTATGTTATTTTTTTATATAACCTTTTTCTTTGCGATTTAATAAACGACTCTTGTAGCGAACATTTAGGAGTTTTCCTATTTTTTTATAGAAAAGTAAACTATTGAAAATTAATTCGAATAAAATAGTGCACTATAAAGATTTATATGTTGTTGGAGCTCATGTAATAGCTACGTTAGACATCAATTTTTGTATATTTTGTGCACCAAGGTATGTCAAAAAATGGGTTCAAATCAGTATTACTTACATATATGACTCTAATATCGTTATAAACAAATTATCAATATAATTTATTTCAAAAGATAGTTCAAAGAAATAAGATACTGTAATCAATTAGTTCGGTGCCATGATAATAATTCACTCTCTTCTAACACTTTTCTATTTAATTAATCATTTTTTTATTTAAGAAATGTTATAAATCACTTTCAAGTTTTTCCAATATTTATTACTACAATATTTTAATTTTCACATCACAAGTAAGTTATCGAAAAATAATCCTGTCATAAGGTAAAAAAAATAAAAATCTAATCTAGCTATTGTGGCATTCTTATATTTTTTTAAAATCGGGACATTGTTATAAAAAGAATATCATGAATTTATTTATAATATACTACGTATTTTTTACATTTCATTATTCTTACCTTTTTTTTGACCGGAATACTACATTATATGTTCATAACTCTAATTCATTTATTTTATATATAAATTATTTATTAAAATTTGCACTCAGATAAATGAGTATAATTAATTAGAATGGGAGTAAATATTACTCCCCCCTTCAACAAAAATACGTTCACTTTCTTTTGTCCGTTCATTAAAAGTATACTTATTTTTTAAGAAAACAATTATTCCATACTTTATTTTATCTCATAATCATACAACACTTTTACTTTATCTATTTTTAATTTTTTTATATCTAAATGTATAATTATACTTTTAGAGCATATTTGATTCATGGATTGGGATAAGATGGGTTTAGATGGTGGGTTGGCTAGATAAACCCAAGGGAGAGGCTAGATAAACCCAAGGGAGAGACTGGTTGTCTAAACCCATGGAATCTAGTTTATAAAAATCGGGTCAAGGTGTTTAAAGTTATGAGAAACCAAATATGGGTGAAGATGGGTTTAACTATCAAACCCATTACTAAACCCCCCTAAACCCATGAAGCAAACATGCCCTTATAGAAGTGTGAATAATTAATAAAAAAAAAAGTTATTTGAAATTTTGAATGTCCACCTTTTGACGTTTGCGCTGGAATGAAAGGGATGGGAGTGCTGGGATCAAATAAATTACTAGACAGTGCAGGAAAAAATAAGATACTATATTAAAAGAAAGCAAATTGTATTATGAATTATAATAAGGAGATTAAAGAATAATATGAGATTAAGGAGTCACGTGAGCACGTGAGTTTGCAGTGAGTCGGTGCATCGTTTCTCATAAAAAAATTAGAAGCGCACGAATTGCGGACCACTGTACCCTCTCACTTCAGCATTCTCCACTTTTCACTCCCCACCCTCACAATCCACGCGCTCAACGCGTCTGAAAAGATTTTAAATACAAATATGTCGCATCAACTACCAAGTATCTAAAGGTAGGATTAGGAATAATCATAAAATTTTAAAAATCATCCGAACAGCCCCCACCGCATTGCACCACTAAATGTAATTTTTAAAATAAATTGCGATTGAATTTGCATTAGGAAACCGCACTCACAAACAATGAAATTTGAATTCTAAATGTAAAATCACACCGCTAATTTTAATATCGTGAACGTGAAACACAAAGAGTATAAATTACTAAAAATCTACTTGAAATTTGTTCAAAGAATGTCTTGAATTAATAAAATATATCTCTAAGTACAATTTAAATCTACGTATGTGTATTACTTAAATTAATGGGACACTTGATTCAAGTCCTGTAGTGAGAACGAAAATATATCTCTCTATACGCCCTCTAATTATGTTAGTAGAAGCATTGTACTTATGATAGTTACATTATTAATGTTGTAATGTAACTTTTTATTTAAGTGACAAAAATTGTTAGGTTGTAGAAGTAATTGAAGAGATTGATTTGATTTAAAAAAAACTATTGGTCTTAAACATTTGCATATCTCTAAATAGAAACAATCATCACAATCCACACTCTTACAATATACACATATATACTTATCTTTCATGTCATTACTTTTGAAGTTTATTATATACACTTAATTCAACTACTTATTTTATTTATATATAAAAATATATAAAATTATCTTTCAATACTCTAATCTTTTAAACTACGTACCTAAAAAAAAACTCCACAAGCTTTTTATGTACGACCTACGTGGTAGTATTTGACAATGTTAGCCATGGTGTAATCTATGTAATGGGTTAGCGCGTGGGGAGAAGGAAGTGTTTAAAAAGATTAAATAATGGTGGCGCCCACTAATCTAAGAAGAGCTCCTCCTCCTCCTCCATCCGCATTGACCGGACCGCTCACACGACCGTATCTCTATATGGGTTCCACCCCCACATAATTCCAACCTTAATCCTTTTCTCACCTAATTAATTAATCCTCTTACCAACTCATTCAATAATACACCAACCTCATTTATAAATTCCAAAACTATTTACACATATAACATTTTTTAAAATTATTTGTGCAATCAAATACACTATAAATTAATATTAATGGGCCCGATAAATTTAATTATTTTAAAGAGCTATTAATTTTTTTATCTATAATATGATAAATGAAGTTTATTTTATAAACGTGAGTACGTTTAATTATTATATGGATTATATTGTTGAACTAATATAGGCTTTCAAAGAGGCAATAAAATATTACTCCCTCCGTCCCATAGGAACTTGCACCTCCGGGATGGCACACATTTTAATAAATGTGTAAGAAAAAGTGTAATGAGTAATGTTTTGAGGGTAGTTTTGTAAACTTTTATGAATAAAGTAAAGTAAAAGGTAGATTGAGTGTGAAAAAGTAATGACATATATGTAAATATGTGTATATTTTTTTTTTGATCGGTAAAAAGATTATATTAGAACTGGGTACAAGAGATACCCGAGAAAGTCAGTGTACAGGATATAACGTTTGAAAGTAGTACTAGTCCTAACTCTTACACTTCCACTATTTTCAGTTCATGCAAGGTAAATATGTGTATATTTTGAGGGTGAACATGTATTTCAGTTGCCAGATATACAAGCACGCGGCAGACAATTGAATTAGTAAGACTTTGAAGCGACTATATGAAGTGAGGAATTTCTGATTGAGAGTTATGACAATATTTCTTTTTATGAAGTGTGCAAATTGGTATGAGACATCCATATATGAAAAGTGTGCAAATTCTTATGGAACGGAGGGAGTAGAAGACTATGAGGTGAGACAATTTTATCTGAAAAAGATTAATGTTTTGGATGCTATAAATATTGTTGTCGTAGCTGGGACGATAAGTGTTCACCAAGACACAATAGCAAATTGTTTTCGACAATGTGAAACTCGCTCGTGTGGTGAAGGGTCAAGGAATTTAAATAATTTCAACGTTGAAGAAGGCATTCGAGGAGTAGAGACAATGATAATGATCTCGTTCACCACAATAAAATGAATTTTAGTAGCATATTGAATTATTCGGATGAAAATGATACATGTTCTGAAGTTCAGAGTTAATGTGAAGAATTAAGAGAGAAAAACATTTGTTGGAGGATACGGAGCTTTCAAGTCACGCATTAAAGAAATCATCCGGATGCATTGGAACTTCCCCTCGATTCTATTAAGTATTTAAGTATTAGTGTTAAGTATTTAATTTATTTGAAGTGTTTTAGTTTATTATCTTATCTTTGTTCTTTAAGTTTAGGTGTTAAATGTTATTGTTATTTGTATAATTGTATTTAAATTAAGTATCAATCTAGATTTTAGAATCTAGAATGTAACTCTTAATTTAAGTTTATGAAATATTATTGCCATATTGTTAAAGGTTAAGTATTTAATTTAAAAATGTATCTACTTAAATGTTTGTATATAAAAATTAAAAAAAAAAAAAAAATCAGAAACCGTCTATTGGTCAAAGGGGAAACCGTAACCGAACCGTTAAAATAAGGTTACGGTGCAGTTTCGGAACCGAAACCGCCTGTGTCTATTTGATACTATGAAATACTATTGATATATGTTAGTTGCTTGGTGAAAGAAGATAGTTTCATAAAAAATATTAGATTCATGGAAATATCTATTTTGCCCTCCTCAATATAACCTTCTTTCAACCTCAAAATTCAATCTCAGCTCTTTCAGTAACTCAAATAGCAAACCAAAGCAGGGGAAGCAAAATTTTATGGGAGAATATTGCTAAAAAAATCCATATGTTTATGCACAAAATTTCAATCTCTGTTCAAATGTAATAATGTTACTCAAAATTTAATATATGCCCAAAAGAAAATGTGGGGAAGAATAATTTCAATGTCTACCAAAAAAAAACTAGATCATTCAACACTAAATCATTCTAAAATCCAAGCAGAACCCTAATTGCAGAAATCAAAGTCCCTCAAAAATCAAAATATTTGTCGTCGTGTCTGAAGCGATTTTGGGCCGCCACGGCCCCGCTTGCTGCTATTTTGACATTTGTGAAAGAAGAGGCCATTTTGGTAAAAAAAAAAGTGTTAAGAATCAAGAGGTAGGGCGAGTTTAGTTGAGCTGAACGCATAGTTGAGCTGAACCGGATGTAGTTCAAGTTTTTTGAAATATTATCAAACTTTGTAATTATTATTTGAGCTTGTTTTATAATTTAATGAGTCGAACTCGAACGAACTTTAATCGAGTCGAACACAAGTCGAGCTCGAGTAGTTTGACATTTTTACACTTTTTTTTAATCTATTGAGCTCGATCTGAGCTTTAGATTGTACGAAACATAAATATATGTTTAAGTTTGTTTGATATCTACAGTGTAGGGGGGCCCGATTAACATTATTATAAAAATAAAAAATATGTACTAATTATTTCATCAAAATTTCATATTATAAAATGGTCAATACGTCACATTTCATTAAATTAAATTGATCGGATAAGTTGACTTTTGCTATGTTTTGGTACAAGTTAATACTCCCTTCATCCCGTGATAACTTGCAGATTTTAACCGATTCATTTTAAAAAAACAATTGAATTTAGTGGTGTAGAGTCAAATAAGAAAATGTATTTTGAGTGATTTAATAATGTGTAAGGAAGATTTAGTAGGATGTAAAATAGATTTAGTGAAATTTAGGATAAAATGTAGACACAAAATGAGTGACGATTTTAAAATAAAATGATGTTCGGATATATATTAATTTTGTGGTTTATTTTTATATCAGAAGTGTGCAAATAATTATAGAACAGACTTGATGCGTCGAAAAAGAACGCCTTCGGATGTTGATCGTTCCCTTGCGAGCACTATTAATCACGAGCCCAATCTCTCGTTTTATCCTTGGCAATCTTCAAGTAAAACTCCTTGGAAATCCGCAAATAACCTGCAAAAGTACACCGGAGGGGGGCTCCGGCGTAGAAGCTCCGACGCTCAAGTCAGATTCGATAGTAGGCGAAATCAAAGAGGAATTCCCCTGTGTATCTAGGGAAATTCCGGCGAATGTAATGAAGTTTCTCTTCAAATTCAGTGTATGTTTAGTAAAAATGTATGTATATGTCAAAGAACGTACCTCAGAATATGAAAATAACCTTCTTTATATACCTGACCCCTCTCTGCGGAGAGGGGATGACTTCTTCCCCCTATATTCTCGGTCCACTCCTGTAAATCCAGCCTCAAATCCCTAAGGACCCGGCTTCTCTCCCTGAAGACTTGGTTCTTTCAGCTTATCGGCCCCTATCTTCGTGGGTTTGAATTATTCATTTGACTCGGCTAAGAAAGGTGGACTGTTCGTTCCATATTTGGGCTGGATTCTTCCAGGCCCAGGGGCTATTAATTTCTTCAAATATGGGCCAAAGGCCCAATCACCCTGATCTCTCTAATTCCCCTACTTAGGCCCAGGGGTGTATTAATCCTGCTTCTTGGCCTAATCACCATTATCATAATTTATCCCGTCTCCACGTGTCGACTTCTCCGAGAGCGACATATTTATCTACATCAAGACTATTAATTTAAATATGTGTGAAATTGCCAAAATACCCCTAATAAATTTATAAAATTAGTGGAGGGCCCACGGGCCCCCTGGGTATTATGTAGGTCCGCCACTGGATATCTATATCGAGCTGAACTTAAACGAGTTTTTATCGAACAATTTTAAATCAAGTACTGATATAATGTAAAGGGGAGGTCGAATTTGGTTTATGAAGGGGTGGGTTAAATAAGCTGAAACAGGCAGAAATGGTTTACAATGTAATATAAGGGCATTTGAAGCTTTCAGCAATGTAATATAAGGGTGCGGCTAAATGCACCCGGATTTACTATGAGTACACCCACGCGATGAGAACACACACAAAACGGATAAGGACACCCACGTGGAAAACCCCAAATTACCCTCTTCTTCAATTAAAACCCTAAAAGCATAATTCCTTCCCTTCCTCATTTCTCAATTTCAGGACACCCACCTCCATTCCTTCCACTTCCCTCCGTCAACGCGGCGCGGCGCCGCCCAACTCACCACCTCGTCGCGGCGGCCCATGCCGCCCACTGCGCACCCTCTTCCCTCCGTCACCGCGGCGCAGTAGCGCCGCCCACTGCGCATCCCTCCCCTCCGCTTCACCGCCCGGCTTCCCCTCACTTGCGTCGCCGGTGTCGCTGCCTTTCCCTCCCCTCACACCTGCGTAGCCGGCGACGCGTGAAGTTGATTTAAAAAAAATACGCCGCCCTCTCATCGTTCGCCGCCAACCCTGCCCTCGTCCCCCCTCCCCTTCGCGGCCGTTCGCGGCCGCAGTTCCTCCCCCTCGCATCCGTTCGCGGCCGGCCTCCCTCCGTTCGCACCTCTCGCCGCCGCCGCCGCGCCGCTTCAGGTAAGTTGAAAATTAGGGTTTTGTATGTTGTTCGGGAATTTCTTTCGAACAATTTCTGTTTGTTTTGTAGAAATTTTCGAACAACCTAAGTTTGTTCATGTAAAATTTTCGAACATTTTGACTTTGTTTTGAATTTTTTTTCGAACAATCTGTGTTTTCGAACATATTTACTTTGTTTTGGAAAAATTTTCGAACAGGTTGTTCGATTTTTTTTTCGGACAAATTTAATTTGTTTTGAAATTTTTTTCGAACATATTGAGTTTGTTCGTTAAAAAATTTCGGACATCTCAACAATGTTTGGGTAAAATTTTCGAACATATTAAGATTTTATTTTTATTGTTGAAATTTTGAGTTTTTATGATTTTTGGTGGTGATTTGAGTGAGAAATGATGAATCGTTGTGAAAAGGAATGGTTGGGTGTACTCATCCGTCCATTTTTTAAAAAAATTGCAAGAAGGGTACAAATGTTATTTCGCGTACCCCTTGCGGTAAAAAAATTTCCGATAGGTGTACTCATAGGAAATCCGGGTGCATTTAGCCGCGCCCGTGATATAAATCTATTAGGAAGCCCGTTAGTTTTAACATTATAAAGACGGCCAATTTAGGAAGCCCATTGTTTCAACATTAAAAATAGGGTCTGACTATTTACACCTCCATTTCGGTTTAGAACACTCCCCCAATTGATGCAACCCCCTAAAATCGATTTGAGATAGATGCACCCCCTTAATTGCCATAAATGCCCTTATCTCATAAAATTTCAATTACTACTCACACCCCCCTAAACCCTAGTTTCTCCTCCATCTTTCATCTTCTTCTTCTCTCCCCCTCCCCAAACCACTCCACCAACCGATGCAGTCGTCGACACCCGCCCTCGCCCCCACCGTCGCCCGCCGGTGACACTCGCCCTCGCCCCCACCCTCGCAGCCCCTGCCACCGCGGTTGCCCTTGCCCCACCCTCTCCACGCCACCGCGTCCGCCCCCTCCCTGGTGCCCCGTCCATCCTTCCGCCGCTCTCCCTTCTCGATCTGTAAAAAAAAAAAAAAACAGCAACCGTGCGGCCGCCGCACCCGCCCATCGACCTCTTCCCAGGTTTGATTTTATTTTTTTCTTTTTCTTAATTTAGATCACTTTAGGTCGATCAAAATACACCCCGTCGAAAAAAGGGTGTCAGCGAGTTTTAATTTATTTTTTTTTTCCGATCAACAAATTTCGACCACATACACTCTCATTGACAAACCAGTGTCGACGAGAGTGAATATGGTCGACACTGGTTTGTCGAAATTTAAAAACAAAATTTAAAATTTTTCTAAGTTCTGAATTTTTTTTTGTTTGTTGTTTGTTGTATGTGGTTTGTTGTGTGTTGTCTGTGGTTTGTTGTTTGGTGGTGATGGCGGCGGCAGCGGTGGTGGCGGGATAAAACTTAGGTTTAGGATTTAAAGGTGAAGGAGGGGTGCAGTTAGTAATAGGGGTGCATTTAGTAGTGTAATATGACTTAAAGAGTATTTTTAGTTTTTTACATCATTGTTTTATTATTAAACTCATAGGGTATGTTTGCTTCATGGGTTTAGGGGGGGTTTAGTGATGGGTTTGATAGATAGACCCATCTTCTCTTATGTTTGATTTCTCATAACTTTAAACACCTTGACCCGAGTTTATAATTTGACTCGGTTTTTATAAACTAGATTCAATGGGTTTAGACAACCTAACCTCCCCTTGGGTTTATCTAGCCTCCCCCTTAGGTTTATCTAGCCTCCCACCACATCTTAACCCATTTTATCCCAACCCATTAAGCAAACATGCCCTATAGGGGGAGTGTTCTAAACAGAAATGGAGGTGTAAATAGTCCCACACTTAAAAATATTGGCCCATTGTGGAGAAACTTAACATAGGTTCCTGACTCCTGAGAAATAAAGCCATTAGTTTTAGCATGGCGTTGGCTATATACCCCTCCAGCTTTGTTAAGTATACTCCCCCTCTACATTTATTAATTTAATATTAATGTAAAATACCTAAACTACCCATATATTAAAATAAACTAAAATAATCATGATAAATACACTCCCCCACTTTTAAAACCCTAACCCTAATAGTTGTCGTCGACGCCGCCTCCTTCGGCGACCAACACCAACTCATTTTCAACACAAAATTTTTAAAACATAAAATAAAAATCAAAAACATGTTTTCGACAAACCAGGGTCGACGGAATGCATTATCGTCGACAAATTGTCGTCGACGATAATGCATTCCATCGACACTAGTTTGTCGGAAAAAAAAACTTAAAATTTTCGACGAACCAGTGTTGAAGAAATGCATTATCGTCGACAACAATTTGCCAACGACAATGCATTCCGTCGACAACAATTTGCCGACGAGAATGCATTCCGTCGACACTGGTTCGTTGAAAGTAAAAAAAAAAAAAAGAGAACTTACCTGCGCGGACTGTCGTGTGGAGAGGGAGAGCGTGGCACAACGAAAGAGGGGGAGGAGACAGTGCTACATGGCCGATTCAGGTTTCGGGAGAAGGTTGTCGTGGGAGGGAGGGGACGGCGCCGCACAACAGAATTTTTTTTAAAAAAAAAAACCCTAAACTTACCTGCTCGCGCGGAAGGAAGGTGACGACCGGCGAGCAGCGAGCGGCGCGCGAGGGGAAGAGAGAGCGGCGGGCGGCGCTGGGCAAGGGGGCGCCGCCGCGTCGCCTGAACAGAAAATAAGAAAAAAAATCACCTACGGCGGCGCGCGGCGAGGAAGGGGGCGGCGCTTGGAGTGTTGGTAGGAAGAAGAAGAAAAATCACCTTCGGCAGCACGCGGCGAGGAAGAGGGCGGCGGTGCTTGGAGGCTGCGGCGTTTGGAGTGTTGGTAGGAAGAAGAAATATGGTTTATGATTTAATAGGGGGAGTGTATTTATAAGGGTAGATTAGGTATTTTATAGGGGAGTAGATGTAACATATGACATTTTAGGGGGAGTACATTAATCGGGGGAGTACATCTAACAAAGCTGGAGGGGTATATAGCCAGGGCCTTTTAGCATTAAACTGGATTTGGGCCTACAAATATATCCATACTGGACACAGTATATAATTGGACCGGATCTATTTCTTGATACCAATAGGGCCGCCGACCCATTCGGTATAACATTAATTTTATTTTATTGCAATTACAGTTTGGGTTTGACTATATGCACCTCCATTTGGAGAGATGCACTTCTCCTTTCACTTTTTTAATATAATAATATGATAAAAAACCTAAAATACCCTTCATTAAATATAAAGTATACTAGATGCACCCCACCTTCATTTCTTTCACATTTCCCTAACCCACAACTTTCGATCGCCGGCGACACCATTTTCGGCGACCATCAAACTCAAAAAAAATACAGAAATCAACATATACTCAAAAAAATCACAATTTTTTTATAATTTTCAACCAACCAGTGTCGACCATATACTCTCTCGTCGACAAATCGTTGTTGACGGGAGTGTATATGGTCGACACGGTTTCGTCGAAAAAAAATATATTTTTTTTCATTTTCAACTATGTTATGTCGATCAAATACACCCTCATCGACAACAAATTACCGACGAGAGTGTGTTTGATCGACATTACATAGTCGGAAAAAAAAAGGATTTTCTACAAAAATGCAGAAAATCCTAACATTGGGAGTGGGCAAATCTGGGGTGGAGTGGGGGTGGGTCGGCGTCGGAGAGGGGTGGGGAGGGGGCGGCCGCATAGCTTTTTTTTTTTTTTACAGACGGGGGAGGGGGGCAAACCTGGGGGTCGGCGTCGGACGGGAGGGGGCGGTTGCGCGACCGCCAATCTGTTTTTTTTTTTTTTGGGTAGGTTTCCCGTAGACTCAATTCCTTATAAGGAATTAAGTCCATTTTAAAATATGGGTAGGATTAACAATAAAAATAAAATACGCAAAAAATATTTATGTTAATTGATGTAGCTCAAACGGTTGGGTATAGTCTATTTTACGTTGAGATCTAGTGTTCAACTCTCACACCTAAGAGTGCATGTTGAAAATAAGGAAAATTGTAACATGCATTTAAAATCTTTTAGCATGTTATTTTGCAATGTTTGCAATAATAATTTCAGTTATAATGACATACACTTTTTAGTGATATTATGTTACACATTTTAGATATATTTTGTTGCACTTTCAGTTGTAGTGGATTACAATTTTCAACAATATTTTTCAGTTATATTGACTTACACTTTTTAGTAATGTTATGCTACACCTTTTAGTCATATTTTGTTGCACTTTTCAGTTGTAGTGACTTACAATTTCCAACAATATGTTCAGTTATAGTGACTTACACTTTTTAGTAATGTTATGGTAACATAACATTACATTTTAGTCGTATTTTGTTGCACTTTTCAGTTATAATAACTTACATTTTTCATTAAAATATTGTGTTGCACTTTTCAAGTATATTGACATGCACTTTTTAATAATATTGTGTTGCACTTTCTAGTTATACTAACTTGCACTTTCTAGTTATAATGAGTTACACTTTTCATTAAAAGTTGTGTTGCACTTTTCAATTATAGTGACTACGTTTTTTAATAAAAAAATGTATTACACTTTTTATAAATATTGTGTTACATTTTTTTAGTAATATTGACTTACACTTTTCAACACACACATTTTCAAAAAAATAAATTATCAATAAAAAAAAATTACAAAAAAATAATAATAATAATAAAAATTGATCAAGTTAAAAATTTTATTCACAATATTCTTGAATATTTAGGATTTAGGGTTGGCCAAGTCAACTCAATTTCTTATAAGAAATTGATTCTATATAAGATCCATCTTTTTTTTTTTTACAGGCGGGGCGGCCGCGACCGTGGCGAGGCAGAGGTAGGGGCGGCCGCGGCGAGGCGGGGGTGGAGGGAGGGGGAGGGTGAAGGTGGGATGATGACTTGTTTCATTTTTTAACACTTTTCAAAGCACTTTACAATACGAGCCCCACAAGCGTATGAGTCCGATTGTAGTACGTAAGTACGACCAAGTAGTTTGTTCGTTCTAAGGATTTAATTGAGTGCAAGCAAATCCCTAAAGTTACGAGTATGCATGCTATTGTAGTAACTAAACGTGTTTGTTTGGATTTTTTAAAATAAGAACAAGAGTATAAAACTAGATTAACTAAAGTAATGAGAAATAGTGACAAGAAATAACAAGCTATCTAACTTTCGTTGGAAAGTGCAAAAGAATGGTATTGCCTCGGGTGTTTCCGTTTTGTGAGTGATTAATGAACTAGTGAACTAATTACATGAATTAACTACGAATTCGGGTTAAGCTAAAGGCTATAACATGTGTGTGTAAACCCCCTCGAAAGGCATAGGTCAACAACGTGCATTGATTAGCAATTATAGGATCTAACCAAATACCATAAGCTCCTAAAATAGTGTTTCATAAGCACTTTCAACACGGTTACTAATGCTTATAAAACGCCCTCTCACCAAACTTCTAGACGACCTCTATTCGTTTAGTGTCTAAAGTTGTCGGCCTAGCAATTAACCCTCCCTCGGTTAAGCTAATTACTACTTAACTTCTATTCAATTGACCAAAGCTCATACTCACACCCCAATCATGCAAACCCAACTCTCGTTGCAATTAATATAATCGAAAATGCTTGCTAATAGGGTTGATCAATCAAATGAATCAATAGAAATACAACTCTAGAAACATATACCCCAAATTTCAAGTTAATCATGCAATTACTTCACAATTACACTAAATTTCCATCAAAACTTCCAAACCCAAGGCAATTGGAGATTAACCCATGTCTAAATTAACAACTAGAATAAAACTCATGTAAATTAAACTACAAGACATGAATGAAAATGAAATTACCAAATTAAATTTGCAATAATAGAAAAATATCACCCCTTGTCTTCAAATCCTCCAAACTAACATTAAATTGAAACACTAAATTAAAATCTATGTAAGAAATGAAATAACTAATCTATTGAGTGAAAGTGTTTGGAGGAGAGGAGGGTTTCTCCCCCAATGGAGAGCTCCCCTGTTTTTCGTCGCCCAATCCCCGCTTCTGTTGTGAAGAATGGCGTGAGTAATGGGCATACCCTCTCTACCTTCTTGATCAAATGGGCCTAGACTTAATTAAGGGTGGGACTATTTACACCTCCATTTCGGTTGAGAACACTCCCCCGATTGATGCACTCACCCTAAAATTTGTCAGGATAGATGCACCCCCCTTAAATTATCATAAATACCCTTTTGTCCCAAAACCTATCTACTAAACACACCCCCACCCCCCAAAAACCCTAATTTTCCCTCTCTCTTCCTCTCTTCTTTTCTCTTTTCTCCTTTCTCCTTTCCCACCTTCACCGCGCGCCGTTTCTTTCCTTACCCACCTCCATTGCCGGCCACCACCCTCCCTCCCCCTCCCCACTGCCCTGCCCTCCCTCCCCCTCCCCATCGCCCCTGCCCTCCCTCCTCCATCCCCCTCCCCATCGCCCCTGCCCTCCCTCCTCCCACCCCCTCCTGTCAGTAGAAACAAAAAAAATATATACATCTCCTTACCCCCACCCACTTACCCCTCGCCCCCACCCCCTACCCCCAATTGTTGTCGTCCTCTTCAATTAACAACAGCAAACAAGGTATGTTGTTGTTGTTTTTTTTTTTTGTTTTTCTTTTTTTTTCTTCTGTTCGACAAACCAGGGTCGGTCCTATACATTCTCGTCGATGCATTGTTGTCGACGAGAGTGTATTTGGTCGATCTAAAGTGGTTGAAATTTTTAAAAAAATTTTAAAATTTTTTTTGAACCAATAAATATCGACCATATTCACTCTCGTCGACAACAAGGTGTCGACGAGAGTTTATATGGTCGACATTCAACTGTCGATGTTTTTAAGAATTTTTTTTTTCGATCAAACCTAGGTGACCATATACATTCTCGTCGACAAACCAGTGTCGACGAAAGTGAATATGGTCACCTAAGTTTGATCGAAATTTAAAAAAAAAATCGAATTTTTTTTAAGTTCAGATTTTTTTTTTGCGGTGATATTTTGGTGGTGGTGGTGGTGGTGGTGGTGGCTGTGGTGGTGGTGGTGGCGGCGGCGGGATAAAACTTAGGTTTAGGGTTTAAAAGTGAAGGAGGGGTGCAGTTAGTAATAGGGGTGCATTTAGTAGTGTAATATGACTTAAAGGGTATTTTTGGTTTTTTACATTATTATTATATTATTAAACTCATAGGGGGAGTGTTCTAAACCGAAATGGAGGTGTGAATAGTCCCACCCTTAATTAATTGAAGATATTGACCTGGGCCCATTAGCTATTAATTTCAGCTACTTGCTTTTTATTTCCACGGCTATGTTGAGAAAGGGTGGGACTATTTACACCTCCATTTCGGTTTAGAACACTCCCCCCCTTTCAGTTTTATATTATAATAATAATATAAAATACCAAAAATGTCCTCTTAGTCATATTACACTACTAAATGCACACTCCTTACTAACTGCACCCCTCCTTCACATTTAAACCCTAAACCTAATTTTACCCTGCCACCACCATTGCCGCCGCCGCCGCCGCCACCACCACCGCCAAACGCCAAACACCAAACAAAAAAAAAATCAGAAACTTAGAAAAATTTCAATTTTTTTTTTAAATTTTCGACAAACCAGTGTCGACCATATTCACTCTCGTCGACACTGGTTTGTCGACCATAATGCATAGGGTCGACCTAAGTTTGGTCGAATTTTTTTTTATTAAAAAATCGATAGTGTAATGTCGACCATATAAACTCCCATCGACACCCTGTTGTCGACGAGCGTGAATATGGTCGACATTTGTTGGATGAAAAAAGATAAAAAAAAATTTGAAAATTTTTGACAACTTTAGATCGACCAAAATACATTCTCGTCGACACGAGAGTGTCGACGAGAATGTATTAGAGCGACTCTGGTGTGTCGAAGAAGAAGAAAAGAAAAAAAAAAACAGCATATCTGTGCGAGCTGAGATATTGGGGGCAGTTGGGACTTGGGGGTGGGGGCTAGAGGTGGGTGGGATGGGGATAAGGAGATCTGGTTTTTTTTTTGTCTTTCTGCGGGAGGCAGGCCAGGAGGGAGGGCAGAGGTGGGTGGTGGCCGGCAAGGGTGGTGGGCGACGGCAATGGGGTGGGGGTGGGCGACGGCAATGGAGGTGGGGAAGGGGAAGGGAAAAGGAAGAAGAAAGAAAGAGAAAAAAATAGGGTTTTGGGTGGGGTGTGTTTAGTATATAGTTTTTTTAGATAAAAGGGTATTTAAGACAATTTAAGGGGGTGTGCATCCATCCTGACATATTTTAGGGGGTGTGCATCAATCGGGGGAGTGTTCTAAACCGAAATGGAGGTGTAAATAGTCAGACCCGTTGAGAAATGGGTTTAATCTTTTGGGCCCTCAATTGAAATTAGATTGGGCTATCCAAATTAAAAGGTTAGCCCAAATAAATTTAATTTTCAATCTTTTCTCGTTTTGACTCCTCCTCGATTTCTTCCTTCGATTGACTCTATAAAATTATCGAGGCGTGCTTTACTCTAAAATGCTCATTTTTCTTATAAAAATAGCAAAACACATACATTTCTCATTTCAAGTTTAGTTAGTCAAATTAATGTAAATAATGCACGAAATTCTATAAAATTATGCAAATTAAACACAAGAATTTCAAGCAATTTTCACACTAATCAGATGGGTTGGGTTGAGAAAGATGAAGAATGAATTTAGGGTTGGGAGGTGTGGGTAGTAATATGTATATTATGAAGGGAGGGGTATTTATAACATTTGAAGGAGGGTGTGACCTAAATTTTTGGGAGTGTATAAATCGGGGGAGTGCATCTCTCTGAAATGGAGGTGTAAATAGTCAGACCCTTACAATTTTACGTTATTCGTTGTAAAAAAATATACTCAATCACACACCTGTTTTAATAAATATAATATTTAATATAAAAAATTGACGAAAAGTATAAAAAAGTGGAGATTTAAAAATATTTTTTAAAAAAAGGTAAAAAGATTAAGAGAGAAAGTGTAGAAAAAAATAAAGAGTTAGAGATAAAAAAATAATAAAAATAAAGAGAGAGTAACAATTACTGAAATTGTGGCTTAAAGTAGAAATGATTGTTAATAAATATGATTTCACAATTTGTCAAAACACGAAACGTAAAACTTTAAGGGCATGTTTGTTTTGGGATGGGAAATCCGGATTTGGGATTTCGAAACTCCACCCCCGTTACAGTTTGGGATTTCGAAACTCCACCCCCGTTACAGTTTGGGATTTTGATTCAGGATTTCAAAATCCTACCCTATAAACCCTATAAAAGTCAACCCTATAAATACCTACAAACCCTATATAAATACCTATAAAACCTATAACCCTATTCTATAAATTTAAATCATACCCTACATAAATCCCAAAACAAACATAAAACATAAAAAACATTAGAATTTTAAAATTCACTAGATTTTGAAATCCGAATTTCAAAATTCTCAAAATTCCAAAACAAACATGCCCTAAATGAAATATAAAAAATGATAAAAAGAAAAAACATAAAGAGGACGAATAGAGTACTTTTATAACATAAAGAGGACGAATAGAGTACTTTTATAATCCCGTAAAAAGTATAAAAAAATAAAAAAATCAATTAAATAATTAAAAATATATTTAAATCACTTAAAATCTAATTAAGGGTTATATATCAATTGCATATAATAATTTGCTCCTTTTATGTTTTTTTTATTTACGACATCATAAATTTCAACAAGTGATTTAAACAAACATAGCACCGATTTTGTCAAAATTGACTTAATAATCAGATTCACCGGGGAACATGTTCATACAACTTTATCTTAAATTGAAAAAATTACATTACTAAATCTATAGGGAAAAATAAAACAATTTATTATTATTTTAATTATTATTATTGTAATGATAATTTTACATGAATGCATGGGGAAGTTCTTAAACATATTGATTATGTCATCATTTAATTATTAAAGACAAAGTAAAGAGAGAAAAGAAAACATATTTATAATTGTGTATTATTTAAAATATAAATCCATTCTAATATTTCAAGGAAAAAAGCAACATATATATTTCATTTTTCTCTGATAGCCCAAATCGGCCCACATGAGATTCCGGCCCAACCCAACAATTTGTTGCTTATGGTATCATAATTAGTAAGTAGTGCAATTCATCCATAGCATTAAAAGCCAAAGCACCAACAGTAATTTTCTGTGTTCCGATCCCTTTTAACTCTGCAGAACCAGAGGCGAACAGGAAAACCAAAGAAGAAGAAACTGATTGCATGCATGTATCTGCATACTGAAATTCATACAAGGATCTAGAGTTTCACTTAGTTCTTTAATTCGATTTTTTCCTATTTAAAGCTGCAAATTTGAGAGCATTTCTCGAATCCGCGTTGTTTGCAAGGTCAGTATTTTTTTTCAATTCTCTTTTTTTTTGTAAGGAAATAATTATGCCTCGCATTGAAGTCACTGCTGGAGTATTTGTTTGGCAATCCTTCTGTTATTTTGGGCCTCGAAGATTTTAATTATGTGAAAAATTGGATGGGATTTGTTGGGCAGTCAATTTAGCATCCCCACTTTACCTAACTCGAATGTTTTCGGCGTATATAAGAGTCCCATTGCATTCCCATGTTTTAGATTGGATTTTGAATTTGTATTTATTCGTTCGATCTCACGTGTTGATTCAGTCTTATTAATTTGGTTTTGTTTCTAATGCTTTTTTCTGCAGATTTTGAGTGGGTTTTGAAATTAGAAGGACAAAAAGTGTGGAATTTAGTTGGCCCTGTTATGATGTTGGTAGAATTCCTCAGTGTTAGGTGAAGCATCTGTTTTCTCCGCCTAGGGTATGAAGAAGGAAGAGAGACCTATTTAGTGTATGCATAATGGCGGATGCAGAAGCTCTATTAGAGGCCTCAGGATCCAGATTTACCAATTTGGAGCTTATTGGAAGAGGATCTTTTGGGGATGTCTATAAAGGGTAAAAAGTTGCAATAGAATTTATATGTTTTATATTGCTCAGGTTTCATTGAAAATGCTGTTCATAAACTTAGCTACTATTGTTTGCAACTTGAGTATTGTCTCACAATTATGTAGGATATGCACATTTAACAGATTTTTTCAAGTTAGAATTACTAGAGAAAGCAAAGCTTTTCAGCGGTAATATTATCTGCTTATCTATTTGACCAAGACAGAAAATAATTCAAATTCAGAATAAATTACAGAAGCACTTGTGGTACTTTTGAAGCACATCATTTCATGAAAATGTGAATATTCTACTAAATTTTATGTTAGTTGCGTAATTGCCTGCCAGTGTGCTGCTATTTATTGAACAAAGATGATTGGGTCAGATAAACAAAGGCAGATTGCTATTGACTGTATTGAATGTGGGTCATATTACTTGACCACTTTCATAACTGTTTGTGTTTGAACAAATTATAATGCGCAAGTTCCGCCGCTTTTTGGTTCTGCACGTGTCAAATTTTGCCCGATTGTCTCAATCTGATGGATTTTGACTAACTTTATGTTAGTTGAGTAATTGCCTGCCAATCTGTTGCTATATATCGAACAAAGATGATTGGGCCAGATAAAAAAAATTGTGGCAAAAGGCAGATTGCTATTGGCTGAATTGAATGTGCGTCATATTATATGATCACTTTCATAACTATTTGTGCACGCACCAATTTTTGCACGATTGTCACAATCTGATGGATCCACCCCCCCTCCTCTTTTATTTTGCCTGTTAATTTTTTGTGTGACAAGTGGCCATCTTTGTCGATTTGCTGGAAATTTGTTTCTTGTTCTGTCAACATTTCTGGTGTACTTTTAGTAAATTTGGTAGCTTGATTCACTGGTGTTGGCTTTGCGCTGAGAAGTTTCTATTATGGTACTCGGCAATGCATACATAACATTTCCTGTTAAATTATATCTATTGATTTAGCTTACAGTATATATATATTATCTTATATAGTCAATTATTTCATCAGTAAGTTTCATTTTTGATAAATGAGTGGCTGCATTTAACATGTAGTTTTGTCGGTAATAAAAAGCTAAGGTGTGCAGAGAAATCCTCGTTTTACTACTAGAATTCATTTTCTGTCTCTTCTGTGAGTTCTGATTTATTATATTTGCTGGTAAAAAATTTGACCCCCACTTTATGCTTTGCCTTTTATTTTCTTACTTGATTAATTTGATGTTTTTCCGGTTTTTACTTTTGCAGATATGATAAGGAATTAAAAAAGGATGTTGCCATCAAGGTCATTGATTTGGAAGAATCGTGAGTGTTTTTGCTTTTGCAGATTTTCCAAGTTTTTGATATCTGGATGTTATTTTCTACCTATGTTTTTTCATTCAATAAATTTTGTGAATTTGCATAACCATGTTAACTAGGATATAAAATCTAATAAATGACAGTACATTTGATGTTAATAAAGCCGAAGACAATTATCTTGCTAAGTGACAGTACTTAGTAATGATTTCTTCTTTTGAACTCGAAGGTAAGCCCTTCTTCCTTTGATCTTATACTTTGCTTATTCTCTCGCAGTGAGGATGAGATAGAGGACATCCAGAAGGTACATTTGATATTTCTGTATAAACCTTATGGATTGAAATTATAGGTTTGCATTTTTTATAATTTCATTTACTTTGTTGGTAGGAAATCTCGGTTCTTTCAGAATGTCGATCTCCATATATTACCGAGTATTATTGTTCTTATTTGAATCAAACTAAACTGTGGATAGTCATGGAATACATGGCTGGTGGTTCTGTTGCTGATCTGGTAGGTCACCTCTAGAAATATATTCTATTTGCTTCTTTATTTATTTCAATCTTCGAAGAAATTTCACCCTAGATTAGTAATTCTGTTTTGATCTACAGATTCAGCCGAACCAGCCACTGGATGAAGTCTCTATAGCTTGGATTTTACGTGATTTGCTCCATGCAATTGAGTATCTCCACAACGAGGGGAAGATTCATCGAGATATTAAAGGTACATTATCAGGCAACATCATTTATTTTGGCCAAATGGCCCAAATCAGAATCTTTTCACAATTTTGAACATGATTCTTTGTAGCAAGTCCTAAAGATTAAGTAAGCCTCAATAATGTATTCTATACCTCTCAACACAGTCTTCAATCTTTCTGTGAACACAGTACACAGTGCATCTAACTTTTACCGATGTTCATCTGTTTTTTTTTCTTTTTCAATACAATAATTTCTTGCATTATGATTTGACAGCGGCAAACATTTTGTTGACAGAGAATGGAGATGTTAAGGTACTACTATCTTGGTTACAGAAATTTATGATACCTTGGAGATCTTTGAATGGTGAATTGTGTTAATATCTTGCTCAATTTATTTCCTTTCATCTAATACAGGTTGCAGATTTTGGTGTTTCTGCTCAATTGACAAGGACAATTTCAAGAAGAAAGGTACAGTTCTTTGTAAAAAAAATCTGTCTCTTGCTTGAGAATCACATTGACAATCTAAACTAACCCCTTTCTTCCGATTTGTTATTATATCCTTAATTAATAAGATCTCCTACTCTCTGGGTCCTTCTTTTGTTTTCATTATTGTCTCTTGAAATGTCAGCCCTAATTGCTTATACTTCCCTATTTGGAATGTTTTGACATTGTGTGTGTGCTGCTTTTTGCTTCATGGCATCATCTTAGCCCTTTTCCTTCTGTCTCTATTCAGTGGCCATATTCTTTATGTGGATAACTAGTTGCTAACTTGCTATCAACATAATGGACAAGTTCTGACCTTTTTTTTTTTAAAAAAACAGTTTAATATTTATGGTCTAATATTTTTGCTCTTCATTAAGCTGAGATGGAACTGTTGAAGGAGTCATCAGACCTCAATCTAATGCAATTAAAAGTTACAGACTTTTGTAGGAACACCATTCTGGATGGCTCCGGAAGTTATTCAAAACACTGAAGGATACAATGAGAAGGTATGCCTTATGTGTGTGCGCGTTTCTCTCTCTCTCCCCTCTTGTTTGTAGCCTAGGCTTCATTGCTCTGTTAATAGCATTTGTGGATATGCTTAATAGTAATCCTTCTAATCCTTTTCATAATGTTGGGTTGAAACAGGCAGATATATGGTCTCTAGGAATAACTGCAGTAGAGATGGCAAAGGGCGAACCTCCACTTGCTGATCTCCATCCCATGAGAGTGCTTTTCATCATTCCCCGAGAAAATCCACCACAGGTGTACTTTCATAATATTCTTTCCTGTCATTTCAGATTGGTAGTTAATCCCGTTATCGATCTTTAAACCTTTTGAATTCATAATGTTGTTTTGTCATTCAGCTAGATGACCATTTCTCACGCCCTCTGAAAGAATTTGTCTCTCTCTGTTTGAAGAAGAACCCAGCAGAGGTAGTCTCTATAACTTTTCCCATCTTCAGTTTGATGCTTGGTCTTTTATGAACTTCTATATCCTCTCTCTCTCTCTCTCTCTCCTCTCTGTGCATGTGTGTGATGGTTTTCCATAAAAGTTATCGAGTTGTCCTTTTGTTTTGTGTTCACTGCCTATCTTTATACTTTCATTCTTAGTTCACCATCATCCTTTTCATTCTTAGAGGCCAAGTGCAAAGGAATTACTTAAGCATCGTTTGATTAGAACTGCTAGAAAGAGTCCAAAGCTTGTGGAAAGAATCAGGTGTGTTCTTTCTTTTCATTATACTATACTGCTTTTCCTTGAGAATTTGTTTCAGATCCCGACATTGCCACTCATAGAATAATTCTATTATTTTTCGTCATTGTAAACCCAATTATATAATTATTGATCAATATATTGAAAAAGTAAGTCCTGGCATAACTTTTAGACTTCTGATAGCAACCACATATGTGGACATTATGTTTCTCAAGCATATTACTGAACTGGTGAAAATCTATTTCTTTGTGCTCAAAAGTTCGGTTTTATTGATACATGGCATATTATGAGATCTGTTCTCTTAGTGTCCAAAACTTTTCACCATCGGAAACTAGTGGCATATGAGATTAAATGCATAACCTGCAATTATTTAACTTTTCAGAGAGCGCCCAAAGTTTCTAATAGAGGGAGAGGCTCAAGATGACCCAACACCATTGGCTGAAGCTTCTGGAACTGTTAAAGTGAATCGTCAATCTGGATTTGAAGATACAGTTCGAGCGAGGTCAGTCAAATCTGTTCATACATTGTTAGTCCTATTTAATGTTATTAAATGCCTCACCGAGTGTTCTTAAAACAGTAGTCAGGCAGCGGGCCTGAGAAATACTGGATGGGACTTCAGTATTGGTGCATCAGGTAGCACTGGAACTGTTCGAAGTGGTGTAAGACCACCTCATGTGAGAGAAAGGAAACCCGAGGTCCCGTTGCATCAGTCTACTCCTAGAAAGATATCAGATACTAGTAATCAACGGGCTTCTGCTTCTGGAACTATGATACATACTCCATCGGAGTTTTCTGCAAGGAAAGATGCTAATCATATAACCAAGCAGGACAATTATCATGAAGAAGTATGCTTCTTGTCCCCTTCTATGTACTTATGAGCTGGTGTTTGCTTATTACATAACTAAAAACAGGATGGCTGGATTCTTAACCAACCGTTTTAAGTTGTGTCTAAAAGGATAAGGAGTTTGAATGAATCTAAATGTTGGAACATATGAATATAGTTGAGGAGCTTATATGCATTCTCGCCCTACAATGGATTTCCTTTTGTAGAAGTCAATAAAAGTCTCCCTGATCCTTTCACTTGACTTGATCTGCCTTTGTTATTAGGATGAAGCTTTGATAATTGATTATTGTCAATTTTACATCCCTCATCCATTTTTTTTCTCAATGTTTTGTTGTGACAATTAGTCTGATATCCATACATAGTTGTTTACCAGACTTTGTTAATTAGGATGGGATTTTTTTTATTGTTGTTAACTGGTATTAATCCAATATTCATATTGCCAACTTAATACCCAGAAAGTAATCCAGTTACCAGTTTTCATGCAAATATTCCATCTTGTGAATGCTTCTTAAATATTATTATTTGGTACCAACTTATATTACATTACCAAATAATATAACATGATCTTCTGGATTTCCTACTTGCGTTTTTCAACTTGCAGGAAGATGTGAGTGTAACCGGAACTGTTGTCGTACGAACTCCAAGAGGAAATCAGCGATCGTCGCAGTTCAGCAGCCAAAGTTCTATGGTATGTATGTATAGTATATGGCTGGGCTAAATAGAATTGTTTATCCCCCCACAGTTACCAATGGAAGCTTCTATTTATTGGTGTTGTAGTCTAGCAACACATATGCATCTGCTGAAGATACTTCCAGCAGTGGTACTATTGTTTATCGTGGACAACATGATGATTCAGATTCTCCTAAAACCCCAAAGTCCAGGCTTGGGCTTCAAGACAGAACTTCTAGTGCAGCTCCTGAAGACAGTGAAGTAAATCTTTCTGAGGTTGGCATACTTTTAGAATGTATACTAGCTATACAGGGTTTTTCATCTGTGCTTATTCTATTGACTGACTTTCCTAATTCATTAGTGAGGCATTTTATTTTATTTGGTTTTTCGTTAAAGAGCTACAGTTACATTGATGTGAATCAGTTCCAGATATACAATTATGACATGGGATCAAATTTTGTTCCTGGTTTTTTTTTAATATAATTGTAATTCATTGTATGATTATTTTTTAGGCCTTTATTTGTTTATTTTTTTTCCTTTAGGCCAAGGCTGCAATTCAAGGTGGTAGGAAAGGGAATGCGAGGGAAAGGTCTGCATTAAGCAAGGGTAACAGGGAATTGCAAGAGAACAGAAAAGAGGAGGTAACGACAACAAGCCCTGATTCATCGAGGTATATGCTGTTCCTTATTTATTGACATTAATTTTTGTAAGATTCCTTTTTCCTGATGTGTAACATGAAAATTCCAAAATCCAATCCAGATATTCTCGTGATTATTTTGATGCACAAAAAGCATTTTCAAGATCACGCCATGTAAGTGAGGATGTGGAAAATGCTAGGAATTCCGCCACTACTTTGTCTGCCTCATTGTCGCTCCTTTTAATCCCTTCACTGAAAGAAGTAAGTTTTCATCAGTTCAGTGTTATTTTCGATTGCAAAATATTGCTTATAGAAGTATCAGGATGTTTAAGAATCAATCGAAAATGATCTAAGGAATTACTTCGTATTGTTCATACCCTTATCAAATTCTGTTCTGGATTAATATTAAAAACCTACAGAGCCAAATGTTTGAATTAACCTAACACACAACTTTATCCTTGGATTGCATGCGCATCTCAGTGATGTTTTGGGAAAATAATAATTGTTCTTGGAATAAATTAGACATATGCAGTCCTGTTACAAATAGCTCAGAAGAAGAATGGATAATTATAATTATTTCAGCTTGGCCAGGAAGTTAATAAAAAGCAAGTGGATAAGGGAAACATTTACCATTATTACAGTTGCTGCAATTGATTGATTCAACCTTGAACAACATTTATAAGGAGAAAATTTGGTTTACAGGCAATGGGTGATGATCCAGAAGGGCCCGTCTTTCAGGAAGTGATTAACTCTTTAATGGATATGGAACGTTTTAAGCCCGGGTCGTCTGAGCTATTTGTTACCAAGTTGCTTCAGCAACTAGCGAGGTTTATTAGCATTTCATATTCTCGTTTCTCTTTTCTTGAACACACGTGAAATGACTTCCATCATAGTATGGGTTTCTGAAGTTGAGTGAAAAATGTGCAGTTCAAAGGAAGGTTCGGTGAAAGAGCTCCAGGAGGTAGCAGCTCGTATCTTTGCAAAAGGGAAGATAGAAGAAGCGGATAGCAAAAAGAAGCAACCAAATAAGGAGCTACAGTCAAATACCAATATGAGTCCACTTGCTAGGTTCTTGCTCTCAAGGTTTGTCATCCTTTTCCTTTTGTGTTATTGCAAATTCATTCTGCTCGACTAAGGTCTAATGATTATTCTCGTTTTCCTACATATAGTCGAGTACTGACCATTCTGGGGTGTATGTATCTATGTATTATTGCAGATGGCAAGGCCATGCTTCCCGAGATCTGAATTCTTGAAAAATGAAGTCAAAGGAGTATATTTTTTGAGTGAATGTTATTTGTTTCTTGTCTCTACACCCTAGTTATTTATATGAGTGAATGTACATAATAACATTTGACGCAGCTGCTATTTATAGGCTTAATTTGACATTCTTCCTTTTATTATTCAATTTATTTGGATGTCATGTAATTTTCTTTAGTTTTCGACAGTCGATGACAAATGCGTTTCCAGTTTGCAGCTTGTTGTAAACAACTATAGGAATAATGTATTTAATTATATGAATACAATTTATTCCGACTACTTGCCATCTCTAGTTGAAAGAAATTACGATACGAATCATTTTACAAAAATAAATAAATAAATTATCAATTAGTAAAATTTAGTAGATGCGATATATTAAGTTTGATTAACTCACAACTCGCTTAGACATTATTCCAACAATCAGATGAAAATTAAACTGTCCTTCGTGTAGATGGCTGTGTAACATGAAACCATAACCCTCTCTTCCAAAAGTTGAAAGAGTATTCTCAGGTCACATTTTGATTTGGGAAAGAATTGCATAAGCATCAATCAAGTGGCTTTTAGCCTTTTACATCTGTTAAAACCATCATAAGCACAATATGGTGGTAGACGGCGGGCCAGCTAGACAGGGTCGACAAATGACCGATAAGGTCGACTTAGCACATACGGGAGGCTGAACGGGGCTCGTCCGTAAGCAGGGTTAATGAACCCTTTTCGAAAAAAACATACACCAAAAACATGTCGGTAAGAAGAGAAAAACCCCATCATCCACTAAAGAAGTTTTGGTATCTACAAAGTAGAGACATGTTTCTACAATTCATGCATTTATTATTATCATCTATGATAGTCACAAAGACAAGGAAACCTAAGCAAATTCCTCATCGCTCATAGAAGAACGAGTGTCGATATAGAATTCCGACTCAGCTCCTCCATCTACTATTCGCGCTCTGTAAAAACACGTTTGAACAAACAACATTAAAATCGCAAAATAAAGTCATATAATCTGTGAGCACAAAGATGTACTAGAAGAGTAATACCTCTCAAGGGCAAGTTTTCCTTCTTTATATTTCTGGCTCTTCTCGTGGGCGGCCTCCTGGAAAAGCGAGACTATTACTCACAATTGCTAACGAAATCTCAAGTGAAAAATAATGAGGATACGTACATATTTCCACCCAACTATTTGGCCACAAGAACAGCAGAATGCATCTGCCACAGTATGCATTCCGGATATCATCATCCGGTCCTCTTGAGGTCCAACCGTGACATTCACTCTGACAGCACGAAAGAAAGATAGTTCAACCGTCACAACATGCCTAATCTAGGATTATATTCACACCACTTCCTCCCCATAACACATATGATCACACTCAGTGCTTTAAGAGGTTCTAATAGTCCTAGAAGCACTCTACCAAACACGGTACAAATACAATACACTGTTGATTCCACTAGACGAGCTTAGCAATTTTGAACAAAATAACTCTAATTAGACAGTGTAAAAGATGTAGTATCATTGTAAATAAGCAGAAAAGAATCGATTTCTCACTCATACTAATAGGCAAGAAGAGAATGAAAATAGGCCAAATATGTGCTTTATAGCATCTTGCAGTTAATATTACAGCAATCTATATCGTCCAAACGCACAATATGCCCCACGTGTATAAATATATATTTTGATGTATATACATAGTTTTTTGGATCATTGGAATTTGTATTGAAGTTAAAAAAGAAAGAGGGATGCTTACACATTATTAAACAAGTATGCCTTCCCAGAGCGGCAGTGAAATGCCTGAAAACAAACAAAATGAGCCTCCATAAAATTAAACCACATAACAAAAATTGGTAATTCTGAAGATGTTCAATAACAATAACAGCACAATAAGGAGGGAGGGAGGGAGGGTGTAAATCAAAATCAAGACTCCGGCGAAATAAGTTTGATCGGAAAGGGAATTTAAACATTTATATAAAAGCAAATGATAAATAAAGATTTAAAAAATTAGGGACCTTGGAAACAAGTTCATCAGCAAGAGCTAAGTGAGTTTTGCAAATTTTGCATCTGTAGCTTCTGCCTTCCAAATCAACCACAAATATCCTCCCCATCTCTCTCTCTCTCTCTCTTTTGAGGGTTTTAGCACAAATCTGATTCAGCCAAACAACCTTATTAATTGAGATGTAAATCAACACAACTAGCAGCTCCAGAAAAGAAACAGGGTTCAAAGAATGTTCTTGTCCGAATCATTCGTTGCCATTGGGCTTTTCCGACCGGCCCATTGTTTTTTTTTTTAAATGTTGTTAAATATATTGTGGGCGCGGCTAAAGGCACCCTCCCCAGGTAAGTTTTTTTTTTGTGAAAAGGGTGTTGCGAAATGACGTATTTACCCTCTTGTACATTTAAAAAAAAATCACCGGATGAGTACATCCACCTCCTTTTCTAAACGCGGGAATGCAGAGAGTCATCACTTTCTCTCCATTCCAACATTTCCTTTTCTGCAAGTTCGATTTTTAGAGCGAAGATGGAGTCGAAAATAGTCGATTATGATGTAATAACTACGAGTGGTGGTGCCAAAGACTCATTTGTAAGTTATTTATCATGTTTTGAATTTTTTTTTTTTTTGAAAATGATAGAGTTTTTATGTTTAGGGTTTTTTAGTGTTTGTGTTGGTGTTTATGCTTGTTTTGTTTTGCATCTTATGACTTTATAGTGGTATGTAGTTGAAATAATATGCATTTAGGACATACATTTTGACATTATGTATTGCATTTTTTCGTTTTTAAAAAAAGCCCCTTTTCGCGACTAGTTCTGCGAAGAAGACGACAATATTCGTATTTTTTTTTCGGACATGGTCGTGTTGTCCGAAAAAAAGTTCAAAACAAATATCTTTTGTTTTGAACTTTTTTTCGAACATAGGTCTTTTGTTTTGAATAATTTTTCGAACATGAAGCTTTTGTTTTGAACTTTTTTTCGAACATGAAGCTTTTGTTTTGAACTTTTTTTCGAACATAGGTCTTTTGTTTTGAATAATTTTTCGAACATGAAGCTTTTGTTTTGAATTTTTTTTCGAACATGAAGCTTTTGTTTTGAACTTTTTTTCGAACATGAAGCTTTTGTTTTGAACAAAGTTTCGAACATTACTTAATTTTTGGTTTTTTGAATTTCAGAATTTGGGTGATGAGAAGGACGATGTTTGGGTGGACGAATATTGTCTCGAAGAGGAGTACGAGGAGTACAATTATGATGATGAGTGGGTGAATGACTCCGTTGTTGAAAGGGAGAATGATGATGTCCAGGGTCATGAAATTGTTATGGACTACAAGGACGTCTTCACGAATATGGCTTTGTTCGAGTCTCGTGACGCACTCTTGTGTTGGGTGCGTAGGACGGGGAAACAACACAACATAGTTATTGTTGTGAAGCGGTCGGATAACCGCCAAGGTACTAAAAAAGCTCGTGTATTCTTGACGTGTGAGCGTGGCGGTGTGTACCGTGAAAAGAAGAAGCCTACAACTCCTATAAAGAAGAAAGCTAAGAAGAACGAGGTGTTAGAAGAAAAGGGTGGAAAGGTTACGGGCACCAAGAAATGTGGGTGTCCGTTTATGTTGAAGGGTACAGAAGAATCTCAAATGCAATGGAGATTGGAGGTGAAATGCGGTACACATAACCATCCAATATCCCGTTACCTTGAGGGACATTCTTATGCCGGCCGCCTAACTACCGAGGAAGAGGACTTCGTTGTCGAAATGTCCAAATTACACGCTCCTCCTAAATCTGTATTGATGAAGTTAAAGAAGAAGAATGAGAACAATCACTCGACTCTTCGAACGATCTACAATGTAAGGTTGAAGCATAAAATCCATCAATATTGTGGACGTAGTCAGTTGCAATATTTGATGAGTCAACTTGTCGAGCAAAATTACTTTCATGCCACACGAAGATGTGAGAAGACAAACACTCTTAACGAGTTGTTTTTTGCACATCCCGTCTCACTCCAACTGGTGCGTGCTTTTCCGAAGGTACTCATGATAGATTGCACATACAAGACAAATAGGTACAGGCTACCTTGTTTGGAGATTATGGGGGTTACATCGACTGGGATCACATTTTGTGTTGCGTCGGTGTACCTAATGGATGAGAAAGAAGAAAATTATTTATGGGCATTGGAGGTGCTTCGATATGTGTTGGGCTCATCTTCTCTTCCCGATGTTATTATCACGGACCGTGAGCTTGCATTGATGAATACTATGGCCAAGAAATTTCCTGAAGCCCGTCATTTTCTTTGTACATTCCACATTGACCGGAATGTATTAGCCAACTGCAAGGGTGCATTTAAAGATGTCAAAAAATGGGAGGTATTCAACTCTCATTTCAACTATTTGTGGAGGTCCGATACCCAGTTCGACTTTGAAGAAGCTCTTGCTAAGTTCAAGTCCAAATTTCCGAAGAAGCCCGTGAATTACGTGTTGAAGAGTTGGATTACCCCTTACAAAGAGAGGTTCATAAGGGCTTGGACAAATGAATTTATGCACTTTGGCAACACCACAACCAACAGGTATGTTTATACTTTTATCTTTATTTAAATTATTTCTTTAATTTGTAAGTTGCTGAACGTTTTAAATTTTCTCTGATCAGGGTCGAAAGCCATCATGCCGCCTTGAAAAGAATGCTCGGTAATTTCTTAGGAAATTTTGAGACGTGTTGGGAGAAATGTCACACTCTATTCGAGGCATGCCATGTTTCAATTAAAGCCTCATTCGAAAAGAGTTTGAATGTTGCCCAACATAGGTTCTCGTCAAACGTTTTCAATTATTTACGAGGGGTGGTGTCGTTTGTGGCTCTAAAAAAGATCTTTGATGAAATCAAGGTGATCAAACGACCCGAATTCGATGCTAAAGAGTGTCAACATATCTTGAGGAAGGTGTACGATTTGCCCTGTGGTCATGAGATCGAGGAGTATGTTTACTGTGACAAACTGATACCCGTGAATGCCATTGATCCCTTTTGGAGGAAGCTGGATATGGAGCCTACCCTAACCACCACACCGGTTGACCCCGTTCCAACCCACAATAAAAATCGATTTGAAGATGCCGTAGACGATATGGTTGAGGTTTATAAGAGCTTCTCTCCGGAGGAGCAACTCATCTTCTTGAAGCGTATAAGGGAGCTTGCAAACCCCGAGACTACGACTCTTATTGAGCCACCTCCTAAGGACTCGTGGTCGACCCAAAAAAGGAAAGAAGAAGAAGAAGTCCGATGCGTCCACCAAACGTGAGCCGAGCCTATTTGAGCTTGTAGAGAGTCAAGTTGCAAGTTGCTCGGTAAAAAAGGAGCAGACGGTCATCACTGTAGATAACTCGCTCTCATCCCCGTCCTTCCAAGAAAGGGATTCCACAAAAACAACCGGTAATTCTCAGCCCTTGCATGTTTATTTTGGTGTTTTGTAGATGTTTTTTTTTTTTTTTTTTTTTTGTAGATGTGTGTAATATTTTGGTGATTTGGTTGTAGATGGTTGTATTTTGGTGATTTGGATGTAGATGTGTAATATTTTGTTGTTTTGGTTGTAGATTGGTAATATTTTGGTGTTTTGGTTGTAGATGGTTGTATTTTCGTGATTTGGATGTAGATGTGTAATATTTTGTTGTTTTGGTTGTAGATTGGTGATTTGGTTGTAATGTGCGTAGGTATCCCGTCGTCTTACCCGGCAATCCCAAGGAATGGACTTCATCGGCAATTTACCGATCGAGCATCAACCCTACATTATCGATATCAAGAATGTAAAGGGTGACAGACACTGCGGTTTTCGAGCAGTGGCTGGGCTTATGGGATGGGGTGAGGATGAGTGGGCGAGGGTTCGAATGGACTTGATGAGCGAACTGTCCCGGAATCTAACGTTGTACAACAACGTGTTCTTTTTGGATGATTACGTCCATGTTGTGCTTCAAAAATTGAATTGCTTTACGGAGTTTGCACATAAAAAACATTGGTTCACGTTGCCGTACATGGGATATCTAGTGGCGTCACACTATAATGTGGCGTTGGTGGTTCTTGATACCCGTCTATCCCTTACGTATCTGCCGTTCAACAAAGATCCTCCTCAAGAACCGAGAAGTATTTGGTTGGGATTAATTAATGAGAACCATTTCGTCCAGGTATTTGATTGCATTGATTTAATGAATTTATTTACACGTATATATTGCATTACGTATATATAACACATAAATCTCGAATGCGTGTAGGTTACGATGGGTGCTGGGCGCACTTTGCCCCCGGTCATTAATTCGTGGAAGCATGAGGGTCAACACATTTCAGACGGATGGAAAAATGCACATGCGTCCGGAGGAATTAATTAGATGATAGTGTATGGATGTAGTTACCATCTTTTGTTAGTTTTTGTTGATAAAAACTTTGGAATACTTTTGTCTTTTTGGTGTAATTTGTGTACAAATTGTCAACAAACAACATTTATAGATAATTTGTGTACAAATTCTTGATGTGTAATATTTTTGGAACATGTATACGGTTTCAACGTTACAATGGTTGACTGTGTAATTTAATTGCTCTATTTTTTGAATGGTTTATCGTGTTTGAATGAGGCACTACAATTGTGTTAAAACTTATAGTTGGGATCATTTTTTTTTTTCGAAAAATTGACTTTTGTTCGAAAAAAAGTTCCCAAGAATAGGCCCATGTTCGAAAATTGGTTCATGTTCGAAAAAAGGTTCCTAAAAATTGGTCCATGTTCGAAATTTTGTTCCACGCGTTTTACTTGGTCGAATTTCAAAATCAAAAGTTTCTGTAACGAACTTTTTTTTGAACATTGGGGCGATGTACGAAAAAATATTCCCAACAATTGGTCAATGTTCGAAGAAAAGGTCACAATAATTGTTCCATGTTCGAAAATTTGTTCCGCGTGTTTTACTTGGTCGAATTTTAAACCAAAAGTTGTTGTAACGAACATTTTTTCGAACACTAGGGCCATGTTCGAAAAAAAGTTCCCAATTTGGTGCCAATGTTCGAACACTGGGGCCCTCGTTGCCCACTTAATGCTTCCTTGGCTTCTACTAAGGTTAAACCTAAATATTTCATCAAATAATCTGAAGCCAAAATATGTTCTTCGGAAGTAGACTGCACCGGGAGACCATTAACTTTCAAATGCGTGATACAGTAGACATCATCAAGAGTGATTGTCATTTCCCCGAAGGGCAAGTGGAATGAGTTGGTCTCTTCGTGCCATCTCTCAACGAAGGCTGTGATAAGGTTCTTGTTTGAATACTTGTAAGCTGCACGTCTAACATGAATCAATTTAGATCCTCTCAAAAACCTCCGCCAATGACGCCAATTCTTTTCATTGTCGAACTCCCAATTCAATAGTTTGGTCACATGACAGTGACACTTCAACACATCTCGCTCCTCACCCAACCATATGAATTTGGCTACATGGTCTTGGAAGCTTTTGAGAAGGGGAGGTGCGGTTACCAATGGCCGATCAACTCTTCTTTCTTTCTCTCCCTCATCATCTCCCTCCGCCTCTTCCTCATCCTGTCCATCTCCCTCATCGTTGCCCTCATCCTTGTCTTGATCATCTACTTCCGGTTCTTATAGAGTGGGCTCTTGAGGGTTGGCCTCTTGTGGAGTGGGCTCTTGAGCAATGGCATCTTGTGGAATGGCCTCTTGTGGATTGGGCTCTTGAGGAGCGGCCTCATCGCTAATATGTTGCTTCTTTTTCCTGTTGGAAGCAGTCGGTCGAGCCCTACTAACACCCCCTACAAAAACCAACACAAAGAAGACATGTTCGAAATTAAAACCACCACAAAAAAGCTATGTTCGAAATTAAAACCAAAACAATCAAGCCATGTTCGAAACTTAATACATGTTCGAAATTAAAACTAACACAAACAAGCCATGTTCGAAAGTTACTACATGTTCGAAACTAAAACCAAAACAAATAAGCAATGTTCGAAAATTATACCAAAACAACCAAGCAATGTTCGAAAATTATACCAAAACAAAAAAGCCATGTTCGAAACCTAAGCCAAAACAAACAACCCATGTCCGAAAATTACTTCCGGACATGCATCAAATGTGCGAAAAAACAGTGCAAAACACTACAATCGTACTAACCCATAAAAAATTAGATGCCCATTGGTTTATTTTCATCCTAACCCATCAAAAATTGATACATTCTACACATAAACATGATTATAACACAAAAAACCAACCTTAATCAACACATGCAATTAACACCAAATTCAAAAAATAAATCCTAAACCCTACAACAATAAAATCAATATTTCAATCAACAAAAACCGAAATTAAACTCGCATCCTCCTCTTCTTCTCAAATATAAGCAAGAAAAACTAACCTTTAACCATTTTTGCAAAAACTAACAAAAAATCGCGTCTCCTCTTCTTCTCAAAAAGAGATGCGCAGTGTTCGAAACTAAAACCTTGTTTGTTCGGGCAGCCTGTTCGACGTCAAGGGGGGGAACGGTGGAGTGGGAGTGGGGAGAAGAGCGGGGAATGGGGGAGTAGAGTGGGGGAGAAGTTTTTCTTGGAATGGGAGGTGGGTGTACCGAATGGAGAGTGTGGAGGGAGGAAGGGGGAAAAATGTTAAGGGCAATTTTGGGTTTTTCAGGTGGGTGTGCTCATCCAAACGGCGTGTGTTCTCATCCCCTGGGTGTACTCATAGGAAACCCGGGTGCCTTTAGCCGCGCACATATATTGTTAGTTTGTGAGTTTATTCAAGCCTATATAAATATGAACGGAATTAATAATACTACGATTATTTATAAATTAATTATAAATGTAATTCGGAATACTATATATGTTTACTAAATTTTATAATTTCATTTAATTGTGTATATTTATATTTATCATAAATTAAAAAGTGAACTATAAATTAAAGTGAAATTGTTCATAAATAATTCGTTATTAATGCAAAATCTGTGTAACACACGGGATTGTAAAAAAAAAAAAAAAACTATAATTTAGATTATATTGTGTTCATGTTATTAATATTTAAATATTTTAGAAGTTCAATATACAAATGAAAGAAAATTTATTGTCCACAATTATATTTAAATTGTAAATTAAAAAAAAATTAAAATTTAAACATGAATTATTTGATAAATATAAAAACATTATTTAATTCACATTTTAGTTTTTTTAAGAAAAAGGAATTGAGGGGAAAAGATCAAAGATAAAAGAGAGATAAGAAATGTGAGAAAGATAAGCGGTTATTGTGAAATGGATAAGACAGATAAAAAGAAAAAAAAAATTAATAAATAAAAGAAAAATTGTTTGAAGATTAGTAAAAATAAAATTTAGAGATAATGGTAGAGACACGGGAAGATTTAGAATTAGTTGCAATGGAAAACACTCGTGATGGTGTTAACACGTGGTTACAAAATTTTATATGGGATTATAAACGAATCAATCATGCTCGATCGCAAACTATTCAATTTTTTTGTTGAAAGAAACTCTTGGACATTAATAGTAGATTGAATCGAAATGAACATTACACATTAAACTTGAATTGATTTGCCAACTCGGAAAGTTTTTTTTATTATAGCTTTGCGTTTTCATTAGCTATGCAGAAGTTATGCTTAAATATAGGTTTAATCTCAATTATTTATTAGAAATATAAATATAAATGAGCTCAAACTAAACTTGTTTAAGATGATATACAAGTTATTGATTTTGAACAAAATGACCTCAATCTTAGTTACAAAGGAAGTCGAGTCAAGATTGAATATGATGATATGGTTCACTTGAGGACAAACCCGCTTCTTTTCTCTTGATTAACAAAAGCAACTAAAAGATGAAGATTATGCTGAGGCTGGATCAAGAACAGGTGTGTACCAGCCACGGTTGATCTCGACTGCCTTCTTTCTTCTAGCGAGGCGGGACTTTCTCCTCGCCCCAGTATTGCGGTGAAGCGTTCCAACCTTCACCGCTTTGTCAATAGCCGAATAAGCTTCAGCTATTAGCTTTTCGATTGGCAGAACTTCTTCCGGTTGTGCATCCGACTTCTTTCCCAGGACTTCCAGAGCTTCAAGAACCTAAAACGAGATATAAAGAGGACATCAGCATTGTAGAAACAACATAACAAAAATACAGAGATGTTCATTTCATCTAAATTACAATGTGACAGTCTATTTACACTCTTTATCCATCAATGCTTAATCCATTAACATCCAGTTGCTTAGTTTATATAAGAATGAAGCAAGATGGCACAACATCACAACAGTTTTTCACTAATAAATAAACCCGCACAACTACCAAAAGAAAGTTCAATAAAAAATGGCCACTGCAGTACATATCAAATGAATTCATATCATAAATTTGGAAATTCATTTGTATACCCAATCACGCGACCTACTAGTTCTAACAATCACTCTTTCCAGTCGGGACTCTTCTGTCACTTCAACTCATGAGAACCATATAAGGCACCCCAATTTCTTTGTTCACAGCATATATTGCAACACTAATCAATCCCTCCAGTTCAGTTGCCTTGAATGGTTTATATTTGTAATTTTTATTCACATGTAACACAAAGGTTATTGTGTCAAAAACATATAAAACTGACTATGCCACTCCAGCAGAGGAAGCCACAAAACTAGATTCACGCAAATTGCAACTCATAAAGTTAAACTCATAACATATAGATACTTTTTTTGATCAAATAACATATAGATACTGCTCCAAGGAAGAGCATCTCAAATCATTTAGTTATCTGTCTAGACATTTATGTAAAAAGGATTCTATTATATATAAAAAAAACTCAACAATTGGTGCTCCTAGTTCTAAAAATTCACCGATAACAGTTACAGGATCCTCAGAGCATTTCAAATCAATTTCATCTATATCCTAGCCGTTCCTCAATACAAAAAGGATTATATAGGTCAAAAGAGGCTCAACAATCGGTATCCCTTGTTCAAAAATTCACCAAAGCACTGAAAACAGAACCCAAAGAACATAATAAAACGTAAAAGTTTTCTCTCTAGCAGCTCCACTGCACAAAGAGTATCCATTAGTCTAAAACCAAAAAAAGATTCAACAATTGGCGCCCCATGGCAATCGAGACATGACCTCACAAGCTCACTTAGGAAACTAAGCAGATTCCGTGGAAGTCTTGAATAGATGTTAAAAAAATGTACCTAAAATCCATCCCAAACACCTTCAACCTTCATTTTAATCAATGCTTGTCCATTGTTATTTAACAGCAAAAAAGCTTGAACTCGAAACAACATTCCTCTTTAACAACTACGAAATGCAAGCTAACAAAGCATTAGAAAAGTGTGACCTAACTAACCTTCTTCATCCGGGTCTTAACTTCAGATTTCTTGGCCTTATTATAAACCCGCCTCTTCTCAGCTTGGCGAGCCCTCTTCGCAGCTGAGTCAGGCTTCTTTGTTGTCACCGCCTCGCATACAATTGACCGCCGATTAGGGCTCATTTGCACTGGGCGGACCGACACTAATCCTAAAAAAATTCAAAAAATAAAAACACAGGACAGAGAAATCGTTCAACGACAAGCAGCATAGAAACCAATGATTCAAAATTGAGAAGACGAATTGAAGAAAATATATCACTGTTATTGTGGTAATCTGACCTCCGGAGAAAAGATTGAGCGAGCAAGTGTTGGAAGAAAAGCTGAGTGGCTTGAATGCTGCATTTGGGGCGTTTGAGAGAGAAAGAGTGTTCAGCTTTGCCGAAAGTCCACAGTATGAGACGCAGTGCGCCATTGCTACAGCCATCTCTCCCTGCAACAAACTGGGTTGTGTGAAGAAAACCTTATCCAAGCTTAACTGCCTTTCTCATCCTTTTAAGATTTTGGGGGAAAAAACGCTTTCTAGCCCTATAAGTCGCTACACATGTTCCCAACGCTTTCTACGGACTTAATCTAATTCTGCGTTTTGGGATCGACATCTTAATGTGTATTATTATAAAAATGATTTCACATTATTACATTTTAAAAATATATACTCGGTCCACATAAAATTTATTTATTTTTCTTTTAAAGTTGTTTACATAAAATATGTCTAGTTCTATTTTATTCATAAATATACAATATTGCTTAAAACAATCACACTATACATTAAAATTAGGAGTAGAGTACATTTTTTAAAAAAAATATACCATCGTTGATAATTTAAATTATTAGTTTACAACTCGGGTGTTGCATTTGTTTTAATATCTTAAAAATAATATATTTAAAATAGAATTTTGGATTGAAATGAAGATGTACGTTGTCTAGTCTAAGTCATGTGTTCCACTTTTTAATTCATTTTGTATTAAAAAGGGAAAATATCACTTTTGGTCACTGAACTTTACCACTTTTCACATTTGGTCACCCACATTTCATCACTATCAAAATTGGTCACTCACTTATTCGTCACTATCAAAATTGGTCACTCACTTATTCTTTCTCTATCAATTTTGATGCCGCTTATTAGAGAATCCGTTATTTACTAACGGATAAAAGGTTTTGAGCGCCAACTTTTATTTTCCCTCTTTTAATTCCTTAACCCTAGACCCCCAAACTTTTTTTTTTTTTTAATTTTACTTCAATTAATATTACTGGTGTGTGTTAAATTACTGGTGTAATGGTTAAGAATAGATTATCAAACCCGAATAAGTATAAATGGGGAAATGAATTCTAATAATTAACTATTTTGAAATAAGTTTCTATTCTCAATCATTATACAAATTGAATATGAAAATCAGTAATTGAAATATTATTAAAAAAAGTTTGAAAACAGAGTATAAAAGCAAGTCTGAATAATTTTATAACCACAGTGAATACAATAATTATAAAACTACACACCATAATTATAAAAATCACAGTGAGTACATAACTAGTACATGACCACCACAATTTGACTAATTTGGCTTATAATTATGATGTGTAGTTCGATGGTTTATAATTATTGTATTCACTGTGGTTGAAAATTATTCAGACTTGCTTTTGTACTCTGTTTTTCAGACATTTTTGAATAATATTTCAATTACTGATTTTTATATTGAATTTGTATAATGACGAGAATTAATTGAGGATAAATTCAGTAAAATTAAAAAAAAAAAAAGTTTGAGGGGTTTAGGGTTAAGGAATTAAAAGAGTGGAAATAAAAGTTGGCGCTCAAAACCTTTTCTCCGTTAGTAAATAACGGATTCTCTAACCGCACATCAAAATTGATAGAGAAAGAATAAGTGAGTGACGAATTTTGATAGTGACGAATAAGTGAGTGACCAATTTTGATAGTGATAAAATGTGGGTGACCAAATGTGAAAAGTGGTAAAGTTCAGTGACCAAAAGTGATATTTTCCCTATTAAAAACAATCGCCATGTTTTATAAATAACTGACGAAGACAAGGCTGAATGGGCCATGCACACAGCACACACTGGTGAGACGTATAAATTAGGATTTGTATAAATTAAATTTTATTTAAATTAATACAGAGCATATTGTATTATCAATTATCATTAGTTAGTAAAGTAAGAAAATAAATTGGTGGGTGCACCAATTAAATAGGTTGCTAACTAGCCTGGGCCTTAGAACTTTGCTCATGTGAATATAGTTTTTGCGGTAAAAAAGTAGATGAAGAATAGCATTTTATATGGCACAAGACTGTATATACCTCCAGATTTGTTAAATACACACTCCCCGATACATACCCTCTCCCAAATTACCCTCTTCTCACTTAAATTTTGCATGTTTGTTAATTAATTTTTTTTAAAAACTTGAGTAGATATATATTTTAAATTTAATTATCCATTATTCTTGAACTAATTTACCTTTTCAAATTATGGTTTGTTATATTAAAAACAAAAAATGCAACCCTCCATCTTTCTTCTAACATTTTTCTAAAGTTTTTTTTTTTTTTTTTTTGAGAGGTCATTTTTCTAAGATGATTGAATAAAACTGTTTGGTGGAATATTGGATTTTGTCAGGATGAGGAAGATTAAAAAAAAACTTTATATTTTTCATTAAAAATATATATACGGTTTTAAAACTATTATTTTATTCCATTTTGACGTGTTACATTTTAGGATTGTATTAATTTTTTTTTTTTTGTAGTTATCCATCTGTAAGAGCAAATTTATCCTTTCAATGCTAAAGTTCGAAGAGTATAATATATCCGTTTAGATTGATGATAGGAAAGAATTTAAAGGACTGAATTGTAATTATATTACAATTTACAGTATCTAGTTCCTTTCCCGCGCGCCGATACTTCACAACTTTAGCATAAGCTTTCGCCGCAAGAAATGAAAGAAGAGTTCTCCCTCGATCAATTTCAGCTACTCCAAGCTGCTTCCGATTTCGCTAATGAATTAGGTCTCCCCATTCCTTGTTTCCACATGAAATCTGTTTAACTTTTGTATGTGTGTGTTTATTACAAAAATGAACTTTATGTTTAGCGCAATCCCGTGATTTCAGGTTCTCTTTCCGATGCTTCAGCCCAGGAATTCCTGAATCGCATCCCTCTCCCTGCTATTATTAGGTAAATATCGAAAATCTTCTCATTTTGTAGATACATGCAGTTGTATGTATCATAAATTAAGATACGTGAAGGTGTAGTTACTTCTTTCAGGAGAGGAGAAGTGTGTAATTTGGTGATTAATCGAGTTTAAAGTTTTTTTAATTTGTTGCGTTTGAAATTTTGGATAGTGCTTTGCAAACCGATGCGGATTACCCTGGTCTGGAAAGTGCTTTGGCCGACTGTTTGGAAAGGATATTCAGAACTAAATATGGATCATCACTCATCCCGCATTATATGGTATGATCGTAAATGATTATTATCAAGTTTCCGAATTAGTTGCCTTTCCTGTATTGGTTGTATACATTACCTGTAAAGCATTAGTCGGTCAAGTTACTTGAGATGCCTTAGGCGGTTCATAGTTCCTATTTGCATTATTACAGTATATCTTATTTTTTGTTTCAAATTAACTTGTTTTCTTATTCTATGTGCAATTAAAGACGAACTCATGTTCTTTCTTGATTCAGTCATATACGATTGAAAATTTAATCAGTATTGATAATGGATTCTGTCAACATTCACATGTTTGATTGTTTAGTTTTTGCTTTTTTTGAGTTGTTATTTGTGGCTTGTGCCCGATTGAGCACTGATATTACTTTGTAGTCTGAATACTTGTGTTTCTCTTTCTTCAGCCTTTTGTCTTAATAGGTCTTGCAGCAGATTCTCAAAAAGTGAGACGTCTGGCCTGTATATCTGTAAGTACACGATTCAGTCTTTTCCTTAGTTTATACATCAGATTTTTTTTAACCTGTTTGCCTTTCCAGATATCATGTTTATTGGAAAATACAGATAAGAGGATTGCAGTGCAACTAGTTCTTCAACATGGTGTATATCCCCTTCTGCTTGGTTGCTTGATTGATGGGTATTGATCTTTTAGTGTGCACTACATTTACTCAGTCTTAATTTGTCTGCATTCTCTTCTCAGATCTTCTCCTTCCTAATAAATAATTTCATTAAACATAAAGATGATATGAAGAGGGATCTCTTCTGTTTTAAAACAGAAAAATCGGCAATGCTGCAGGGTGTAGCATATGTCAGACAGCACCATGAAAATCTTACTGATTTAAAAGATGATGGAGTTCTTTGATGTGATACAGTCCCCAAATTCGTGAAAATGGCATGAGCTAGGAACAAGAAAAAAAATCATGTTGCAAAAATGTCTTCTTTAATCGGATTTTGTATGTGGAAATATGATACTCAATTAAGCTGCATTGAGGAATCCTTTTTTCCTTTCTGGTAATTTGTTGAGCAAAACAATGGAAGCTATTCCCATTATATTTTCCATATATTTATTTTTTAGAAACCATATGATTTTGGGTTTATGTGTGGCTTCTACCATATGCATAGCTAATAAAATCTTCTCGGTCTTTATTTTTACTTGTTATTTGAACCATACAAAACCAAATGTATTTGTTTTTTGTAGTGATGAACAAGTGGCTACTGCATCAATGGATGCAATTAAAGCCTTGGCTAGCTATCCGGAAAGCATGGTATGCACCTGATTACTGCCCCCCTTTAGTTGATTTTCTCTAATCATACAGTGAATAATTTAAAAATTGTTCTGTGGATAATAAATCTCTAAATTATTTTCCAGGGCATCATCTTTCCAACAAATACCAATGAAGCAAACCATCTTGAAAGCTTAGCAGCAAAATCTTCATCACTGGTACGATATTAGGATATGTTGCTCATAATATTTCTGCCAAAATATTATTCTGAGAGTTGATGTGAAGAAGAGTTGTTTCACTTGGCTGTGTGTAATGTTATATATTCCCGTGTGCTATTCTTTGTTATAGTTTGTGTGTTTGAATCGTGGTTGTGATCATTTGGATTCTTATCTGACTTTTGTTTGGAATGTCTGAAGGGAAGGGTCCGAGTTCTGGCCTTGATAGTGAAGCTTTTCTCTACATCAATCTCAGTGGCATCAGAAGTCTCAAAATCAAATCTTCTTAATCTATTTGAAGCAGAAGTTGCAAATTCAAATGATACTTTAGTAACTTTGAGTGTGCTGGAACTTTTATCTGAGGTGTGGTTCAGATCCTGTGTGAATTTTGACGTCCTCATTCTTACATTACTTTCTCAGCCGATTGATCTCTCTTTATCACTCTTCATACCTCTATATCCATGCACATGCTAGATGTTAAGTTTTTAGCTCTGCAAAAGTTAGTTGTTTTTTATGTTTTTCTAGAAGTGGCATGCCTGCCAAAATCAAGCCAAAACATTACAATTTGCAAGCATGCCTTTCGACTCTAATACACTTAATTTATGTGGAAACTTTGTCATCATTGGGTTTTTATACCCCAGTCCATACTTAATAGGTTGTGGCCTGGCTGTAAAGTCTTAATCAAAGGAAGAAGATTCATAAAGCATGTACTCCACACATTTGGGTCAATAAGGTGAAGCTGTCATCTTCGCCATGTTAGGTTTTAGCTCTGAAACAATTAAATGAAGCTCCCTGGAGAATTCACTTCAAAGACTTAAAATTACTTACTATGCGTCAAACATAATTCTGCTAGGAGAAATTAGATGTATAGTCTATTGACACCTTGATTTCCACAACAGTGTTATCTGCAATAGATTGCTCGATGTACGCCTAAAGATCACATAAGTTTCTTCTTTTGCCATTCCTCCTTCAACCTATCGTCTTACGTCTCCAACAAACTTTGTCACCACTAATCTGAAATCAAGTCCAAGTGTTTTATTCTTGCTTGTTAATGTTTCAATTGCTGACACCACACAGTGAACCCTAGAGAAAATTACGGACTCTACAAATTAAGTGAGAAACAAATGATTGAAAAAGGAATGCATAATCAACCAAGACATGGGGTTGAAGAAACATAGTTAAAAAGATGAATCATGGAAATGCAACCATCTTTTTAACCTAAGCTTCCATGTTAAGATGAATCATATGTTTCTTTCTCCAAGAGATAGAGTATATGTACCTAGTACAAGCTGCCTCTTTTTGCCTTTTCTTCATTGTCAGTTTCGTTTCTGAATAGTGATTGTTTTGTCATGTGATCTCTACTGTTTTGGGGAATAGTTGAGTTGAATTGAATTGCTTAATTAACAAGTGAAATCACAGTATCACAACACTATTCATTCACAAAAAATGACTCCCAACAAAAGAGCTTCCAAATTGTTCATAATTTTTGTCGCTGTACTTTTACACTCTAACCACATACTCCCTCCCTCTATAATTGACATGTTTGCTTTTTGCACAAGTTTTAAGAAATATTGTATTAAAATGATATTGAGTTGGTAAAAAATGATAAGAAAGATAAAGGTAGAGAGAGAGATAGGAAAGAGAAAAAAGTAGAGAGATAGTGAGATATTCACACTTTAGGAAATGTGCAATTAGGTTGGGACGACAAAAATAGCAAAATGGGTCAATTACAGATGGACGGATGGAGTATAATTTAGCCTGGTTTATAGGTAATTGTATCTGAACAGTTCATTCATCTAACATTAATAGCATCCTTATTTCTCTTTTTTATGCATAAACATTGAATCTTTTTTATGGTTGTATGTATTCTGTTATAATTTGCAAATTTAATTTTTGATTTAAGTTCTAGACTCTAGAGTCTTATTTATGACTAATTTTTGCTTTGCAATGAAGTTGGCGGAAGTTCAACACAGTGCCGAGTTTTTATCAAAAACAAGCATTCTTCAGCTTCTTAGTTCTATAATCAGGTATGTGAAGAAGTGTCTTCTTATCACTATGTTTCTCTTCGTTTCTCAATGCCTCATTTAAATGCATTCCCGTCTATTTTTAGCAATGGAGCTGCAGAATCCATATTAAGATCAAGGGCAATGGTGATTACTGGAAGGCTTCTGTCCAAGGGAAATGCTTTTACTTTTATTGATGAATCAAGTAAGCTATTGCCTTGAGTTATATTACTTCTTTTTGTGGCATCCATAAGAGGATATTTGGAAATGATTGCCATATATGTATTATCTGACCTGACCAATCCAGTTATTCCTTTCATGCATGAATTCTATATAAAGCTACAGACAGTTATCTATGGTTGAATATTTAGGCAGAAGTTCATATAGTTTCCTTCCTTTGTATTTTCTGTATGGCCTCTATTCTTGACATGTGATACGAGTATATAGCTTAACCGTAAACAATCTAGTATACTTCTCTTATATTGCTACATTTATAGCTTTACATATAAAGTTCTAGGCCTCATTTATAGAGCAACTACTGAGCAAGCGTTTTTCTAAAACAATGTGTTTTTTTTTGAGAAAAGACTGTTGTGCTCATGAAAACTAAGAAACAATAAATTAGTGTTATCTTGGTATAATTAATTTTCAGGTTCTTTCTGAATCCTTGATTCTAGGATCATCCTTTGGTTCCTGTCGTAGAGTATCGAGTTTGAGTGCTTGAAGTCAAATTTTATTGCTTCAAGAATGAATTGATTTTTGAATGTAATTTGTGCATTATTTTTTTAGGTCTTCACCTTTGAACAGTGAACAGTTACTGTGACTGATATTTATATCATTCTTTTTACTCAATTCTACTGAGAGTTGTTTATATCTGCTATTGGTTTTTCTTCATTATAGGTTTTAGAGATGTTCTTTCAGCTATTGATAAGAGGTTTGAATTCCTGGAAAGTCAAGATGCTGATGAATGTGAATGTGCACTTGAAGCACTGGGTCAAATTGGATCATGTAAGTTGTGCATCTAATTGATAATGTTGAGAAAACCTGCTAACTGTATTAATGTATCTTGTTCTTATACAATTCTCCTTTGTGAAGCATCGACTCAAATAAGATAATTACGTTATGCATCTTTACGATTTATGCTGGTGTTTCTCGTTCTTTTTTTATTATTCCTGCCTGTGAATTCAATTGAGCTTGTCCAGTTTCATATTTAACCAAGTGATGACTTTTCCATGGATTATATGAAAAGGTTGAAACTCAGATCTCTGTTTTTAACTTATGAAGTCAATAACTGACAATTTTAACAAAACACATTGACAATTCTGGAGCTAGTTCTCTTGTGCTTCTCTTTCTCAGAACTATTTTTCTGTTGAATCCTTTATTTGGGGTATGTCCTGCATTTAAAACTTGAGTTCGTTAAGCTTTTCAGAGATAACTGATATTATCTCATTCTACCTAATGATGCTTAAGCTTTCCAAGGAGCAACAATGATTTTGTCAACTACACCACCTATTGCAAGACATGTTGTCGATGCTGCTTTTGACCGACAACAACATGGTAAACAGCTGGTGAGTGCACCTCCTGTAACTTCAGCTTCACATGTGGAAGGAGAATATTATTGCAGAATTTTAAAAGTCATAAGGAGGCTGATCTGTTTTATACTTTGTTTTCTGAAACTCTTTAACTGCTTTGATCCGACTCTTTGACTAACTAAGATTGATTTCTCATGGAAATGAAGGCTGCCTTGCATTCTCTTGGGAACATTGCCGGTGAAACACGCATGGAAAATACTGCGTTCCTGACCAGTGCAGCTGAAGAAAATCTTAGGAGCCTAATTTACGATAAAGCATCAAAAACGTCCAAGCTGACCCCCTCAGTAAATCAATTTTCTAACCTTGGAAGCTTATACTAATGGCACTCATTTATTCTCACTATCTGAAGCTTAATGCTTTTGCTTTCTATAAATTTTATTTACTGTATTCTTGAGTAAGTAATTAGAAATTGGCGATCAGCTGAGGACAAAGAACAACTAAATTGTAAAATTTATTTAAAAATTTAAATTCTTTGAGTACCTTGTCCATTTGGATCTATAGTGACTAGAATGTATATAGTCTACGTGCAATTGATATTTACTCTGCGAATGCAAATTTACAAGCTGATTGTTAGTCTCTTGTCTATGTAAATTATGCTGCTCATGTCTTTTATCTATCATAATGCTGTTTATGGTTGCAGGGACTCTTCCTATCAGTTCTTCAGCAGGATTCTGAAATTCGTATTGCGGTGAGGATGTGTTTGTACCACATTAAGCTTATATTTACAAACATAGCATTTTTTCTTTAAATTCATTTTAAATCAGGTGCTTTACTAAGTTAGGTTACATTTTCTGACGGTCAATAAAAAATTTCATTGGTTCATATAGGTGAGGTTTAGGTTTCAGATTTAAGATTTAAGATTTCATTAATTTAAATTAGTTGGAGCGGCCTGTTCTAGTTTCATCCTTATAGTGAACATATTGGCATAGCCATACTGGTTGTTGCAAAAAAAATTACCTACTGTTGAAGGCTCTCTCTCGACACCGTTTCCATTTTTTCTGTAGTCTGTTTTTTGTTGGTGTGTGGGGGTTGGAAATTTCTGTTGTATCACAATTTGATTCAATTTTGTAGAGAGGGCTGGATCTTGATACTTCTTTAAATACAGGGGTACAGATTGATTAGTGGATTGGTGGGTCGACCTTGGTGTGTGATGGAAATAATCCCAAGAGCAGAGATAATTGAGATAGTGACCAACACACGAACCGAAACCACAAAGATTGGTGCGTATCTGTTTCACTTTCACTCAATACAAAGAAATAGGCATTAGCATCTTTAATAACCAATTGTGAGATGACCTAGCAGGAATGGAAGCTAGACATAGGTGCTGTGAAGCCATCTACCGCGCCTTCACATCATCTAGTAAACTTGCCACTGATCCTGTTGTATCTTGCCTGGCTTCAAAGGTTTTATCCCTTAGTTACTACATATATGTATTTAACAGGAGAAATTAATGTGAAGTCAATTTGTTTATGCAAAGGAAAACTTAAAAAGTAAGACAAGATTTAGCACACTAAAGTTTAGTGCTGATCCTCCATAGTTTGGATTTTGGTATGCTAACAAGAAAATAAATATATTTGCAGCTAGAGGAAGCAATCAAAAGGGGTCCATACGGCGCGAGAAAGCAAAATGAAGCTCAGCCAATGGTTGCAACGGCCGACAGATTCTGATTGTAACCGGTATGTAGTATATTATGTATGAACATCCAATGTCGTGGATGTGGAGACTGGAGACTAAAATCGCACTTGCTATAAACTGTGTCAAGCTTTTTTCATATGGTCTTCATGTTAATACTTGGATGGATAGTTGCTTTCACTCACCTCACTCAAGCTCAACCCAAATTTTCAAATCTAATCAGGACGATTTTTTCAGACTATAATTTAAATTGTGTAATTTCAATTCAAAGAGATTGAACTCTTATACAACTATAAAGGTCTAATTAAACTCAAACAAAAAACTTAAGTAAATTTACAACAATAATCATCATTACCAAATAATAATCTAATTTGGATAAAAAAATTATGTGAGCCAGATTTATAGTAATTTTAATGTGAACTAACTAATACAGTCTAAACATTTTCAAACATAGTACTGTACTCCATACCTCAAATGTTTTCACTCCTATCTTAAAAAACTTATACCCCCTCCAATGTATTCTACCACAAAAATACTATTTATGGGTCCTACTCTCCAATTATGGAGTATATATTTTTTAAATTATACTCCCTCTTATTTTTTTTTTTAAATGAATGTCACTTTGATTTTTTTTAATTATTTTTAAAATATAGTCACTTTAGTTTTTTTACTTTAATTTTGAGTATTTTCCCCTATTCATTTATTACAAATATTCTTCATAAATATTATTTATAGCAAAATTTATTTAGTTTATGAATACTAGCTACATTCTTCGCCCCCAAAATTACTTATTATATACTAACATAAATATTATTTATACCGAACAAATCACTATTTAATTTGTCAATCATTCAAAATATACCGCTAGCTTTGTAAATGCTTCATGAATTCTTGAACTTGTTTACTCAATTTAAAAAAAAAAATTAAAAATATTCTTTTAACTATTATATATACATTTTTGACTATTATATATAAAAATAAAATAATGTTAATATATTTTTTGACAAAATATTATTGAAATAACACAAAGAGTACAAGATAAAAAATACATCAATTGTAAATACAAATTAGAATATAATACCAAATAATAATTAAACGGTAATGCTATGCATCCAGATTCTGGATATCCAGAATCTGAATTTTAATTTAATTAATTGTTTATTAATTGCGATATTACTATTTTACCCTCATTTAGTTATAATACTAATAAATCAATTAAAATGGCATGCGTCAGAATTATTATGTTTAAATATTGGGGCTGCATGGGGCTGCATTTAATGCATTGTGATGATTAATTGTTTTGACGGCACATTTAATGCATTGTGATGATTAATTCTTCTCCCACACTCTTTCTCTTTCTCCCACCATTAAAGCCATTGCCATTATAACTTAAGTTCCCACCATTTTCGTTTTCGTTTTGTCTGTTAAACAAAAAAAAAAAATCTGCCATTATCAACCCTCCCACCATTAAAGCCATTGCCATTAACTTAAGTTCCCACCATTTTCATTTTCGTTTTCGTTTTGTCTGTTAAACGAAAAAAAAAAATCCGTCATTATCAACCCTACACGAAATCTGAACATCTTTTTCATCCTCCATTCAACAATATATGGCTGATCGTGAATTACTTCAATCAATTTTTGGAGATTATTCCGACGACGAAGAGAATATTCAAGGCCACTCAACACCACCTCATCTGACAGTTAACATCGATGATTCCGTTGACGAAGATAATATTCAAGGTCGCTCAACACCACCTCATCCGACAGTTAACAACGAGCAAAATGTTAACAACGATGAAGTTGTTGTAGAAACTGGAATGGTCTATGGGAGCATTGATGAGTTGTTTAAAGCTTATTAGGAACATGCTAGAAGAAAGGGTTTTAGCATTGTTAAACGGACATTGGTGAAAGGGGATGAATCACAATACAAATATGCTTTGATGATTTGTGATAAGGCTGGGGTTTCTAAGGCAAATAAGACGTCGGAAAAAGTTAATTGCAAAGCTCGTTTGAATGCAAAAAAACTCGACGATGGAACTTGGACGGTTAGTAAAATGGTGCATGAACACAACCATGAAATCGATCCAGTCTTCTCCCCGTTAATGCCTGCTCATAGGCATTTGAGTGTCCACATGAAGAGGCAACTAGAAGCAAATGATATTGCGGGAATAAGGACATGCAAAAATGTAAGATTATGTGAAGTTCAATCGGGTGGCCCAGAAAATATTGGGTGCCTTCCTAAGGATTGTAGGAATTTCATTGAACAAAGAAGAAGGCTGAGATTAGGTGAGGGAGACGCAGAAGCAATCCGTATGATGTTTGCTAAACTTCAAGTGAGGGATAGCAACTTCTTTCATTTGATGGATATTGACGATGATAATAGGTTATGCAACGTTTTGTGGTTCCATCCTAGAAGTAAAGCTGCTTACGAAGAGTTTCATGACGTCGTGAGTTTAGACACAACGTATCTCGTCAATAGGTACAAAATTAATTTCCGAATGCTTACATTAACATTTAGGGTTTAGGGTGTTTTTGGTTGTTCATGCATATGTGTTGTTTTGAGAATGTTTACATTATGAGTTTTTATGGTTGTTTTGTTTACATTAACTTTTTTTAAGGATTGGTTTTGGAATAATTTTGTTTTGGAAAAATAGGTACAAAATGCCATTTGCAACAATCGTTGGGGTTAATCATCATGGTCACTCGATCTTGCTAGGGTGTGCGTTGGTGAGCAATGAAAGGGCAGATACGTATAAGTGGATTTTTTCGAATTGGTTAGAAGCAATGAGTGGCATTCACCCTACTGCCATAATCACGGACCAAGCTGAAACCATTAAAATAGCTATAAGGGAGTTGATGCCGAACACTATTCATCGGTATTGCATATGACATATTTTATCAAAAGTGGAAGAAAAGTTCAAAAGGGTTCGTGATATTAAATCAGGCACTGTTGAATTTAAAGGACTCGTGTACGACAGCATAACCATCGAGATGTTTCAGAGGAAATGGGTTGAGTTCTTGGTGAAATACCGGTTGGAAAATAACTAATGGTTAACCAGTTTGTACAACGAAAGAGAGAAATGGGTTCCAGTTTACTTGCACCACACGTTTTGGGCTGGAATGATTTCGACACAACGAAGTGAGGGAATGCATGTTTATTTTGATGATTTTGTTCACTCCAGAAGCACGCTCAAACAATTCATGGAACAATATGATATTGCTATCGGTAATAAGTTTCATAAGGAGTTTATGGCTGACTTCCAGTCGAAGAACATGGTCATTAAGTGCCACTCTCGGTTTCAATGGGAGAAGCAATTTCAACGGACATACACGAATTCTATTTTCAATCGTGTTCAAGAAGAAATAAAAAGGCTGATTTATTGTCATGTAGTTCCACCGACTGCCGAAGAGGCAGCTCAAGATTTGAATGATGTTGGAATTGAAAGATTTAGGGTTCTTGAAAGGAGCATTGTGAACAATTTCTATGTCAAGGAATTTACATATACGGTTGAGTGGAGGCCAATGGGAGAATACATCAATTGCAATTGCAAGAAGTTTGAGTTTAAGGGGATATTTTGTCCTCATATAATGAAAGTGTTGTCACAAAAGGACATCCAAACTGTGAACGAAAGGTATTTGTTACATCGATGGAGAAAAGATGTGTACCGACGACATTGGCATATTTTTGTCGGAGGAGGTTATCCTCACATGACGGATGAGTACAAGAAATATCAAGGAATTGAAAAATTGTTCCAACAAGCTGCAGATTTGGCAATGGGGAACATAACAAAGTTGGAGTTTGTTGAAAATAGTTGTAACGAGATGAAAAATGCATTGCTTAATTGGAACCCTCCTACAACCACAATTGATGATGATGATGATGGTCCGTCAAGGAGATCACCAAGTCCGGAGATAAGTGGGGCTCCACTACTAAACCCCCATGTTGCAAGAACAGTAGGAAGGCCTAGAATTAATCGCTACAGGTCAAGTTCAGGTAGGGGACGGGGACGTGGACGTGGAAGGAGTGAGCCCGGGGGACGTGGAAGGGGACGTGGTGAACCCGCTACAAGGGGAAGGGGACATGGAAGGGGATCAACAATTCAAGAAGACAACAACGAGGAATTCCTTGTCGACTTAAATGATGATCTTAATGTATCAGAAGACAGTTTAAGGTTTTAATGTTTACATATCATCCTATGCTTAATGTATCAGAACACAGTTGTAAGGGTTGTAACTTTATGACTTATGAATTCATATATGCTAAACCCTAAAATCATCAATCATCATCCTATGCTAAATTCATATATGCTAAACCCAGAGTCATAGTTTACAATTCAATTGATAGTAGATTAAAAGTCAAGCCAAAATTCATTACCAAAATAAAAAACGTTGAAATTCAGTACCAAAATTAACACAAACATCCGATACCATAACATTAAAATTTGAAAATTCACATAAATATTGAACCCTAAACTTTAAATCCAGCCCTCGTTCTCCACCTTAATTGCATTGTCATGCTTGACGACAGATACATAGAATTTGAAGGGAACCTGGACATCACGCTCAAAGTGAAGAGTATCCCCCTGGCTAATTCTCAATGTATCCGCGAGCTTGGTCCAACCACTCGACAATCGACTAATTCCTCTTGGACGTTCGTCAATCCGATGAAATTCGTACCTGCACTGATACTCAATCTCCGAGTACCCTGCACAAACTATGATCATCCTCCCCTCGTACCCCAACAGGTCAGGAGCATTCTTCGGTAGGTTCTGCAATATGCAAAACGAAATCAATGTTAAGAATAACTTCAAAAATAAATAATGGAAATATGTGCGAAACAAAATACCAAACGATTGTGGCATTCAGTTGTCTTGCATTTGACAGTAAAAAATCTATGCGAATTCTGTCGAATTTCATGGGCGATCTCCTCAGGGTTGTTTCCGATGGTAAATCGTAATTTTCTAGAGGCGGATCTTGTTTCTGGCATGTTTGAGATTTGAATGGGTTGAAGAGTGTTGATCAAGAACATATGTGTGTGTGTGTGTGATAACCCTAAATTAATTTAAGGCCATAGGGGGGTATGCGTGAAGAGTTGTGTTTGGGTGTGAATGTAATCGAATTTAGGGCAGAAGCGAGAAGGGGTGTATGCGTGAAGAGTTGTGTTTGGGTGTGAATGTAATCGAATTTAGGGCAGAAGCGAGAAGGGGTGTATGCATGTCTGAATTAATTAGTTAATTTACCTAAATTAAGATTTATATTAAGATTTAAATTAGTTTATCTAAATTAAATATTAAATTACTTAGTTTTAATTAATTTACCTAATTCATCTCAGCCGTTGATTAAATTTATTCACATTCAACTTGCCATTAATTTCTAGGGTTTAGGCCTGTTGATTGAAAGGCATTGCTTGATCTCCCTAAATATTCACTTATCTACCTTGATCCTCACCAAATTCATATCAACCGTTGATTAAATTTGTTCACCTCAATCCTGATCATTCATTTTAAACGGTGGACTGATTATACCTTGAATACAGCTTGCGTGAGTGGTGGCGGTAATGATTACGCCTTGAAAGTCGGGGCTAATTATGGCGGCGATGGAACAACTGGCAGTTGCCGGCCATGAATAGGAAACGTAACGCAGTAATTTAATTACGTGGAGGAGTGTGGGGGATTGAACGTGGACGAGAGAAAGAGAGAGAGAGAGAGAGAGAGAGAGAGGTTTAAATGCGATGTAATTGATTTGACGGGGATTTGATTTGATTTTGAATTAGTTTGAATTACAGCTCTCATTAAGTGGGATATGGAGGATTAGGAGAGTCGGTCACGCAGTTGACCTTAATCTAACATTTAAGGCGTAATTTAATCATAACAATCCTAATTGTATATTTAATCTAACGTAATTTAATTTTAACAATTCGTAATTGTAATTGTAATTGTACATTTAATCTAACATAATTTAATTTAATCTACATTTAAAAGAAAAAAAATTAGGGAGACCTAAGACTACATTTATCGTTGACACCCAAATGGGTGTCACCACCAAATTGCACAAAATGACAAAAAAAATTATAATAATAAAATAATAAAATGGTGACACTCAAACTTTGACACGGTGGGTGGAGCAACCGCATGTCATGCTTATGACTTCCTTTAATTTTGTGACACTTGGCACCTTATTATTGGCTATCCAAATTTTTTTTGCATCAGGTAAATTATTGAAAATAATGTTTTTAAAAAAAAAATTTATCAAAATTCATAAAAAAAAAAATCATCTACAAATAGAGTCCAATCTTGATGCATTTTGGAAAACAAATCAATTATCACTCTTTCTCTCATATTTGTATCATTTTCTACTATGGATCCAAATAATCCCAACATTTTCTCAAACTCTCAAAATTATCCATACTCCCAAGATTATCCAAATTTTGGATCTTATCTTAACTCTTCCTTTTCAAATTCTGGAGATTTTTCGAGCTTCCAAATTCGGGAACAACTCCGCAATAGAGAAGCTCATAACGCTCTTTAGAAGGACTTGATTGAGCATATATGGCAAAAATTCGGCCCGTCGAGTTAAATATGTAACTTGCATTTTATGTATTTGTAATTTAGTATTTAATGCATCTATTTGTATTTTTCTTTTTATTTCATTTCAGTTTCCTATTGGTTATCTTGTAATTTTAATTTTGGTTGAGTTTGTAATTTTATTTTAAGAATATGTATTTTTTTTTCCAATTTATAATTGCGGTTTTAGAATATCAAATCATAGTTATATACTATTTCACACCTAAAAATAAAATAGAAAAACTAATTATAGATAACATATTTTGAAAAATAATAAAGAAATAATAAATATTTTAGGTTGAGTTGGTGTCATTGATAAAGTGAAAAAAAATTGGAATTGGGTTGGGTTGTAGATTGTGTATGTGGATGAGAGAGAAATGAATATTATATTGGAAGGTTGGGTTGGTTGGGGTTGTGGATAAAGATAGTCTAAGTGTAATTGTACAACATTTAACTCAATTTAATCTACACTTAATCTAACTTAATTTAGTTTAATCTACACTTAAAAGGAAAAAAATTAGGGAGACCTAAGTGTAATTGTACAACATTTAATTCAATTTAATCTAATCTACACTACACTTAAAAGAAAAAAATTAGGGAGACATAAGTGTAATTGTACAACATTTAATTCAATTTAATCTACACTTAATCTAACTTAATTTAGTTTAATCCTAAGTGTAATTGTATTGAAACGAGTAATCGGACACTAAAACACTAAACGTAATTCTAAGTGTAATTGTATTGAAACGAGTAATAGGACACTAAATTCTAAGTGTAATTGTATTGAAACGAGTAATCGGAAACTAAAACACTAAACGTAATTCTAAGTGTAATTGTATTGAAACGAATAATCGGACACTAAAACACTAAACGTAATTCTAAGTGTAATTGTATTGAAATGAGTAATCGAACCCTAAACCCTAAACCACACATTGAAACGAGTAATCGGACCCTAAATCACACATTGAATCGAGTAATCGGACCCTAAACCCTAAACCACACATTGAAACGAGTAATCGGACCCTAAACCCTAAAACCTAAACCCTAAACCACACATTGAAATGAGTAATCGGACCCTAAACCCTAAACCACACATTGAATCGAGTAATCAAACCCTAAATCACACATTGAATCGAGTAATCGAACCCTAAAACCTAAAACCTAAACCCTAAACCACACATTGAAACGAGTAATCGGACCCTAAACCCTAAAACACACATTGAAACGAGTAATCGGACCCTAAACCCTAAAGCCTAAACCCTAAACCACACATTGAAACGAGTAATCGGACCCTAAACCCTAAACCACACATTGAATCGAGTAATCGGACCCTAAACCCTAAACCACACATTGAATCGAGTAATCGGACCCTAAACCCTAAAACACACATTGAAACGAGTAATCAGACCCTAAACCCTAAACCACACATTGAAACGAGTAATCGGACCCTAAACCCTAAACCACACATTGAATCGAATAATCGGACCCTAAACCCTAAACCACACATTGAATCGAGTAATCGGACCCTAAACCCTTAATTCGAGTAGTATTATCTTTACTAAAGTTAAACTAAGTTAAGTTTAATTAAATTAAATTAACATTATCTTCTTTCAAATAATATTATATTTACTTAACTTAAATTAAATTAAATTAAGATTTAAATTTTGATTTTAATTAGTTTTAATGTCCGATTAAGATTTAAATTAATACGTAGTACTATCTTTACCTAGGTTAATTATGTTAAATTAAGATAAATTAAATTAAGATTTAAATTACGATTTTAATTGGTTTTAATGTCCGATTAAGAAATGTCCGATTAAAATTTAAATTAATACGGAGTATTATCTTTACCTAGGTTAATTATGTTATTAAATTAAGATAAATTAAATTAAGATTTAAATTACGATTTTAATTAGTTTTAATGTCCGATTAAGAAATGTCCAATTAAGATTTAAATTAATACGGAGTATTATCTTTACCTAGGTTAATTATGTTATTAAATTAAGATTTAAATTACGATTTTAATTAATTTTAATGTCCGATTAAGATTTAAATTAATAAGGAGCTAGGTTAATTATGTTAAATTAAGATTTAAATTACGATTTAAATTAAGATTTAATGTCCGATTAAGATTGAAATTAAATTAGATCTTTCATAAACCCTTGCCCTTTCATTTCAACCGTGCCACTCTCACATCCGCAAAACATAAACTCTCATCTCTCATTCTCTCAAACAATCATCATTCAAAATCAATGTCTAAGGGATTGGTAGGGTTTATTTGATTCTTGAATCTCTCATTCTCTTTCGTTTCTGTGATTTTTTTATTTTCTACATATCTATTGTTTAATTATTTTGTTGTTTGATTGATTTCTTTTGTTTTGTATTTCTAGGACTACTTCACTGGCCTAATGGAAATTGTCCAGAACAACCGCCGTGAAGTGCATCAGTTGCGTTTGAGGCACCAGGCCGAGAGACGTTTTCACTACAAAAAAAATGGCTTTTAGTGACAACTTTTTTTGTCACTAAATCTTTGAATATTGTCACTAAAAATAGTTAGTGACAATTTTTGTGTTTGTGGCTATAAATCGTGTGGCTAAAAGATTAGTGGCGAAAATGTCTTAAACATCACTATATGTCATATTTTTAGTCACGTACATATTTTGTCACCAAACCTTATTTTATAGTCACATATCCGTTTTGTCACTGTTACATGATTTAGTTGCATTTCCTTGTTGTCACTGTAACTCAGTGTTTTAGTCACATATGTTTATTGCCACTATAACTCAGTGTTTTAGTCACATATGTTTATTACCACTATAACTCAGTGATTTAGTCACATATGTTTATTGTCACTATAACTCAGTGATTTAGTCACATATGTTCATTGTCACTATAACTCAGTGTTTTAGTCACATATATTTATTGTCACTATAACTCAGTGTTTTAGTAGGCTAAAAAAATCATCACAATTTATGTTTTAATATTGATGTTTTAAATAAATTCAATATAAATAATAATATTTATAATATTGTAATAAAAGTATTTTAACTATAGTCACACTGTGTTATCACTAAAACCTAAAAATCTGTAAACATTATATTAATATTAATTTGATTAAAATGTATTTCTATATAGTTCTGTGAGTTAGTGACAATATTTTTTTACAATGTTTTTATACTTATAAAATAATCTATTTATACTTATAAAATAATCTATTTATGTATTGAAAATAAAATATTACAAATTGAAAGTAAAACTTGTGATTAAACATAAACAAGGAATACAAAAGTGTAAATTTAAAATACATCAATAATTAAAACAAAAATGTGAATCATTGCATAAAATAAACTAATAAATTAAAATTAAATGTCTAAAATAAATTACATAACATAAATATAAAATAAATCATCAAGTTGATAAATTGGTACGTAAAACCTGCTCGGAAGCTGTCTTTCAAACCTGTAAAAATATAAATTTCTAATGAGAATTTTTATTTAAAAAAAATAATATCAAATTAATGATAAATCACACCAATAATTACTTACACCAAAGATGGAATGAGATTTATTTGATTTAGTGCATGATAGATTTCAGGAATTTTGGCTTTTTAAGGACTCCAAACAGTAAAGTCATCTATGTGTTCTTTGTCTCAATGCTTCCATCTCTTCTTTGTCTTGTTCAAGCTCGTTCCTTAAATTTTCTTTTTTATTTGAAGGTGGCTTCAAGCTATCTCCATAGCCACTTAGTCGTATTCACACTTGGCAAGGAAGGCTGGGGAATTGAATTGAAGGGGCATGAATATTAAATTGAAACTAATAAATAAATTAAATTGTGTCAAAAATATTTGCCTTAATAATCTCAACAAACCTCACAATTTTTATTATTTATTATTTAGTTTAGAACATATTACCTAATGTGAAAACCCCCAGTATTAAAAAATTAGTATATATACCTTTATTCCAAGCCATAACTTTCTTTTTATGTCACATTGGATGTCCTTCTGACTTGGATGTATTTTTGCACACTTTTTACAACTATACGATCCCCACAAGCGTATGGGTTCGTTAGTAGTACGATAAGTATACCAAGTAAAATTTCGTTCCAAGGACCTAATTGAGTGCTAGTGAATCCCTAAAGTTACGAGTATGCATGCTATTGATTCGGGTGGAATTTACGCGTTTTAGGGGCACATGTGAAGTATATTTTGATGTGGATTTCATTGAATTATGCATGGAATATGATTGTTTTAGCCAAAATGAGAGAAAAGTTGTGTTTTGTTGATTTTATAGGAAATACGATGGAATTTGGAGCAAAACACCAACCATACTTTACTGGATCAAGAAGAGGAGTGCACGGTTGGATTCGTCTCGAAAAATGAAGTGGAATAGCAAAAAGAATCGAGTCAATCGGAGGTCGGAAGCTCAAGATACGAAGGGACGAAGTTGGAGGCCGAAAAGCAATACGAAAGTTTGGCCCGGCGGGGCCACATTTCCCGCCCGGCCGGGCGGCCAAATGCAGAATTTTCGCCCAATTTCGAAACTTCCGCCCGGCCGGGCGGCACCACTCGCCCGGCCGGGCCACTTATGCTCTGTTTTTAATTTGCTTAGCCATTACTTCCGCCCGGCCGAGCCACTTCCCCACTCGGCCGGGCCACTTCATTCTCGGTGCCAACATCATGTTTTCTCCATTTTTGAGGGACTCACTTGCAAATATCATACTTAAACCCTACCCCAACACTATAAATACCCCACTTCTTAAACTTCACACCATCTTACCCCTTCCTCAAGAATTCTTCACACATTTACACATATTTGAAGGTGTTTGGCCATAACTTCTTCATCTCTCCACCAAATCATGCAAGACAAGAGGCATTAGCTTGGGAATTTCATTCCCTACCACATCCTAGACTAAGCTTTCTCTTTCTTTTTCTTTTTCTTTTTATTTAGTTATTTCATTTGGATTTTGTAATTTGGTTATGTTAGTCGTTAGCTAAACAATTTGTGGTTCTAAGGCATTGTAGAGATTTGGATTGATGTTTATGAGTAATTTCTTGCTTTAATTGGTGTTTATTTCTTATTTGCATATTCAATTATCCATTGCAAAGCATATTGTTAGTGGCCATAATGATTTGCTTGATTCATTGTTGATTGGGGTAGTATCGAGAGATTTATCTCATTTAATCGTATGCGAATGTGCAACCCGGCATTATTATGATCTCGAGAGAGGATTAATTATCGGAGAGGGAATCGAATGATCTTAGGAGCTATTTTAGATGGTGTAATGTTTGTGATGTAGACATACGAGCTTATATTACATTGCGTCTTTGGATTAATTTGTATCGAGAGATCGATTAGTTCTTCTTGTGTGATCACCCTATATGAGATAACCTTAATGGCCATTTAAACGAGATAACTCTCATAAACGGACGTCTAAATACTACAATTGCCTTGGAACCCACCTTTTCTTAATTGAGTTACATCCATTTTTACTTTCGTTTCTTGATTCGTATGCCACTTGATTGATTTTATCTTTGCTCTTTGTTGCTTATTCGTGACACTTGGTAGGTAACTTTAGAGTAAAACATTTTATCCAAAATTTCGATCACGTCTACTTAGAATTCAACTAGCAAACTCCACTTTTACGCTTTAACCTTCTCGTGGGATCGACCTCGTGCTTATCACGCTACAATAGACGCCGTATACTTGCGGTTGTTTATTTAGTGTTGCATATCACGTGTATCAAGTTTATGGCGCCGTTGCCGGGGAGGTTTTTATAAGCTCTAGAGTGTAGGCTAGAAGAGTTTTAGTTTAGACAATTTATTTGCTTTCTTTATTTGCAAAAATCCAAAAAAATACTTGTGTTTGTTGCTTTGAGCTTATTTGTATATCTCACTCTCGTTTGCTCTTTTGATAGACATGGTTTATGATCACACGATCTAGGAGGAACCACCAAGAAGTGTTACCTTTAGATCCGGAGATTGAGGCCAATTGTCGAAGAAGGAACGCCGAAAGGAGAAGACTAGAGTTGGAAAGAATGAACCGAAGAGAGAATCCGGTTGTAGAAGAGGTTGAGGAGGAAGTCGAGAATCAAGGGGTTGATGGATTTGAGGAACCGAATGGGAATGGGGGAAATCGACCACAAAGGGTACTAAGAGATCATTTCCGCCCAATTCCGAGGCCCTATGGAGGAGCGGGTCGGGAACCCGTTGATGCTCATAACTTTGAGCTCAAACCGGCACTAATCATGATGGTCCAAAACAACCAATTTGGAGGATTGTCGAAGGAGGATCCTAACCTCCATTTATCTCAATTCCTAGAGATAAGTGGAACGGTTAAGATCAATCGTGTCCCTCAAGATTACATCCGTCTCCAATTGTTCCCATTCTCCCTCCGTGATCGTGCAAAGCAATGGTACATGTCCCTTGATCTAAGGACAATCGAAAATTGGGCCGATCTTGTAGATGCTTTCCTAATGAAGTACTTTCCTCCAAGCAAGACCATCAAGATAAGAGGAGAGATTTCTTCCTTTATGCAAGATGACGATGAGTCGTTAGCCGAGGCTTGGGAGCGCTTTAAAGATTTGATAAGGAGTTGCCCTCAACATGGTTTCTCAAGAGACCAATTGATTTGTTACTTCTACAACGGGATGGACCACCGTACGAGGGGGATGGTAGATGCCTCGGCCGGTGGAGGTTCGTTGTTGGGCAAGACGACGGATGAAGGTTATGTGCTTCTAGAGGAGATGGCAAAGAACGGACACCAATGGCCATCCGAGAGAAGACAAGCCCGGAAAGTTGCTTCCACTAAGGAGTCGGATGATTTTGCTACTTTATCCAACAAGATGGACAAGTTGACTTCGATGATGGCGGCCAAGTCATTGATGGGACCTAGTGAAGATCAATATGAAGAGGCCCATTATATGAACAATCAAAGGGACCGTCAATTTCGAGAAAGAGGTTGGAACGAGAGGCAAAATCCCCCTAACCCGAATCATTACCATCCCGGATTGAGGCAACATGAGAATTTCTCCTATGCCAACACAAGGAATGCCATCATCCCACCTCCAAATTTTAATGTTAGAGATGAAGCTATTGTGGAGTCTTCATCAAAGCCATCAACACTAGAAACATATACACCCAATTCCTAAGCTAATCATGCAATTAATCTATAATTACACTAAACACCCATCAAAACATTCACACCCAAGGCAATAAGAGCTTAGCCCATGGTTCTAGAAGAGAATTCCATGGTTAAAACAACTAATAACATCAAACTCATAATAGAATAACAAGAGATTGAAGAAATTAAGAAAATACCAAAATAAATTGCAAAATAGATTAATATCACCTTGATCATGAAAATGTAGCTACAAAACAATGTAATAGACGATGCCCGATGATAATCGTAGCTTGATTTGAAGTAAAAACCACTAATCTATCTAATTTAATGAAGAATCTAAACTAAAAATGAAGAACACCTACAACTATGTGAATGTGTGTGTGGAATTGCTTGTAAAAGGAGTAAGAGACTCCTTTTTAAAACTCAAATTTGGTCTATTTATAGTTGGGGTAGAAGTCTTGAATTAATTTTGCAATTAGGCCCTTGAAATATGGAGAAAATGGGCCAAAAACCCCGAAAATGAAGTGACCCGGCCGGGTGGCTCCCACCCGGGCATGCCACCCGGCCAAAAGACGAAGCAATGCATGTTGGGGCCTTGCCCGGGTCGAAACCACCCGGCCGGGTGGGTTTCACCCGGGCGAAATTCGAAGCAACTTAAAATTCTGCCTTGCCCGGGTCGAAGTGACCCGCCCGGGTCGTTTCTACCCGGGCATGTATTTTTTGTCTCTTCGTATCTCGAGCTTCCGACCTCCGATTGACTCGATTCTTTTTTTCATTCCACTCCATTTTTCGAGACGAATCCAACGGTGCACTCCTCTTCCTGATCCAGTAAAGTATGGTTGGTGTTTTGCTCCAAATTCCATCGTATTTCCTATAAAATTGACAAAAACACAACCTTTCTCTCATTTTGGCTCAAACAATCATATTCAATGTATAATTCAATGAAATCAACATCAAATGAGCTTCAAATATGCATCTAAATAGTGTAAATTCCACCCGAATCAACTCCCCCAAACTTAAAGTGTTGCTCGTCCTCGAGCAACGAAAGAATTACAATGTGAGGGTGAAATTTACAACTAGATGATCAATGAAAGATCCCACGTATCAAATGACATGAAATGAATTCTTCTTCCTCAAGATACATTCTCAAAAATGATCACAAGTTCAATATTGAAAATCAAACTAATTACCCCACACATGCTCAACATACAATACAAAGTGATGGTGATGACAATATCCAAATGCTCAAGTTCAACTCACAAGACATAGTGTTTCTCTCAAACACTCAAACAAATTAAGGACAATAGACACTCATCAATCAAATCACGCATTGCAATTGCCATAAGCTTGCCCAAGCTCTACCATCTTTCCACCACAAACATGTTCAACTATGAGATCAATAGGTCTTAACCAAGGACGTAACGTTGGCTCTTTGGACGGGGTATGATGAATATGGAGGAAGTGACTTGTCTAGTGGAGAACGAAAGTTGTTTTTCAACACATCAAGCTTATGCTCATAAGGTTTATACACCTTCATTCTCACTTTTCATTCAACTTTCTCACAAGCAATCATCTCCTCATCTTTTTGTAGAAAATTTCTTTTCTTTTTAAGCTCTTGGGGCTCATTGTCCCTCTTTTCTTTCTCAATTATTTTCTTTTCACTTCCATCTCTTTTTTTTCTCTTTTCACAACTTTGCCAATTTTCTCTTCAAACCAAAGGCACTAAAGCACATGTTTTACCACTTTCTTTTTATTCTCCACTAGATTTGGATATCAAAGGCTCAAAAGGCTAAGTGGTTAAACATTGTAGGTTGCCAAGAAAATGGGAAATCAAGCTCAAATGGGCTAACTACGGAATATTACTTTGGTTATTGGGAAAATTTTGGCTAAGTGACGTGTAGTACGAAAGATGGCCTACATCATATCTCAAAGTATCACACAAGCATGATTTCAAGCAAGAACTTGGGCAAGTTCTAGAAAAGCAAGCAATGAATTGATTCACTCACAAATGAAATAAATCGGATTAATGCTCGGTTCGAAGCTCAACTCTCACCGGTTCATTCAAGACTCAAACATTCATCAATCACCACCACACATAACTCATTGTGCATGTAAAACATCCATAGGCAACAAGATGACAACAACACAAACAAGATGATTCATTCCAATCATGTACACATTCAAGGAATCAAATTCACAACAAATCACCATCAAATGTGTCTCAATGATCATTTAAGTTCAAATTACACACATACACAAGAATACACATTGGTGTCAATAGAAAATGTAAAAACGAACATACCCCCCCAAACTTTTTCATTGCAAAGCAATTAAAAGTTTGGAAAAATAGTGTTGCATTGATATTGCCACCAAGTGCTAACCATACAAATCTACACACATGGGCCACTATCCCCTCAATTAACACTAAGAGTAGCTAAGCAATCAATGTCATGAACAAGAATATAAATTCCACTACCCCCCCAAACTTAGTAATTACTATGCAATTCCTAAGAATTGGGGTGGGCGTACCTCTTACGATTGCTATAGCTACACCTTCTTCTTAGCACAAAGTTCCACATTCAATCCATTTGTCCATTCGATCCAAGCTTCTCCAACTACATCAAAACTCGCAAACACATCAAACTAAACTAACAAAGCAAATAAAATGAACAAAATTGAAATAAAGCAAGTAAAAATGGGTTGCCTCCCATTTAGCGCTAGGTTTAACGTCCTATGCCGGACGGAACTTAACAAGTTCATACTTCCCTTTCTTTGAATGGAGGATGATAGTGCTTGACATTGTGCTCATCGGTGATGAACACTTCATCCTCCTCACTTGCCAACGCAATGCCTCCTCCATAGACCAATTTCTTCATGACCAACATTTTTCGTTCTTTGAGCTTCATCTTTCCAAGGACTTCCATCACTCCCAAGGTGCCCCATACCACCGTATCTCCAATTTCAAATCCCTTCTCAATCTTTCTCTCCTTTGAACTCTTTCTTCTTCCCTCTTCATCTTCACTACCCTCAAGGAACTTATCAAAACTCTTCTCCTTATAAAACTCCCCCAAACTTGAGTTTTGCTCAAGTTTGGGAGTTTGCTTCAATTTGTTATCATCTCCCGGATCTTTCAATGGGACTTTTGGTAATGGCTCTTTCACATAAATGTCACATTCTTGGATGGAGGGGGATTCCTTCTTTCTTGGGGAACTCTCAATTGAGCCATACTTGGAGAAAATCACTTTCTCTCCATTCACCTCCAATGTTACCTCCCCTTTTCTCAAATTGATGTTTGCTCCCCCCGTGGCAAGAAACGGCCTCCCAAGAATCAATGGGATATTTGCATCTTCTTTCATATCTAACACCACGAAGTCGGCCGGAATGATGAACTTGTCAATCTTCACCAATACATCTTCAATGATCCCTTTAGGATGGGTGATGGAACGATCCGCTAATTGGAGAGTAATTGATGTGGGCACTACTTCTCCAAGTCCCAAACGCTTGAAGATTGAAAGTGGCATCAAATTGATGCTAGCTCCCAAATCACAAAGAGCTTTCATCATGGGACCATCACCAATCTCGCATGGGAGAGTGAAACTACCCGGATCCTTGAGCTTTTCGGGAGGAGTTCTTTGAAGGATGGCACTACACTCTTCGGTCAACTTGATCTTCTCATCATCCACTAGTTTCTTCTTGTTTGCTATTGCATCCTTTAGAAACTTCATGTAATGAGGTACTTGCTCTAAAGCATCCGAAAGTGGAAGATCAATGTGGATTTTCTTGAAGATATCCAAAAACTTTCCAAACTTCTCATCCATTTTCTTCATGTATCTTCCCGGGTATGGAAGTGGCTCATATGTAATGGGCACCCCCCATTTATCACAAGGTACCTCAAGCTTCTTCTTCTTCAAATCTTTTGCAATTCTCCACTTTGGAATTCTTGGAGCAACCTCTTCACTTCCAACTTTCTCTATCCTTTTCTTTTCCTCTTCCTCCTTTTCTTTTGCCTTCAACACTTCACCATCTTCCAATTCAATTGAAGAAACTCCATAATGTTTACCACTTGAAATTGTAATAGCATTACAATGCTCACGTGGGTTTACCTCGGTGTTTGAGGGCAATTTACCCTTTATATGTTGAGATCCAATGGAAGTTGCCAATTGTCCCAATTGGAATTCCATCGCTTTTTGGTTACTCAAGAGTTGAGCAAGGATGGACTCGGTTGCTTCGACTTTCTTCTCAATTGTTTCAAATCTCTTGTCACTCATATCCATCCTCTTCATGAGGTGTGCAAGAAGCTCATCCGTGGAGGACTTTCCTTCTCCACTTGGGAGTTTTGCTCCGGGATCAAATCCGGGAGGATATTGAATAGCACCTTTAGGATTCGAACATGACAAATTCTCATTCCTCCGAAAATTCGGGTTTTGAGGGGCTTGGTATTGAGGGGATGGTCCCCCTTGACCTTGAGATGATGAAGATTGTCCTTGGAATCGATTTTGGGGAGGAGCTTGATATCCTTGACCACGATTTTGATATGGTGGTTGGCCTTGATATTGTCGATTCCCTTGAAAATTTTGTGGATATCCTTGTTGACCCATGTATTGCACTTCTTCCATATGTCCCAATTGAGGATCTTCTTGCACAAAAGATAAATGATTATCTCTTGTTTGAGATAAAACATTTACCTTTTCAATGAGTGTAGACATCATTGCTCTTATGCTATCATTAGCATCCACTTGGGCTACCCGATTTTGTGCTCCACGGTCTACTCTTGTCTTGAAAGTATTGCTTGCTATCCCTTCTATGATGTCATTGATCTCTTCCACCGATTTCATCCAAATTGAACCCCCCGCACAAGCATCAATGTGGTGTTGATCTTCCAATCGCAACCCACCAACGAACCAACAAGTTGTTTGTTCAATTGGGAAACCATGATGGGGGCATGTGATGAGAAGACTCGTAAATCTTTCCCATGCTTCTTTGATTCCCTCATTTGGACCTTGTTTGAACGTAGAGATCTTTTGCTTGGCTTCCATCGTCTTTGAAGGAGGGTAGTACTTCAATAGGAATCTTTTCTTCAAATCTTCCCACGTCCTCACTTCTCTGGCGGGAATGCTTGATTGTACCCAAGCTTTTGCTTTCCCCGACAATGTAAACGGAAATAGCCTCATCTTTTTAGCATCTTCCGACACTCCATTTTGCTTGAGAGTGTCGGCTATCTCCAAGAATTGAGCAAGATGTTCATTCGGGTCTTCCTCAAATCCTTCCTCCGTCCTTCCTTCAAATTGTCTCTCCCTCAACATCCTTAATAGAGAGGCACTAATCTCGAAGTTGTTCGCCTCCACCCTTGGTCTTGCCAACCCATCGTAATGCTCCCTAGGTTGAGGCTCAAAATATTCCCTCATTGGCCTTCCATGGTACACACGTTGAGGTTCTTCTATATGTGGAGGAGGAGGGACGTATTCCTCTTGAATTTGTTGAGGTGGAGGGTATTGGTAAGGAGGAGGATATGGGTGTTGATGTAGTGGATAGTAGGCTTGTTGTGGAGGTGGATAAGGATAAGGATTGTATCCTTGATATGGAAAGAGGTTTTGAGGTGGATATTGTGGATTGGGAAATTGGAGATTTGGTGGTGGGTTTGGGTTTTGAGGTGGATTCCCTCCAACTTGATTTCCAACTTGATGATTCTCCCTTTGAAGCTCATCTTCTCCATTCGGTGGAGGATTCATCTCTTCAATGTTTTCCATCTCAAGTCGTTCTTCTATGACTCTTTGACGGTTTCTACTTCGAGTCCTTCTTCTTGCGTGTGCCTCGATCTCAAGGTCTAATGGTTCAAGGTTTCCTCCACGTGATCTTGTGATCATGCACCTACAAAAGGAAAATGTCAAAGCCCACAAAGATGAACAAAAACAAACTAAACAAAAAGAAATGCTACTACCAATAACACTTAACAAACTCCAAGTTTCACTAACAACACTCGCTTAAATCCCCGGCAGCGGCGCCATTGACTTGGATGTATTTTTGCACACTTTTTACAACTATACGATCCCCACAAGCGTATGGGTTCGTTAGTAGTACGATAAGTATACCAAGTAAAATTTCGTTCCAAGGACCTAATTGAGTGTTAGTGAATCCCTAAAGTTACGAGTATGCATGCTATTGTAGTAACTACACGTGTTTGTTTGGATTTTTGGGAATAAGAACAAAAATATTAAACTAGATTAACTAAAGTAATGAAAACTAGTGACAAAAATAACAAGTCAACTCGCGAACTACTCGTGCTCAATTCGGAAAAAGATCAAAATCGATTTGAAGTTAATCGAGTTGATTTGAGTTTCGAGCTACTCGAGTAGCTACCGAGTTCGAGCTCATAAATACTCGGCTTGAAAAGCTCGTGAGTCTAATCAAGTTTGGACAATATTTATTATTTTATTATTAATTTTGAAAATTATATAGGTAACCAAGTCGAGCTCGATCTTTAAAATATTAGGCTCGACCGAGTTGAATTTCTAGCTTTGACCTTTGAGTATAACAATCGAGTCGAGTTTTGAGCTCAGCACTGCTCGACTCGACTTGACTCATTTAGGTGTGAGTAGTGGTGATCTTAAATATAATAGAAATATCAACCAAAATACTTTATTATGAATGATTAAATATTACAATAAGTGTACAAAATTATATAAAATATGTTATTAGGGTCGAAAATCCAATCAAGGTACTTGATACTCAATTCGAGATCATTCGTTAAAAGTTCGTTTCAGCTCGGTTCAACTTAGATATCAAACAAGTTTAAACGTACATTTCTGTTTGGTATAGTCTAAAACTCGAACTTGATAAGTAAGTACGTCAAACTACTCAAGCTCGATCCCGACCCTTCATTCTATACAAGCGAACAATACAATTTCAATGATTTTTTGCATTTTCTCGTTGAAATCAGTGATTCCAACAAAAATACAACTTTTAAAAAAATGAGTGTTGTAATTTTATCAATAGTAAATTCCAACGCTAATTTGAACTACATTATTCAATTGAAATTTTTGTTTTCAACTAATATGTGCAATGGAATATTCAACCATGGAAATTATTGAATATAAATTCTTGAAACATTTTTCCATCAAAAAAATTTAGAGAAAAAAGTAAAATTTCTTTGTATAGGTATATTACAAATTCCTATCAAAGTTAATTATAAAAAAAACAAAAATTTCTCTATATAAGCTATATTACATTCACGAGCAAATAAAACTCGAGTAGCTCGAAACTCAACTCAACTCGATTAACTTCAAATCGATTTTGATATTTTTTTGAATTGAGCACGAGTAGCTCGCGAGTTGACTCGACTTACCTACAACCTACTCACACCTTCAAAATTATATAAGCACAACCATTTATTAAGTATACCCCTAAAACAATTTTTAAATTAATTTACATTAGTAGCACCCCATTTCATTCGTGTATATATATACATATATATATATATATATATAATAATCTCACTTCCTCAAAACAAAATATAATACTTTCCCACTTTTTCCTCCTCTTATTAATGTTCCTAATCTAAAAAAGAAAAATCTTAAAAAAAACAAAAAAAACTTGCTAAATAAAATCTGAAAATATTTAAAAAATAAATATCAAATCTTAAAAAATATATAATAAAAAAATTAATTTAGAACACAAAAATCTTCGAAAAAGTAAAAGCCTAAATAAAATATGAAAATATTAAAAAATAAAATAAATTTAAGGAGAATTAATTAAAAAATCAAATTAATAATAAAAATCTAAAGAAACCTAAATAAAACCAATAAAATATTAACAAATTCACCGAAAACTTTAAAAAAATTAAAACTAATTAAAAAATAAAAACCTATAAAATCGATTAAGCCTTAATAAAATTTTAAAATATTAAATAAATTATAAATTCAAGGTTTTTTGTTAATATTTTATAGAATTTTTCAAATTTTTATTATTTAAATTAAAAAAAATCAAGAAATCCCCCCACTCCCACCTCAAACCCCTCCCCATTCATACCAATAGTCCTGCACGTCCAACCTCAAATTCCCCCTCCCCATCTGTGCAACTGAACCTCAAATTCTCCTGCCATCGTATCAAACACCTTAAATTTTCGTGAAATTTTCATTTCCCTCCACAATATCTCTTAAATTCCTCCACAATATTAAAATTATTTTCAATTAGAAATTTACATTCATGTCTTTACATGAATGTGTTAGATATGAACAAATTGAATTATACAGTTTTTGTCATTTTCTTCTTAAGGTGAATCAATTGTGTATCTTTCGTATCTCTTCAAACACAGGAAACCTCTAATTTAATTTAAGGTAACCATTTTTATTTTATTCACTAAAATATATGGGATACAATGCTAGCTTGTGTGTTCATTTACGAATCTATGATAAAACATTTTCTTTAATTATATGTGTTCTCATCTAATTTAAGGTAACTATTTTTATTCTATTCACTAAAATATATGGGATACAATGCTAGCTTTTCATTTACGGATGACTTTTCCATTTTCTTTAATTAAATGTGTTAATTAGTATTTTTAATGCTAGCTTTTGTGTGTTCATTTACGGATGACTTTCCATTTTCTTTAATTAAATGTGTTAATTAGTATTTTTAATGCAGTTTAAACATGAACCACACAAATGAAGAAGATGATGAGTTTTTTTGCTCAATATTCTCATGAGCTAAAAAAAACAGATGTCAATTTTGATTTAGGGATATCTCATAGAAATTCTCATGAGCTACAAACACAAACATGTCAATTTTGATTTAGGGATATCTCACAGCAAAGGAAGAGGGAAGACCATTAGAATTTCAGTTGAAAGAAAGAGACGTGAAGTTGGAAGACTGATGTCATTATTCATCCACATCGCAATCAAGTTGTTAGTGAAAATGCTAAATATTTTAAAACTGAAGTTGGTGTTCCAGCAACATGTACCCTTCAATATGCATGATCTTCATAAACACTACTACACGTACTGGACGATTTTCTCTTATATCCAATTTTTTCATATGTTAACTCTTCAAATTAGTGAGCCTTCAAACCAACTTGACCTAGATATTACTTTGGATTTTATAAGTGTAGTTAGAATTGTTTTCTCTTCTGTGTTGTTTAAATTAAAAAAAACTATATAAATAAAAGAAAAAAAAGAAAACATAACTATTGGAGCACATTGAAGTCTTATTATTTCTACCAAATCATTATTTGTTCAACATAATTTTTGTATTTATTAAGTGATAACAGGATACTATTTAATTTAAGTCTTTATTAATCCTAACTAGCTCTTCTTTCGCAACAGAACAAAAAAATGATTGAGAGTGGATCATATTTATGTTGTATTATAATTAATTTAGATGGTTAGAATGTTCTACATTTCTACTCATCCAACCGTACATAAGTTTGTGATATTAATAAAACTCTTTAGAAACTAATTTTATGATATTACTAGAATTCTTTAGTAACTAATTTTGTACCGCAATTAATTCTGTGATATCAAGTATTTTCTCCTCAAATATATGCTCAAACTAATGAAATAATCTATAATCCAACAATTTAACCTATTAAAAAATTAGTCGAAACAACATAATTAACAAGATTTTAAGAATTAGCAGTCGCCAAACATTATTTTTCTAGAAACTTTCGAAACTTACCGTAGAAGTGGGGGCCGGAGGTAGAGAAGGGTGGTGGCAATGGATAGATTGTGACTAGGATTTTTTTTTTAGATTTAGGATTTTAAAAAATTAAAAATGAAAAAAAGGTCATGGATATTATTTATATATATTAACTTTTATATGATTTGAAAAATTCTGAAAATTTTAAGGTAATTTATTTGCATATTTTTAATTAATTATTTTATAGCTAACTAATTTTTTTTCTAATTTTTTCAAAAAATTTTAAAGACATTCTATATTATTTAAGAATTTAAGTAATTTACAAATCATTTAAAAAAAAAATAACACCCAAAAATACTCTAAATATATTTTAATTTTTTTTAATGACAATAAATTATTTGTTACTATATATATGTGGTTTTTGTAACAAATATTCAACAAAATATTGACAACATAAAAAGTAGTCAATGTATGTCACACCGTATGTTATTTTGTAACATAATTAATTATTTGTCGCTATATGTATAGTTTTAGTGACGATTTTTTATTTATGAAATATTGACAACATACACAGTTGTCACTAACGATCACACCTTACGGTATTTTGTAATATAATGAAAATTTTGTCACTATATTTGTGTAATTTTAGTGACAAATATTAAATGAAACATTGACAACATAAAAAGTTGTTACTGTTTATCACACCATATGTTATGTTTGTAACATAATGGATTATTTGTCACTTTATGTGTGGTTTTAGTGACGAATTTTAAATGAAACATTGACAACATATAGAGTTGTCACTAATGATCACACCTTATAGTATTTTGTAACATAATGAACAATTTGTCACTATATATGTGTGATTTTAGTAACAAATATTAAATGAAACATTGACAACATAAAAAGTTATCACTTCTTGTCACGCCGTATGTTATTTTGTAACATAATAAATTATTTGTCGCTATATGTGTGGTTTTAGTGACAAAATATAATTGAAACACTGACAACATACATAGTTGTCACCAATGATCACACATTACGGTATTTAGTAATATAATGAAAATTTTGTCACTATATGTGTATAATTTTAGTGACAAATATTAAATGAAACATTGACAACATAAATAGTTGTCACTGTTTATCACACCGTATGTTATTTTGTAACGTATTGAATTATTTGTCACTATATGTGTGGTTTTAGTGACGAAATTTTAATGAAATATTGACAACATATAGAGTTGTCACTAATGATCACACCTTACGGTATTTTGTAACATAATGAACAATTTGTCACTATATGTGTGTGATTTTAGTAACAATTATTAAATGAAATATTGACAACATAAAAAGTTGTCACTGTTTATCACACCATATGTTATTTTGTAACATAATGAATTATTTGTCGCTATATGTGTGGTTTTAGTGACGAAATTTAAATGAAATATTAACAACATACATAGTTATCACTAATGATCACACCTTACGGTATTTTGTAATATAACAAAAAATTAGTCACTATATGTGTGTGATTTTAGTGACAAATATTAAATGAAACATTGACAACATAAAGTGTTGTCACTGTTTATCACATCGTATGTTATTTTGTAACGTATTGAATTATTTGTCACTATATGTGTGGTTTTAGTGACGAATTTTTAATGAAATATTGACAACATATAAAATTGTCACTAATGAGCACACCTTACGCTATTTTGTAACGGTGGAAATTTTTTGTCGCTACACATATGTTTTTAGTGACAAAAATTCAAATGTCACTAAACTTTTTGTCACTAAACATGATTTTTTTTGTAGTGTTCTAAGGCAGCGTTGGGACAGGCTTCAAGGTTTACTCGACGCTCGTCAGTCTCTGGAGCGTAGGGTCATGGAGATAGAGGATGAAGTCCTATAGACATGTGCAACGGTTCCAAACCGCCGGTTTCGGTTAGAAACCGGCGGTTACGGTTTTGGTTTTTCGGTAACAGTAACCGAACCGCGAACCGCCGGTTACGGTTACGGTTTTCAAACCGGCGGTTCGGTTTGAAAACCGCCGGTTTGGCGGTTTGTTCTTTTTTTTTTTTTTTTTAAATATTATCTCCGTTTTCGCTCGTTTTCACTCCGTTTTCGTTCGTATTTTATTCGTTTTAACTCATTTTTTAGAAAATACATTACTAGAATTGAATAAAAAGTATATAACTTAAATTTATACATTAAAAATAGAAGAATTGTGTATTAAAAAAATTATTTATTTTTTTTTTAATAAAAACCGGCAAACCGCCGGTTAACCGCCAAAACCGGCCAAACCGGCGATTTGCGGTTTGTCAAAATGACGAACCGTAACCGAACCGCCATTTTTCGGTTACGGTTCGGTTTTCAAACCGTAACCGACGGTTTGTCAAACCGGCGGTTTGGCCGGTTGGCCGGTTTGGCGGTTCGGTTTTGCGCGTGTCTAAAGTCCTATGTGCGGAGGTGAGCGCTGATCTGGATGAAGCTGTTGTTGCATACGATGCACAACACAAAATTTGCTTTAGGGTTTGAAGGTGGTGGCGTGATTGAAGGGCTGTTTTTTTTTTTTACCAGTTTATGTATGTTTTATTTTTATGTTTTAGTATGATGGATGATGGACTCTTTTAGTATTTTAATTATGTTTTTTGTTATATAAGTATGTATGGGCATATAGCGCCCTTGATCGGTTGAAAATTTTCCACCTTTTGTTATGCAAGTGAATATCAACCGTTAAATGTGATTTTGTATGTTAATTTTGCACTTTTAATTTTAATTTTATATCACAATAATAATATAAATGTTCAATTTTGTTTATAAATAAGAAATTTTTATAAGGTAAATTTGACAAAGTTTCAAAGTCCATAATTACCAACAAATTATAAGGTATGAAAATTTTGACAAAGTGTAAATTTTGACAAAGTGTCAAATTATAAGTATGGAAATTTTTAAAAGGTAAATTCGAATATTATGGAAAAAGTTTTTGCTAATTTAACTTTAATATTTGCTAATTTTAAATAAATTCGAATATTATATATAACAAGGTAAATTCGTCAAATTATAATTTATAAGTATGTAAATTTTTACAATGTAAATTCGTCATTCGAATATTATGGAAATAATTTCATCTATTTTAACTTTAACTTTAATATTTCCTAATTTCAAGTAAATTCGAATATTATATAACAAGAAAAAAAAATCTTAAATCTGTAATTAATTCATCTATTTTTCATCTTAATTAATTTTTCATTTAGTAATACTCTAATTAATTTCATCTACTTTCATCTTAATTAATTTTAATTTTGTTCAGATTAAGTGAATACGAGTTTTATATAACTTCATCTATTTTAACTTTAACTTAAATTCGAATAAAGTGAATACGAGTAAACCTAAATTCGAATTAAGTGAATACGAGTAAACCTAATTAGTTTAGGTTTAATTTTGTTTTTGTATTAATGGTTAATTAATGAATAAATTATGGGGTATGTAGGCAATGATAATTTTTTACTAATACTTTGCGTGTGGGGGTATGCGTCATGATGATGATTTGGGGGATGCCAAAGGTTGTAAAGCTGGGATGACAATATAAATACCCTTAGTCATTTGTGTTTTCATTCATCCCTACATCCATCCTCAATTCTAAACCCTAAATTTCTCCCAAATGGCAAGAACACCTTCAAAGTCAGGCCAGTTTCAAGAGTTTGTGCTTTCCTCCCCGAAAGATCTCTTGTCAATGTACGAGTACACAAAGAGGAAACACGAAGAACTCAAAGATGAAGTGAAGCTTTTTATGAAGAGATTGTTGTTTCACTGCACACCACAATCATTGAGCAATGTGATCCTGGACGAGGATCCCTTGCATAGGATTTATGAGTTCTTTGTTGAAGCTCATAAGGTCAAGGAAATTCCAGTGATTGTGCTCTCCGATTCAACTGTCCGAGATCAAGAAAGTGGCGGTGGCGGTGGCCGTGGTGGCCGTGGCGGTGGCGGCGGAGGCGGTGAAGGCGATATGGAAGACAACGTTCAGGATGGTGGTGGTGGACACGAAGAACTCAAAGATGAAGTGAAGCTTTTTATGAAGAGATTGTTGTTTCACTGCACACCACAATCATTGAGCAATGTGATCCTGGACGAGGATCCCTTGCATAGGATTTATGAGTTCTTTGTTGAAGCTCATAAGGTCAAGGAAATTCTAGTGATTGTGCTCTCCGATTCAACTGTCCGAGATCAAGAAAGTGGCGGTGGCGGTGGCCGTGGTGGCCGTGGTGGCCGTGGCGGTGTCGGTGGCGGTAGCGGCGATATGGAAGACAACGTTCAGGATGGTGGTGGTGGTGGTGGTGGTGGTGAATTAGAATGATGGTTAAGTTTATCTACTACTAATTAGGTGTTTGTTTAAGTTTATGTTTATCTTTGTTTTTTTTTTGTTTTTTTTTTTCATTGTGTTTTTTTTTTATGGAAGTTAAATACCCATCCCTTTTTTCCCCTCCCCATGACTCGAACCCAGGACCTAAGGCCTAGGTAGTGGTGCTCTAACCACTTGAGCTATCCCACTTTGTCAAATTTTTTTTATTTTTTTTTTCATTGTGGGATGTAATATTCCCCACCATTTTGCAATGTAAATTCGCCATGAGTAATGAAATGGTATTTTGCTATTAATGAGTCGTTTTACTTTATTTATTGTGTTTTGTAAGATAAGCAACTAAATTAACAACACCATTAAAGCGACTAACACCAATTTTTTGATGTAATCTTGTTTGAAAATTTTATCAAATTAATCGAACGAAACATATTACAATCTTTCACTTGTAAATCTTTCACTTGTAAAAATTCTCAAATTAACATCTTTTGAAAAATTTCATAACTTAACCAAATTAATACAAATTAACATCTTTTGAAAAATCCCCAATTCTTATCAAAGGAATTCACTTATCAGAATTAATGAAATTTAAGTTGTAATCTTCCCCAATTTCACTAACAATCGTCGATTCTTTTAAATTCCAACAAATTCCAGTAAATTCATCAAATAAATCTAACAATAAACACACTTTTAAAAAATAACATTGCATAGCTTGATTGAGGGCTGGAAATGCAGATTACATTTTACAATTATAGAATGAACACCAAAAAAACAAACTCGCAAAACCACCTACGATTCCAGAAACAAAACAAAAAAACAGAAGTATAGGAACAAGGATGGCTAAAGACTGGTAATATTGCATAAGACCATTTTGGATTCTTGTCGGCTGATAAGAACTTGAAGCAGCCTCCTTCGTTTCATTTTCATTCACATTTAATCCAAGATTCGAATTTGAATCATCTCTATACGACATCGGCTGGAAATAGGAATCATCACCATACGACCTCTGCTGGAAAAAGGATGTGTATGCATTGATAGCCTCTTCTTCACTCTGGTAAGATCTGTACAAGGATCCTTTAAATCCGATGACATGTGGAGCACAATCACTCCAACTATCGTATATACCTACTCGTACGCCTTTGAACACGACGTAAAACTTTTCAACCTTTTTTTCGTTAGACATTCTGACGAAGAAGGCGAAGTTTTTATTTTTTTTCCGGCACAAAAATGAAGATGGAGTTCTTAGGAAAGAAGAATGAAGATAGAGATGGAGACAACTTTTGAAATGAGTTGGTGTGTAATTATTACTGCCTTGAAAACACAAAGAGAGAGAGAAAAGAGAGGCAGATTTTATTATTTAATTCAAATTACACTTAAGGGTATATTTGTCATTTCAACACAACTTAAAACATAAAATTACCAAAATGCCCTTTTCTGGATATCCAGATTCTGGATGTTTAGCACCACCCATAATTAAATGCTTAATAAATTAAGTTGGGACCACTTGAAATGGGTGGAAGTTCTTTTACCCAATTTCTCCTCTCTCCTCTACATCATCTCTTCCCCAACCCCTTCTACCCTTAATTTGAGTTAGGAGTAGAAATTCACATGGGACTTCTATTTCCTATTGGGGATGCTCTTAAGTTTTATATTTTATTGTTTTGGGGTTCCCTTAATATTTTACGTTTTCCTCTTCGAGAAATTGTGCTCTTACATTTATTAACAATTATCTATATTTTTATATAAAATTACATCAATTGACACATTTTCCCTTTCTCTCTACATATTTTTCTTTTTCTTTTTCTTACCCAAATCACAAATAACTTTATATAGAAAATTGGAGTATATTTTTTAAAACTTACTATAATTCTTCAAATGTAAAACTGGGACCCAGGGTGTTTTTTTTTTATAAAGGTTGGTGACCATAATTCATCGTAGACCTTGGCTTTAATTTAATTTAAATTTCAGGTTTTGAAAAATCAGTCTTGTAATTGCACCAAGCTCTCTCATCATTTCCATCGGGCAGGTTTGTTCGGATGTGGGACGTAACGTTTCCCGTTTTGTTTTAGTTCAGAATTTAGAATTTCTCCAATCTTACATAGTCCAAAAACAAAATGACCTTGTTATGAATCTCGAAAGTGAGAGGCAAGTTGTACAAAAAAAAAAAAAAAAGGAGTTTTGGAAATGGTAGAGTTGGATGCAGTGGAACTTTATCCAGAGTTAAAGAAAGAGGTAAAAAGATGAGGGTGAATATTGGGAATTCAATTTTGGGGGTCTGCAAAGATTTGGTACTGTTCCATCATTACCAAATTCCAAAATTGTAGCACCATTCTGGTACTTAGCGTGCTTCCCTTATTTTCACTTCAGACAGCCATACCTGTGGACCCCAAATCTACTGTACATACTGATTGTAATTTCTGTTTTCAGTCTCTGATCTCTTCCCATTGCACGCCCATTTACTAATTACGCATTACTTTCTCTAAATAGTTTTTCGACCTGCAAATAATTTCTACATTTACCATGGACGAAAAACATTACACTTTAATAATTGAATACTCCTTCCGTCCAATTTTATTATGCCCACTTCTCCGAACACGGGTTTTAATGAATATTGATTAGTTTATTCATAAAGTAGATAAGTTAAGGGTATGATAGGGTATTGTGGGGTCCATTTGTAAATACATGATTGTTTATAAATAAAGTGAATAGTAAAGTGGATAAATAAGTGGTGGTAGGAGGATGGAGATAAAGTGGTATGAATAGTATTGTTTTCAAAAAGGGTATGGACATAATAAAATTGGACAACCAAAAAAAGGAAAGTGGGAATAATAAAATTGGACTGAGGGAGTAATTCAGTAGAATAGAATACCAGTGTCAATTTGGTTAGGCGCGGTGATAAATGAGATGAGGATGGAGATGGAAAAATGTTGATTTACTATATTACTTTATTATTGTTAGTTAAGTGGGTAATTAATATTAGAAAAAAAAGTAAGATATAGAAAGAAAAAAAAATAGAAAAAACAATGAGTCATTGAAAAAATAAAAATAGTTATGTATACCTGCATTATACAAGTAAATGAATGGGATGGAGAGATATTGGATAAGATTGGAAATGAGTGAGGCAATCCACAATCCAACAGCCCCCAGGTGTAACACGAAAATTAGAATAAATAAATAAAACTTTAATCCAATACATATACTTCTATTGTTCCATAAATAAGTGATAAATGAAGAATTTATTTTTTTGAGGATCAATAGTTGAAGGATAAAAAAAAATATTGTAATAATATTATTTAAAAAAAGAACGAAAATAATGAAATCTCTCCTACATCTATTTTTAAATTATTCTCCCCTAAGATTCCAAATTTCTTTCCTTCACCTTTTATCATTTATATGAATTTTATATTTATTTTCTCTCATTCTTTCTTTTTTATATAATTCAAAAAAAAAAAAATCTCTCCTCTTTTCTTCCTTTTATTCTCTCTTTTTATCGTTTCTCTTTATCAATTATTTATTTTTAAGGTAAATTTAATTTATATACACATTAAAAAAACTGTATTGAATTTTAATAAACATGGTATTTAACTATTACTATTGTCAGAAAAATATTATACTTCAAAATAATAATATACACAATTTTCTCATATAGTGTAAATCCGTAAATAAGGAACATCGTGAGTAATAAAAAAATGTAAACGAATTTAGAAAATAAAATAGTTTTGCTTGGCAGTTGGCAGGTACTATTTGGCGTGTTCATTTCCAAAAATTAAATTAAAGAGTTCGTAAAAGGATATGGCTGAGGTCATACGACTCGTGAGAGGGAGCACGTGAGACTTATTTATATAATTTTATGTAAAGTCTAGTATGCAACTCGAGTACATGTTGTGCACCTAGTCCATGTTACACTTTTCAATTTTATTGACTTACACTTTTTGATAAATATTATACAGTTTAATAATTGAAAAGTGCAACACCATTTACAAAAAAGTGCAACATGGACTAGGGTGCACAACAAAATGCACTCGAGTGCATACTAGACCAACCCATAATTTTATACTCCAAAAAGGTAAAGTCTAGTATGCACTCGAGTGCATGTTGTGCACCCTATTCCATGTGCACTTTTCAGTTTACTGACTTACACTTTTCAATTATTACTAAAAATATTATTATACAGTTTAATAATTAAAAAGTGCAATACCATTTACCAAAAAGTGTAAGTCAGTAAACTGAAAAGTGCAACATGAACTAAGGTGCACAACATGCACTCAAGTCCATAGAGACCAACCCCTCCAAAAAAGATTAAATATAATGTTTAAATTAGGATATTGCAAGTTTTAATGTTCTCTTAAGCGACAATTGAAAACAATATCATTAATTATATACACTTAATTACCACAGATTTAATACTTACATTCTGAAGTAAAATGGCGTGCATGTCTAGGCCTGGCAAGTCGTGTTTCGTGTCGACACGATAGTGACACGACACGATAAGGCCAAACACGAACACGACACGATAAGGATCTGTGTCGACACGAACACGATAATTTTCGTATCGACACGACACAATAACAACACGATAATTTTCGTGTCGAAATGACACGACACGATAACGACATGTAACACGATAACGACACGATAAGAAAATAAATCAATTTAAAATTGTATTAAATATATAAAAAATAATATATTTATATAAATATAAAAAATTATCGTGTTATTATCAGATACGTGTCATTATCGTGTCGTGTTATTATCAGATACGTGTCATTATCGTGTCGTGTCATATCAGGTAAATAACAGGTTAACGGTTAATTTTATCGTGCTTAGCGGATTGACACGAACCCAACACGAAATTTTCGTGTCGTTATCAGGTCGACCCGATAAGGCCAAACACTAACCCGCAATTTTCGTGTCAAATTCGTATCGTGTCGAAAATTACGAGCATGTCCACACTAATTTAATAAGCTAACTAACTTATTCCCTCATTATACCTTTCATAACTTGTGGAACTAAATTCATGTGAATCTGCCTCGTGACAATTAAAAAAAAATATATATATATATATATATATATAGTATGAAATATTGAATATAAAAATATAGCTAACAAAGATAATTTGAGATGAAAATTCAGAGGTAAAATATAATCCGTAAATTTTTAGAAATTTTCTGTAAAAATATTTCATATATGTGTTACTCGACTCTTAAAAGATTACAAATTTAAGATAAAATTAAAAATACATTTTTTTAAAGGAAAAAATACATTTTAATAATTTAACACAAGTCGTCTTCAATATTTTAGAACGTTGAATATTTTTTAAATATAACACCAAAATTAGAAATGTAATCTCATTTGCTGACTCATGTTCCATTTTTCATTATCACATTAATAAATTAAATAGTGAAACTATAAATTTGGTTTTTATCATATTCCAATATCAGCATTAAAACTTATGTAAACCCTAAACCAAACAACAAATCAGTGAAAAAACTCAGATAATTTGTAGTAAAACAAATTACCAATAAAAAAGAATAAAAACTATAAAAGCAATTAAATATTTTTAAATTTTTTTAGGGGAAAGCAAGCAATACATAATCAGATGATTAATAACAGTAGAAGCAGTTATAAATAAAGGAAATTAAACTAGGTCGTCTGAATTAAACTAGTTGCATTGCATACACCATATCATATGCATGCATTAAAGGAAAGGAAAGGAAACTAACACTGATTAATTAACATCTAAATTAAAGTCGCTGAACTCCACATGCAATCAAGCTCACTCGGACACACGCTTTTGTGATTCTCCATCGCAGGCCACTGCTCACTCACCATATCATCACCGCCGCCGCCGCCGTGCTCCGAGAAAAACAAAGGGACATGGAAATTTTCCTCAAGTGATTTCAGCGTCGGAAAAGCCGACACCCCAACGCTGTCCTTTGGAAAACGGGAACCCGACGGCTCATAAATCATCAGAGACGGCGGAGTACGGGTAAAAGCTGGCGGCGCAGCCGTCATGGAGAAACAGGGCACGTGCTCGGTGGCGCTAACGCTACCATAGTAGGAACACTCGGCGGCGGAGGACGGAGCGTTGTCTTCTGGGTTTCCGGCGGAAGGCCTCTTCTTTCCGCCGCCGGAACTAGGCTTCTGAAACAGCCGGGAAATCACCCACTCCTCCTGGTCAAATTTCAAAAAATCATTTCAAATCTACTTTTGGCTACAATCCATAAACGCAAAAGTGAGAGATATTTTTACAATCCTAACCCAACAACTTTTATGATCATTCAACTTTACCCATAAAATCCAAAGAAACTGCAATGACATTTTTGTAAAGATTTCCCCCCTGATATTTAAAGGGAAACAATAACATGTTTGTAAAGTGGCTAAAAAGTGATTCTCAATAATTCGACAAATGCACTTTAATTTCCATATAAAAAATTAACACAACATTCTCAACCATTTCACGCTAAAATCAATCAAAATTACAAAACAAGCGGCAGAGTTTCCAAAAAAAAAAAGTAGTAATACTAATACCTCTGAAATTGTTGACAAGTAGTGATAAGCAAGCTTTCCATCAAGGCGATACTCGTGCATAATCCAATTAGTCTTTTCCCCCTTTGGAGCTCTCCCCCTGTAAAAAACTAGGGTTTTCTTCATCCCCACCAACGAGCAGCTTTTCGAGCTGTAAATCTCCCGATCTTTCCCGGTGGCCTTCCAGTACCCGGCGTCGGTAGCCCGATTCGTGCGCAGACCGGTCGGATATTTCCGATCGCGGAGGGTGAAAAAGTACCATTCATTCTCGCCCATTTTAGCTTTGGCCGGGAGGTGCCAGGGCTCGCACTTGTTGAGATCGGCTTCGGCGAAGGCTCGGCTGGTGAAGGAAGCGTCTAGAACCTTGTTGAGAAGGTAGTAGGTGATGAGTTCTTCATCGGTTGGGTGGAATCGGAAACCTGGAGGCAAATGCGTTTGATCTTGTTGTTGTTCCATTAATTGAAAATTCGATTGCAGTGATAATTAACTGGAGTGGTTAACGGAACTCGTCCATGGCCATAAATGCGCAGAAGAAGATCAATGTAGCAGAGATTTAATGGAGTAATTTCTGGGAAATATCTGCGCTAGTTTTAGGTCGTCGTTTTCTGCAATCTCTGTTAGGCTATTCAGTAGGGAGGTGTGTAGCCTGAACAATATTTCTAAATCTATCTATACACACTATATATATATTCATCAAAATAAATTCACTTCTAAATCAAATCTAATTCACTAAATTATTTCATTTTATACTTTTTATTTTCTTAACAAAAATATGGGGTACTTAAAATGAAATATTTTTGTAACTTCATCCTCAAAATATATTTATATTTATTGTATGTCCTTACTTTTTCATATTTAATCTACTTTTTACTTTATTTTTTTTTATAAAAATTTACTAAATTATTTTTTAAAACATCACTCCTTGCACATTTTTTTAAAGTTAAATCAACTGTCTAATAAGAAGAGTAATAGTTCGTTAATTTAATCAGTTGAACTGCTATAAATTTAACTAAGTGCAAAAAATTTGTAGACCTTAAATTATTGTTTATGAAAAGTCGTCTTTTAATTTATATAAACTCTTGATTGTAATGTTTTGCAAAGAAACATCAACCGATTCGTGGTTATGTAGTTTGATAAAGATTGACTATAATAATGATTGAAAACACATGTTATCAAATCACTAAAAACACATAAATTTATAGTGATTAAGAGATCTATATTATAAATCACTCCACACACTCACTTATGAATTAATTTATATCAAATAACTTAAAAAAAAAATAAAGTGCAATCAATTTATTGACAAAAGCAAAGATAGAAATTAAGATCCACCACAATAATCAGAGACTCAACCCAAAAAGGTAGGGAAAGATGTAGCAACCCTACCAAGATAATGGGCTCATATATATATTAGCTTCTTAATTAACCCAACTCTCCAACATGTTCTACTCGTATGTTAAGAAACATACGTACGTCCATCAATATTAATAATTACTACTCAAATTTCGTCATCTTTAATTTTTAACCATTGTAACCAAATGTAAGCCACCCGGCAAAATATTAGCTTATCACTTAAAAAAAGGTTATTACTTTTTAAATGTAGAAAAATATAGGAAGGAGTATGATAAAATACTAGAGGTAGTACAAATAATGTGATAGATAAAGAAAAAATAATAGATATAATATATATTTTTTGACAAAAGATACAATACTTATAAATTAGTGTCAAAATTAGAATATGTAATATATAATAAACTGATACAAAATGAAAAAAATAAGTAATATATATTGGAACCGAGGGAATAATTTTTTTTTGTTCACCACACGAAGAGTCATGCAAAAAATTATGGAATATATAAAAAGAGAAAATTCTCACAAAGAGAGGTCTCTTACAAAATTTGTTCAAATCACGTAAGTTTCATAAAAGGTATATATAATTAGTAAAATATAATAATTAAATCGGGAGATTCGAATGAATTAATGAAAATTTTGTTTTGAAAAGAGAAAAATAATATGAATATAAAGGCTATTTTGGTATGAAATCACAGTTACATTAAGAAAATGTAAAGAATTAACAATAATTAAATATATATATATATTCATACTCTTATTTTTTTTGCTTTGTTTTTTTTGCAAAAATATTTTCAAATCCCAATTTTCGTTTCGTACCAAGTATAAAAGGAAGGAAACGAAAACACATGCAATAAAACATACTTCGTTCATCTACCAATGGATAGATAATATATGATAAATATATTATTAACAAAATTTATGTTTACACAGACCATGCAAAAGTATAGTTGGTGAAAGAATTCCGTCTCATCTAAAAGTCCGAACTTTTAGAGAGGGTGGGAATTAATCCTTGTATATTAATTCCTAACACTCCCCCTCACTCGTGGGCCGAATTGACACCTCTTACCCTTTTTTGGGAGGAGGTCCATCGAGTGGACAATTTAAATGTGGGTGGAGTGCTTTCAACAGGAATCGAACCCAGGTCGTTTGCCCGGTTTGCTCTGATACCATGAAAGAATTCTGTCTCATCTAAAAGTCCGAACTTTTAGAGAGGGTTGGAATTAATCCTTGTATATTAATTCATAACAGTCGGCATATAATTCACTTTAATATTTTATTTATTTATTTATTGATAAAAACAAAGAATAGCATTTTATGCATGTGATTTGGAGCAATAATTGTCCGTAAGATAATATTTCTAACTTAGTAAAAATTAAATAGATTTTTACCTTAATCGTTAATTCGTACTTTTTTTTAATTAATTTTGTTTTTTACACAAATATAAATTAATATAGCAAATGGGGCAAAGTGAATCTAAAAAGGGGTTAGTAAAAACATAAAGGCATATATGGAAAGGGCATTTACCATTTCACCTAGCCTCTGTAGACACGATTTCCCTTTTACAGTTTTACCCTTGTGCTGAGCTCACATAACTACATAAGTACATAAGAACACGAGAGGGTACCAGCAGAAACAAATAAATTAACCAGCTTTATCGAAGTAAAAATAGTTTTACACCATCTGTTCAATTTTTTATTTTATTTAACTAAAAATTACTCACTCCGTTCCATAGAAACTTGCACACTTGAGTGGACACACAATTTAAAAAATGGGTAACAAAATGTGTAATGAGTGATGTTTTGAGGGGTAGTTTTGTAAAGTTTTATGAATAAAGTAAAGTAAAAAGTAGATTGAGTGTGAAAAAGTAATGGCATATGGGGAAATAAAAGTATATTTTGAGGGTGAGTATTATAAAGATATTTCCTTTTATGGAGTGTGCAAATTGGTATGGGACATCCATTTATAAAAAGTGTGCAAATTCTTGTGGGACGGAGGGAGTATATACTACTCCGTAGTACTTAATATTATACTCTGGTTCTGATTATTTGCACACTTTCTTGGGACATCAACATCATTTTATTTTTAAAATTGTCACTCATTTTTTACATACATTTCACTTTACACCTCATCAAATCATCTTAAATATACATCTTTAATTTATCTTACATCACCAACCACTAAATCCTATTTTCTAAAAAATTGTGTCGGTCAAACCGTGCAAATTATCCAGGGACGGAGGGATAAAAGTAGACATGTGCAACGGTTCAAAATCGTCGTTTACGATTTGGGGAAATCGGCAACCGTAACCAAACCGTCGGTTACGATTTTTGAACCAGCGGTTCGGTTATAAACCGTCGGTTCGCCGATTTTTTAATTTTTTTCTCCGTTTTTGCTCGTTTTCACTCAGTTTTTTATTCGTTTTAACTCCTATTTTAAAAAATACATTACTATAATTTAATAAAAATTATATAACTTAAATTTATATATAGAAAATAGAAGAATTGTGTATTAAAAAAAACCGCTCAAACCGGCGGTTTTCGGTTTGTCAAAATATAAAACTGAAACCGAACCGTCATTTTTCGGTTACGGTTCGGTTTTTAACCGTAACCAGCGGTTTGGCCAGTTCGATTTTGCCCATGTCTAGATAAAAGTATAAAACAATAAAAATTACTAGTATTTACTTCGTCCACAAAATGTAGTTTCATTTACTTTATATTCTCCAATTCATAAAATGTAGTCTCATACACTTTATTTCAACTATCACTTTATCATCACCTTGATTTTTTTTTTTTTGGAAGCGGCAAAATTTTATTGCTTGGGTATCAGGAATACCCCCTCATAAAAAAGACAGTCTACACACAACGAAAATACAAAGCAGAAGGCATAAATACAAGATAGCATTAGAAGCAAGAACTTGGTTCCCTTAACCATTCGTTCATAGTAATACCCCTTGCAAAAATATTCTTGCTTTTGAGCCACCAGTATGTGTGCCCCTTAATCTTTTCCACCACTGCTTCAATGTCGAACTCCCGACCTCTGAAAATTAAGTCATTCCTGCTGCTCCAAATGGACCATACCACACAGTGCCAAACACATGACCACGGGATTTTCCAAGACGCACCAGCGAGGCGATTATGCTCTACCAGATGTTGCAAGCCGGCCTCCCCCGACTCGTAATTCAGATCGAACCACTCATAAATTTTTGACCACACCTTCATCGTCTTCGTGCAAAGAAAGAACAGATGCTTCACCTCTTCGTCCTCTTTTTCGCAGAACTTACACTTTGTTAAAAAATTTGTGTTGTATGCTCCTCGTTTCCTGAGGTTCATTATTGTTGGAATTTTATCTTGGAGCATCTTCCACGAAAATCCGGCCACCTTTAGGGGAAGTTCCTTGATCCATACGCACTTTAGTTCTTCGAGATCCTGTCTGTCCTCCATAGATTGTGCCAACAGAAAGTTGTACGCTGATTTTACGGAGTACAACCCGTTCTTTTCCAAACTCCACGACCAGCTGTCCTCCTCTTTCGAATCTGAAATAAAACTCCTGATCTTGTTGCACAAAGAGTTAATATCACAAATATCTCTCTCACGAAGCTCTCTACGCCATTCCCCATTGAAAGAAAACTGACCCCCCTCCCATGATATTCTCTCAGCAATCTTGCAATATTTATCTTTCTCAATATTATATAACCTGTGGAACAAATCTCTAAGGCATTTACCCCCAACCCATCTATCGACCCAAAAATTTGTCTTCCTCCCATTACACACTATTATCTGACAATTTTCCGAGAACCAGTCTCTAGACCCTATGAATTTTACGATATCAAGCCACCATTTTGACCACTGATTTTTACCCCTCCCTGCTGATTTGAAATACTCCACACAACTCGCAAGACCCCCATACTTAGCATCAATTAATTTTATCCACAAACTCTCTCTCTCCACCACACAATTCCAACCCCATTTCCCAAGCAACGCAGTATTGAAGTAATGTAAATCTTTAAAACCCAGCCCCCCCTTCTTTTTCGTTCTACACATAATAGCCCAACTAACCCAAGAAATTTTACTAACCTTTGGATCGCCGTCGCTCCATAGGAACCGCCTTTGCCGAGCCTGGATTGCTTTTATGGTTTTTGTGGGGGCTTTGTTTATGGATAAGGCATAAGTAGGAAGGCTAGAAAGGACCGAGTTGATGAGAACCATCCTTCCCCCGAAAGACAAGGACTTGACGTCCCAAGAGCTTAATCTGGTATCAATCTTATCTACTATCTCCCTCCAGAATGATTGTCTCCTTGGATTGTCCCCTATCTTATTCCCCAAGTACTTTAGCGGGAAGAAAGCGGCCTTGCAGTTCATAATTGAGGCCCACTCGTTCAAACTTTCTCCAGGCACGTTCACCCCCGATATTGTACTTTTATGGAAATTAATTTTCAAACCCGACCATGCCTCGAACATTCTCAGAATGCTTTTAAGGGTGACGATGTTACTGATTGAAGCCTCTCCGAAAAATAGGGTATCATCCGCAAATTGCAAGTGGGAGACCTCCACTTTGTGCTGCCCCACAGTGTAAGGAATAAAGTGGCCCGAAGCAACAGCCTTCTTCATCATCCTGTTTAAACATTCGCCTACCACCGTGAATAAGAAAGGAGACAGAGGGTCTCCCTGTCTGATTCCTTTCTCCATAGCGAACTCTTGTGTAGGACTCCCATTAACCAATACCGAAAGCGAAGCCGAGCCCGTGCATTCGTCGATCCAATTAACCCATCTCTTATCGAAACCAAGATGTTTCAGCATGTCTCTCAGGAAGCGGTGATCGACAGAATCGTAAGCCTTTTCAAAATCAAGCTTAAAAAGGAATAACATTTTCTTGCGTTTAGTTGCGTCATCAATAATCTCGTTAGCGATCACAACTCCGTCAAGAATATTTCTATCTTTAATGAAAGCCGACTGATGTACAGAAATAATCCGCTCAAGTACTTTTGACATTCTATTCGCCAAGATTTTAGCTATAGATTTGCACAAACACCCCACGAGAGATATGGGTCTATACTCTTTAATCTCGGTCGGATTTCTCACTTTTGGAATTAAGGAGATAAACGAAGAATTAGTACCTGTAGCAAGTTTTGCATTCTGATTTATAAGATTTATAAAAAGAGTGTGTGATGTGATTCTCTACTATTTAGCATTAAGTTTTTTTGTTTTTTTTTTATTAGTAAACTTTATAAAAAAAGGGTTGCTTAAATTAAAAACTAGACAACGTTTAATCTCATTTTCACTTAAACATGTCGATTTACAAGAAATTGATTCAACCGATGATCGCCTATCCCGATTTTTGCATTAATAATCAAAACTCATACTCATGATTTAAAATCTTGAATAAATTCCTACAATTTGAACTTTAAAACGTTTTCTATATATGTGCTGTGTAAATTATTTTTCTTGATCTTAGTATAGTAGTATTTGTCATCAACGCTTTTATTGCATATATATTTTAAATTTATAAACTCAAGCAAATTTGCAAAGGAAACCCAATTAAGTATCTAGTAGTAATATTTTAATGAAAATCATAAGATTTGTGGCCTGATTTAAAGAGACTATTGTATTTTATATGGATTTTTTTTTTCTGTATCAGTGCTTTATTACCCAATAAAAGAAAAAAGTCGCACGCTGACTTTTGCTCACTATAAAATTTTAATTGACATAACTAATTTAATAGACTTTATTTGTTGTAATTGGTGTGCTTTCATAATAGTTATCATCACTTAAAAAAATTAAAAAAAAAAATCTTACCTATAAATCAATTTAAAAATAATTATATTACAAAAATACAAGATTATAATGCAATTAATGTTTACATGATTTTTTTGAAAAACTCAACGCTCCCACATGGCAATAAGAAACAGGATTAAACAAAGATTTGAGAAATTTAAATTGAATCCTCAAAAAAATAAAAAAATTGAGTGTCTTGGGTGGGACCGTCTCACGGAAATGTTCGTGAGACGGGTCTTCTTTAATACTCATGTAAAAAGTGATAATGTTTGAAAAAAAAATGATACTCCCTCCGCCTGTCTATAAGCTTTCCGCTACTTTTTAGTACAGAAATTAAGAAAAGTGATTAAATAATAGATATAGTACAAGTGATGTGATTGGAAGAAGGAGAGTGATAGAGAGAAAAAGTAAAATATAAAATGAAGTGTAAGAAAAAATACTTACCAAAAAGGTATGGAAAGCTTATAGGCGGACGGACTAAAATGATAAAATGGAAAACTTATAGACGGACGGAAGGAGTATTGTTTACACAAAAACTTATATGCAATATTGCATATATGCATTTCATTCATTCACACACATGTTCTTTATAAATACACCCACAAACTTAATTCACACACATTTTTTATAAATACACCCACAAGCTTAATTCACACACACATTTTTATAAATACACCCACAAGCTTAATTCACACACACATTTTTTTATAAATGCACCCACTGAAAGAAATTGAATATGATCGTCTTCTCCGAGCAGTTTTCGGTCACCTCAGGCCGCGGTCGGACGCTGCAATTTACGATGACCTTAATCCTTAAATATTTTATATTTCTTTAAATATTCTTTAATACTAATTATTATGGGTCAATGTTATTTTGTATTACATGCAATAATATATCTTACTACATGCAATAATATATGTTACTATATATTATAATGTGGGTTACTTAATCAATAAAAAAAATATATATAAAAGATTAATCAGTATTACTATATAAAATTGTGTTATTAATACATGTAATAATTTGTTTTACTACATAAAAAATTATATGTTACTACATACTACCGTTTGAATTACTACATTGAATAGACGTTTGTTACTATATGTAACTTTATCAAATGATCTAATATTTTTTGCATCATCCTACAATAAAAAAATTTGTATTACAACATGATTATTGTGTTTACTACATTCGATAATATATGTTACTACGTATTATAATGTGAGTTACTACATCAATAAAAACACTAGAAAAAACGTGTTACTAAATAAAAGAATTTGTATTATTATATAAATAGTTTGTGTTATTACTACATAAAATAATGTGCATTACTACATATTACAATTTGAATTACTACATTTAATATCCCGCGTTCGACAATAAAATAAAAGATAAAAAAATCACAGAAACGAGTAAAATAAACGGATTAAAATTTTTGAATTAAGCTGTCAGTGGGTGTATTTATAAAAAATGTGTGTGAATTAAGTTTGTTGGTGTATTTATAAAAAATGTGTGTGTGAATTAAGTTTGTAGGTGTATTTATAAAAAACATGTGTGTGAATAACTGAAATGCATATATGCAATATTTCATACAAGACTAGCCCGTTTGTTTAAGGAAAAAGTGTTAGCCACTTTTGTTAAAAATATTAGAGTATCATTTTTTTACTTAAAACATTATCACTTTAGTGATATTTAGTGAGACGATCTCATACAAACTTTTACAATTTAAATTAATGTGAACGTGGCATGACATGACATGTTAGCAGAAAGAAATAGATTAGTCATATTTGCAGGCTTTATTTACATCACATCCTCTCCATGTCATTGCGTAACCATAGTACTAACTACTAATAACTTTTACGATAAATATATTGTTTTTTTATTTTATGAAAATTGACTTTTATATTTTTATTCATAACATTTATGTACAAGTGGATAGACATACGCACATTCAAATCGGACAAACTAGTAGATTCAGAACCGCCTGTTTAATCGAATCGAAATTTTAAAATAACTGTCGATTTCGGTTCGTGATTTTCTGAACCGTCAATTTCGACTAAACCACTGTTTTTTTACGTTTTTTATATACCCAATTCTACTATTTCCTACCTTGTAAATTTCTAAATTGTCATTCTTGTAAGTTGTGTATAAATAAATAACTATAAATTTAAATTGTGGTTAGATGTATTAAATTCTTGTAATGTACTCCATCCGCCCCTTATTTAAGAATTTATAAATTTTATGCACGAATTTTAATGTATTAAATGTTTATTAGTATTACTTTGTATAATGAATTTGTATAAAATAAAGAAGACTTGTACAGTTGTACACACCATTATAGCAAGTAGCAACCTGTCCAACCAATAAGCAAAAAAAAACAAAATGGTAAAAGAAGACTTATTATGTTCTACGGGAGTATTTTTTTATGCTAATTCTTACTTGAAACAGTGAAACTAATCGTGATTTTCCATCTCAAAACTCTCCTATTCCTTATACTAAGGCAATATCTATATAAGTTTATAAAAAAAAATCAATTAAGAAGTTATGTAAAATAAAACAATTCATATAAACATATTTATTCCTTTTATGTGCATTAACGTGTTTTACCAAAAAAAATATACTCCCTCCGTCCACCAAAAGTGTGCTCACTTGTTTTTTTAGGTCCACAAGAAATACGTTTATTCTATTTAAATAGTTCACTTTTGAATATTTTTTCACTTTAATAACAAGATTGAGTATCTAACAAATATATTCTTTACTCGTTATCCCAAATATATTCTTTATAAATATGATATGATTTTTTTAAAAACATGTATAAAAAAAAGTGAGCACACTTTTAGTGGATAGAGGGAGTATATATTATAATCACACAAGTTGTGCATTAATCAGAATCATATTTATTTCTCTATTGCCTTCATATTATTTTTCCTAATCGCGCACAACATAACGAATTCACAATTTTAAGCTGTCATGTCGAATTAAATATAATTTTTAATTGACGAATACTAAAAAAGTGGTGGATTTTTTTTACAATTAACCTTTATTTATTTGAGGATTTGTATTAAATATAATTTTTACATATTTGTTTCTAAATAAGATACTACATTCTTAAATTCTAAAAGTACATGCTTCGAGTTATTTAAGGATTTTTTGTTTTTTTTGGAAATTCAATGTTTAACAAATGTAGCACAAATAAAACAAATTTAAGTTCAGAAACTTAACCAAATTTAAAAGCTTATTAATTATACCAAGGTGAGAGTTGGGACTAGATCACTTATTTCAGCATAAGCATAATTGAGTATTTGAAGTTTGAGTTCGACTCGAGCTCTCATCGATTCAATCTTGTCTTGGTAAAAATGACTAATAAAAAGATGAGTACAAATGGACTCTTTAACGAGCCTATTGAGTCGAACTGGGCCTAATAAAATTAAAAGAAATAAAATTAAATATTTAGTCTACTCACATTATATAACTGTTCTTTTGCGTGCTGCTCCCTTGTCAACTAAAATTTTGTTAACTTCTTTTTACACATGTTTTTTAAAAAATCATATATTAATTATAATTTACTTAATTTTTTTTAAAAAAAAGTCTTCCAAAAAAACACACCATGTTCTCCATGTCCTACTTCAAAATCATACTAATTAGATAAATAACTTATAGTAGCAAATACTCCTTCCGCGTGTTTTTTTTCATTATTCACATAAATATTCTTGTTTATTTAAAAAAAAAAAAAAAAGTAATACTTGCATTTATACAATTGAAATTGAATTTTATGAATTAAGTGAAATGTTAAGATAAAAAAATAATTTTAAATAAATTAAACATTAAAATTTAAATGTATATATATATAAATTTGTTTACATTTACGTAAACGCAAGTATGATTAGGGGAATACGTGCCATTTGGTAGAGAAAGCGAGGCTTCCACAAAAAATAATATGGACGACGTGTCCACCCTCAAACGAGAACTGATTTTGCGTCCATGCAAAAATATGTACAATTTTGTGGCCTATAAATTCCAATCCCTAAAGCCCAAACAACAATCCCACAAATTCAGCTCACTCTCATCGCAACTGAAACCCAGAATTCAGATCTTGTACAATGGCGTTTCGCAACTCCCATGAAATTGAAGTGCCCAACAACATTACAATCAAAGGAATTCTGGCCTTGTTAACGGAGAATACAAATCCCAATCAAAATGGTAAAAACGTCATCTCTTTGGGCATCGGCGACCCGACTGCTTATACTTGCTTTCACACTAATTATGCTGCTCAACAAGCTGTTATGGAAGCTCTCTGCTCTGGTAAATTCAATGGCTACTCCCCCACTGCTGGCCTTCCCCAAACCAGAAAGTAGTAATTTCTTCTCTCTTTAATTTTCCTTTTTTTTTGGTTAATGCTTGGAATTATTCAGGATACAATTTTACAATTAAACATTAATCTAGGTGTATTTTGGAACTTCTCTTGGATTTTTAATTAAGACAGTTGAGAACACGTTTTCTGTGCTTATAGTAGTAAATAGCTACAGATTGCATGTTACTTTGGATATGAAATTATGCTTGGTTGAAGTTGGTGATGATGTGTACAAGAATGATTTGAGATGGTCTATAGTTTCTGTTTCTTGTTACTGATTTTGGGGAAAGAAATTGACAGAAAATTGAGCTTTGAGTTACTTCCATTCCTCTCCACTTCAATCTGTTAGCCTTTATTAATTGTCATCAAATTAGGAGTTAATTGGATAGAGGGACGTGGCATGTTGCTTCCTTATGATAAAATAAGTTCCAAATCAATTATATTTCTCTTATTAGGAAATTAATATACAAGAATTAATTTCCCACCTATCTACAAGTTCGTACGAAATTATTTCATAGTATCAGAGCCTCAAGGCTCACCCACACACGTCGTGTTAATCCTGCCCACGAGTGAGGGGGACTATTAGGAAATTAATATACAAGAATTAATTCTCCACCTCTCTACAAATTCGGACTTTTAGATGACACGAAATTCTTTCACTCTTCATATTTGTCTCTGCCTCCTTATTCTATCTTGTGAAATTCTTGTGTTGGTGCTTTTGGAGAAGTGATCTAAATTGATTTATATAGAAAAAAAAAAAAAAAAAAGTGGACTATCTTTGAAAACTCAGTCTTCAACAGTTTTAAGCTAGTCTATGGCTTCATCCTGTAATCAGTTAGAAGCAAAACAGAATCACTTTTATCTGAGGTAAAAAAAATGGTTTTAAGCTATTTCAAGAGCTTGCAAACACCCTCTGAATTGATAATTCAGCACTCATCGTTTTCGTTTATTGTGCTTCTGCATAATTATGTGTGGATGATCTATGGATCCGTAATACTAATGTCAGTGTACCTAATTGTCACCCAAGAACAATCTGATGTTGCTATGAGATTTTTTCTTGCGAATGCATATGCATGGTCCCTCAAACTCATACTAGTCATGTTTGGAGATACATCACTTTCTGAATTCTTATTTTTCTCTTTGTTGTTTGATTGTTTTCTTGAGGTTTAATTGAGCCTTTGTTGGATGTACGTACTGTAATTGCTTTCTGCATTAGCTTCATATAGACTCATTTTATGCATTTCAGTCTTTGGATTCACTTGTTCTATTTTGCACAAGATTCTAATTCCACATTTTTGTTCAAAGCAGAGCACTTGCAGAATATTTGTCACGTGATCTCCCCTATCAATTACCACCTGATTGTGTTTATGTCACAGCTGGTTGTACCCCTGCTATTGAAATAGCATTGTCTGTTTTGGCCCGGCCCGGTGCTAATATCTTACTACCGAGACCTTGCTTTCCAATTTATGGACTTTGTGCCTCGCTTAGGCATCTTGAGGCTCGTTATTTTGATCTTGTTCCTGAAAAGGGATGGGAGGTTGATCTCAGTCAAGTAGAAGATTTGGCAGATCATAATACAGTTGGAATGGTAATCATAAATCCTGGAAATCCATGTGGAAACGTCTATACATATCAGCATCTAAAGAAGGTTAGCACTAGTATAAGTAGGATCTTCTATTATTTAAAAAGACCGATAGCTGTTGCTCTGTCTACTTTATTTGATCTTGTTGCATTTATAAGACACAGGTCACTAAGCTGACTTCAAAATTAACATCTACTACTTAATTACAAATTAATACAGTATATGACTGAATTTTTAATAAGCATGCTTTGTGTTGAGAAAATTCCTCATAAAATGTGAGTTGCGAGGCTTGTTTCATGGTTTCCTTAAGGCTTGTAAAGCCGATTTAAATCCCCAGCCTCAAGCTATTTAGGAAAACCATGTGATTGTCAATAATTCCATTTATAGTTATGGGTCAACTATTAAACTTTTAACATTATGCTATTTAATCAGATTGCTGAAACGTCCAAAAGGCTTGGTATAGTGGTAATTGCTGATGAAGTTTATGGCCATCTTGCTTTTGGGGCAAAACCTTTTGTTCCCATGGGAGTTTTTGGATCAATTGCACCAGTTCTTACACTTGGATCTTTGTCAAAGAGATGGTTGGTACCCGGTTGGCGCCTTGGCTGGTTGGCCATTAATGATCCCAATGGCAGCTTAAACAGCCCAAAGGTTATTTCCTTTTCCATTGAATTTTTATACAGTATATCTCTCGAGGTGCTTTGATTGCTAGCCAAAGTTTTGCAGCAGTGTGAATGCCCTGATACGTTTTCTTATAATTGTTTATACCTTCTCTTGTGTTCTAAATTTAGTTTTATATTGCAAACATCATTTCTGAGTATATTGACTTGTACCTCTTTGTCATATTTCTTAGTTCGTTGAGCGCCTAAAGAAGTGCTGTGACATTTGTGGAGGTCCTGCTACATTCATACAGGTTGGTTTTAGGCTTTTATCCAATATGTTCTTTTTATGTACCGAGTAATTAGTGCAATGAATCCAAATTGGTAACCGTAATTCTACACTCATATGGTACATTTTAAATAACATAACATAAATATTTGATCTGCTGCAGAACATTATGTATGATTTTTCAGGCTGCAGTACCAGCAATTGTCGAGCAAACACAAGAAGTTTTCTTTAGAAAAACCATTAATATACTGAAGCAAACTTCTGATATCTGTTACAAGAAGATGGAAGAAATCCGTTGCGTTAGCTGTCCGTTTAAACCAGAAGGATCGATGGTTTTCATGGTATGTATGAATGAAGTAAAAAATGGCCTCGGAACACACTTGCTTCTGTATATCATTCTTCTGAGTGCATTTGGAAAATGTAGGTGAAGCTGAATATTTCCATGATGAAAGACATTAGTGATGATCTCGACTTTTGTTTCAAGCTGGCTAAAGAGGAATCAGTTATAATTCTTCCAGGTACTATTCTTTGAGATCCGAAGCTATTTAAAGTGGAGTTTATTACTTTTTTGGGTATAGTAAAGTGAGTTTATTATACAAAATGATACACAATCAACAAACAATAAAACTAAGCATCTCATATCAGATTACCCCACATTTAAGAACCTGCATCAAATTGCAAACATGTATTCAGAAAGATTTTATTATCCAAAATACCAAGTAGAGTTGCATTTTTTGTTTGTTTTAGCAGTTCAAGATTTCTTCAAGCTTCGTTTTTTTTTTGGTCAAATGAACATGACAGTAGTGTGAAGTCTGCGCGCGATTGAGGTAATTCTGCAATATTGTTTTGCAGGACTTGCTGTGGGTCTAAAGAATTGGCTCCGAATCACGTTTGCAGTTGAACCTTCGTCTCTTGAAGAAGCGCTGGAGAGGCTGAACTCCTTCTGTCGACGGCATTCCTGTTAACTCCCAGCATAGAGATGGAATACAAAGTACTAAAGAAAGAAAAAAGATACATAACGGGCAGAGCAGTGTGTCTATTTTTTTTTTTCTTTTTTAAATCCAAATTTACCTACTGTCAACATGGGAACAGATCATCTCCGTTCGCATTCCCATAATTTCCTCCATTTCCTTTAATCTGGACCATTCTTTATTCGTCGATAAAATGAATGGTCCAGATTCTGTGAAATTGATGAAATTAACAAATTTGGTGTAAATGGGGAGGATCTGTTTCCCTGTGAACATTAGGAGGTAATGTGGCTCATTATACATGTGTACTCTACAAATGATTATTCATTGGTGAGATATAGTAATTATTTTAATAATTAGCCTTCCTTTTCTTAATAGTCTATTGTTGTGAATATGTTCATATTATTTTCTTTATATCTAGCAATAATACAAACTCCCAAAATGCCGTTCGGCCTTGTCCTTTTTGCTGTATTCTTTTGTAACAATAATATGCAGGTTTCACAATTTCTATTCCTTCAACTAATTCTGTCTTTTTCATCATATCTGTTTGGCACTAACACCTCTCCTTGGCCTTTCTGTTGTCCTTATCTGTTGTGTGTTTATATAGTACATTAACCAAATATTTTAAGTTTATTCAAACAAAATATGTATACACAAGCAAGTATTATCCTTATTGATATGAAATTATTTGAGATAAAAATAATAAATTAGTGCAGGCTCGATTCAAATCGAAATAAATCAAGAATTTGGAAATAAAGTTAATAAGAAGCGTGTGTTGATTCTCATGCTCTTTTTATATACTTCCATTCTCTTTATCTGCTTGTAAATATGCTTTTCCAAATACTACAGTATAATTTAAATAATGGGTCATTTTGTCTTAAAGTTACATCTTTTCATCCATAAAAGTGCAACACCCTTTTCCCCATTCTTTCACAATTTCTACATCCATGGCAACATTCGACTCTTGCACTGAGAAATCTGGTACTCTCTGTTCCCCCTTTTTTTTTTTCATGTTCAACTCTCTTGAATTTACTACTCAATTGCTTGTTTCTTGTGAGATGCAGGGCAGTTGGAAAATGGTGCAGAATTTAAAGTGGATATATTCTCATCATCATCTGAGGTACATCTTATGAAATCCCCTTATTATACTGTAATATTTTGTAATCCGAACCCCCCATATCTTGGCTGAAATTCTCAATTAATATACTGGTTTCTTGATTGATATTTCTATGTAGTCAAATTCTTATCTGAAATGGTGTTTGAACTTTTTCTTTCTAATTAATTGATGAATTGTAATTAGTCTGAGAGTGTCTCATCCATTTAAAAGGCAGTTGTGTTTTCCTATTCAGTTGTTGTCAAAACTGCAAGAAAAATGGGAGGGGAAGCGAAAGCCATACCCTGCAATGTATTCGAGTGTATTTGGTGGAATAATTCTTGATCCAGCAATGATGGTCATCCCTATAGATGATCACATGGTGCATCGAGGCCACGGTGTCTTCGACACAGCCGTTCTTATCCATGGGTAAGCTTTGTTAGGAAAAAAACATAGTGCAGTAATGGATAAACACTGACTATGTTTGGATTGCAGATACTTGTACGAGCTGGACGCCCATGTGGCTCGTTTTCTTCGATCAGCATCGAAAGCACGAATCGTCTCTCCATTCTCTGAATCCACACTGAAAAGCATTCTGCTTCAGCTGGCAGCAGCATCACAATGCAGGAAAGGGACACTTAGATACTGGCTAAGTGCAGGGCCAGGCGACTTCCTGCTCTCGTCGTCTGGCTGCACTTCGTCTGCCTTCTACGCAGTAGTCATAGACGAAGACTTCTCTCAGTGCAAAGAGGGAGTCAAAGCTATAACATCTAAAATCCCAATGAAGTCCCCCCTCTTTGCTACAGCTAAGAATGTCAACTACCTCCCAAATGTACTTGCAAAGATGGAAGCCGAAGATAAGGGCGCGTTTGCCTCCATATGGGTCGACGACGAAGGCTATATTGCCGAGGGTCCAATGGTAAATGTCGCGTTCATCACTCATGATAAGGAGCTCATTCTCCCACTCTTTGACAAGATTCTCAGCGGTTGCACCGCCTTGAGGCTGCTCGAGCTGGCGCCTAAGTTGGTCGAGCATGGGCGGTTGAAAGGCGTGAGAGCGGCCAATGTGAGCGTCGAAGAAGGCAAAGGAGCCACGGAGATGATGTTCGTAGGAAGCACACTTCCCTTGTTGCCTATCATCATGTGGGATGATGAGCCTATTGGAGATGGTATGGTAACACTCACTCTTATTTTAAACTTGATTTAGCATGTATAAGAAGAGTTTAATTAGTTTGTTGTTGTACAGGTAAAGTGGGAGAATTGACAATGGCACTTTCAGATTTGGTTTGGGGAGATATGGTTTCTGGGCCTCAAACTCAGAGGACTCCAGTTCCTTATGTGTAGAGACTTATATATATGCCTTCTTAATGTATGCTCAAAATTTCAAGTTTGTTTTTTAACTGCCTAATTGCACCATTATCAAGTATAAATAAAACAAGAGTTGTTCCCGCGTGAATCGGTTTTATCATGTCACCTGTTTTTACAAGTAATACTTTATTATATTTATTTTTTAATTAAGGTCGATATGTTGTGATATCTATAGTCAAGTTCGAATACTTCAATTGATTCAAATTGAATCGCAAGTGATGTATCTTTCCGTTCATTTAATATTCCAAAATGCATATTGGAACTTCATTTGTGTATTTTTTGTTCACAGATTTTATTTTTAAAAACTATAAATCCTAATGGAATGGTTTATATGTATATTAATGAATATATTCTTAATTTTACATGAAATGTATTAACTATTTATTTTATTCGATTAATGCAAATTAATTATAATCATGTTTACTCTTTTCTAAAATAATTCAATTAAATTAAATCATTTCAATTTATTTAAATTATTATTATTTCCCCCAATTAATTAAATTTATGACCCTAAATAAATTTCAATTAAATTTCAATTATAGCTGAAATTGAGAAAGCATTGTGTGACGTTGTTTAATTCCGTTCACAGATCAACACCTTCTTTTTTTTTTTTTTTTAACATTTTCTGACCATTTTTAGGTGAATTGAAAGAAGAGTTATATTAATATCAAAATGATGAGTTTTAAGAAATGAACAACTTAGATTCACGAGTCACGAGACTCAGACTCATGACATTTTATATTTTTGAGACGTTTTACAATAATTTTTACATTTTTAAATTGATTTTTTTTTATAAACTCTATTCTCATAAATTTATAATATCTTCAATTTCATTTTATTTTTTTCTCTACACATACATACAAGTCAACTCATTTATTTATTTTATACATAAATGTTTATAAAATTATTCTTTAAAACTATATTAATTATTACACTTTTTTTAATACATATGTCCAACTTCCTATAAAACTTTATTATGAGAGGGGGGAGTATGTAATTATGGGAGGATGCGAGTATTATAATTTGAACTTTGATATATGACTTGACAAGAGATTAATTTCTCCATATATCTAATAAAAAATAATCGGAGTTGCCATGCACAATTCATACTTTTTGTAATATTGTTAATTGAGATATACTGGATTTAAATAAAGAATTTATAATGAAAAGTTTAAAATAGGTAAACAAATCATTGACTTGTACAGCGTACATTTCATAATAAAATGGTCATGGTTAAATATTCAAATTTTAATTTACAAAAAGAATTTGAGATTGGGTAGAAGGTGAACGGGCACGCGTCTCTTGGTGAGCCCACTCCCACACAATCGGAACCCAACAGTTTATTTCTAAACTTTAAAAATATGAGCCATTTACCGACTGTTAAACACTCTCTCACGAATCGATCACACGCATAATTCTCTCACTAGGGTTTTGTTTCTTCACAACAATGTCTAGTAATGGCGGTCGGGGTCTGAGGAAGCCTGTTTTCGTCAAGGTTGACACCTTGAAGCCCGGCACCACCGGCCACACTCTCGTAGTGAAGGTGGTCAACTCAAACACCGTGCTGCAGAAGGGCGCCGCCGCCTCGCCGCACCTCCGCAACACCCGCATTGCTGAGTGCCTCGTCGGAGATGATACCGCCTCCATACTCTTCACTGCTCGTAACGATCAAGGTATTAATTTTAATGTTTTCCAAATGTAAATATACTAACCTTGTGAGTGAGTTTTGTTCAACTCTTGTTCTTCCAATGTTGAATAGATGTAGTGTAGAATGTTCATTTTCCTTGTGACGTTACATTTTGTTATGTACATTAATTGGATTTTTTCTACTTCCATTAGGTTAAAAATCATATCGTGTTAATAGTATGAATGCTAAATTTCTATTTAAATTAACTTCAAGCATTTTTTTTGTTGCTTATTTTCTGTTTATTACTCCTGATTTAAATATTAATTAGTGAAATAGTATGTATTTCACTAATTTAGAGCGCCTCGTTTTGGACAAAATCCTATGACAAAAATGTTACTGAGGCTCATATGGCATCAAAATCACTTAACAAGTGCTAATGAGTAATGATGATCAAGATAGTTAAGGGAGATAAGCAGAGCTGCTCAACAAAAGAATATGTTTCATATAGTTTGAGACAAACATATGGATGTGTTATGAATGATTTATGATAAAGAATTGAAATTTGGCATATTTAGGCATGTATGTTCGTTACATTTCTCTTGTTCTTGATGGATTGGCTTCATATTGTTTGCCTAAATGCTTGATACTGATACTACCTGGAATTTTGAAGACATGTATAAAACCGACATCTTTTGTGTTTCCGGTCCCAACTTTGTCTTGTTGCCCTTTTCCCATCTTTCGTATTTCTCTGAATTCTACTTATGAATTTTTGTGTGTATTTTGTAACCTTATTACTGTAGTTGTTTCATTAAAAAATGTTACCCGTAGTTGTTTTACTATGAAGTGATACTTCAGTTTTACATAAGACCAACTCCTCACAAAAAGAGCTTGTGATTATGCATTTTGATATCTTGTTTTCTACTTTATTTACTTTGTCACAACTGCATCTAGTTGTCATTGGTAAAATAATTGATTCTCTTCTATGCTTCTTATCCTCAGTTGATTTGATGAAACCGGGAAGTTCTGTCATTCTTAGAAATGCAAAGATTGACATGTTCAAGGGAACCATGAGGCTGGCTGTCGATAAATGGGGCGTTATAGAGGTCGCTCAACCTGCTACCTTCGTGGTGAAAGAAGATAACAATCTCTCGCACATTGAATATGAACTTGTGAATGTTGCGGACGAGTAGCAGCAACATCGTTCGTTTTTTGCAACTGACTTGCAAATATGCAAATATGAAATCATCTTTTGTTTTGAAGATTGGGCAGGAGAGGAAGCAGAATGTACAAAACAGTCTTATGGTTGGTGGTTTTTGTCTATGTGGTAACTCTATTTTGCTAAATATATTATGTTTCTGTGTATTTCTCCTTGTACTCGAATTTCTACTATTAAGAAGAAATGCATCTATTTTCCATATGTCCTTTGGGGCTCAAATGTTTGGTAGAATTTTGTTTCACTCAAATTGTTTATAGCCATCTATGTTTCTTCTCCTCAAAACACTTGAATTTTAACAATTGTTCCACAGTTCATTTAAACTGGAGTATTTGATATGAATTTACAAAATTGATCTAGTCTTCATAATGTTTATTATAACTCCTTTCGTTTAATTTCATTATTATCACCTTTTTCATTGTAAAATTTCAATATATATATATATTTTAAAAATAATATTTCCTCAATTTTATTATTATTTGATCATTTGTTACATACTTCTTTAAAAATGTCTCTTTTAAACATACTCTCTCCGTCCCACTATAAGTTTCCCACTTTCCTTTTATGGATGTCATACTATAAATTTTCCATTTCATTTTTGTCATATTATTTTCTCTCTCACAATCATATCACTTCTACTTTATCTATTATTTTATCATACTTCATCTAATACACATCTATATTTTATCTCTCACCATCACATCATTTGTATTTTATCTATTATTTTATCATATTTTTTAATCAAAACACCCAAAAGAAAGGGGAAGTTTATAGCGGGAGAGGGAGTATATTATTTACACCTCATATCATTACTTTTTACATAGTCATTTTTTAAAAAAATATTACTATCAACAAACATAAAATATGAAGAAAAAAAAAAAGTGAGTCATCCTATTAAAAAATTAGAATATGGATTAAAAGGGATCCGTGAAACGAAAAAAGATCCGGATTTCTCACAATTTTTTATCTTTTATCTATATTTTTCAACCTTTATTTATTTATTTACCAGTCCCCGCATCAAATCATTGTTTGTTGCATATTCAAGTTTTTCTTTTTCTTTTGGTAGACTTTAATGAATTATATTAAAACTGAGAGTAATTTTGAAATTTTAAAAATTAAAATGAGTAAATAAAGAAAAATAAAAGCAAGCACTCCCATATACGTATTTCCTAGCTAGCAAACTAATTTTCATTGTAAATTTGCATGATGTATTTTAGTTATTTGTAATATATAAATGTAATGTACTTCCTCCATTTAAATTTTGTAGGTGAGTATTCATTTTGTGTCCGTATAAATTTAATATACGTACTTTTATAAATAAAAAATATTTATTCTTTCAATATAGTCAAGGGTGGAGCCTCCTAGGAGGTCTCAGCCCACCCTAATTTTTTAGATTTTTCTTTTATATATTATTCGTTTTTTTATTGGAACGTTTTAAGATTACTTATCTACTTTTAATATGGAAATACTCCATAAAATTAATATACTCTCAACATTATTTTATTTTTAAATTTTTATCTACATTTTACTTCAAGTCTCACCAAATTCACTTTACACCTGCCATCAATCCGTATTAATTTTTGTTAAACTATTTGTAAAAAATATACATATTTAATTCTTTACATAATTTAAATTTTCAATTAAATAACCTTCAAAAAAATTCAGAATTATCAACTACTCCTATTTTTTAACTAACTAAAAAGTTAGTCGAGCCAAACAAGGTGTAACCGTATGCTCTGATTACGAGACTAATTCACCTCATTTTGACACCCTCTTGTTACCACTTCCATGATCGAACGAACTTTTTTCAACAATGAACTATGTCAAGAGTGTTATTCGAAATAAAATGGAGAGCTATTATCAGATTATATAGTTGTCAATATTAAAAGAGAATTGTTTGAAAACTTATGAATTCGATCTAATAAAAAATCGTATGATGTAACTTATGTAAAAGGTCGAAAATGTTACTTTTATTTTTTTGTATTGCATTCATTCCCGTTCACCCTAAAAAAAAAAAATTCTAGCTCCACCCTTTAATACAGTACTAATACTTCATTCACTTATTACTTTACACGTGTACTTTATGCATCAATAATTAATACTCCCTCCGTCCGCATATAAGCTTCACGTTACTTTTTGGCACACAGATTAAAAAAAGTGATTAAATAATAGATATAGTACAAGTGATGTGATTGAGAGAGGAGAGAGATAGAGAGAAAAAGTAAGATATAAAGTGAAATGTAAAAAAAAATACTTTCCAAAAAAAGTATGGGAAACTTATAGGCGGACGGACCAAAATGGTAAAATGAAAAGCTTATAAACGGACGGAGGGAGTACTTCTTAAAATTTATGAAAATGAATGATACATATAAAATTTAGACGGAAATAATAATAATTTTCATAATATCTACAAACTCTAGATGCTTCATGGTCTAGTATAATTTAATCATTTAAGATAAATTTTTTAAAATATTTTACATTTCATTGTAGCATATCAATCATGAAATTAGAATCACATAAGAAATATCTTTTTTCATTTCTTCTCCATACCAATTATAAGAATTACTACCATTCTTATTTTATTCATTTCCATTGATTCATTTCATTCAACTCTACTATCATTCTATCCTACCAATAATGTCGTAGATACTTCATGATCAACTTTAATTAATTTCTAGCTGATTCAAGTCAAATTAGATAAACCAGCTCACTGTTGCAAGAAAAAAGTCAAATATTATTAGGAAGGTTACTGTGACGAATGATTATGAAGTTTGATTTAATTGGTACAATCCTTCATGGGAATATTATATATGTCTGATTTTGAAAGAAAAAAATTGTATATTATGATTTTTTTTTCCCGACAACTATATTATGAATTGTTTAAAATTTATTTTATCTATATGTATCATCTTCTTTAAATTGAGATTATATACTCCTTTCATCTCTATAAAAGCTTCACATTTATTTTTTGCACGTGACTAAAAAATATATAATATTGTATAATGAGTTATTGAGATAAAGATATAAAAAAAAAGTACAAAACGGAGAAAGAAAATACTCCCTCCATCCATGAAAAGTAGGGACATGGGGAGAGGCACGTGTTTTAAGAAAAAGGTAGATAAAGTAGATAAAGTAAGGGTATTGTAGGGTATTGTGGGGTCCATTGTGAATAAAGTGATTGTTTGTGAATAAAGTTGATGGCAATTTGAGTAATTAAGTGATGGTTGAAGGGTAATAGTTTAAAAAAAGGGTATGGAACTACATTTTGTGGACAAAGAATATAGGGCAAATGTGACTACTTTTCGTGGACGGAGGGAGTATAAAATATAGACACAAATAGAAATAATGAAGGTTGTAAAACAAGAAATTGATAACTTTTGAAAAGATTGAAAGAGTATTATCTTGAGTTGGAATTATGTAAAATAATTTTATTTTGTAGTAATTAGTTGGTAATTGTTATATTGAAACAATAAATATTTTAAAATATAATAACTAATACTGTCAATTTTTTTTAATAAAACAAATGATGTCTAGAAATACATGACTTATTTTAAACTAAAATACAATTATTTATGTCTAAAAAAATAAAAATACATGACTTTAGTATTAACTTAAGTATCCTAATTTGTCTAAAACGTCAAACAAATGGAGACGGGGGGCAATAATTATTAACTTAGGTATCCTAATATGTCAAATTGATTGAACTTTAAAAAAAATGTTTCCATTAATACATGGACAATTTTTTCATTTTATCTTTAATATTTTAATTAATTAAATTAAAAATTTTAATACATAGGCAATTCAATTTTTTTTTTAAAACATTGTATTCATTCGTTATTGATTGAAACGCAAGAATTCAGTTTTTTTAAGTCAACTCCCCCGATGATGAAGTAATATTTGACTTCTGGTACCTACTACAAGTAATAAATTAAGAGTACTTAATCTAAATTGTTGCCATTTTTTCCTTGAATAATTAATATTAGCATTTAACGAAGTCATTTTCAGTGCTATTTATAGGTGCATTATTCATTAATGGATTGGGTCATGACTTTCTTTTAATTAATTTTTATTGTCCCGATTAAAAAATAATTAGTGACCGCTTACAAATAATGTGGAGCCCGATCATTGATGGCGTTCAAATATTATTTCCACACTTATGTACACTTAATTTAATTTTAATGATAGTGAATTAAAACTTTAATGAATAATGATAATCTGAAATTAGATCGGTCCGAAATTATTTGTATATAAATCACTTAATTTAATGATATTATTTTTCTTCCCATCAAATTTTAATTGATTATATCATTAGATTGAATAAATTTATTTATATTCTACTGAAATTTTATTGTGGAAACTTATTCATACAAATTAACCTACTCAGATTTGTATAAGTAGATCTCATGTGATTTATTAGATTTAAGTGGATTAATTTCACATAATTTTTGTCTAATATTATCAATTTAGAAAAATCATTAGAAAATGATTATTAGATCATTTAATTATCGAAATAAATAAGTATTGGAGCATTCATTCAATGGAGCAATCGGAATACACCCAAGTTCATGCTCCAAAACTGAAGCTGGCCCTGTGTTTTGTTATTTTAAGGCGTTATTTGATAAACGGATATTCTTTTTTAATCAGATCAACTATTTCTCCCCAAAAAAAAAATTAAAAAAAATATGTAGGACCAAAGCCACGTGAATAATGCTATCTTGTAATATTTCTAATTTCACCAAATATATTACACTCTCGTATATATAAAACGATATTATTAATTAGGTATATATACTAAATTAAACAAAATTTGAAACAAAAGAGTTCATGAGATCCATCTTAGTCAAATTAATTAGCTGATCATATAATTATCTACTCCATATATATTAATTGTATCCATTTCTTAGTAGTATTTTTTTTTTTTTTTGAGAAAATCATATTTATTAGCATTAATATATATATAACCGTGATATTTTAATACACATATATGTATTTTTTTTCTGAAACCAATTCACATATACATGTATAAATTAAAATGACAAATTTTGTATGCAATTAAATTTTTTAAGTGATTTGAATATATTTTTCGATAAAATATTTCTTGTAATATAGATTCCATCGGCATACCCTCACTATAAATATGTTTTGGCAACTAAAACACAGTGTATGACAATCTGCTGGACTGTGGAAATTAATAAAAGTCTTGTTTTTGCAAATTATTTTAACTGTTACAAATTTCTGTTTACAAAAAAGAGTCAAATTGTTAGAAATTAATATACAAGAATTAATTTTCATCCTTTCTAACTTTTAGATGAAACTGAATTCTTTCATGCAAACGATCTGGGTCCACTCGATGGGCCTCCTCCCCAAAAAGGTTTGATTTCTGTTGAAAGCACTTCACCCATTTAAATTGTTCACTCGATGGGCCTCCTCCCAAAAAAGGTTCAATTTCTGTTGAAAACACTTCACCCATTTAAATTGTCCACTCGATGGGCCTCCTCCCCAAAAAGGGTAATCCGATCCACGATAATATACAAGAATTAATTCTCACCCTCTCTACAAGTTCGAACTTTTAGATGAGACAAAATTATTTCACTAATTATAATAATATCTCTCTTTTGTAGGTTATTTATTCCTTCAATTCATAAATGAAACGCAGGATTAAAATGTAACTAATTAAATATCCAAAACAACTCCTCAAAGCCATTCTATTATACTGGAGTATTGTTTTAGTTTATGCAAAGTTTTATATGTAAATGGGCCGGGTCACCAATGATTTATGATAAAATTATAAAAATTGTTCATATTATTACATACAGATATATGTATGTAATCATACCTTAATGACGCACAGTAAATTAGTTGGCGGTGGTCTAATTATATGTATAAAATACTACTAAAGTAACTACTAGTTTGCGTATATTATAAAGTATATACACACACAAATACGCACATAGTACTATACTCCTCATCATTCGAATTTCATTTCTCAAAATACAATTTCTGAAAAAGTATGAATGTGTCACAAAACCACACGTCCAAACAACACCTGAAAAAGCGGTTGAGCCATGAGCAAGTTCGGCTCCTAGAGGCAAGCTTCAAAGCCGCGAAGAAGCTGTCGCCAGAGCTGAAGCTGAAGCTGTCACGTGAGCTGGGCGTCCCTCCCAGAAAGGTCGCCATTTGGTACCAGAATAAGAAAGCGCGCTGGAAGAATCAGACCCTCGAGCTCGGCTACGGCTCGCTCCAGGTACGGCTCGACGCGGCTCTAGCCGAGAAAAGGCAGCTTGAGGAGGAAGCCGACAATCTGCGCCGAGAGCTTAAACGGACTCGAGATATGCTGCTATTTACCTCAAAATGGGCCCCGGCCCAATCACAAGCCCACCAGGCCCTCGCCCCTCAGTCAAGTTTATGCGGCGGTGATGACGTGGCAAACGGTGCAGCAGCGTTGCCGTTTGGGGAGGTTTACGGCTGTTTCATGTTGGGTGCTGACGAGTCACGTGACTTCCTCTTCTAACTCATTTTATTCTTATTATATTAGTAATTAATTGGTATGTTATTCTTATAAACTACTATTACAGTATTATTATGATAATTAATTTACTAATTACAAGTAATTAATCTGTAATAAATGAAATAGATTAGATATACTATAAATCACGGTTTTCACTTGGGTGTAATTATCTCATTCTGTGTGTTATTAATTAATCATTAACGAAAATTCCAAATTTTAATGTAGATATATGTTTTCGGATTATTATAATTTATAAGCAGTATTTTATATTACCCTGTCCAAAAAAAAAAAAAAAACGTAAAAAAATATGCTCAAAATAGATATAGTGAACGTTGTGAATAGAAATAAATGATTGTTTCATAAAAAAAAAATGTATATTTTTTATAAACAAATAAGAAAAGTAACAAACTTTTAATGGACGATAAAATTATGGCAAAAACTTATATGCAATATTTCATACATGCAATATGACTAATTAAGGTAAATTAGGTCAAAATTCGTGGGTCAACACGGGTCAACGCGGGTCAACATGGGTCAAAGTGGGTCAACCTAAATTAAAATATTTATTTTCACTCTAATATACTATTATTTTACTACATGACCAAAACTATGTTACTACAAGAACTAAATTTTGTTACTACAAGGTCAAAAGTGTATTATTACAAGTTCAAAAATATTCTGGACACTTATTTTTTGGGGGTAAAATTACTAAAATAATTTTGACTTATTCGGCTACTACATGACTAAAACAATGTTACTACAAGACCAAAATTTTATCACTACAAGGTCAAAAGTGTATTACTACATGTTCAAAAATATTTTGGAGACTTTATTTTTTGGTGAATTTTTCAGAATGTTTTGACATGTAGTATTAAATTTTTGGCCTTGTAGTGGTAATATTTTGGTCTTGTAGTAACAATATTTTGGTCATGTAGTAAACTACCTGTTTGCAACCAGCGAATTTTTTGGACAACCCGGATCCAGGATTATGACCCGCGAATTTTTTTAAATTGACTTAATTTGACTTTTGGACTTAGGGTTTTAACTTGTCTAATTGAATGAAATGCATGTATGCAATATTTCATATAAGACTAACCCCAAAATTATTACTCGTATATTTTTACGTATTAATCTTGTTGGGCTCGTTTTGCTTGTTGGATTTTATAGGATTAACATTCTTTTTTTAATCAGTTTATCATGGTCTTTCTCATCTTATATTTTCTTTTTAAATTAGTGTTATGTGAAATATTTTATACATGCATTTTATCTCAATTAGACCAAGTTAAAATTCTAAATTCATTTAATCTAAAAGTTAAATTAAAATAATTTTAAAAAAATTATGGGTCATAAGCCCGAATTGCTCAAAAAATTCGCGCAAACAAATGGTTTACTACATGACCAAAATATTGTTATTATAAGGTCAAAAAATTATCACTACATGTCAAAACATTCTGACAAATTCACCCAAAAAATTAATTGTCCAAAATATTTTTGGACATGAAATACACTTTTGACCTTGTAGTGAAAATTTTGGTCTTGTAGTAACATTGTTTTAGTCATGTAGTAGTCGAATAAGTCTGAATTATTTTAGTAATTTTGCTCAAAAAAAACAAGTGTCCAAAATATTTTTGGACTTGTAGTAATACACTCTTGGTCTTGTAGTGACAAAATTTTGGTCTTGTAGTAACATAGTTTTGATCATGTAAAATAATATTTGAGAGCGAAAATAAATATTCTAATTAAAATTGACCCGCTCTTGACCCGCCTTTAACCCACAAATTTTGACTTAATTTACCTTAATTGGTCAATATTGCACGAATGCAATATTGCATATAACTATATAAGTTTTTAGCTTTCTCTTCTCTTCTCCATCTTAAAATCGTGAAAATTGTAGTTTGATCCCGTAAGAATGAGGTCAAATCACGATCTTTTTATATACACTTTTAGTCCTATAAGAATTTTCTGTTAGTTTTAACGGTTGAAAATTTGCGTAATTCTCACTTTGATCCTGTAAGAATGAATTCATATCACTTTCGATCATTTTTTATACACTTTTAGTTCCATAGTAAATTTTCATCCATTTTAAAACTAAACTCAATTATAAAATTAATAATTAATGCAAAATTTAAATATTAATTGTATCTAGAAAATATGAATTATTTTAAAACATGTAAATTAAATTTTATAAAATCTAAATAATTTTTTTCTTCCAAATAACTTTTTTGACAAAAATAAAATAAAATTGAAAATTGTCAAGAAAAAAAATAAAAAAATATGAAATCCAAAATTAAAACAAAAACTATAAAAAATAAAAAAAATCTAAAAAAATATTAAAAAGTAGTGAGTGAGGGCAATATTTCCTTTTTAGTTAATGAAAATTATAAAATTGGAGTGACAAAAAAATAAAGTGAAAATTATAAAATTAGACAGAAGGAGTATTAATCAGTCCAGGGTATAGACTATACAGAGTACCCAACATTACACTATATGTATATAGTATTTTACCTAGTAAATCAAAACTTCGAGCAATCTAACTACTTAGACATGAAACGGGGTTTTAACTCACTTCTTGACTTCTTGTACATAAAGTTACATCGAATCAGAAATTTGTTACGAATCAACTCCCTAGCCTCGCCTTTAACTCCTCCATAAATTTAGATATCGAGAGCTTCGTATTCTTGAATATAATCTCATTCTTCCATTTCCACAAAAGACACACAACTCCAAGGCAAATACATAATGCCTTTATTTTACTTTTTCTCCCATCAATTAAATCACTAAAGTTGAGGAGATTTTGCAATGTACGTGAGTGTATGGACATCTGTTTGTCAAGCCATTTAGTAATTTCCATCAAGATTATATGTGTTTGTGGGTATTCAAAGAATATGTGTTTTTTTTTTGTTTCATTCGGTGGTCCACAAAAGACGCATCTCAGGTCGTCGGTTTGCTTGATGCCTCTTTTAAGAAGGTTTGATCGCGTAGGGAGCCGTCCCCATAACATCCTCCAAGCGTGAGCTATCACTACAAAATATTGCCCAAAAGGCATCGACAATTGGCAACGGCAGGCGGGCCGATGCGAAATGGCATCGGCATTTAATGGCCGATGCAAAATGGCATCGGCAGTGGGCCCCGATGCCATTTGGTAACGGCCCCCCCGATGCAAAATGGCATCGGCAGTGGGCCCGATGCCTTCCCCGTCGCCCTAAACCCTAAACCCTAAACCTCTAAAACCCTAAACCCTAAACCTCTTAACCCTAAACCCTAAACCCTAAAATTGAAAATTATGATTTTTTTTTAGGGTTTAAAGTTTAGAGTTTATGATTTAGTTTAATTAATGTAGTCATTATTTTTCAATTAATTATTTTTATAACTTTAATTTTAATTTTTTTGTTATTAAAAAAATTATATATATAAATGTATGGTTTTTTTTAAATTTAATAATTATATACTGATAATAAACACGTTAATAAATAATTTTAAAAAATCTTAAAATAATTAACCTTGATTAATTAAAAAATCAAAATAATTAATCTTGATTAATTAAAAAATCAAAATAATTAGCATTGGTAATCTTGATTATGGTATCTTTGTCCTACGTTTCCTAATTTTATAGGAATATCCTTTAATTTTTTAAATTTTCATAAAATAGTGTTAATTATGTAAGTAAATATAATGATGTAGATAATGACACATCATCATTTGACTCCATAAGACCATCTCCAACCGTAGGCTATAAATAGTTTTGCTCCCTCCAACCGTACTCTATTTTGAAGTTTTGAAATAGAGTTTTGAATAGTAAACTCTATATATGAAGTTCACTATTCAAAACTCTATATTTTATATCTATTATTTTATTAATATTTACTATTCTGTATTACAATTCTATATTAATAATTTGTTAAATATAATTACAATTCTATTGTTATACTAATTTATAATATAATTTTAATTGTGTAACTTTTTTTTTGTGTATTATTATTACCAACAAAAAAAATAACTTAAAATACAATAAAACATACATTATACTCACATGTTTCGTTTTACGTCATTATGTGTTTTGTAATTTTATATTTAAATAAAAGTAATATTTAAAAACTACAAGTTTATTTACATTTTATGATTTTGATAAAATCAACAATATTTAATTTACTAATTGAATATTTAATTGTATAAATTAATTTAAATATGAAGATAAATATATTATTTAATGATTGTAATATATTGAAAATGATTAAAATAATAAATAGAGTAAGATATAGAGTTTCATGGTTGGAGAAGGTTTTTAAAATAGAGTATGAAAAAGTGTATTTTAGAGTTTAGAGATCTTCATTTGAGAGTTTGTGGTTGGAGATGGCCTAAGGAGCCCATTATATGGGCTCAATATCATTTATATATATATGTATATATATATATATATATGTCATGCATATTTGCGTGGATTTTGATAGTTACGTGAGTATGACTTATGAATTTAGCATTACTCCTGATCAGAGTGAAACGAACATTATATATAATTAATCAAGCTTATTCTCTGCAATTAAAAAAAAGTATTCACTAGTACTCCGTATTAGATAAGTGTATTTTAATTGAAAATGAACTAGAGAATAATTTTATAATAGATGAAAATATTTTTAATTAAATGGATAAGTGAATTCATATTTTCAAATGGATAAGTGAAAATAATTATATATATTTAATGTTGTGAATTGAAAATTAGAATGAATTTAAATGATGTGATTATAATAAATTTAAATGTATAAGTGAAAATAATTATATTCAATGTTGTATGTAATTATAATGTTGTGAAATAAAAAATTAGAATGAATTTAAATGTTGTAAATTGAGGATTAGAATAAATTTAAATAGTGTGAATTGATACCGTAAATAAATTATTTAATTTGAAAAACATAATTTAGTTAATTTGAAAAACATAATTTAGAAATAATTATGATATGCTTTGATAAATAATTTAATAAGCAACAATTAAAGTTAGAATGGATTGAATTAATTAAAGAATTAAAAACTCAAATTAAATTGAATATATATTAATTGCATTCACAACATGTCGACTAAAAGCTCCTAGCCTAAACGGCACACAGGGGGCGCTCAAAGGCCTTCGAGACCGCGAGGTCCCGAGTTCGAACCCCACAAATCGCGAAAATGGCCAGATTTCCGAAAAATGGGGTGGCCCAGCGGTGGGGGGTGGGTGTTGGTGGCCTATCGACCTGGGTTCGAAACCCAGTTTCGGCTTTTTTAAATTTTAATAAAAAGGCATCGGCAGTGGGCCCCGATGCGAAATGGCATCGGCTGTCCCCGATGCGAAATGGCATCGGCAGTGGGCCCCGATGCCATTTGGTAACGGCGACCTGCTGATGCCATTTCGCATCGGTTTTCCCCAAATCCGATGCCATTTAAATGGCATCGAGCATATTGGCATCGACACACTGCCGATGCCTTTGCCGTTGCCTTCATCTTTGGGGACGGCAGATCCGATGCCTTCCCCGATGCCATTTCTCCATTATTTTGTAGTGTATTATCTTCGGTGGTGAGAAATTTTTTCATATTTACTTAAAGCCTCTGAACGTGTCTTCGTCTGGCTGTAATGGGCGACTTTGGTTGAGCAGTCTCGAGTACTTCTCCTTCGTAAAAAATGTGTCAGATGAAGAGAGTTTCAATTTTCATGTATCTTCGCCATTGGGCATTGGTTTAAATCTGTCAATTAGTGTTACAAGATCATTAAAAATTGTTAGTTCACGATCAAATAATAGTCTTATGCAATTCCAGACCCATGCCCTCTCCTGCCCCTCCCAAGGCCGATCTCCCCATCTCTCCTAACTTCTTATTCTTGTCACTATTGATGTTGTATAATCTAATGAATTTCTCCTTGAGCCTCCCCTCCTTCAATTCGTTCAATCCTCCCAAAAAAATAAGCATTCTCTCCATTGCCTACCTTCTCTAAACTGTTCTTGAACCATCCTCCACCCATGATTGTTTTTATAATATATTTCCACCGTAAAGACACCCTCTATTGCCTACCCGTGAGCAGATTATCAAACCCCGACCCGCAAGCTTAAGCCTCTCCATATTTAGATTTAAATACTTTTACCCAAAGACTATTGTTATTATTCATATTTATTAATTAATCGTGTGATATTAGTTGTACATTTAGGTTATATATTTGTTGTATTTATTAGTTGTTCATTATGAAATTAAACATTTATTAAAAAAATCAAATAATAAATGTGAATGAACAAATATAACCTTGATCATAGGTGTGCAGGACATGTGTGGCCAAAAATTACCATAAAAATAGAGGTTAGGTTGCATTCTGTTAATTTTGTTTAGTACAATTTGTAATGGGATACGAAGAATTGTATGGGTTGCAAGTTAAAATATATATATATATATATATATATATATAAAAGTTGCAAATTGATGATATTAATCTTATAGTAGTAAATAATGTGTTATGTATTCACGATAATAAAACACAAAATGAAACATTAGAGTGAAATATAAGATATCAAATTGATTATCGCTATCATTGATGCCTGACAAATTCTCACCCAACATCCAAATCAAAATCCTCACTAAATCTAAATAATATTGACCAATCTAAACTCACAAGTTAGTTCAAATTTTGATAGTATGAACATTGTAATTTCGTGTTATGACGTCATTTGCTAGAATGGGCAAAATTTTGTGTAAAACTATCGTACGCATCTCATTTTTGTGGGCCCCTACATGCTCGCTCTACTTACTAACCGCTTGCTTTGTATGTAATTCACACCGATCGCTCTGCTCTCTCATGTCATGCTCTCCCGTGTTGCGAGAACTATTCAAGACATAAAATCAATTAAAATCAGATGCATTGATTCGGGTGGAATTTACACGATTTAGATGCATATTTGAAGCTCATTTGATTTTGATTTCATTGAATTGTTGGTTGATTATCATTGTTTTGGTCAAAATAAGAGAAAGGTAGTGTTTTGTCGATTTTGTAGGAAAAACGATGTATTTTAGAAGCAAAACACCGACCATACTTCACTGGCTCAAGAATAGAAGCTGACCATTGGATTCGTCTCGAAAAACGGAGTGGAATGAAAAAAAGAATCGAGTCAATCGGAAGTCGAAAGCTCGAGATATGAAGAGACGAAAAAAGTGGCGGGGTAAAATCAACCTGGCCGGGTGGTTTTAGCCCGGCCTTGTTCTGTCCAGCCTGAAGTTTCGTATTTTGCCCGGGTAGAATCGACCCGGCCGGGTCATTTCACCCGAGCAAGCCAATTTTTGCCTCTCGCTTCGTGTTTCGGCCGGGTGACATGCCCGGGTGAAACCACCCGGCCGGGTGACATGTATTTCGGGGGTTTTGACCCATTTTCTCCATTTTCGAGGGACCTAAGTGCAAATTTCGTCCAAGACTTCTACCCCAACTATAAATAGCTCAACTTTGAGTTTTAAAAAGGGTCTTCCTCCTTTTTCAAGCATTTCCTCACACACAAACACATAGTTGTAGGTGTTCTTTATTTTTAGTTTAGATTTTTCATTAGATTAGATAGAATAGTGGTTTTTACTTCGAATCAAGCTACGATTATCATCGGGCATCGTCTATTACATCGGTTTGTAGCTAAATTCTCATGATCAAGGTGATATTACTTTATTTTGCAATTCAATTTGGTATTTTCTCAATTTCTTCACTCTCTTATTATTCTACTATGAGTTTGATGTTGTTTGTTGTTGTAGTCATGAGATTCTCTTCTATAACCATGGGCTAAGCTCTTATTGCCTTGGGTGTGGATGTTTTGATTGGTGTTTAGTGTAGTTGTGGATTAATTACATGATTAGCTTATGATTTGGGTGTTTATGTTTCTAGAGTTGTATTTCGATTGATTCATTTGATTGATCAACCCTATTAGCTAGCATTTTCGATTATGTTAATTGCAACGAGAGTTGGATTTGCATGATTGGGGTGTGAGTGTGAGTTTTGGTCAATTGAATAGAAGTTAAGTAGAAATTAGCTTAACCGAGAAAGGGTTAATTGCTAGACCGACAACTTTAGACACTAAATGAATAGATGTCATCTAGGAGTTTGGTGAGAGGGCGTTTTATGAATATTAGTAACCGTGTTGAAAATATTTATAAAACACTATCTTATGCGCTTATGGTATTTGGTTAGATCCTATAATTGCTAATCAATGCACGTTGTTAGCCTATGCCTTTTGAGTGGGTTTGCACACATATGTTATAGCCTTTAGCTTAATCCGAATCCATAGCTAATTCATGTAGTTAGTTCACTAGTTCATTAATTACTCACAAAACGGAAACACCCGAGACAATACACTTCTCTTGCACTTTCCAACAAAAGTTAGATAGTTTGTTATTTATTGTCACTAGTTCTCATTACTTTAGTTAATCTAGTTTTATAATTTTGTTCTTATTTTCAAAAACCCAAACAAACACGTTTAGTTACTACAATAACATGCATACTCGTAACTTTAGGGATTCGCTTGCACTCAATTAAATCCTTGGAACGAACAAACTACTTGGTCGTACTTACGTACTACAATCGGACCCATACGCTTGTGGGGCTCGAATTGTAAAGTACTTAAAAAGTGTTGAAAAACGAGACAAGTAATGCATGTACAGTAAAACTTAATGAGAATAAAGACAAAGTCGCCAACTAAGCAAGAAAAAAATATTTCGATTAGTGATCAAGGTGACACACCCTTTATATTTACATTTTTCCTCGCATGTGTTCTTGAAGATTTGAATGAGTTTAAATGCGTTATTTGTACAAATATTTCAGAAACAACGTTCGACGCGAGATTAAGGTGCTAAAGTAGGTGCTAAACTTCTTAGATCGACATCTTTCGAATGTGTTATTCATAGGTCTTTGAAGGTGTTCTTCAAAACGATTTTTTAAGATTCAAAGGTAATTTTCACTACGTTCAAAGACACTCATCCATAAATCTCTCCAAATCAACAAACACTAAGTCCTTGAATTAATTTGATCAAATTCCCAAATCTAATCTCGAACAAGATTAAAACGAATATCACCTCCAAAAATTATTTAAGTCAAAGCCAACCTCAAAGAAGAGAATCAAAGAATTTAAAATATCTTTGAAATTTGAAATGGTAACCCCGAATGTTATAAATTTTGATCTGAATAATTCATTTTTTTGTATTTTTACATTGAATAGACGAAATTTGTGTTCACATACCTCTTTAAATTTGTTGGTAAAATTTTGTTTACAACTTACGTACCTCTTTAAATTTACACTACCAACAGTATAATTATCCACAAACACAAATCCCAAATAAATGGAAATATCCCAATTTTGGCGGTAACGTTTGGTGGGAAAAATCAATAAAAATTTGAGAAAATCACATTATTTTATGAATACTCCATTCTCACTTAGAGGCGCGTGTAAATAATCGCCTCAGTAGTCAACCCCACAATCGCCACGTACCAATATAAAACACGTGGGCCCAGACTCTGGTGCCTTTGACTGAATCGTGCAAACCACGCGCTGTATATGCGGGTGTTATAAACCTCAAATATCGGTATATAATTTTTTCAGTGTGAAATTTCGGAACCCTTTCTCTCAATACTTCCGCCCTTTTAGTCCTCTGTACAGCCTGAGAAAAGCCCTAATACACTTGAAAAGTGGGGAAAAAAATCCCAAAAATTAAGATGATAAATTTCATTGGGTAATTTGAAAATCCGAGTTTCAATCTCTCAATATAAGGGCTGTTCAAGTGAATTCAGGTTGAAATCTGATACTTCTAGGGTTCCTTGTTTTACGTTTCTTCTGCATGATCCAGTTGTCCAAGGTCAGTGTTCAATCGGCCTCATTATCTATAATTTGTTCATCTTAGATACGTTCCCGCTGGTGAAAACATTGATTATTGGACTAACGTTTATGGTGTGCAATAGATTTGTGGCACAAGGTGTAGAAATTGTTTAGGGAGTTTGTTTTGTTTTATTTTTTCATATCTCTATTGGAGAATTTCTGCTATGCGATTAGCGCGGTCTGATTCAGTTGTTCAGAGAAGGAATGATCAGAATCGCAGGAATAAGCTTAAGGGCAAGAAAAAACACAAGAAATTAGAGGCAATTTGCGAGAGAGCTTACAATAGGAGTCACAGTGGGGTTGAAAAAATTGATTCGAGTGAACTTAATAATGAAGGGAATGATTTGGAGGTCCGTAGGAGCAGTAGGGCTCGTAGAGCTCCTGCAGTGCTTGATTCATCACCTCTGCCACCGAAAAAAAGGAGGAAGGTTGATACGGACAGTGTTAAGAAAGTTAAGAGAGAAGATGGAGCACAATGGGAAATACCATGCTCAAGTTCAAGGGATTTGGATGGAGAAAATGAGGGCTGGAGAGTGAGGTTAAGATCTAGAAGGAAGAGTGCAGGCTCTTCAGGGAGGGTGAGGGGAGAGTCTTCAGTGAAGGGTAAAAGAAAGCTCTTTCAGGATGTTGATGAGTTTAGGAATGACATGGAACCTCAGTTTTATGATAAGAAAGAGGGTCCTGTTAGTGAGAAATCGACAGTTGTTAAACCAAAGAGGCCGGGAAGAATTAAGGCTTCAAATGTTTTGGCAAATGACAATGACAACAAGGAGATTGAGTTGGGAGGTGGGGTGGAGGGTGGTAAAGAAAAGAATAGAGATGAGGTTTTAGAAATGATGGATGAAGAAGAAGTATTACATTTGGAGAATAAGTTGGGGAGTGGAGCAGAAGATTGTTTTGTGGTTTCACAGTCTTCTGAGAGGGAGGAGGAAGCCGCAGTCGAAAAGGATCCAGAATTAGAAGAATGCCACATCAATGGCAATGCTGAAACAAGGGACGAGCCCATGGGGCAGGAAAAATTAGCACGTGATCTTGTAGCTGACCAAGGGCATGTTGCTGAAGCTGATTGTGCTACTGCAGACCAAGCAAACAGTGATGGATGTTCTCATAAGCCTCTTGAAGATGGGACCTGTAAAAGATCAAAAGGCAAATACAATGCTTCAGCTGTTGCTGACAGAAAACCAAGAATAAAACTGGGAAGACGCTGTGGTTTATGTGGGGGTGGTACTGATGGCAAGCCTCCAAAAATACTTGTACTGGAAGGTGCAGACAGTGAAATAGAGGCATATAGTGGATCATCTGCATCAGAGGAACCTAATTATGATGTTTTGGATGGATTTGGTGACCAACCTGGATGGCTTGGACAGCTTCTTGGACCTATTAATGATCGATATGGAATTGCAGGAATTTGGGTTCATCAGCATTGTGCCGTATGGAGTCCAGAGGTTAGTTTTATTTTCTTAAGTTAGATAGCACTTCATTTACGTCTCAATGTTATCTTTATTAAGAAACTGCCTTTCTTTCTCAAACTGTTTTCTTTATTTCATGCATTAGTTGGCTCCCAGCCTCCCCTGTGGATAACCTTTTTTGTATGATTTTACTCAGTATAAGTAGTTAAGCTGAAGGAATGTGAAGTTCTTATTGTTTTCGTACCTTGTTGACATAAATATTCTTCTTTCTGACTGCTGACTTGGCAAATCATAAATATGAAATGTTGATTTAGGATGAAAGAATGTTAGATCTCCTTGTACCAGAACGGGGAAATGAGAATTGAGAAGGGAAATCTTTAAAGTTTCATCAACTGATGCATTATTTCTTTCATTCTTTTATTCTGCCTTGTCTCTTCTTTATTGGTTGTCCTTGTTCTTTTGTTATGTTATTGTAGGCAACATGCTCTAAGTCTTCTGAAACTAGATTTTGCAAATAATTTATTATGGCTTAACTGCTTATTGGAGTTCTTAGTATTTCTTAGAGAAGTAAACCATTCCCAGGAGTCTTGCTGGGGATAAGGATCCTAATGGCATGGAGTGAATTTCAATCAATTTGTGCTCCTTACAAAGTTTAGACCATAGGCTGCCTGCTTTTTAAGTTTTACAGCATACTTGTTTATTGGTGTTAAAGGCTTGGGTGCTGAAACATGACCTAAATCATTTGTTTTGCGAAGCTTTTTGTTGAGTGACGAAAAGGTCTAGGTTCTATATAACTATATGATTGGTTTCCTGTATGGAAATAAATGACAGTCGAAAGTTTAAACGGCATCTGCTTTGATTTAATTTATCTTCTACTGTAGGTTACAGTCGAGATTTCTCATGTACCAGTGTATGCATGCATGATGGAGATGAAAAATAGAATAAAGAAATACTCCCTATGTGTCTTTTAGGAAGACTGGCAAGTTGTGTCAATTAACTGTACTGCAAGAAGAGATGACTTCAAAATGCAAGACATGGGTTAAGCTGGAAAAGAAAGCCTTTTACTATACTTGGTAATCTAAAAATAAAAAAATTGAAAACTGAAGTGAAACAATTGTATCTTGTAAAACAGCAATTAAAATGAAATGGAAGGAGTACAGAATACACAGCACATTCGGGGGTTATAATTTATTTTAGTAGCTGGGTTGTCACAATCTGATCTATTTTTTGGCACCTTACGCAGATTCTCTTGTGTTGTGTTGGTTAAGAGTTGGAAGACCGACCGTGTAACCTAATTTTTATTTTAAAATTTGGCTTGCGTCTATTTCTATTTTGTGTTTCCTCTCTTAAAATATTATAGCCACTCAAGCTTCATATTGTGGTAGTTATTTTGTAATCAGATTCTAGCCTGTGTTGTGTTCATATCTGGTTCTGTTAGTTGCTGAAGAAACTTTATAATCCGTGTTTTAGTTGTGGCCTCTAGTGAAACTCATTTACTCAATATGATGATAATTATTGCCTCTCTTAGCTCAGACATGGTTCCATATTGCTTAAGATATCAAATTACTTTCTGTTGCACTGTTATATTGTTGATCTACAGTGGATTTTCTTCCTCTGGCTTTCAATTCTTTGAAAAGGAAACCCTTGTCTTAGTTTACTTTACTGTTTCTAGTGTTCGTTTTGAATTGTAATGTTCTCCAAGCGTGCATGTGATGTGCATACCTGTTGGCTTGTGGGTTTGCACGTAAGCAAGTATGATATTCAACCTTTCAGACTCGTCTTTGTTATTCTTTCTGGTGTTATCTAGTCAAATATATCAGGGCACGGCATTGTAACTTCTCAAATGCTGCTTAATTATTGAGATTTAGTAGGACAAGCTGCAATCTCAACTCTGATTTTCTGGACCTTTCTCATGCCCAACTCATATTCTTGGGTCTTTTCTATTTCGTTTTGTTAAAACATCTGATTTTAGGATTTCATTATCCTTGTATGCTGATGATATATTCTTATCTGCTAATTGCTTTTCAGGTTTATTTTGCTGGATTGGGTTGCTTGAAGAATGTCAGGGCTGCACTTTATAGAGGAAGGATGCTGAAATGCAGCCGCTGTAGGAGACCTGGAGCTACCATTGGTTGTCGTGTTGACCGTTGTCCGAAAACGTACCACCTAGTGAGTGGTTTGTCTATATATTAAACCTGAGCATCTCTTTCATTCTCTCAGCCTTCATTTTCTTGTTAAATTTTTTCTCTGCACACTGTGCTGTACTTTTTGTCATATTAATTGGGTCAGTTTAATTTGTTTGCCATTGTAGCCGTGTGCAAGAACCAAAAGTTGCATCTTTGATCACCGTAAATTTCTTATAGCCTGCACCGATCATCGCCACCTATTTCAACCACATGGAATACAGAATTCACTTCGGTTGAAGAAAATTAAGACCAGAAAGTTGAAGCTAGAATTGCGGAAGGTGACTAATGAGTCAAACCGTAAGGATATTGAAGCGGAAGAAAAATGGTTAGAGAACTGTGGGGAAGATGAAGAATTTTTGAAACGTGAGAGCAAGAGGCTTCAAAGGGATTTGTGCAGAATAGCACCTACATACATTGGAGGTGAAAACTCTGAACGAGAGAAAGAATTTCGGGGATGGGAATCTGTTGCTGGGTTGCAAGATGTCATTCGATGCATGAAAGAGGTTGTTATTTTACCACTCCTGTACCCTGAATTTTTCAATAATCTGGGACTTACACCTCCTAGAGGAGTTCTGTTGCATGGATATCCTGGAACTGGTAAGACATTGGTTGTGCGGGCACTTGTTGGTTCTTGTGCTCGTGGTGACAGGAGGATTGCATATTTTGCACGCAAAGGTGCAGATTGTCTGGGCAAATATGTTGGTGATGCTGAGCGCCAGCTTAGACTTCTTTTTCAAGTTGCTGAGAAATCTCAACCTTCTATAATTTTCTTTGATGAGATAGATGGTTTGGCTCCTTGTCGCACTAAGCAGCAAGATCAAACACATAATTCAGTTGTCTCCACATTGCTTGCATTGATGGATGGCCTAAAATCTCGAGGTTCGGTTATTGTAATTGGAGCTACTAATCGACCTGACGCGGTTGATCCAGCTCTAAGAAGGCCGGGGAGATTTGATCGGGAGATTTATTTTCCACTGCCTTCTGTTAAGGACAGAGAAGAGATCTTGTCATTGCACACTCAGAAGTGGCCCAAACCAGTAACTGGATCCTTATTGAAGTGGGTAGCGAAGCAAACTGTGGGATATGCTGGTGCTGATCTGCAGTCTCTCTGTACTCAAGTGGCTACAATTAGTCTAAGGAGGAGCTTCCCCTTGCAAAAAGTTCTCTCTGCGGCTGAAACTAGTGCTACTAACAGAAAACGCCCTGCTATTCCTGCATTTTCCGTGGACGAGAGAGATTGGCTGAAGGCTCTCTCATGTGCCCCGCCTCCATGCTCTCGAAGAGAAAGTGGAATTGCACTAAATGACGTGGTTTCTTCACCTCTTCAATCTCATCTTGTTCCATGCCTTCTCCAGTCACTTATGAGATTGCTGGTTTGCCTGCATCTGGATGATCGGGTCTGGTTGCCACTGCATCTTAATAAGGCTTCCACATTGGTGAAAAATGTAATTGTTTCTTATTTAGATGGGAGGAAAGTGCAGAGTGAAAATTGGTGGTTGCAAGTGGATAGTCTGCTTCAAGACGTGGATGTTACAAATGAGATTGAGAAGAGCCTTTTGCTTGCAAGCGTTCTGGTTGGAGGTAGTAACCTTAGCAGTTCTAAGGCAACAGAGGAGAATACAGATGAATATCCAAAAGCTATCTGTTCCAAGTCTCTCTGTATGGGTGCTCGCCCTGGGTTGCCAAACACTGTGTCTTCTGTATGGTCTAGTAAATCAGGATATCAAGTGCTGGTTTGTGGGAATCCGAGATCTGGCCAGAGGCATCTTGCTTCATGTCTTCTCCACTGTTTTGTAGGCAATGTTGATGTATGGAAAGTTGATTTGGCTAGTATCTCCCATGAAGCACATGGAGACATGGTTAATGGGCTAACGCGCATTCTGAGTATGTCGCGATTTTCCATTTCAACTTATCAATATTATTTTTGCATTTCAGCACAATATGTGATTAGTGCTAATCTTATGCATTGCTTGCCATGATTAGCTGCAAAATTCTTTACGACACATATGTTTCTGTCTCATCTCTCACAAAGTAGGAGTTCCTCTTCCAAACCCTTTTTTCTTTTCTTTGCAATATGTCTGTTGTCCTGGTTTATTACAGCCTTGTCTGTAATATTAGATTTTACTTATCAGGTACATGAGTTGAACTTTGTTTATATCAAGACATGGTTGCATGATGTCCAGATACTTGGGATTTGTAAAGTATCTTATAGTGTTGATGTTTATTTGTGTGAATTATCAGTTAAATATTGATTATTTGTCGGGAGTCTGAACTATTCCTCGTGTGCTAGCACCCTTCAGCATAAATATTAAGGAACATTCTACTTTCTGACTCCAATTGCTTAAACCATGTCTGCAGTTGTCTCGTTTTCTTTACTATTTGATTTCTCACCAATCTTTTGCTTTTTGAATAAAAAATTCATTGTTATGTGACTTTTGTGGCAGTGAGGTCTGCTGTTGCAGATGTGTGCATGCTATATATGCCAACAATTGATTTGTGGGCTGTTGAGGCATATAATAAAATCTCTGAAGACTACTTTGAGCCATCTTCAGTGAATCCTCAATCCTCTGGAGAGAGATCATGTGATGGGCGTGCTGAGGGGGACATGGAAGGACCTTGCCCAATTGCTCATGTCGAGGGTAGAGAGTCTCAAACTGAGGAGAAGGAGGCCTCATACCTCTGGACCTCTTTCGTTGAGCAGGTGGAGTCCCTACGTGTAAATACCTCCTTGATAATTCTGGTAAGGTGGCTTCTTTCTGTAAACTCCTTAACGTTTGAGATTAAATTATAATTTCTTGGTTACAGTATGATTGCAATTAGCTAGTCATTTGTCTTTTTACATAATAGCATCAAATAACTAAGAGTATTCATCTCCTTTCCTGGGTATCTGGGGATTTAAATTTACACATTTAGCTTAACAAGTTCAAGAAAAGAAAAAATAATAGAGCTGGCAGAAATGCCATCCTCCACCATTTTGTCCTTTTCCTTTTCTTGGAAAATTGCAATATCACATATTTTGGGAGGGAATGTGGAATAAAGTGGACTGGAAATCTATAAACAAAGTATAACATGATGTAAAATTTGAAGAATATTGGCCAATATATGGATTAAAATTGATGTTGAGTTATGGCACACCTTATCTTAAACCTTAAACATTGTGCTGATTTAAAGTTGGGTTTTGAGTTTTGATCAAAGGAAGGTGCTACATTCATATCTAAGAGAAACCTGAAGTCATGCATTAACTCCATATTGTGCTTGCTTGCTGAGGTTTTATTTCAATTTTCTTTTAGTAAGGGAAAGTGACCTTTTAGAGGGCATATTAATTACCATCTAATGTCTCTTTAAGCTAACTTACATTTGAATGTATTCACCATCAGTTATCTGCTATGTATTTTCCACTGTAGTCGTGATGTATAATGTTTGATTTATGCTTACCATGCAAATCAAGTTGAGTTTTTTTTTTTCAGAACTTGAAGACTGTTTTTAGTTTTTTTTAATTAATTTGATGGGAGAAGGGTTGTGCTAAGTGCATGGGTCTCTTGTCGATATTGTTCTTTCTTCCTTGTTAGGATTTAATAACAAAGATCAACATTAAAAGGTTGACATAAAGTAGTTTGACCTTTTTCCTTCTCTGAGGTTCAGTCAATTATTAACCCTCTTTCTCTTTTGGAGGTGGCGGGCTGGGGTAGCGTTCCTTTCAATTTGATATACTTGCTTGGGGTAGCCTAATCTAATGGTGCTATGTCAAGATTGTATGCGCTTCTACTTTATATGCAGTTTTGAAGAGGGGGAGATGAGCATATAACTTTTCATGATTGGCTACAGATTTTTCCTAAGCAATAGTCTATAGGCAATTTATTAATGATGCTGAAACAGCTTATTTCTATTGTTATTGGAGTTTGATCCATATCATGCAAGAGAAACAATTAATGTAGCACTCGCCACTCGGATACTGCCATGAGTGTCTTACGGAGGCTGTTGCAAAGATCTTCGAGTGATTTCTTATAAAGCCATAAGCTATTCTTGAATTTATCTCCTTATTTGTGTCATATGGTGGTTTTATTTCAACCTGCCGTCTTACTTTTTGGGCCTCTGATGCAACTAGAAGTTTTTGTTGAAACCACAACGTATAGCTGCTAATTGTGTCTTCATTTCATGTTATAAGCAGTATATATCCACATTTATCCTGCTGTTTTCCTATATTTTATCATATGATTCACCTTATTTATCCACATTATAAGCAGTATATATCCACATTTATCCTGCTGTTTTCCTATATTTTATCATATGATTCACCTTATTTATACTTGAGAAATGCTCATTGAAAATTTTCTTCTAACAGGCTACATCAGAAGTACCATTCTCTTTGCTGCCTAATAGAATAAGGCAATTTTTTGGCAATGAGATATCTAATTGCAGCCTCTCAAGTCCACTGGTCCACAAGGAGCCACGTTTCTGTGTGCAGCTTGATGGTAAATTTGATCATGATAAGACAATTAGTGCTTTTGCTGCTAAGTTGACGAAGGATTTAGCACAACACTGTATACAATTACTTCATGGTGGGTGTCATATCCATGAAAGCTCACTTGAGGTGAAAGCTTATGATGTAGTTGATGATGTTGATCGAGTTTGTCACAGTAAATCTTTCAATGTTACTCCTGTTGGTTCAGTTGGTTTAAATAATAAAACTCTGAAAGGGAAATCGAGCTTGCTGTTGGCAATATCTACATTTGGCTATCAGATTCTTTGTTATCCTCATTTTGCTGAAATTTGTTGGGTTACATCTAAGTTAAAAGAAGGTCCTTGTGCCAATACGAGTGGGCCATGGAGAGGCTGGCCCTTCAATACTTGTATTGTTCGCCCTATCAACTCAGCAGATAATGTTACTGCTACCTCTAGTTCCAGCAATATCAAAGGCAAAGATTTTGGTTTAGTTAGAGGACTTGTTGCTGTAGGTTTATCAGCATATAGAGGTGAATACACTTCACTAAGGGAAGTTTGCTCGGCAGTACGGAAAGTTTTGGAAACTCTGGTTAGCCAAATTGATGGTAAAATTCAAGCTGGGAAAGATAGAACCCAATTCATTCGTATTCTATCACAAGTGGCTTATCTTGATGACATGGTTAGCAGTTGGGCGCACAACTTACAAAGGTATTACCATTTTACCTCCTATTTTCCCTTTCCTTCTCTCTCTCGTCTTACTAATACAAGGATCCCTTTCAGTTTAGAGGTGGATACTCTTATTTCTGGGGCAAATGCCACCACTGTGGGGCCAATCGATGATAATCATGTTGGCAAGGATGGCATTTCTGAAGGTGATGGGGAGAAGCTAGATGAGTCAAATGTAAATGTAATTGGACCAGAAGTGTTGGAAAGAAGTCCCCATGAAGTTGATGTTAGAGTTACTGGACAAACTACTCCAACTGATGTTGATAGTGAATGTGCAAATGCAGTTACAGCAGAAGAGGCTTCCCATCAGGTTGACTTGAATGGTAGTTGCTCTCCCGAACACACCTTAGCACCAGATGAAGTTAAAGAGTCCTCTAAGGTAGAAGCTGCTAGAGATCCATCAGAATCGGGACATGTTCAACCTATTAAACTATCCAATGGTTTCAAAGAGAGTGATTCCACTATTTATGCAGATGGTCCCTGTGAATCAGGTGATAAGCAGATTCCTTCAATTCAAACTTCTGCTGAAATTGGTAAACAGCCAAATGGTTTGTTGACTGATAATTGCATCTTGTCCAAATCTACTGGTGAAAGCTCAGGCAGAAGTACAAGTGATTCAACCACCATGTGCTTTTACCAGTGTTGTTCTGAATGCTTTGCCACCCTCAATAATTTGCTGCTGAGGATTATCAGTAACGAGTGGAAGCTCAAGGGAATTGATTCAACAGTAGACGATGTTCATGATTTCGTTGCCTCTTTATCTGCAAATCTTCATTTGTCAGTAATTAAATTGAGCCAAAGTGAAAATTTTAGTGGTATGAAAGGGAAAGAAGGTAGAAAATACTGTGCTTGCCGGGAAATTGAGGGAACAGACATGAAAAAATTGGACAAGTTGGTGATGGATTGTGATTGTCATGCAAAGAGCAAGATGGAAAGTGAAAAAGAAGAATGTTGCCCGATTTCTGAAGGGCTCGATTCAAGATTTGTTTTCAAGGGGGGAGTACTGGCTACTACTTTAGACACGGTTACTGATGTTTCTTACCATTGTAAATATGAGAAATTATGTCTTTGTTTTCTTATAGAGTGGTTGGTATCGAGCAGGGAGGCTTTCGACTGACACCGCAAATTTTGATGCACTTGCGGACTATAGACACTGAAATTTTGTTTTGGGGCATATTGCTTTGTTTAATTAATTCATAGTTGAAACTTCACTCATGCTGTGTTACGTACAGTGCTCATAGTTGAAACTTCACTCATGCTTTGTTTAATTTGAATGTTGGTATTTGAGTATTTTCTTATGAAAGGGGTAAAGAACTTGGATGAATATTTCCCCATTCAATTATTGATTCAAGTGGTAACGCTTAAATATATAAATAAAACCAAAAGAATAATTGGGAGAGACAAGACACATGGATTGTATTTGCAAGGTTCCAATGAAGTTGTGTGATTGGTGGTTGGGACAAATGTGGAATAATAATAATTCAGTTGAAATTCCAAAAAGGATTTATCAGAGTATCTCTATTTCTCGATTTTTATGTCCCATTTCTGAATTCTCCTCACATATAACTTCCTTGACTGTAATCCAACTTTATACATAAATATGTCCCCATTTTTATATATTTTTTACTCAATTCATTATCCGACCCGGACTCATTTGACGGGTCCAACCCTTCAAATATGCATAGAATTTGTGTTCAAAAGAAAAGCCTAATTATCTTTACTAATTTTCGTTAACCAAAATGATTTTGTTTTATAAAAGAAAAGTCACATAACCTTTTACTACTAATTTCCATTACCCAAAATGACAAGCATCATCGGTAGAACCAGCATTTGAGCCAAGTTCGATGGGTTGGTCCACCATCCTAAAGCTAAGTACTATTAATTATTGCAGGTTTTAAAAAAACATACCTAGTTGGCCCGACCCATGTGGCCTAGGCTTGGGCTAATTTGGCCCGTTGTCTAATGGGTGGCAGGCGACCCGATTCTCTAATTATTTTACTCTTTTTTATTAGAATTTCATAAAATTGTATTCTTGTTGAAGAAACAAAATTCACTTTCCACTCAATCTAAGACATTGGAGTTTTATGATTACTCCATTCATTCGTCCACCAAAAAAGGGTTGGTCTACTATGGACTCGAGTGCATGTTGTGCACCCTAGTCCATGTTGCACTTTTCATTTTACTGACTTACACTTTTTGGTAAATGGTGTTGCACTTTTCAATTATTAAACTGTATAATAATATTTTTAGTTATAATTAAAAAGTGGAACACCATTTACCACAAAAAGTGTAAGTCAGTAAACTGAAAAGTGCAACATGGACTAGGGTACACAACAGTGACGGAGCCAGGAAATCTCGGTAGGGGGGCTCGATTAACATTATTTTAAAGATAAAATAATATGTACTTATTATACTCATTGAAATTTTACATGATAAAATTGTCAATACATTTCATTAAATTAAATTGAACAAGCTGTCTTTCATTTTATTTTGAAGTTTTGATAGTTCGATTCAAAATGAAGCTAAACAATTTAAAAATTGCTAAAATATTTTGCAATTTTTAGTAAAAACTTAGACAATAATTCTCAAATACACCATCAATCTATATTATTGACTCTATTGAAGAAATAATTTATTTTTGGAGTATTAAGAAATAAATTTAAGAAAAAATATATTACTCCTTTCAAACTTTAATTTGTATGTAAGCATTTATTTTTTATTCGTCTATACTTAATATGTATGTGTCAAAAAATAAAAATAATATTTTTATTTTCATATATCAAAAAGTTTCATTTAAATTTTAATATTCAAAAGATAAATTTTAATATTCAAAAGATAAGATTAAAAAATAGACACGGTACAAAAATGTTTGTAAATATATGATAATTAAGATAAGATTAAGATATATATATATGATGAAAATAACTATTATCACACAATATACGGAGTATATAATTATTATAAAATATTTATCATATATATATATATAAAAAAATAGAATTGGTGGGGGCCCAGTGGCCCCCTGGCCCCAACGTGCACCGTCCCTGGTACACAACATGCACTCGAGTGCATAGTAGACTTTACCTGAAAATAATTACTTTATATTTATCCATAACAATCTAACTTAATCTATTTTTTAAAATTTGTGTTATAAAATTTGAGCACATATCTCATGGACAGAAGGTGTAATATTTAACTTTGAGTGATCTCAATTGACTCGATGGGCTGGACGTGAAAATAGAAAAAAATTGCAATTGAATTTTAATTATTCAATTGAAAATAGAAAAATATATTTTTAATTATTCAATTGAATAGAATTATAATTCAATTGCACGAAGAGTACACACAAGTGCCACCCGTGAAACTATGATAAGAATAGGATATGCCTAGGTGAGCTCTCTTATCCCAGTTATCCCTTATCACTTTCCAAAGAGATCTCACATGCAACGGCACCGCTAACTTTGAAGGCTAGTTTGGCAGATACACTCTGAATTCTGAAACCCAGAAAATGCCAATATTTCCAGCATATTATAAATTAAGCAATCCACCTGAACAATCAAAGGATATCATTTGTTAAATCTTCCCATGTTAAAGTAACCCTAGATATATCTAAATTTACTAACAAACATAGGATTTGAGGGAGACTCTTTATCTTCCAATTAAATTAACGTAGGATCGTTTCTTGTAGCTGTCACTTTCTGCCAACTCTTTTTTTTTTTTTTTTTTTGTAAATTTACGTATCTGTGTGTATATTTTATGTGTCAGTATGTATGTATAGAATACTATGTTGGTAGAATAGTCAGAATTGTGTTTCTTGGTTTGGTAATCAATAAACTAGAGAAGTGGCACATGGCCTTTGCTGGCAATCTTTCCCATATTCCTTAATTAGTTATGCACCCACCTCTGCCACCTATCCCCATTTTTTTCTAAAGTTTAAAGACACCGATTTGACTTTCGACAAACTATGGATCCAAAATTTAGAATTTGAGTGTATCAAATATATTAAGTTTGAAAATTGAGTTACAGTTTTAGTTGTCTGATTTTTTTAACACATTTTTTTTAACCTAAGAAAGAAAATACAAAAATTTCAATTTGAATATACATGTATCCGACTCTGCTTTCAACTATTGTCTCGAATACAAATGAATCTGGACTATTTTCATGTACAAACAAGTCTTCCATTTCTCAAAATGGAACATATATGTCCTTCAATTAATAAAATGGAACACGTAAGTTTTATTAATGTAACTATATATAGTGTAATATGAGATAAAAAAGAAGATTTGAGTAACGTAATATTCATAGGTGAAAACTGGCTTTTGTTATTGAAGAAATAAATAAAGATCAACTAACTATATATGTATGCTAATTGACATAAAAATAAGGTGTTTAATAATTGTAAGCGTTGAAAAAATAAAATAAAATAGAAAGATATTATTTAGAGTACAGCAGTTTGTTGGTGTTACAGTAATATAAAAGTGATTACTCACCGCACTTTTGTTGTTTTATAATGGATTTTAAAATATTTGGCCACTTGAAAATAATGTAGTTAGACGTGTAATAAAAATTAATAATTATGAATGACATTATTGGTTACTAGTCTTTTCATAGTAATATCAATAACTAACCACTAATGGTTGAGTGTCTTAATTAATCTAAGTGAGTTGAAAACGATGATTAAACCTATCTAATAAATTCAAACCAATTAGTATATTTTTTTTAGCAACATAAGGGTGAAATATTTCATACATTAAATATGTTTAATTAAGACATTTTTAACAATATGTGGGTCACAAGAAGGTAGTTTACACATGACTACAAAGCTAAAATATTATCAATATTAAGACAAAAAATGTACTATTATATATCAAAAAAATATTCTGAAAAATTTGCTAAAAAAAAAAAATTAAGTGTTTTAAGTGTTCAAAATATTTTTAAACTTGTAGTAACACATTTTTGACCTTACAGTGACAATAATTTGATTATATAGTAACATAATTTTGATCATGTAGTAAAACAATACTTGAAAGCGAAATAATATAGTTTAATCAAGTTTAATCCGAGTTTGACCCACAAATTTCTGTCCAAATTTACCTTAATTATCTATATTTCATATATGTAATATTTCATACTCCATAAGTTTTTTGTGCATATTCTCTCACTCAATTCCATCTTAATTGTAATTTCCTTCGAATAGTGATTGCAAATTAAAAAGAGTATTAAATAAATCTACAATATCGTAGCAATTTGGTAAGTTTGACCAAATAATTAAATCAAATTATTGAATCCTAGAGATCTATTAAGAAATTTTGTTTCGTGGCCCTTGTGGTACATGTCGCCATGTTCATGTAAGAATGGAACATCGATAATGGTGTGGTTTTTGGAAGACGAACGTACGCTCTATCAAATTTTTAACACGTGTCGTTTTTAATATTAATATTTTTTAAATTGGCAAAATTCATCATTTGTAAAATTGATTATTCATAAATAGACAATACATGTTGCAGATAGAAGCACCTCATTGATACAACTAACTACATATTCATGTAACATGTTGAATGATTACAACAAATAAATTCCATGTCACAAGTTGAATAATAATTAGGAAAAATAGAAAAAATAGAAATTTCCACCAAGTAATAAATGTAATAGCAATCTTGAAAGCACATGATAAACTGAGTCCCACATGGCCTTCCAATCAGACAATTTGACAGCTTTCCATTATTAACCATATCTTTTCCTTTCTTTCTTTTTGGCAATTCATTCATACCTATCATCAACATATATACCAACCATATAACATACACCACCAATCCCATCTCTTTTTCTTCTCAAACATGAATAATCAAGATATGAGTAGTTTTCATGATGATAATGACAAGGTTGAGGCTGAGGAACTATTGGAAGATTGCTGGTTTTTTGGCAATTTGCTCAACACAAAGCCAAGAATGCTCAGAAGTTACTCTGATCCTTGCTCCTCTTCAAACTACAACCAAGATTCAAATCTCTCATATGAAGAAACATATGATTCAATCAACAAACGCTCACCAGCCTTGCAAATAAAAGATCAAACACCACCAAAAGGGATTCAATCATCCTCATCAAAATCAGCTTTAATTCGTGCTCCTTCACTGCCTACAAGTTTGGAAAAAAATCAAGATTCTCAAGATGAAGAAGAGATTGAATTCTCCATGGGGAAATTAATAAGACAAGCTTCTTTGAACTACTCTCACTCTCATCCAACTCTGCCTCCAAGAAAACATGCTCATAAGGTACTAATTTATGAAACCAAATTCCAAATCACATTAAAAATTTGTTCTTTATTAGTATACTTAATCTTGATTGAAAAAAATTTACAGGGGGTGTCTAAAAATTTGTTCTTTATTAGTATACTTAATCTTGATTGAAAAAATTTTGCAGGGGGTTCTAAAAATTCAATCTTGACAAGGCAAAAATCAAGAAAGAAACATGAGCAAGAAAACAGTAAAAGCCCAATAAACAAATTAAAGACACAGAAGAGTTTCAAAGAGTTGGAATCTGAAGAATTGCAGGGTTTCAAGGATTTGGGATTCGATTTCAACAAAAAGGATTTGAGCCCAGATGTCGTAAGCATAATTCCGGGGCTTCAAGAGAAAGTGGAGGAAAATCGGACGGCGCGGCCGTATTTGTCGGAGGCGTGGGCGGCGCAGAGATCAGCGCCGCCGGTTCCGAGGCGGGGTGGGAAGAAATCGACGGACGATATGAAGGCGCAGATTAAGTTTTGGGCTAGGGCTGTGGCGTCTAATGTGCGCCAGGAGTGTTGACTGTTAACTGCATTATTATATATTCTCGAATATTCGTTTATTGATTAATAATTACTATTATAATCACATTTCATTTGATAAAAAGGAAAAAAAGTTAATTGAAATGATGATCATTTTTCGAATAATGGCTGCGTTCCCTCGTGAATAAAAAAGCACATTCTTTCATTTTAATTGATTAAAAGGTCTATTATTAGTGTTGCAATTTCACCTTGTGATGATAATTTTTGCTTTTTTTGCTTTAAAGTGACAACCAATAATCATACTATCTGTGTGGTTAGTTAGGAATTATCACGCGAATAAGGCTCGATTATTATTTTTACAATAAAAATTGTGTATTTCTGCCTTAAAAAGGAATATAAAATAAAAAACACCTTTTGAAGATTAATTTTTTTTGAAGATTAATGTTTGTCCATTTTGTTTAAAAAAGAAAAATCATGTCTGTCCATTTCTAATAATGGACTATTTAATCTCTCTCTAGGCGTCTGATAATTTTTAAAAATCTCTCTCTAGGCGTGTGGGGCCTTTAGACGTGGGATAAATTTACATACTACATATCTAGCAAAACACGTAAATCACTATCTGATTTTATTTTGTTATAACGTTTACTTTGGATTTTTTTTGTGATTTTGAAGGTTGATTTTTGAATTTTGATAATGTATTTCTCTCTTGTGTTTTTAGTATAAGAGAGTTTAATTTTATGTTAAATTAATATTTGTAAATTGAATGAAGTTATATTGTTTTACTATTATTAATGAAATTATAATAATTAAATGATTAGGTAATAATTGAAGTTACTATAGTTGTGTTAAACAATTGAGCAAGTGTAGAATTTTAAAATCGAAAGTAAATACCCTAAATCCGGTTTTAAAAATTGACACGCACAAGCAACTAAATATAAAATAAAACGTGACTTTAATAGGGGTTGCGTATATTTATCAAATTTGACATTGTCTTTTTGCATTGGTTGCATAAATTAATATGCCTACTAAAAGAAAACGTATAAAATAATAAAAGTAGTTGAGAAATTGATTTTAAAAAACGAGAGCATTCAAAGAATTTGGATTAAAATTTTGAAGTTTTGAGAATCAAAATTCGATTTTGTAAGTGAGAATACTTTTTTTTGATGAAAATGATGTTCTGAATAAATTGCATTTTATTGTTATTTTTTAACTTTTCAATTGTTTAGGGATTTTGTGTAATTTTCTAATTCCATAACACTAGGGTTTCATATTTTAGTGTTTTCCAAAATTTGTGGAAGGCAGTTTTGAAGATTTTATATTATTGAAAGGGTTGGTCTGCTATGGACTCGAGTGCATGTTGTGCACCCTAGTCCATGTTGCACTTTTCAGTTTACTAACTTACACTTTTTGATAAATGGTGTTGCATTTTTCAATTATTAAACTGTATAATAATATTTTTAGTAATAATTGAAAGTGCAACACCATTTATCAAAAAGTGCAAGTCATTAAACTGAAAAGTGCACATGAACTAGGGTGCACAACATGCACTCGAGTGCATACTAGACTTTACCTTATTGAAAACATGTTCTCAATTTTATTGAGATTCGTGTATTCTTTGAATCAACAATTTTTTATTCATGTTCGTTTTTATCACGTACGATGCATCAGAAAATGAGAACATAAATTGCCGTATTTCATCTTCTAATAATACTCCCCCCGTTCTGATAAAAGATATACATGAGTTTTAGGCACGGAGGTTAAGATATATAATATAATCCCCTTATATACTAATAGGGAGTTTAAATTGATGATGTGTCGTTTTGTGGTTAATTTGGCTTATGTGTCATTTTGTGGTTGATTTGACTTATGTGTCATAATTTAATGAAGTTGTAAATTTTAAAAAGTATGATGTGTAATTAAGTTATTGGTTAAGAAATGTTTCATAAACTCTTTCCAAATATTATATTCTTATTATTTTAACATTGACTAATTAAATTAAATTTTATTTTATTTACTTTAACTTTATTGTAGTATTCATTTTATTATTTAGTTTAATTTATTTTAGAACTATTTAATGTTCTTTTGAGTAAAATACAATCTAAAATTTATTTTTATTGGGGTGTACAATTCTTTTTTTAATTAGTTATTAAATTGTATTTTATAATTACTTTTATCTTATATCTCAAGTAATTTTTTTTGTAATTATTTTAAATTTATTATAAGTTTAATGCATTTAAAAAATAGAGCTCGAAAATATATATGTAAAACTTATTATATAATTTTATACATAATATTTATTATATAAATAATTATATTATTTTACAAGATTAACAAATTTGTTATATATACATAATACATTTCTTCTATAGTATATAATCCCCTTATATACTACTCCCTCCGTTCCACAGGAATTTGCACACTTTTTATAAATGGATGTTCCATACCAATTTGCACACTCCATAAAAGAAAATATCTTCATAACCCCCCACCCTCAAAATATACTCTTATTTACCCATATGCCTTTACTTTTCCACACTCAATTTACTTTTTACTTTACTTTATTCATAAATCTTTACAAAACTACCCCTCAAAACATCACTCACTACACATTTTCTAACACATTTCTTAAATTGTGTGCCCACCCAAGTGTGCAAGTTTCTATGGGACGGAGGGAGTAATAGGGAGTTTAAATTGATGATGTGTCGTTTTGTGGTTAATTTGACTTATGTGTCATTTTGTGGTTGATTTGACTTAGGTGTCATAATTTAATGAAGTTGTAAATTTTAAAAAATATGATGTGTAATTAAGTTATTGGTTGAGTAAGATATGTTTCATAAACTCTTTCCAAATATTATATTCTTATTATTTTAACATTGACTAATTAAATTAATTTTTATTTTATTTACTTAACTTTATTGTAGTATTCATTTTATTCTTTAGTTTAATTTATTTTAGAACTATTTAATGTTCTCCTGAGTAAAATACAATCTAAAATTTATTTTTATTGGGGTGTACAATTTTTTTTTAATTAGTTATTAAATTGTATTTTATAATTACTTTTATCTTATATCTTAAGTAATTTTTTTTGTAATTATTTTAAATTTATTATAAGTTTAATGCATTTAAAAAATAGAGGTCGAAAAAATATATGTAAAACTTATTATATAATTTTATACATAATATTTATTATATAAATAATTATATTATTTTACAAGATTAACAAATTTGTTATATATACATAATACACTACTTCTATAGTATATAATCCCCTTATATACTAATAGGGAGTTTAAATTGATGATGTGTCGTTTTGTGGTTAATTTGACTTATGTGTCATAATTTAATGAAGTTGTAAATTTTAAAAAGTATAATGTGTAATTAAGTTATTGGTTGAGTAAGATATGTTTCATAAACTCTTTCCAAATATTATATTCTTATTATTTTAACATTGACTAATTAAATTAATTTTTATTTTATTTACTTAACTTTATTGTAGTATTCATTTTATTTTTTAGTTTAATTTATTTTAGAACTATTTAATGTTCTTCTGAGTAAAATACAATCTAAATTTTTTTTTTAATTGGGGTGTACAATTCTTTTTTTAATTAGTTATTAAATTGTATTTTATAATTACTTTTATCTTATATCTCAAGTAATTTTTTTTGTAATTATTTTAAATTTATTATAAGTTTAATGCATTTAAAAAATAGAGCTCGAAAATATATATGTAAAACTTATTATATAATTTTATACATAATATTTATTATATAAATAATTATATTATTTTACAAGATTAACAAATTTGTTATATATACATAATACACTACTTCTATAGTATATAATTCTCTTATATACTACTCCAGGAAGTTTAAATTGATGATGTGTCGTTTTGTGGTTAATTTGGCTTATGTGTAATTTTGTGGTTGATTTGACTTATGTGTCATAATTTAATGAAGTTGTAAATTTTAAAAAGAGGTAATTACAAATTAAATCACGACATTTCGGTCATTTGCAATATAATCTAAACCTTAAAAGAATTGCAAATAAATCATAAACTTTAAATATTATTGCAAATTAGACTTCTTACAAGTTTACTTTGTCCTTGAATCATACCTTTTGATATTTGGTCTGATTGAAAAACAATATTGTTTTATTAAGGTGTTGTTATGTCATTAAGAAGTTTAAATTATGTTAGATTCGAACACAATTAAAATTGTCAAAAAGACTAAATTGCAACTATATTTAAAATTTGTGATTTATTTGCAATTACCTTAAGGTTTAGATTTGATTGCAAATGAGGAAAAAGTTATGATTTAATTTGTAATTAACTAAAATATTTATTCATTTAATTGTGTTGTGATTGATATTGAAGGTTACTTACGATTTATTAAGAGTTATTTTAATATTATTTGTTTCTGAACTTTTATAATTTTTTTAACACAAAAACTTATATGCAATATTGTATACATGCATTTCAGTCATTCACACACATGTTCTTTATAAATACACCCACAAGCTTAATTCACACACATTTTTTATAAATACACCCACAAGCTTAATTCACACACACATTTTTTATAAGTACACCCACAAGCTTAATTCACACACATTTTTTATAAATGCACCCACCGATAGAAATTGAACATGGTCGTCTTCTCCGAGCAGTTTTCGGTCACCTCAGACCGCGGTCGGACGCTGCAATTTACGATGACCTTAATCCTTAAATATTTTATATTTCTTTAAATATTCTTTAATACTAATTATTATGGGTCAATGTTATTTTGTATTACGGGCAATAATATATCTTACTACATGCAATAATATATGTTACTATATATTATAATGTGGGTTACTTAATCAATAAAAATATATATAAAAATATAAAAGAATCAGTATTACTATATAAAATTGTGTTATTACTACATGTAATAATTTGTTTTACTACATAAAAAATTATATGTTACTACATACTACAGTTTGAATTACTACATTGAATAGACGTTTGTTACTATATGTAACTTTATCAAATGATCTAATATTTTTTGCATCATCCTACAATAAAACATTTTGTATTACAACATGATTATTGTGTTTATCACATTCGATAATATATGTTACTACGTATTATAATGTGAGTTACTACATCAATAAAAACACTAGAAAAAACGCGTTACTAAATAAAAGAATTTGTATTATTATATAAATAGTTTGTGTTATTACTACATAAAATAATGTGTATTACTACATATTACAATTTGAATTACTACATTTAATATCCCGTATTCGACAATAAAATAAAAGATAAAAAAAATCACATAAACGAGTAAAATAAACGGATTAAAAATTTCGAATTAAGCTATTAGTGGGTGTATTTATAAAAAGTGTGTGTAAATTAAGTTTGTTAGTGTATTTATAAAAAATGTGTGTGTGAATTAAGTTTATGGGTGTATTTATAAAGAACATGTGTATGAATAACTGAAATGCATATATGCAATATTTCATACAAGACTAGCCCTTTTTTTAAAAGTTATTTTCATATTTATTAAATGTAAGGTGTTGTGGTTGATATTGAAGGTTGACTTACAATTTATTAAGAATTATTTTAATATTACTTAAATTGTTTGTTTTCGAAATTTTATAATTTTTTAAAAGTTGTTTTCATATTTATTAAATGTCAACGTCACATTTCGTTTGATTCTCACAAATTTTATTTATAAAATTAATTAACATAAGTGTAATTATTTTGTATAATTCAAAATATTATGTTAGTTAAACTTTTATATTATAATACAAAGCTATAATAAATATAATTGAAAAAAATGTTAAATCTTTTTAACAAAATAATTATAATTTTGTGAAATCAGTTTTTTAACAATATAATTAAAAAAATATGAAAAATTAAATTAAGTAAATAAATAAAAATTTATTATTAAATATTTAAAAATATATTTAAAATTCCGTGTAATACACGAGTTCTACAATAGTAAATACATATATTAGAGATGATACGATTGAAAGAGAAAAATATAATTAAACGTGAGATGATAAATTTGCTAAAAATGGAATATGTAGCTTTTATTAGGATGAAAAAAAAAAGGGTTAAGATAGTTTTTTTCACGTTCACAAAGACATTTCTTTTCCCGAGTATTCCTACACCATGTCAATTCATGTTTATAAATACATAGAGACAGTATGTTTTTCAATGGGTAACTTTTCACTTTAATTTATAAATTAAAAGGCTCTAGAATTTTAAACAAGTTATTAGGTCTCACATATAATCTCTATTTAATTTCTAAATAAACCAATAGCATCAGATTTAGTTCAATTTTTATTTTATTTTCTCACTTCTTGCACTCTGATTTTTTTTTTTGTACGTCATATATAGGATATGGGCTTTAGTTAGTTTTTGGGCCTGCTGCTGCTTTTGTTGCTTGGATCAGGCCATTTTCAAGGCCTGGACTGTTATGTTGGGTTAGAGGAGATGATAGACTTCTTTTGAGATTAATTACTAGTGTGATCAACTTTTATAATTTTAAAAATTTTAAAAATTAAATATCATCCTAATCAAATCTAATCAGTTTTTGATGTCAAACATGATCTAGGAGGATGTTTGTTTTAGGATTTTGAGAATTTTAAAATCTAGTGAATTTTATGTTTGTTTTGAGATTTAAGTAGGGTAAAATTTAACTTTATAGCATATGATTATAGGTGTTTATATATGTTTTATAGGTATTTAACTATTCATATAGGGTTTGAAAGTATTTATAGAGTTGACTTTTATAGAATTTATAGGTATCTATATGGTAGAATTTTGAAATCATAAATCTAAATCTCAAACTAGAACATGAATGAGATTTCAAAATCCAAATTTCTAACCCCAAAACAAACATCCTCTGAGGAATTGACTATTTGCACCTCCATTTAGGAGGTCTGCACACCCCACCCAAATTTTGTCTAGGATAGATGCACCCCCTAATTATCATAAATACCATTTTATCTATAAAATATCTCTACTAACCACAACCCCAAACCCTTATTTGTAATTCCACAATTTATCAACTCTCATTTCCCACCCCCAACCATCCGTCACCCCCTCTCTCTTTTGTTTTTCTTTTCTTTTGTGTTTTTCCTCTTCCTTCTCCACCTACCCGCCCACACACCCCCTTGCCACCGCCCACCCCAAGCCCCCAAATCTCCAAAGCCCATGCGCCCTGCTGTTTAATTACTATGTCTCGTTTTGTGTTTTTCTTTTGTTTTGTGTTTGACTTGTCTCGTTTTTCAACACTTTTTAAGTACTTTACAATTCGAGCCTCACAAGCGTATGGGTCCGATTGTAGTACGTAAATACGACCAAGTAGTTTGTTCGTTCCAAGGATTTAATTGAGTGCAAACGAATCCCTAAAATTACGAGTATGCATGATATTGTAATAACTACACGTGTTGTTTGGATTTTTGGAAATAAGAACAAAAGTATTAAACTAGATTAACTAAAGTAATAAGAAATAGTGACAAGAAATAACAAGTTATCTAAATTTCGTTGGAAATTGCAAGAGAATGGTATTGCCTCGGGTGTTTCCATTTTGTGAGTAATTAATGAACTAGTGAACCAATTACATGAATGAGCGATGAATTCAGATTAAGTTAAAGGCTATCACATATGTGTGCAAACCCCCTCGAAAGGCATAGGCTAACAACGTGCATTGATTAGCAATTATAGGATCTAACCAAATACCATAAGCGCATAAGATAGTGTTTTATAAATACTTTCAACACGGTTACTAATATTCATAAAACGCCCTCTCACCAAACTCCTAGACGACCTCTATTCGTTTAGTGTCTAAAGTTGTCGGTCTAGCAATTAACCCTCTCTCGGTTAAGCTAATTACTACTTATCTTCTATTCAATTGACCAAAGCTCACACTCACACCCCAATCATGCGAACCCAACTCTCGTTGCAATTAACATAATCGAAAATATTTGCTAATAGGGTTGATCAATCAAATGAATCCCATGTAATTACTTCACCATTAAGAAATTATACTAAATTCCCATCAAAACATCCACACCCAAGGCAATTGGGGATTAGCCCATGGTTCTAGAAGAGAATCCCATGGCTACAACAACAAATAACATCAAATTCATAACACAAATAACAATAGAATTGAGAAATTAAGAAAATATCAAATTGAATTGTAAAATAGAGTAATATCACCTTGATCATGAAAATGTAGCTACAAAACGATGTAATAGACGATGCCCGATGATAATCATAGCTTGATTTGAAGTAAAAACCACTATTCTATCTAATCTAATGAAGAAATTAAACTAAACTATGAAGAACACCTACAACTATGTGTTTGTGTGTGAGAAAATGCTTGGAAAAGGAGGATGACCCCTTTTCTAAAACTCAAATTGGAGCTATTTATAGTTGGGGTAGAAGTCTTGGACGAAATTTGCACTAAGGTCCCTAGAAAATGGAGAAAATGGGCCAAAACCCCCGAAATACGAAGCATTTGAGTGAAATGGGGCTTGGCGGGGTGAAATGACCTGGCCGGGTGGTTTTACCCGGCCAAAATACGAAGGTCTTGATGGAAAATGGCATGGCCGGGCCAAAGTGACCCGCCCAGGTGGTTCTACCCGGCCAAAACCTTCGATGGGTGAACTAATAAAAAACGTGGGTGTACAGCACTGTGGCCGGGTGGAAGTAACCCGGCCGGGTAGAAATGTGGTCCGGCCTCGTCATTTTTCGTTCCGTTGTATCTCGAGCTTCCGACCTCCGATTGACTTTATTCTTTTTTTCATTCCACACCATTTTTCGAGACGAATCCAATGGTGCAATCCTCTCTTCAGTATAGTGGAGTATGGTCGGTGTTTTGCTTCCAAAATACATCGTTTTTTCTACAAAATCGACAAAACACTACCTTTCTCTTATTTTGACCAAAACAATGATAATCAACCAATAATTCAATAAAATCAACATCAAATGAGCTTCAAATATGCATCTAAATCGTGTAAATTCCACCCGAATCAACTCCCCCAAACTTAAAGTGTTGCTCGTCCTCGAGCAACGAAAGAATTACAACATGAGGGTGAAATTTACAACTAGATGATCAATGAAAGATACCACGTATCAAATGACATGAAATGAATTCTTCTTCCTCAAGATACATTCTAAAAAATGATCACAAGTTCAATATTGAAGATCCAACTAATTACTCACACTGTCACACATGCTCAACACACAACAACAAGTGATGGTGATGACAATATCAAAATGTTCAAGTTCAACTCCCTAGATATAGTGTTTCTCTCAAACACTCAAATAAATTAAGGACAATAAACACTCATCAATCAAATCATGCATTGCAATTCCTATATGCTTGCCCAAGCTCTACCATCTTTACACCACAAACATGTTCAACAATGGGATCAATAGGGCTTAACCAAGGACGTAACATTGGCTCTTTGGACGGGGTAAGATGAATATGGAAAAAGTGACTCGTCTAGTGGAGAACGAAAGTTTTTTTTTTCAACAATTCAAGCTCGTGCTCTTAACTTTTATAACTTTCATTCTCACTTTTCATATAAATTCTTCAAATGCATTCATCTTCTCATCTTTTTAGCCAATTTCTTTTCTTTTTAAGCTATTGGGGCTCATTGTCCCTCTTTTCTTTCTCAATTTTTATTTTTACTTCTATCTCTTTTTTCTCTTTTCACAACTTTGCCAATTTGTCTCTTCAAACCAAAGGCACTAAAACACATGTTTTACCACTTTCTTTTTATTCTCCACAATTTGGATATCAAAGGCTCAAAATGTTAAGTGGTTAAACATTGTAGGTTGCCAAGAAAATGGGAAATCAAGCTCAAACGGGCTAACTACGGAAGATTACTTTGGTTATTTGGAAAATTTTGGCTAAGTGATTGACTTGGATGTATTTTTGCACTTTTTTACAACTATACGATCCCCACAAGCGTATGGGTTCGTTAGTAGTATGATAAGTATACCAAGTAAAATTTCGTTCCAAGGACTTAATTGAGTGCTAGTGAATCCCTAAAGTTACGAGTATGCATGCTATTGTAGTAACTACACGTGTTTGTTTGGATTTTTGGGAATAAGAACAAAAATGTTAAACTAGATTAACTAAAGTAATGAAAACTAGTGACAAAAATAACGAACTATCTAACTTTCTTTTGGAAAGTGCAAGGGAAGGGTATTGCCTCGGGTGTTTCCGTTTTGTGAGCAATTAAGTGAACTAGTGGACCAATTACATGAATTTACTACAACTTTGGTTAAGTTAAAGGCTATCACGTAGGTGTGCAAACCCCCTCGAAAGGCATAGGTGAACATCGTGCATTGATTAGCAATTATAGGATCTAACCAAATACCATAAGCTCCTAAGATAGTGTTGCATAAGCACTTTCAACACGGTTACTAATGCTTATGAAACGCCCTCTCACCAAACTCCTAGACGACCTCTATTCGTTTAGTGTCTAAAGTTGTCGATCTAGCCATTAACACCCCTCTCGGGTGAGCTAATTACTAATTAACTTCTATTCAATTGATCAAAGCTCACACTCACACTCCCAATCATGCTACCCAACTCTCGTTGCAATAAACATAATCGAACATGCTCGCTAATAGGGTTGATCAACCAAATGAATCAATCAAAGTACAACTCTAGAAACATAAACACCAAAATTATAAGCTAATCATGCAATTAATACACAATTACACTAAATTCTCATCAAAACATCCACACCCAAGGCAATTGAGGATTAGCCCATGGTTCTAGAAGAGAATCCCATGGCTACAACAACAAATAACATCAAACTCATAATAAAATAACAAGAGATTGAAGAAATTAAGAAAATACCAAATTGAATTGCAAAATAGAGTAATATCACCTTGATCATGCGAATTTAGCTACAAAACGATGTAATAGACGATGCCCGATGATAATCGTAGCTTGATTTGAAGTAAAACCACTATTCTATCTAATCTATTGAAGAAATTAAACTAAAAATGAAGAACACCTACAACTATGTGTTTGTGTGTGAGAAAATGCTTGGAAAAGGAGTAAGACTCTCTTCTAAAACTCAAATTGGAGCTATTTATAGTTGGGGTAGAAGTCTTGAATTAATTTTGCAATTAGGCCCTTGAAATATGGAGAAAATGGGCCAAAAACCCCGAAAATGATGTGACCCGGCCGGGTGGCTCCCACCCGGGCATGCCACCCGGCCAAAAGACGAAGCAAGTGGAAAATTGGCCTTGCCCGGGTCGAAACCACCCGGCCGGGTGGGTTTCACCCGGGCCAAATTCGAACATCTTCAAAATCTGCCCTTGCCCGGGTGGTTTTGACCCGCCCGGGTCGTTTTTGACCTGCCCGGGTCGATTTTGACCCGCCCGGGTCGATTCTACCTGGGCATGCTTTTTTGTCTCTTCATATCTCGAGCTTCCGACCTCCGATTGACTCGATTCTTTTTTTCATTCCACTCCGTTTTTCGAGACGAATCCAACGGTGCACTCCTCTTTCTGATCCAGTAAAGTATGGTTGGTGTTTTGCTCCAAATTCCCTCGTATTTCCTACAAAATTGACAAAACACAACCTTTCTCTCATTTCGGCTTAAACAATCATATTCAATGCATAATTCAATGAAATCCACATCAAAACATGCTTCATATGTGCTCCTAAAACGTGTAAATTCCACCCGAATCAACTCCCCCAAACTTGAAGTGTTGCTCGTCCTCGAGCAACGAAAGAATTACAACATGAGGGTGAAATTTACAACTAGACGATCAATGAAAGATCCCACGTATCAAATGACATGAAATGAATTCTTCTTCCTCAAGATACATTCTTAAAATGATCACAAGTTCAATATTGAAGATCCAACTCATTACTCACACATGCTCTACACACAACAACAAGTGATGGTGATGACAATATCAAGATGTTCAAGTTCAACTCCCAAGATATAGTGTTTCTCTCAAACACTCAAACAAATTAAGGACAATAAGCACTCATCAATCAAATCATGCATTGCAATTCCCATATGCTTGCCCAAGCTCTACCATCTTTCCACCACAACCATGTTCAACAATGGGATCAATAGGGCTTAACCAAGGACGTAACATTGGCTCTTTGGACGGGTAAGATGAATATGGAAAAAGTGACTTGTCTAGTGGAGAATGAAAGTTGTTATTCCACAATTCAAGCTCGTGCTCTTAAGGTTTACAACCTTCCTTCTCACTTTTCCTTTAAGTTCCTCAAATGCATTCATCTCCTCATCTTTTTCTAGCCAATTTATTTTCTTTTAAGCTCTTGGGGCTCATTGTCCCTCTTTTCTTTCACATCATTTTTTTTCACTTCCATCTCTTTTTTCTCTTTTCACAATTTTGCCAAATTGTCTCTTCAAACCAAAGGCACTAAAGCACATGTTTTACCACTTTCTTTTTATTCTCCACTAGATTTGGATATCAAAGGCTCAAAAGGTTAAGTGGTTAAACATTGTAGGTTGCCAAGAAAATGGGAAATCAAGCTCAAACGGGCTAACTACGGAATATTACTTTGGTTATTGTGAAAAATTTGGCTAAGTGACTTGTAATACGAAAGATGGCCTACATCATATCTCAAAGTATCACACAAGCATGATTTCAAGCAAGAACTTGGGCAAGTTCTAGAAAAGCAAGCAATGAATTGATTCACTCACAAATGAAATAAACCGGATTAATGCTCGGTTCAAAGCTCAACTCTCACCGGTTCATTAAAGACTCAAACATTCATCAATCACCACCACAAATAACTCATTGTGCATGCAAAACATGCATAGGCAACAAGATGACAACAACACAAACAACATGATTCATTACAATCATGTACACATTCAAGGAATCAAATTCACAACAAATCACTATCAAATGTGTCTCAATGATCATTAAGCTCAAATTACACACATACACAAGAGTACACATTGGTGTCAATAGAAAATGTAAAAACGAACATACCCCCCCAAACTTTTTCATTGCAAAGCAATTAAAAGTTTGGAAAAATAGTGTTGCATTGATATTGACACCAAGTGCTAACCATACAAATCTACACACATGGGCCACTATCCCAACAATTAACACTAAGAGTAGCTAAGCAATCAATATTATGAACAAGAATATAAATTCCACTACCCCCCCAAACTTAGTAATTGCTATGCAATTCCTAAGTTTGGAGTGGGCGTACCTCTCACGATTGCTATAGCTACACCTTCTTCAAAGCTCAAAGTTCCACTTTCGATCTCCAATCGTCCATTCAATCCAAGCTTCTCCAACTAACATCAAAACTCACAAACACATCAAACTAAACTAACAAAGCAAATAAAATGAGCAAGAAATGAAATAAAGCAAGTAAAAATGGGTTGCCTCCCATTTAGCGCTAGGTTTAACGTCCTATGCCGGTTGGAACTTAACAAGTTCATACTTCTCTTTCTTTGAATGGAGGATGATAGTACTTGACATTGTGCTCATCGGTGATGAACACTTCATCCTCCTCACTTTCCAACGCAATGCCTCCTCCATAGACCAATTTCTTCATGACCAACATTTTCCGTTCCTTGATCTTCATCTTTCCAAGGACTTCCATCACTCCCAAGGTGCCCCATACCACCTTATCTCCAATTTCAAAACCCTTTTCGATCTTTCTCTCCTTTAAACTCTTCCTTTTCCTTTCTTCATCTTCAATATCCTCAAGGAACTTATCAAAACTCTTCTCCTTATAAAACTCCCCCAAACTTGAGTTTTGCTCAAGTTTGGGAGTTTGCTTCAATTTGTTATCATCTCCCGGATCTTTCAATGAGACTTTTGGTAATGGCTCTTTCACATAAATGTCACCTTCTTGGATGGAGGGGAATTCCTTCTTTCTTGGGGAACTCTCAATTGAGCCATACTTGGAGAAAATCACTTTCTCTCCATTCACCTCCAATGTTACCTCCCCTTTTCTCAAATCGATGTTTGCTCCCCCCGTGGCAAGAAACGACCTCCCAAGAATCAATGGGATATTTGCCTATTCTTTCATATCTAACACCACGAAGTCGGCCGGAATGATGAACTTGTCAATCTTCACCAATACATCTTCAATGATCCCTTTAGGATGGGTGATGGAACGATCCGCTAATTGGAGAGTAATTGATGTGGGCACTACTTCTCCAAGTCCCAAACGCTTGAAGATTGAAAGTGGCATCAAATTGATGCTAGCTCCCAAATCACAAAGAGCTTTCATCATGGGACCATCACTAATTTCACATGGGAGAGTGAAACTACCCGGATCCTTGAGCTTTTCGGGAGGGGTTCGTTGAAGGATAGCACTACACTCTTCGGTCAACTTGATCTTCTCATCATCCACTAGTTTCTTTTTGTTTGCTATTGCATCCTTTAGAAACTTCATGTAATGAGGTATTTGCTCTAAAGCATCCGAAAGTGAAAGATCAATGTGGATTTTGTTGAAGATATCCAAAAACTTCCCAAACTTCTCATCCATTTTCTTCATGTATCTTCCCGGGTATGGAAGTGGCTCATATGTAATGGGCACCCACCATCTATCACAAGGTACCTCAAGCTTCTTCTTCTTCTTCAAATCTTTTGCAATTCTCCACTTTGGAATTCTTGGAGCAACCTCTCCACTTCCAACTTTTTCTATCCTCTTCTTTTCCTCTTCCTCCCTTTCTTTTGCCTTCAACACTTCACCCTCTTCCAATTCAATTGAAGAAACTCCATAATGTTCACCACTTGAAATTGTAATAGCATTACAATGCTCACGTGGGTTTACCTCGGTGTTTGAGGGCAATTTACCCTTTGTATGTTGAGATCCAATGGAAGTTGTCAATTGTCCCATTTGGAATTCCATCGCTTTTTGATTACTCAAGAGTTGAGCAAGGATGGACTCGGTTGCTTCGACTTTCTTCTCAATTGTTTCAAATCTCTTATCACTCATATCCATCCTCTTCATGAGGTGTGCAAGAAGCTCATCCGTGGAGGATTTCCCTTCTCCACTTGGTAGTTTTGCTCCGGGATCAAATCCGGGAGGATATTGAATAGCACCTTTAGGATTCGAATATGACAAATTCTCATTCCTCCGAAAATTCGGGTTTTGAGGGGCTTGGTATTGAGGGGATGGTCCCCCTTGACCTTGAGATGATGAAGATTGCCCTTGGAATCGGTTTTGAGGAGGAGCTTGATATCCTTGACCACGATTTAGATATGGTGGTTGGCCTTGATATTGTCGATTCCCTTGAAAATTTTGTGGATATCCTTGTTGACCCATGTATTGCACTTCTTCCATATGTCCCAATTGAGGATCTTCTTGCACAAAGGATAAATGATTATCTCTTGTTTGAGATAAAACATTTACCTTTTCAATGAGTGTAGACATCATTGCTCTTATGCTATCATTAGCATCCACTTGGGCTACCCGATTTTGTGCTCCACGGTCTACTCTCGTCTTGAAAGTATTGCTTGCTATCCCCTCTATTATGTCATTGATCTCCTCCACCGATTTCATCCAAAATGAACCCCCCGCACAAGCATCAATATGGTGTTGATCTTCCAATCGTAACCCACCAACGAACCAACATGTTGTTTGTTCTATTGGGAAACCATGATGGGGGCATGTGATGAGAAGACTCGTAAATCTTTCCCATGCTTCTTTAATTCCCTCATTTGGACCTTGTTTGAACGTCGAGATCTTTTGCTTGGCTTCCATCGTCTTTGAAGGTGGGTAGTACTTCAATAGAAATCTTTTCTTCAAATCTTCCCACGTCCTCACTTCTCCGGCGGGAATGCTTGATTGTAGCCAATCTTTTGCTTTCCCCGACAATGTAAACGGAAATAGCCTCATCTTTTTAGCATCTTCCGACACTCCATTTTGCTTGAGAGTGTCGGCTATCTCCAAGAATTGAGCAAGGTGTTCATTCGGGTCTTCCTCAAATCCTTCCTCCGTCCTTCCTTCAAATTGTCTCTCCCTCAACATCCTTAATAAAGAGGCACTAATCTCGAAATTGTTTGCCTCCACCCTTGGTCTTGCTAACCCATCGTAATGCTCTCTAGGTTGAGGCTCAAAATATTCCCTCATTGGCCTTCCATGGTAAACACGTTGAGGCTCTTCCATATGTGGAGGAGGAGGATGTATTCCTCTTGAATGTGTTGAGGTGGAGGATATTGGTAAGGTAGAGGGTAAGGGTGTTGAGGTGGTGGATATTGATGAGGTTGAGGTGGTGGATAGTAGGCTTGTTGTGGAGGTGGATAAGGGTAAGGATAGTATCCTTCATATGGAAGGTGGTTTTGAGGTGGATATTGTGGATTGGGATTATGGAGATTTGGTGGAGGGTTTGGAGGTGGATTCCCTCCAACTTGGTTTGCAACTTGGTTGTTCTCTCTTTGAGGATCATCATCTCCATTTGGTGGAGGAATCATCTCTTCAATGTTTTCCATCTCAAATGGTTCTTCTACGACTCTTTGTCGGTTCCTACTTCGATTCCTTCTTCTTGCGTGTGCCTCGATCTCAAGGTCTAATGGTTCAAGATTTCCTCCATGTGATCTTGTGATCATGCACCTACAAAAGAAAAATGTCAAAGTCCACAAAGATGAACAAAAACAAAATAACAAAAAGAAATGCTACTATCAATAACACTTAACAAACTCTAAGTCTCACTAAAAACACTCGCTTAAGTCCCCGGCAGCGGCGCCATTGACTTGGATGTATTTTTGCACTTTTTTACAACTATACGATCCCCACAAGCGTATGGGTTCGTTAGTAGTATGATAAGTATACCAAGTAAAATTTCGTTCCAAGGACTTAATTGAGTGCTAGTGAATCCCTAAAGTTACGAGTATGCATGCTATTGTAGTAACTACACGTGTTTGTTTGGATTTTTGGGAATAAGAACAAAAATGTTAAACTAGATTAACTAAAGTAATGAAAACTAGTGACAAAAATAACGAACTATCTAACTTTCTTTTGGAAAGTGCAAGGGAAGGGTATTGCCTCGGGTGTTTCCGTTTTGTGAGCAATTAAGTGAACTAGTGGACCAATTACATGAATTTACTACAACTTTGGTTAAGTTAAAGGCTATCACGTAGGTGTGCAAACCCCCTCGAAAGGCATAGGTGAACATCGTGCATTGATTAGCAATTATAGGATCTAACCAAATACCATAAGCTCCTAAGATAGTGTTGCATAAGCACTTTCAACACGGTTACTAATGCTTATGAAACGCCCTCTCACCAAACTCCTAGACGACCTCTATTCGTTTAGTGTCTAAAGTTGTCGATCTAGCCATTAACACCCCTCTCGGGTGAGCTAATTACTAATTAACTTCTATTCAATTGATCAAAGCTCACACTCACACTCCCAATCATGCTACCCAACTCTCGTTGCAATAAACATAATCGAACATGCTCGCTAATAGGGTTGATCAACCAAATGAATCAATCAAAGTACAACTCTAGAAACATAAACACCAAAATTATAAGCTAATCATGCAATTAATACACAATTACACTAAATTCTCATCAAAACATCCACACCCAAGGCAATTGAGGATTAGCCCATGGTTCTAGAAGAGAATCCCATGGCTACAACAACAAATAACATCAAACTCATAATAAAATAACAAGAGATTGAAGAAATTAAGAAAATACCAAATTGAATTGCAAAATAGAGTAATATCACCTTGATCATGCGAATTTAGCTACAAAACGATGTAATAGACGATGCCCGATGATAATCGTAGCTTGATTTGAAGTAAAACCACTATTCTATCTAATCTATTGAAGAAATTAAACTAAAAATGAAGAACACCTACAACTATGTGTTTGTGTGTGAGAAAATGCTTGGAAAAGGAGTAAGACTCTCTTCTAAAACTCAAATTGGAGCTATTTATAGTTGGGGTAGAAGTCTTGAATTAATTTTGCAATTAGGCCCTTGAAATATGGAGAAAATGGGCCAAAAACCCCGAAAATGATGTGACCCGGCCGGGTGGCTCCCACCCGGGCATGCCACCCGGCCAAAAGACGAAGCAAGTGGAAAATTGGCCTTGCCCGGGTCGAAACCACCCGGCCGGGTGGGTTTCACCCGGGCCAAATTCGAACATCTTCAAAATCTGCCCTTGCCCGGGTGGTTTTGACCCGCCCGGGTCGTTTTTGACCTGCCCGGGTCGTTTTTGACCCGCCCGGGTCGATTCTACCCGGGCATGCTTTTTCGTCTCTTCATATCTCGAGCTTCCGACCTCCGATTGACTCGATTATTTTTTTCATTCCACTCCGTTTTTCGAGACGAATCCAACGGTGCACTCCTCTTTCTGATCCAGTAAAGTATGGTTGGTGTTTTGCTCCAAATTCCCTCGTATTTCCTACAAAATCGACAAAACACAACCTTTCTCTCATTTCGGCTTAAACAATCATATTCAATGCATAATTCAATGAAATCCACATCAAAACATGCTTCATATGTGCTCCTAAAACGTGTAAATTCCACCCGAATCAGTGACGTGTAGTACGAAAGATGACCTACATCATATCTCAAAGTATCACACAGGCATGATTTCAAGCAAGAATTTGGGCAAGTTCTAGAAAAACAAGCAATGAATTGATCCACTCAAAAATGAAATAAATCGGATTATTGCTTGGTTCAAAGCTCAACTCTCACCGGTTCATTTAAGACTCAAACATTTATCAATCATCACCACACATAACTCATTGTGCATGCAAAACATCTATAGGCAACAAGATGACAACAACACAAACAAGATGATTCATTCTAATCATGTACACATTCAAGGAATCAAATTCACAACAAATCACCATCAAATGTGTCGCAATGATCATTAAAGCTCAAAGTGCACACATACACAAGAGTACACATTGGTGTCAATAGAAAATGTAAAAACGAACATACCCCCTCCCCCCAAAAAAAAATTTCGTTGCAAAGCAATTAAAAGTTTGGAAAAATAGTGTTGCATTGATATTGACACCAAGTGCTAACTATACAAATCTACACACATGGGCCACTATCCCAACAATTAAAACTAAGAGTAGCTAAGCAATCAATGTCATGAACAAGAATATAAATTCCACTACCCCCCAAACTTAGTAATTGCTATGCAATTCCTAAGTTTGGATTGAGCGTACCTCTTACGATTGCTATAACTACACCTTCTTCCAAGCACAAAGTTCCACTTTCGATCTCCAATCGTCCATTCGATCCAAGCTTCTCCCACTAACATCAAAACACACAAACACATCAAACTAAACTAAAAAATAAAATAAAAAATGAACAAGAAATGAAATAAAGCAAGTAAAAATTGGTTGCCTCCCATTTAGCGCTAGGTTTAACGTCCTATGCCGGACGAAACTAAATGAGCTCATCGAAAAGGCCATGGATATCGGACCTCATTCCCCTTGTATTTCAACCTTTGAGCTTCAAACTCATGGAGGTTCTTATGAATTGAAGACTTATCATCCACATGTTTCTTCCATGCTTTCATCCATGTAGGCTCCTCTTACTCTTTCCACTCCCCCTCTTTCCATTTCTCTCCCTTTTTCCCAAGGATGCCCAAACACTTCTCAATTTCTTTCTTTGGATCAAAGTGATCAAGAGGCAAAATGAAATCAATAGAAGCATCAATATCAATTAAAGAGTAAATTGAAGAGTTTAAAGGTTTAGAAATGCTCATTTCACTATTCAAGTCGTCTCGTGATGCTTCTTGATTTTCTTGTTCTTTGTTGCTCATGTCCATCAAAGGACATTCCTCTTCATCTCCTTTGTCAAAAAGCTTGACATCTTCAACCTCCTCTTCTTGCATTTTTTTCACGGCGATGGCCAATTGTCCAAGTTGGAATTCCATCGATTTTTTATTACTAACAAGTTGAGCAAGGATGGAGTCGGTTGCTTCGGATTTCTTCTCACTTGCCTCCAACCTTTTTTTACTTACATCCAACTTTTTCAACAATAGTGCAAGAAACTCTTTTGTAGTATCACTTTCTTCATTGTTTGGTGGCGAATGAGCATTGCTTTCCCACTCTTGAGATTGATAAAGAGAAGGAACTTGTTGCATTTGATAATCGTCAAACCAAGGTTCCTCCATAGGTGGAGGAGGAGGTGGACGATACAACTCTTCTGGTGGTGGGGGAGGATATTGATATGGATGTGGAGGTGGAGGTGGAGGATAATATCCTTGAGGAGGAGGTGATGCTTCTTCATTCCTCCAATCTTGATAATAGGAGGGAACTTGTTCCATTTGATAATGGTGATCAAAGTTCCTCCAACTAGGGTTGACAATGGGGCGGGTAAAAACCCGGACCCGCATAAAACCGGCCCGTACGGGACGGGTAAATACCCGGTCAAACGGATCCCGAGGCGAGTAAATACCCGATCAACGAATACCCGTCGAGTACGGGACGGGTAATGGGATTGCATATACCTGACCCGACCCCGACCCGTGTATATATATATATATATATTAAAAATTAATATATATATATATATATAATATTAATTTATTAATTCTCCCCTCTCCATTGGTAAGGCATCTAACAATTGTAACTAATTAGAGTATATAGAGTGGTGGTAGGATTTAGTGATTTACTGTACTTTATTTCTGCCGATTTAGGATGGCTTTTAAAATTGCAGCCGATTTACTCTATTTTCAAAAAAGACTTAGATCTTTAGATTATTTATTTATTTTGTGATTAATTGTTTATGAGTTATAACTTTATGTTATATTTAAAATTTTATGTTTTATTTAATGTTGGAATTGATGTTTTATTATAGTTTTAAGAGTTGATTTTAATGTGCTATTTTATTTAAATAAATAGATTATTTTTTTAAAAATGATGGTGGGGCGGGGCGGGTTTACCCGCCGGATTCACGGGACAAAACGGGGCGGGGCGGGTAACGGGTCTAAAAATTTTTGGCGGGACGGGTCCTAAGAAAGGCCAAACCCGTCCCATACCCGCCCCGTTGCCAACCCTACCTTCAACCATCGTAGCGCATATCTCCATGTTGTGGAGGATAAACCATACCATTTTGATCATAGCATTGATTCCATTGGTATTGGTTGTATCCACCCATCAAGACGATTAAGTTCACACCTACACAAAATCAAGTATCAAAGCCCACAAAAGAAACGAAAAAGAAACGAAAAATAATTGAGAGTGCATTAGTAAAAAAATATAAAAAAAATTAGAAAAAAAAAATAATAAAAAAATTCCGGTCCGGACCGGAAAATTCCGGTCTTGGACCGGACCGGAAGACCGGAATCCAAAATTTGGTGGACCGGAGACCGGACCGAAATCTAATCGGTCGGTCCGGTTCTGGTCCGGTCCGATTCCGATCTTTTTTTCGGTCCGAGTTTTTTTTTGAACACTCCTAGTCGTTTTTATCAAATTGTTGTTCGATTAAAAATAAAAATAAACAAAAATAAAGTAAAATTCAACTTTATAACAATATTCATTTACTATCATAGCAAAAATGTTCATTTACTATCTAAGTTGTTGATATGTTCAATAATAAATAATTTTCTTATACTTTTCAGTTATGTTTATTTATAAATAATTTTCTTATACTTTTCAGTTATGTTCATTTACTATCTAAGTTGTTGATATGTTTAATAATAAATAATTTTCTTATATTTTTCAGTTATAGTGACTTACACTTTTTAGTACTATCTAAGTTGTTGATATGCTCAATAATAAATAATTTTCTTATATTTTTCAATTATAGTGACTTACACTTTTTAGTAATATTGTGTTGCACTTTTCAGTTATAGTGACTTGCAATTTTAACTAATATTGAATTGCATTTTTCAGTTATACTCACTTGTACTTTTTAATAAAAAATGTGTTGCATTTTTCAGTTATAGACACTTACACTTTTCAGTTATAGTGACTTACACTTTTTAGTTATACTAACTTACATTTTTCAGTTATACTGACTTGCACTTTTTTATAATATTGTGTTGCACTTTTCAGTAATATTGACTTACACTTTTTAGTAATATTGTGTTGCACTTTTCAGTTATACTGACTTGCACTTTTTATAATATTATATTGCATTTTTCAGTTATATTGACTTACACTTTTTAGTAAAATATTGTGTTGCACTTTTTAGTTATATTGACTTACACTTTTTAGTAATATTGTGTTGCACTTTTCAGTTATACTTGTATTTCACTTTTTAATTATAATGACTTATACTTTTAGTAAATATTGTGTTGCACTATTCTATTATATCGACAAACATTTTTAATAACATACCTATAAAAGAAACTCAATATTTTAATAAGTATGTGAATTGTGTAAATGGCGTGTATATGAATCTTTAAGGTTGAGGTACATACAGTGACGGACCCAGAAATTTTGGATTGGGGGGCCCGATTTACAATACTATAAATAAAAAATAATATTATAAAATTTTGTATCTACAAACAAAAATTTATTATAAAATTTTCAATAAACCTCATTTTATTAATTTAAATTTAAAGACTTTTGTTAAAAAAAAATTAATTTTAACTGTCTTACCTCATAATAAGTGAAACAGTGTTAAAATTTAACGTGCATTCTCGTTGAGACATTAGTCAACAAATGTAGAACTTAAAATATATCTCTCATATCCAGTGATGACTTGCATACCTTAACAAGTTCACTTTTGAATTTTTAGTGATGTGTGAGGTCAAATAAATGAGGAGTATTTTGAGTGATTTAGTGAGATTTAAATGGAGTTTAATGAGGTTAAATAAATGAGAAGGGTTTAAATGTGATCCAGTGAGGTGTAAGAAAGAATGTGGTGACAATTTTAGAAATAAAATAATGTAGGAGAGTATATTTTTAGGTGATTTAGTGAGGCTTAAATGTAATTTAGTGAGGTGTAAAAGATAATTTAGTGAGATGTAGGAAAGAATGTGGATCCAAAATGAGTGACAATTTTGAAAATAAAATAATGTAGTAAGATTATTTATTTTTTAGATTATTTACGTATTATAAGTGTGCTAAATACTTTGAAATGTCTCAATAAAAAAATGAACGAATAATTACGAGACGGAAGAAATATATATATAAAAAAAATTAAAAAAAATCAGTGGGGGGCCCATGGGCCCCCCTGGGCACTACCTGGGACCGTCACTGGGTACATAGTTCAAACCCTCGATTTGCAAATATAAACACAAGGACTAGCTAGATGCATTTGTTTACTAGATGAACACTTTACTAAATGAGCACCCGCATATTATAGGAAGTATTGATAAAATAAATATTTATAATATATTATATATTTAAATAATTTTATAAAATAATATTCTTTTATCAATATAATTATCACATTCCATTTTATTTTAAATATTTTAACTCTTTAAAATATGACATATTATAGGAGATTCACCTAAATAGACTTACTTTTATATAAAATGTCAATTCTATATTATACTTCCTCCGTCCCGAAATAACTTGCATAGTTTGACCGGCACGTTGTTTAAAAAAAGTGAATTTAGTGGTTGATGATGTAAGATAAAGGAGGGGTATTTTAGGTAATTTGATAATGTGTAAAGTGGATTTGATGATGTGTATGGAAAAAAAGGAGTGGCAAATTTAAAAATAAAATGATGTTGTGAGGTTATTAATTTTATGGGGTATTTCCATATTAAGAGTGTAAGTAATTATAATATATTACAATATTAATATCATAACAATTAGAAAGAAAATTAAAAGAAATATATTAGATAATTTATTTTTAAATATTAGTACAAATAAATATTCAACAAAATATTTAAAATATTAAAAAATGTATAAATTGATTTAGTTGGTAAACTAACATGGGTTTTTCTTAGTGTAGTCAAATAGTACAAAGTGACTATATAGTCAGCGCGTCGAAATGCGCCACGTGGCGTCGTATGAACCTGCTACATGTTATACAGATTTTAATTAATTAAATTATTTTTAAATTGTATTTTGTTATTTACTATAATACCCTTCTTTTATAAATATAATTTTTAATATATATATATATATATTAAGCACAATTACTATTCTACCCTTCTTTTATATATTAAACACAATTATATATATAAAAATTAAATTAACTAATACAAAAATAATTAAATAATAAAGTAATTAAATTAAAAGTACTCAATAGTATGTTTTTCTTCCCCAATTCCATTGAAGACGTGTTAGGGTTCTCAGTTGCACGGTCCAACAACCGTGCACAGTTGCACGGTCGAAACTCAGTCACCCGGGTAAATAGAAACATATCCTGGAAGAATTATCAGTTGCACGGTCCAACAACCGTGCACAGTTGCACGGTCGATACTCAGTCACCCGGGTAAATAGAAACATGTCCTGGAAGAATTCTCAGTTGCACGGTCCAACAACCGTGCACAGTTGCACGGTCGATACTCAGTCACCCGGGTAAATAGAAACATGTCCTGGAAGAATTTTCAGTTGCACGGTCGATACTCAGTAAACCGTGCAATTCAAAAAATGTGTTGTAGGTGCTCACTTTCACAGTCCAACAGTCATGCCTGGTTGCACGGTCGATATCGATGTTAAGTAAATCTTGAAAACTAAAAAAAAGGCTATTTTCTTGTTCATGTGATCGAGCCTCAAATAGAGTAGTAATGCAGACACACGAGCATCTTTCTCATATTCGTATAAAATGCACATTTCATCTCAATTCAATATGATTATTGTTCACACTTAATTTTAGCTTATGACGTGGATTAAACAACACAAGAAATATTAAATTACTCCAATATTTAAATAAAAAATCAGCATTCAATAAAATTCCTGAAATACATATGATCAATATTCATAAAAAAAATCTAACACTAATTATTTTGGTAGGATCAACATTAATTAACGTTTTTAGAATCATTGTCTTTGTTGAGATCTTCATCATTCTCTCGATCAATGTTGCTCTTCTTATTTGGACATCGCCCAATTTTATATCCTGGATGTCTAGTAAAGAAAAATTATTAACTTATTAAGTGTTAAAAAAAACATAACTTCAAAATCGATGGTATCAACTTTTGACTTACGAATGTTGTTTCGTACACCTATAGTAGCTTTAGAAAATTCAGATCGGGAACAGTCCCACGCCATATTTTTGATAATGTTATTTCTCCGATCAGTGTGGCATTTTCGGCTTATAAACCCCTTTCGTCTTGCGTATATCTTATAAAATGCATTAACTTCTTCCGTTGAAGCGAAAGTCATGCCCAAAATTGTATTGTCGTCTATGGGAGCATTTTTTAAATTGGCATACCAAAAATCATCATTCGACCTCTCTTCTGAACTCATGTGCTTCTCGTGTGATTCATCATCCACTTTGATATCTTCATATCCAACGTCTGAGAACATCGTGGAACGTTGTTGTACATACAAACTGCAACAGAAACACATTAAAAGACATCTTATGCAGCATCTTCCAATTTTACTACATTTTCCAATGTTATGCAACATTTTCATATTATATATTTCAATCACCTATTTTAATGTCATTTACGACAACTAACAACATGTGCTTCTAACATAAAATCGAGGAATATCATGTGGTTATAAACATAAAATTCAATTTAAACACTATATTAAATACTCCCTTCATCCGCCTATAAGCTTCCAGTTACTTTTTGGCATATAGATTAAGAAAAGTGATTAAATAATAGATATAGTACAAGTGATGTGATTGAGAGAGGAGAGAGATAGAGAGAAAAAGTAAGATATAAAGTGATGTGTAAGAAAAAGTACTTACCAAAAAGGGTATGGGAAGCTTATAGACGGACGAACTAAAATGGTAAAATGAGAAGCTTATAGGCGGACGGAGGGAGTATAAAATTTAAAACTTTACATGATAATTTAACTCTATGTTCTTTTAGCTAGAGGATTCAAACAACGAATATGGTTAGGAATGTGCATTCAATAGCCACTTCCTTTGCTAAATTCTGTTTCAAATTTTCTTTGAAACATTTTGTCAAACACTTGTTGGGCAGTTATGTTTCTATTTGATTTGAGGCAATTTCAAAAACAATTACTACTCAACAACTCAACCACAATTTTAAGAATTTCACAATGTTAATTCAAATATTCCTAACAAATGACAGAGGTAAGAAAAAATATGAAGATATACATAAGCAACGTTCAGTGGTGGTAATTCACCTATCCCACAATAATATTAAACTTACAAATTAAGAAAACTAAGGGGAAGGAGATGATCGTCGGCGGCAGAAGGGCAGGTTTGGGGCTGAAGTGGAGTGCGTGTTAAAACCTATTATGTTCTAGATTATAACTTCTTTTATTTAATTTAATTTGTTTTTTTTATTAATTTTAATAATAATATAAGGGTAAATAAGTAGTTTTACTATTATATATTTTAATTAAATTAATTAATATTATTAAATTAAGGATGAAATTGTACATTCAAAATTATATATTTTAATTAATTAAATTAATTATAAATATGACACCATACGACACATACGTTGAATATTTTCAACACAAAGTACAAAAGGTAACATGTCATCAGATTTAAACCTTTAGATTTGATTTTTAATGATTCAGATTAAATTGACTACGGTAGTCATACGACACCATACGACACCATACGACACACTGACTACACGTAGAAATCTCAACTAACGTTCAAGAATTTGCCATTTTCAAAAGATTCCTAAAATATTTTGTATTTTAAAAATCCCTTGAAGTATTATTTATTTATTTTGAACTATATAAAATATAATTTCTTATGATCCCTTTTTAACATCCTCTCGAAGCTTTTTTATAAAATGTGATTTTTTTTATTAAAGATGTGATCACATAACGCACGTGCGGGAGACGCTAGGATATAAATAAATCTATGATTTTCATTTTCTGAATATAATTATTAAATAATCACAAATAAAAAAGATATTTTGGGCTATTTACTCTGAGCCAACGAAATGATAACGGCCCAACCGGAGCTCCTCCGTGTCTCCGCCGCGAACATCCTCTTCAATCCACCCTCATTTTCCCGCCGCCGCAAAAGACACACTTGTCCCTGCTCTCCTCCTCATAAAGTATGGATAGCTGCTCAAGTACTCGTTCCGCCGGCGCCGGTGGAGGTGGGACCCATTGAACTGCCGGCTTCAGTTTCGTCGTTTCTCGCCGCCTCAGACGACCCCACTCTCCAAACCTCCGCCGCCGTCCTCCTCACTATTGCCTTCACTCTCTTCCTTTTCCGGTCCCTCCGCCGCCGCGCCAAGCTTGCAAAACAAACGGTATGTTACTATAATTCTACTTTTATAATACCATCAAAATGAATTTTCAATTTAGTTTATTCCATTACTTCAATAATCATTAATTAATTAATTGCAATTTCAATATTTATCTTTCATTATTCATATTTTGAAATTATTTATCTTCCATTATAATCTCTATTTGCTCTATTTATAACATGATTGATCAAAGTGTGCAGCGTAGAGATATATAGGGTGATAGAACTTTATGTTAAATAAAAAATAATGTTGTACTTTATTTTATAGTTATTAGTTAGTGGAATAATAATAAAGTGTAAGAAAAGTAGGAGAGAATATGTGGGTGAAAGAAAAGTATGAAAATAGAGTGAAATGAAAGAAGGACTATAAAACTGAGAGAAAATAGTTAATGTGATTGTACGAAACAAAATATTATGTGAACCTTGTTTACCACACATCAATGATACTATAGTTTTGCAAGAACCATTACTTACAAAACAATAATATTAATAATATTTGTCAAATATAAGGTTCACATAATATCTTTGCTTATATAAAAATAAGTGTATATGTGTATTAAATGAGTGAATATATATTCGAATGAATATATGGACATATTCATACAAAATTGAATGGGAGTGGGGCTATCCCTAACCAAACATGGCATAAGGGTTAATTGCGTGAAAATCTTTCACGTGTAATGAGATTTGTGCAATATTTTAAAACCACAAACGAGTTTCGTGAAATTAACATAAATGCTAAATTATATGATTTCGGTCTCATCCCATGTATGAAATTGTGTCACACAAGAGTTAGTATTTAATATTTGTGTGTGTGTTTCTAGAAAGAAACATAAAAGTTTGTCAAAATTGCAATGTGGGAGCAGAGATTGAGGTCAACGGGTGCGTTGAAGGGTGAGGCATTAGAAAGCTTGCGAAAGGCCTCTAATTTACCCATTAAACGCCGCAAATCTCCACCCGCAGCAGAGGAGGCGCTTGCTGGTGCCTTAATAGCCGCTGCATTTGGACTACTTCTCTACAAATTTACCATCACTGTCGAATCCAATCTCAATAACCAAGTCCTCTCCAATAATTACTCGGTAATTTATTCCCTTTACTATGATCATATTATCTGTTTTTACTGAACAGTTGTCGTCGTTAAAAAATACACTTGAATCTAACCCTATTAATATTAATCATTTTTATCGTTTTTCAGGTTCGTCAGATAACCATTACCATAAGGTAAATGAATAATACAGTAGTGGATATCGAGTCCTATTATAGTCTGTTTTTAATAGAAGTATATATTTTGATGATGCAGGACAATCATAAATGGAATTTGTTACCTTGCTACATTTGTGTTCGGATTTAACTCTATAGGTTTGTTTCTTTATTCGGGGCAACTTGCACTCAACTCTTCTGTCGACATTCGTACTAAGGAGGGTGAAACGCAAATAAACTCTTCTCATTCAAAGTTACCAGATACGAATGGTCTTGAAAGTACACGTACAAACGAAGATCAAAATTCGGATAAAACACAAAAGTGAATTAGGAAACAAGCTATTCTCTTGTATATATTTGTATAGTAAAACAAAAGAAAAATGAAACACTCTACTTGTAAGTGATACTATTCGATAGCAATACTAAATGACATGATTGAGACACTCCCTCAAAAGATCGAGTCTGCTGAATGTATATGATGTCTTATAAATTTATAATATATATACTAAAAATAACCTCAATAATGTTGAGAGTTAAAAAAGTCAATATGAATAAAGCTCTAATTCTATTTTGAAGTCTTGATTGGTTTATTTTGACCTTATAGATGTATCTCTGAATGGTGGCTTGTGCTAGAGTAACACTTGTGTGAACTCAGATTCACGTAAATTCTCTTATTTGAGTGTCATTGTTGACTTACTTTTTAAATGACTTTTCATATGAATATCAACAATAGTTGAAAAAAAGAAACACGGAAAGTCAAGTTAGCAGACTTTCTGCCCAGGTGCTATAGATATATATGAGACTAGTACTAGTATGTGGAAATTTGGTTTTTCTCCGATGCAAATGACCTCGCCGGAAATTTGGTTGGCTTAAATAAGCTTGTACAGTTGTACTAGTCTCCACCATTTGAATTTTCTATAGTTTTTTTTTTTTTAAATAATTGACCTCTTTGGGCTTGATTTTCACTAATTGGGCCTCGGATTGCATTGATATATATTTTGGGCCTTATATTAAAATTACACACAAAAATAAAAAGATTATTATCCTTTAAAATTAAAACTCAATTTTTTAGAGCTTCATATCTAAATTAAATATATTCCATATAAAGTTTTTTATTTAATGTTAAAATAAAGATATGGTATAAATTAAAAATAATAAAAAATTAAGTGGGAGCAGGTCTCGGGTCCGTGAATTTTCTGACGGTGCAAGTTCTAGGACATGAAAAATTCGTCTCATTGTCATCGTTAGTTAGGAACATATTCAATATGCTATATATTTATATTTATTTTGTGACCCTTCTATGAAAAAACTTATGGATTAGTCACCGGACGTAGCACCCCACAACCTTAAAAATAACATTGTGTGAAAAACTAATTTACAACAACAATTAAAATTGATGATTTTTATTCAAAAATTTAAATTATATTATAATTGAGTGAAACGGACCTAAATCAAATAATGTTTCATAGCTGGCCTTATCTAAACTCAGAATTGACAGATGAAAGCTTTATTCCACCCCCCAGAATTAACGGTTTAGAAATTGCATTGATATTGATAAAATAATTTAGCTGAAATTAATTTTAAGTAATAATTAAGTTTGATAGAAACTGAAAGCACGTGAAGTGTTTGGTTTTTTGCATAATATTAGGCAGACAGAAAGACTAGGGTTGTTTAACATTTTTCCTTTGTTCTATTATTCATTAATTATCTACTAAATTTTTTTGTACAAGTCGATAATACTGCCAACAATTTGCATCCGAAAGTATTATTATTAGACAATTATTATTTCCAAAAGCATGCTTCAATTTTTTTTTAGTAAAAAATGATGAAATAAATAGATTAGGTGGATAAATAGACAAAATAAATTTTTTGTAGGATTTTTATATGTATAAAATGATTGTTTGTAAAAAAATTATAGAATTTTCATATTTATAAAATATTTAACGATATTATTATTAATATCATTGATTACTGAAATTATTATATATTTTTAATAATAATAAGAATACTAGTTTTTTTATTATACGTATTTTTAATAAAATAAAATTATACTATATAATATTATTATTATTGTTGTTGGAATAATGATTTAATTATAGTATTATAATTAGTTTTACTAAAATATATTGTTATTATTAATATTTTTAGATTATTAATATAGTTGGAATTGATTATTATCGTAGACGTAATAAAGTTTAATTTTTTTTTTTTGTCAAAAAGGTCAAGTTATTAGACATTTAATAATGTCACTTAGTGCCAACTATGCGTTTCAATCATCAATTTTGCCAAGACTTCTACACGTAAATTTTCATGGAATACAAAATAACGTGGCTTTTCAATTTTCTGACAGTTTTAAGATCAAAATAAGACAACATTTAAAAAATTGAGAATAAATTTAACATTAAGGGGGAAAAAGAGATTATATATATCCCATTATATATATGACTTGATTAGTAGAATTAAAGATTAAATTATTGTTGGCGTAAACAAAATATGATTATGGATGATCTGTTCGATTGTTACACTCACATGTTATTAGAAGCTCTTCCTTAAATGACAAAACATGCTACTACTCCATTATACATGAATACGCTACACATCACCAGCCTGTACATTCAATTGTACCTCTCCATGCTTCATTTAGTAGTATTAATTTCCAATTTCTAGTTTTTATTCTCACGTGCTTCAAACGTGCTACACTTCATCTTTGATTAAGACATGTTTCATTTATAACTCTAAGAAAAAGACATATTTCACTTGTGATTAAGACTTACTTTATCTTAAAGAATTACTAATATAAATGATTGATTTAACATTTCTATGAATTCTCGAAATCTTCAAATTTTTAAATGAGGTGAAATTACAAAGTTATTTCATGGTATCAGAGTCATAGACTCACACTCACAAGTCCTAAGTTTAAATCTCACTAAACACAAACTCAACACTTATCTAAATTCTATTAAAATTCAAACTTTTAGATTACATGAAATTAAAAAAAAAAAAAAATTATGATATCAAGAGTCACAGATTCGGTATATATGTGTATCAATTATGGTCTATAAATTAATTTTTCTTCTCTTGTGTTTGAAATTTCAAGCAAGAATTAATTTGCAGATCTCAATTTATATGGGTTAGTTTTTGGTGAAAGAATGCAGTTTTTTTGGTGAAGAATGATTATTGGAATTTATTTGCGAAGATTGCAGAAAAATGTTTTTTTGGTTAGTTTAATTTTTTTTTTTTTGAAAATTTTGTTGTTTTTTGGATATTATTTTTGAAATTTTGCTACTTTTTCAATTTTTTTTAAGAAATCATGTCTCCACTATGGTGGAATAACCATGAGTCCATGACCTTAGTGCATTTAAAAAAAAATTACAACGCCATCAAATTATAAAATTTTACTTTTTAAATATCAAAATGAAGAATCAAAACTCAAATGCTCTTTTTTCACTTTTTTTATTTAATAATTTTCTAATAATACAATTTATTGTACTTTTATATATTGTACAATTATATATATTAATGTAGGTAAATTGGCCGATTTGTTGAGCTGCTCAACCTGCCTATTTTTTTTAAGTAAATGAACCTCGGCCTATTTTAGTAAGGTAAGCAAACGGGTCCCAAAGAAAATAATTAATTAATTATGGAAAAAAAAAAGGTAATACTCGCTAATAAACATTCAAAAGAAACAAAAAAATGAAGAAAATGATATACAGATAGGAAATGTAGCTTAGCAACACTACTACTGTACATTAAACATGATTATTAAATTAATCCCTTCATTATTAGAGTATTATTTTAACAGCTCAGCTCAGCTCCAGCCGCTCCCACGCCGAGCCTATGCGGCTCCATCTGCATACCCGAATTATTCTTCCAGCAACACGGCTCCGGCATCAGTTTAGCCGCCGCCGTACTCATCGGCTCCGACTTGCATCTTGTCAGCGCACACGGCTCGCACTTCCGCCCATTCCGCTCTATCACCGCCGCTATCGGCAGAGAGCACGACGACCGCCCCGGCTGCTGATCGTTTTTCTTACTCGGCGGCGGCACCGGCACTCTCGGCTTACTCTTCGAGTCAATGCTCGGCCTCCTCTGCTCCACGGCGGCGGCGGCGGCTTTAGCAGGCTTCCGAGGCCGCTCCGGCAGTAACCTGATGAAATCGGTGCCGCGTACCCATGTTTCTTTTGAAACCTCCATTGAAAGCTTCGGTTCACACATCATTAACAGCAAGCATTCTGGCAATGATGAACTTTTGTTTTCTTTAATAGTAGTAGCAGTACCTTGATTCACGATTGTCGTTTCTCGATTTTCCGGGATTTCTCTCTCTAATTCAATTGGTTGCACTTGTACTGGCTTCTGTTCTTCAGTTTGTTGAACGGTTATTATTTCTCTCTCTATTTCCTGTTCTTCTTCTTCTTCTTCTTCATTCTCTCTCCTGATTTCTTCTCCAGATTCAGAGACATTCTGTGTGTTTTCATGCTCTGTAACAACACATCCAAATGTGGAAACATTTTCAGATTCAGAAACTTTTTCCATCAATTCTGGTTCGTTTTCCTCGATTTCATGCTCCTTTTCCTCCTCTTCACAGTCACTGTCTCCCACTTCCATTTCCAGATTCGTTTCATTTCCGTTTTCAATCTCGTCTTTAACCTCTGTTTCTTCAAAATCCACAGATTCAGTTTCTTCTTCAATGTCAATTTTCGGTACATCCAAACTGAATCGATTAGCCAGAGACGCCATTTTCATTGGATCAGATCTGCACCTCATTAGCAACAGAGCATTTTTAGGAGGTATACAAATGCTCACTCTAGCTTCCTCTTCTTCTTCATCTTCATTCACAACAATATCCTCGAAAACATGCCTTCTGGAACTCCTAATCGACATCACCTCCTCGTCTCCGGCAACCACAACCTCAATCTCCGCCCTCTTCTCATCTTCACCACCGTCCGCCGCTCCCAGCCACCGCGCCAACACCGCCCCGCACCCATTTTCACCCCCATAGTAATCCCTCTCTCTCTCCGCCTCCTTCTCCCTCTCTCTAGAAGAAAAACAGGAACAACCACACGGCAAAAAACAACAAATCTCATCTCTAAACGCACGCAAAGCTTCCCAAACAGAAATAGGCAAATGAACCCATCTCTGCTCCCTATGAGAATGCACACTCGAGCTAGAAAGCCTCTGCGACCGAATCCAAACCTTATCCTTCTCCTCAATCAATTGATTTCCGCCGCGACATTGCTCCGCCGTTCTGAAACTGACTTCTCCGATCCTTCTCCGGTACTGCTTCACCCGTTTCTTTGACTTGACTCGGACTTGCCCAATGCAGGTGACTTTTGGCGAGGAAGGCTCGTGGCTGTCGAAAGCGGCGCCTCTTTTCTTGCCGGTGATGGAGAAGAAGGTGGTGGAGGATTTAGCACCTTTCCTGGTGCGGAGACGGCGGCGGATGAATTTGGTGAATCTCATGGAGAGAAGGGGGGTATTGTTGCAGGCAGGCAGGCAGGCAGAGAAAGGGTGGCGTAGAGTAGAGCAGTGGAAATAGGAGGGTTTATTGGGAAAGGGTAGGTTTTTACTGCTCTAGGTTGATGCGATGATTGACAGAATTATGCAGTAAAAAGGTAATAAAGATAAATAATGATGGGGAGTGTAGTGTACGTGGGAGTGTTTCAGAATGAGTGAGTGAGTGATCAGGACATGGGTTTTGCAGACTATTTCTGAATGCTAGCTACTTTTTTTTATTTCATTATTTAAATATAATAAAACCAATCCTCGATTTCATCAAATTTAAATATACTGTACTCCACAACTCTCCCTCCCTAACCCCATTCAACATTTCGTATTAAAAAAAAAAAAAAAAACTCCAATTCAACATTTGTTGTCAAGCCAGAGTTTCAACGAATTTATTTTCATTTTTTCCAATGTTCAATTAAGTTACAAACAAACCATTTTGACAAATTTTACTCAAGTTAGAGCCTAAAAGGAGTACTAATCTTTTTAATGAAAAATAAATTGAATGGTGGTAGTACTAGTATCTTGAATCAATGTATGTCAACATGAAACTGAAAAATCGGTTACTCCTTCCATCCATATAAAATTTTTTTTTTTTAAAAAAATCAATAATAGTGGATATAATTTTAAGGACGGGTCCAAAATCAAAATTTAGAACCAACTGAAAATCTAAAATAAATACAATACAAAAATAAAAGTATAAATAAATAAATTATTTGAACTTAAAATTTAATTTAAAGTTTACCGATTAATTGAAATTTTAATTTATTTAGTATAGGAGAACATTTCCACTGAGAGACGAAAGTTACGAGAGTAGATGAGATTAGATACCCCAATAGTTCTAGCCTTTACGATGAATACTAAAGGGGGTGTATTTTTCATAGAGATGCAACTCTCTCGAATTTGCTACGCTAGAGCTCGTCATCTGTGGTTTTTGGTGGCTTCCTGCTTCCGTGTTGACTGTTGCGTCATGGAATGACAAAATCAAGTGATATTTGTGAATTGTGTCATAATTCCATAAGTACTGAATCTAGAGATGTTTATTGGACAGACTATACCCCTATGGGACTAGTATTACAACATGGTTATTGTGTTTACTACATGTGATAGTATATGTTACTACGTATTATAATGTGAGTTACTACATTAACAAAAACACTAGAAAAAAACGGGTTACTAAATAAAAGAATTTGTATTATTATATAAAATAATTTGTGTTATTAGTACATAAAATAATGTGTGTTACTGCATATTACGATTTGAATTACTACATTTAATATCCCGCGTTCGGCAATAAAATAATAGATAAAAAAACCACAGAAATTGACAAAATAAACGGGTTAAATTTTTTTTTTTTTCAAAATTAGAACACAAGTGGGTCAGTTGACAAATAAATTAAGAATTAACCCAAATGAATTAATGGTGGCCCAATAATATATATTTTCAGCCCATTTACTTGATAAGTCAATATTTTCAACTCAATTGACTTAATTAGTCAATATTGCATGTATGCAATATTGCATATAAATTTTTGTGTTTTATGTTCATATGTATATAAAATAAAAACATAATTTTATGTATTTAACTATGAATAAATTAATAAAAGTTAATAAATCCACATTAGTTATAAGTCAATTTATGCATATTTTTTTCACTATTGCATATGAACTTACTTGAGCTCGCTCGTCACTGCTATGCCTAAGCATATCGTTGATGCAAGAACGATGGTTTTTTTTGGTGGTTTCTCACTTCTGTGTTGATTGTTGTGTCGATAAAGGATAAAATCAAGTGATATTTATGAATTGTGTCTTAATTCTCTTAATTTTGGGATCTCTATCAATAACCCGTAAGAAAAATAAATGTGAAGTAATTAAAATTAAAATAATTAATACTCATGAGTTGGTCAATTTGGAGTGTGAGTCGTAATATCAAATATTAGGGATGTCAATAGGGAAGAGCAGGGCGGGTATCTCAATATCCAAACCTGCTCCGCGTATATACGCATTCGCCCTGCCCTGCCCTGCCCCATGATCTGCTACGGGGCAGCATTTTATGCCCTGCCCTGCCCCACGCTTGATATGGGGCAGCATTTTTGAGTCTCGCCCCGCCCCGCTCCGCTCCAAATCTCATTTTATATATATATAAACTATTTAAAATGATATAAACTAAACATTAAAATTCATCATTAAACTAAACTAAAATAAATATTGGTATAAATTAGGGTTAGTTTACTTAATTAAATTATTATATATTTAAATTCGGTACAGGGCAGGGCGGGGCAGGGTAGAACAATAAATATGTAAACTCATGCCCGTCCTGCTCTGCGCGCGGACTGACTTGCCCTGAGAATGGGGCAGAGCAGGGCAAGCCAAAATCTCGCGGGGCAGGGCGGGGCGACTCCGGGGCAGGTCATTTTGCCATCCCTATCAAATATAGGTCTACGGAGGCAATGATTTGTGCTAAGTGTAAATTTTGAAGTGTGATTGATTTTATTCATTACCAAATCAAAATATAATTTTAAAAAATTGGGTTGGCCCTATTAACCAGCGAGCTAACAGGTTCGGGCAAAAAATTACTGAATTTAAATGTGTAGTGAATTGTTGAGGTAGAGAGATATGAAAAAGAAAAAGATAAAGAAATGTAGAAAATATAAAATGTAAAGAGAGATATAAAAGTGTAATAATATTAAATAGTAGATTTTGCTAAAAGTAGAAATAAATAACTTTTGATAGAACACTCAATCTGTGAAATGGATAACTTTCGAAGGACATATGAAGTATTAAAATTAAACGTGTTTACCCTATTAACTCAGGCCTAATAAACATCTCTAAGGGAGATTGAACGAGAGATAGCAAGTTACATAGGTAAAATGTTAAATATTTGATCAAGAAAAAAGATTAATGAACCATGAAAATATTCGTTTATTTTCAAAAAAACATGTTTTAATAGTATTAGTATTACTTTATACGTATTACTTCCTCCGTTATACAATAACTTTTACATTTTTTTTTTGGACCCCCACAATAACGTTAACATCTCTAAAATGAAAAATCTTTTATAAACTTCACCATCATAATATTCTAATATTACTTCTTTCTAAAGTTACTTTCTCATATTTAAAACAAGTGTCATTTTAAAATCAATACACATATATTAAAATATTTATTGATTTTTCATCATAACCTTAATTATTGTTGATCTATCTTATTAAAAGAGCATATTTATTTGAGTGTTTAAACGATTTCAAGAGCAAATTGAAAAAAATGCAATATATAATAATATATACATTTAAAAGTGTAAAACGTCATCTAATCAAGAAATGAAATATCAAAACGACACTTATTAACAATATTTTGGATGAGATTGATTTGGACAATATGAAATTTGAGAAATAATATATTGTTCAATGGTGTGACTCTAAATCTGCGTGGAATGATGGAAGCTATTAAGTGTAACATGAGGTTTTGATTTATGGCAAAAGTCAAGAAGATGAATGATAGCTTGTTGGTTGAATGGTTAGAGGATCGAAAAGTGCTTAGGGAGGAAAGGAGGATCATTTTTAGAGATTATTGACTCGATAGTACATTTTTTGCCCTTTGAGGGGTAGAAGGCACCAGCCATAATTTTGTCCACTTATCACTACAAATTTTATAACAAAATGTCTCTACTACCCTTAATTTTGGAAATTGATTGCTAGCAGAGTGGCAGAAGCTTCTCTCTCCTATTATATATCTTCTCTCTCATTTATATCCTCTCTCGTCTCTCTCAAATTGAAGTGGTCGTTCAACACCCTTCTCCATTTTCCGGTGGCCTCCAACGACGCCGACGACACGGGTGGTGGGTTCCCGACCTCCATCTTCCTCGACCCGCTCCCGGCTTCGTCTACTAAGGTTTGTTCGAAACTCTCCTCAACGCCGCTGCTGTTTCTCTCTCACCGTCGCCTCCGTTTGAAGGCCGTGGCCGCCCTCTGTTTGAAGAAGAAAGATATTCGTGCCTCCTCCTCCTCCTCCTCCTATTTTTTCCTCTGATTTTTTTCATTTTCATGTGAGTGATTAGGTTAGTTTTTGAATTTTCTGGATTCTTTTCATTTTCTGGATTCTTATTCCTCTGATTTGCTGGTTTATTTAAATTTTCAGATTTTTTTTTATGTTGAGATGTCAGATCCTTGATTTTTTATGTTTTTCCTTATTATATGAGTTTATAATGTGAAATTTGTAAAAAAAATTGAAGAGAAAGACATGTCTTTTTGTTGTGTAAGGTTTGAAATCTTTGATTTTTTAATTGTCTTCGAATTTTTTAATGATCTGTATTTTTTATGGTGTGAAAAGGGTTTTTTATGGCCTGAAATTGTACCTGCTACGACTGGACTAGGGTTTTCTCATTTTCATTGGGTCTTTTGTTTCAGATTTGTGAGATTTCTTGAGATTTCACCTTCTTTATTTATTTGTGGATTTTTTTGGAGTGTTTGCTTAGATTTATTCTTGAATTTAAGCTGTGTGTAGTGTATCTTCTTCATTAAGCGGTGGTGAAGAGAAGGATGGACACGCCTGCGTTGTGACTTTCACTGTCAGAGGTTTGAGTATTCTGGAATTTCTAGGTTTTCCTATATGAAGGAAAAACACTTTATTTCCCCCGGTTTTATTTCTGTGTTTTCAGGAGGAGCTGGAGCGGGGACTCTCGAATGTAAGGTTCTGATAAGCTGTTCTTGAGGGATTGTAAATTTATTAGATTAAAACTTACTTGTAATGATTAAAATTTTGTTTTCTGAGGCATTTTTGGTTGGATGACTATCGCGTTGATGAATATTTATGGATAACAATACTGTTTTTTGAAAAATATTAAGCATTACATGAATTGATGAATAGAATTATGATTATTTTAACTTTTTCTTTCAAAGTGTTTTAATTTAAAATTAGAGTTTGGATTCGAGGATGTAGAGACAATGACTAAAGTATTGTATACAACTCTTTCAAGTAATCAAAGTTTGTAGAAATATCACATGGAGGCTAATTAGAAATGATAAGTTGTTAGATTTGTTTTCAGGAAATGATAAGTTGTTAGATTTGTTTTCAGAGACAATGGTTTGCACTAACAATTGCTCTCTTAACGAATCACAAAAACCGATTCATTTTGGATAGGAAAAATCTAGAAATCATTTGGATATGTCTTATGAGTCACTGTTTTGATTCTAACTAATAGATTACAGGTATAGGGTGATTGATTCCTTTAACCAATTATCAAACTCTATAATCTGTATGCCTCCTCTTTTTGTGGTGCTCATGGTTCCTAATTTTTCTCCAACAGTGAATTAAGAGTAGTTGAACTTCTCGATGGGCTGATGGTTCCTATTCAATATAAATCCTAATGTACTGTCCGTCGTGCCACTTAATAATATGTAAAATATGTTCCTTACATATTGACAGTGTTCAATATATATGTCGATATTCAATATTCAAAATTATATTCAATATATATCGAAATTCAGTGTTCAATATTCAAAATTATATTCTATTGACAGTGTTCAATATATATGTCCATATTCAATATTCAAAATTATATTCAATATATATCGTAATTCAGTGTTCAATATTCAAAATTATATTCAATGTATATTGATATTCAGTGTTCAATATTTAATATATATTTTGATATTCAATTATGTAAAAAATATATATTAAAAATTTTGAATAAAGAAAAATGAAATAAAAAAAATTGACTTAGAAATTTTGAAAAAATAAATTCAACAAAAAAAATTGAATAAAATAAAAATAAAAATAATTTGAATAAAAAAATTGAATTAAGTTAATAGAAAGGTTTAATTTGACAAGTCAAAACTTTTGAAGGAAGAGAGAGAAAAAAGATTTTAAAAATAATTTTGAATAAAAATATATAAATAAAATATAAATTAATAAAAAATATACTTAAATTTTTGGAAAAAATGAATAAAAAAATTCAAGTAAAATTTGATTTTTTTTATGCATTAATTATAAAAATTAAGAAATCTGAATATAAATTTTTGAATAAAACAATTGAGTAAAAATAGAATAAAATATAATTTGGAAAACTAAAAAATTGAAAAGGGTTGAAAGGGGGTGATGTCTGATGTGTGAATTGAAAGGGGGGAGGGAGGGGGGTGTCAAAGCTGGGTTTTGCTTTTGCAGAGTGATTGGACATTGCAGTTGACATTTGAGCTCCTTTTCCCAGCTTCCAATACCAAAATTGAAGAAGATCAATTAAAGGGCAAAATTGTCTTTTCCCATAGGAATTTGTATGTCCTACCAACTTTAAAAGTAACATGTATCATAAGCCTCTTAGAGGCCAATTTATGCACTAGAGGCCAATCCTCCCTCATTTTTACCCCAGCTGACATCAGAGCCGGTTCTGAAATTTTGTAAGTTTGGGGCGAACAAGAAAAATAAATCCCTTCTTCTTGCATTTTGAGAGTAAACGAATTTTTGCATAATGGGGATGGGTGAGGGAGAAAAATTACTTTTTATATAGGGTATAAATGGTATTATATCACCTATTTTGCACCTAATAATATCTCAGAAAAAAGTTAGTACTAGAATGTAAAAAGGGAGGTGTAAAAAACATCTAAGGATAAAAAACTCTTAGAATAAGTATGAAATGTATACATATATATACATATCATGCACGAAATGTGTAGGTATGTATCATGCACAAAATTTGCACATGACATTTGTATTTTATTTACTACAAGAAAAAAAGTATTTTGTTACACATCTTTCGTCACATTATAAAATGTGTCACACGTCTTTCGTCAAACTCATTTATATATATATAAAAGTAGACCCCGAAATCTCAAGACCCAGAGCGGTCGGCCCTGCCTAAGGGCCACTGGGCCACCCGACACCAACAATTTCACGTATTTCTCTCTAAAAACTGGAAACAATTTGTACCCCTTTATTCAATTTGGGGGATGAAAATTTTCTTTTACCATATAAGTATTATAGATTTGGTATGACCGTTGCATCATTGACCCGTTTGAATGAAATAAAATACCAAGAATCTCCCCGTGTATGATTCAGATTCTCAAATCCCATGCAACGGGAGTAATCAAATATTGGAAAGAATGGGGGACAGTTATGGAAACATAATACTACATAGTAGTACTATATTATATTATTGTGTTGTTTCTTGTCTTTGTCTCAACGTGTCCAGATCAGAAATCACATTAATTGCAAGGTCGAATATATATTAAAAGAGATTAATTAGTCACATGAATGTTGAATTTTGCACATCATATGGCTATATGCCTATATCCAACTAGAGTATATATTTTATTTTACATTTCTAGCAATTTTTTTTTTTAAATAGAGTGTCATATTAACACCACTGATATATAATTAATTTATATATTTGTTGAGCCTAGCTAATAATTTCATCTTAATTTGATCCTGATATGACAATTATTTCATCTCTAGAAAGAGACAACAAAATGAGACATATGTTATCTTACAAACTATACGTATTAGCATTTTACAGGTGCAAACTGTCCTTTATTGAAAGTTATATGATTACCAGTTACCACATATAGAAAATAGAATTTTTTTGAAAAGAGATAGAAAGGAAAAAAAAAAAAACTTGTAGAAAAAGATACTTAAATGTTGATAAAAATAGAAATAAGTAATTTAACAAAAGATGTTCAAAATGATAAAAATTACTGTATAACTTAGCAAGAGTTGGAGTCATGGAGGTAAGTATGCATGTTATTTGAATATATTTAGTATTATATAATTATATTATTTTATATGTATGCATATGTAGTGCATTATAATGATAAGTATATAGTAATACGGAGTATATTTTAATGATAATCTTATTTTTCTTAATAATATATTTTAAAATACAATTTATTATTTTCTCTATGTACGTAATTTACTTCTGTTATTTGATTTTTTGTTCATAATATTTTGTATCAAAATTTATTTTTTTTCTTAACCTTAATAATTTTCCATAAATAAAAAAATCACAAAACTTTCATCTAATTAATAATAGTACTCTTGTGAGAGATGCAAATGTAAACATATAGTTTGAAATTGAGTATTTAAATTGTTGATTAAAAACTCAAAAAGACTAAAATAGATAAAAGTAAAATATGTAAGTCTATTTAATGAAAATTATAAAATGCAGTAAAATTTTATCATAATTTTTTAAAACACTTTAAAATAAAACCATACGAGGAAAACACATCGACCCAAATTAACGAAATAGCGTGTGGGAAATTGTGATTGTGAATGTACCTTGTGGACATGTGGTTGGTCATTGACCATTCATTGGGAGCCCTACTTTAGTCATTTTCAATGTTTTATTTGTTGTTGGAGATATTTTTCTTCAATTTATTATATATCAACCGTATATTATAATTTGTAATAGCGAGGACAAAAATTTACCAAACTTATAAGCCATTTGAAAATTATTCATTTTTACATTTTTGACGTCCCTTTAAAAGTTAATATCAATTTACTTTTTTATTTTTTTTAAGCAACACCACTGTTTTTAACTATATTTTTTCTTTTATATATCTCTTTAACTTGTTTTCTATTTTTCTACTTTAACAATCAACTACAAATATAATATTATATTCCTTAATTAATGTATCAGAAGTAAATAAATAACTTTTAAAGGAATGAAAGAAAATATATGTTTAAGTGTATTGTTCAGTTCAAATATATCATTGTTAGCTGTTTTATTATAATTAAAAAAATTGAATTAAAAATGTTACTAAGTGTGTACAATTGCATTGTGTATTTGACGTATAAAAAGTGTTACTCAAGACTTGCATAAGAAAAAAAAACATATTATGATATTTTTATATTCTCTTCTTTTCGGTGAAAGTTATTCAAATTTCTTTTATTCGTTCATCTTAATAAAGTTTTTTTTTTTGACAAATTATTATTTCTCACATTTTATTATATATTTTTTTCTCTTTCAATCACATCACCCCTAAAATATATACTCATTCTTTTATATTTTTTAATTTTTGTGTTCAAAACTCATGAATAGCTTTTATTAGGACGGAGTAACAAAAGTTTTATATGCATTGTTAAAAATGAAATTGCTAATTAATGAAATTAAAAATCAAATTAGTTAACCAATAAAAACTTTAAATTTTCAAAGTGACTCTTTTTGGCCTATTTGTAGTTCTTTTTTATTATTAGGTGATGCGGATTAAAAATGAAATTGCTAATTAATGAAATTAAAAATCAAATTAGTTAACCAATAAAAACTTTAAATTTTCAAAGTGACTCTTTTTGACTCTTTTTGGCCTATTTTCAAATCGGTTATTCGACTTTTTTATTGGGGTGGGTTATGCATGATTTATTAGACCTGCAACCCAAAGAAGTTGGTCTAGTGGTGTAGGCTTGAGACTTAAAAGTATGCTCATCTCTAGGTTTCAGGTTTGAATCCTGCAAACAATTTCTATAGGGTTATATCCATACAGAGTGCTCTGACTTTAAACAGGACCTCCGCAAATGGGCGGTGAGATTGGTCCTCGGGATTAGTCGGTCCAAGACCGGATACCAGAGACTTAAAAAAAAAAAAAAATAGATCTGCAAAAAATTACACCTGAAAAGCCTCTCCAGTGAGGAAAATTCCGACGCTCAAATCAATATTTATCTCATTTTTTATGATTTCGTATGAAAATAAAAGAGAAATAGAGACGGGATTTAATTAGTGTGGAAAATGATATCTTACTTTGAAGAATAATGAATTTATATGTTTTTTATACCTACGGCTGAGGTGATTAGAGCACCCTTAATTATGCTAACTGAGGCATTATTTTGATTTGCTGGACTATTATTTTAGGTCTAACCGTCTAACTCACTTATAATTGTTTGTTTAATTTGGACTTAGAATTAGATTTGAATCAAGTTGAATTTGTTCAATCGAACCTTACCTCGAAGTTAGATCATACTCCATTATTCGTATTTTAAGACTTATTGAATTGAAACTAATAAAATCGAATTTGAACTTACCCATGTCATTATGAAAACTATCAAATCGCCAAAAGATAAAATAAATTTATACTCTGTATATTGTACTAGGTCAACATATTACCCCAAATGGTGTAAAAAAATTGAATACGATGATCTGTACTTTTAATTCGATGGAATAGAGTTGGGGGAAAGGCCCCTACTCAAGTCAAATATACAACTTTAAATTTGGTGTAAATAAATTTAATCGGAGTTATGCCAAGCTTGACTGACTCATTTAAAGTATTTGTGTCGGGGGATAATAAATAAAGAAAAAAAAAATGTACTCTATATGTCATTTTAGATCTATATATTAAAAAAATTATTGATTTATCTCTTGTGCTTAATTATTGTTTGTATTTTTCAGCATACATTTATCTAAGTATTTATTGATTGTAAGGATAATTTAAAAAAAATACAGTTAATTTATATTGAAAAGTGTAAAAAGATGTATAATATAAGTGGGAGGGAGTACAATTAATTAAGGTTATATAATATAGATCACAACAAATAAATTTATAATTACGAAAAGATGATTAATACACTTAAGTCTTAAGGATATTGTTAAAAGAAAAATGGTAAATCTGTATTGACATTAAAAATAAATGGAACATCATTTAAAGTAAAATTGGACAATTAATAAAAAAAAAAAGACATAGTATAATTAAATTATAAGTATTGATACGAAGCTTAACATTGATTTTTTTATAAAGATTGACTTAAGCATAAGGTACCTGAACTTTGTTACATATTGATATTGTAAACAATTTATAGTGAAATTAAATATCATTAGACTTGAGAATAAATTCGATTACTAAAATATACTCCAATCCATATCAAAACTATTTTTTTCTTTTAGAAGATATCAAAATGAATTATTAGAATATAACAAAAATGTTGTTTCTATTGTAGATATTTGTAAAAGATGAAACGATGGCGTTTTTGGTGGAATGACAAGACAGATGGAAACAAAAAGAATCCAAGAGTGCACGTGATAAGCGCAGGGTAGCATGCACGATATCAGACTTTGTTCTTCAAATTTCAAAGAAAATCCTGCAAATCTCTACCATGCCCACCAATCTAATTTTATGTGAATTGCAATTTAATTTATTTTACTAGAATTGCAATATCTTATAGTATTGGATTCATTTTTTTTTAAGTCCATTATGTTGTCATGTTTTTAAAATTGGTCTAGACATTTTTTTACTTTTTGATTTTAATCCAATAATTTTACATAAATTTTGATTTTAATCATTTATCTGAAGTAGCATATCATTGTCTACCTGTATTTTTTTTTTCTTTTATGTATTATGTGGGTTTAATCATACATTTTTTAATATTGTAATAATAAATAATAAAAATCTTGTAAAATAATTATAAAATAATAAAGTAATTAAACGTGTAATTAAATTATTTAAATGAGAAAATAAAATTTAAAAATGCTAATTATTTTATAATCAAATTTTAAAAATAAAATAATTATAAAATTAATGGAATAAAAGCTCATGATTTTTTAAATGCATTTTAAAATAATAAAATATAATTTCTAAAATTATCAAAAACTTGAGAAAATTGCGGGGAGGGGGATTACTTATTATTAATAAAAAAATTGATTTTTTTTTAGTTTTCATGTTTTTTTTTATTTTTAAGATTTAAATTATTTTTTATTATTAATTTTTTTAATAATATTTCATTAGTTTAAGTTATATAAAAAAATTGAATGGTTTAATTTTTTTATACAAGATTTCAATTTTTATTATAATTTATTAATATTAAAATATTTTGCATATTTTGTTTATTTAGTTTTATGTGAATGATTTTATAAAAAATGAAATTATAAATTTTATTCTAATGTTTGCTAATTAATTATTTACTTAGTTTTATTTATATAAAATAATTTATTTTAAGAGTGTAATTAAAATTTGATTTTATAATTATTTGGCATTTTTAAAATTTAAAATTGTTTTGATTTAAATAATTTAATTACACTCTTATATTTTAATTATTTATTGATACAATATTAAAAAAATATATAATTAAAAAAAAATACATGTGAACAATGACTTGCTACTTCGAGTTACAGGATTAAAATTAAAATTTGTGTAAACTTATTGGATTAAAATCAAAAGGTTGAAAAACGTTTTGACAAATTTAAAAAACATGTCAACATAATGGACTAAAAAAATTTAATCTCATCTTATAACACTCCACAATTTTGTGGTTTTTTTTTAGTAGGAATAATTAGCAAATTGATAGTAGTAAATTGAAATACACAAGTAAATGACTCCAAAACAATTCTTATAAGTTTTTGTGTATTTCTTATATTGCTTTGTACCTAGAAAAAATTCAAAAAATTGTGTGTACCTAAGGAGTACAACAGGAATTCACCCACACTGCCACACACACCTGCCACTGCCTCCCACTCCCAGGCCCTACACATTTTGGAAATGGAGAGAATTCAAAAATCCTAAGTTTCAACCAACCAACCAACAAGACTAGTATACTCTCATCTGTAATTTCATTTGACCTGCAAACATGATTCTACACCCACAATCACTTCTTTTTCTTTGAAATAAATGATTCTACACTATTCAATTCAGTTTGAAAGCATCCCCTTCCCCTTCATCCCAGGCCAAACATGATTTTAATAACACCCATATGGGAGTTGTAAGACGATGTCATACATGAACCAAAACCCTATCTTGATATTTGAGTCATGTTTCATTTTAAAACATGAGGCCCCATATAGTAAATGAGACTTTGTCTCGAAACCGTCTCATACGAGTTTTTGTATGTAAATACCAAAACTGATTGGAAAATCATACTACATTCAATACCACCTCAAAACATTCCATAAGCAACTTATTTCCAGCTACAAAGGTGATAAAACTCCAAAGCTTCTTCTAACAAACAAGTCTGGAAAGCAATTCACATTTGACAAAATGCTAATTTAACAACAACAAAATAAAAGCCATTTTACTAAATTTACAATGACCTGGATTGTTTCCCTCCACCTACCCTTGCTGTGTGGTTGTTGGATTTGAACCACCAGTAGCCGTCGTATCCACAGTTGCATTTCCTGCTTCAGCTAACTTAACTGGTACCATTTTAGTTTCAGTGGCCACTGAATCATTCGTAAAAGTAGCAGCAGTAACCATCGGTAAAGTATCTATACGATCCTCCTGCTTAGGCTGATTTTGAATCGTCCCATCAGCAACATCGGTCATCAAAGTATCCCCTGATTGAGCTTCTATACCTGATTTCTGTGGATTTGGGTTCACCTGCCCACCATGAAGTTGTTCTAATCTGTAATCAGTTTCGGGCCTGCGGCAAATCTTCCTCAGCGGAACTATTTCCTGGTTTTGTGGAACGAGGGGCATCAGTCAAGAAAAATGTATATACATCTTAAGATGAAGAAATAAGAAATTGTACCTCAGATTGGTCATGATCATATCGAACAAGAAACCTACAACGACAGCCTCTTACGTCATGCCTTCGCCTTTGTGCATCAAGAACATGTGCATCAAAATATAAGGCCTGCTCTTTGCCTTCCTAAAAATGAGAAACATCTTAAAAAGATTATCTCATAGAATCTAGCAGAATAATTTTATTTTCCAAATTCATAATATAGTGCTGCTATAAACTGCACCTGAAAGCAGAGGATCAAATCTCCAGGCAGAACTGCTACACACTCTGATGATTCACAAGGGAGCGAACGTTGTCTTATATGCTTGAGAATGTTGACCCATTCATCCTCTTCTGGTCCAAAACCAGCAAAACGAACCATTGCTTCCTGAAGTGGTCAACTTAACAAATCATAATGTGTAAATACTGTCAAGAATATCAATGCCTCAAGCCTAGTCAAAGCACCGTGAAAACTCAGTAATTTTCTAGCAAAGTTTTGTAGAATTCAAATTTCAGTTCAAACAGAGATTTGAGCAGAAGTATCCTTGGCTTAATTAGTGCCTGGCTGAAATTAAATTTAATCAATCATAGTGATTATATGTGTAACTTCACAAAAGTTTCTGATGCGCATATCATACTTAAATTATTAGGGCATTTACAAGAGTTCATATTTGGTTCTGTCATCTTTTTTACTTGATGCAGCATACAAATGTTTTCAAATAATAACATTTGATAATAATAATAAAAATACATATCAAACTTTAGCCTATTACAGCTTTGGCTTAAAGGTTTCATTTAGTTTTAAACTAAATGTAATCATACCCTAGAAAATCAAGGCTGAAGAAGAAAAGTTAGCATCAGTTCAAGGGGAGTGTAACCGTTGATGAGGCAGATTTCTAAGCCATAAGGTTGAGAAGCATTAGCAAAGTAAATGTCACTATTGATGGTTGGACTGCAGTATTTACTTAAAAGAGCAGGATCAGATAGAAAAGCATCCAAATGCTAATAGAATGAAAGCTCACTAATGGAAGAATAAGAAAGCAGCAAAGCCACCATAAGGATAAGAGAGTACTTCTGCACAACGGCAATAAATTTCATGTGTGTAGCACAAAGGAACAGCCATAAAACCCAGTGACACCTAAATAAGTAAAAAATAGCAAAAAGCAAGAACTTCTTTCTGCGAACTCAAAAGGGTGAATTGATTCGAGAATTACCGGATCTCCACTCTCCATTGATCTAAGTGATAGAAAACATGCAACATCGTACCTGAAATGGAAATATCAGTTCAGCATTACAGCTCTTCAAAGACGAAAGCAGTAATTAAGATATCTAAAAATACTAACCATGCACCATCTCTGGCAGATTTAGCTTCAAACTCCATCTGAGAATTCTCCGAAGCACTCCTGCCTGCGGTTTTTGCTGCTAATTAGAAAATCAACCCTTAGTGCATATGGATAGTGCAATCTAACAACTTAGCGTTGAGGTGAGGCGACTCGTTTATCAAAATAAAGGGATAAAGGTATCTTTTTCACGTCAAATAAAGGTCATGTAACTGCCATTCATTTATCACAATTTTCCACTCAAAAATCAAAGAAACCACGGCTGCATGTAATATTAATTATCCTCTTTATTCGAGCAACTTTTTCTGCCGTAAGTTTCTCGAAGCCTAGGCTTTATACAAATAAATTAAATGGTCTAATAAAAGATCTAGGCCGAAAAGAGGCCATGTGTGCACCCACATCCCCCAATATAAATCCCCCTGTCATCTTGCAATATTTGTTTGGACACAAGAAATGAATATGCATATCAATGGTGTATGGACAACGCAGGCTGTTTGCACAACACTGAAATTCTTCTGTTAGATATATTGTGGGCAGTAAAGGATATGAACTTAAAAAGAGAGTCGTAAGCTTTCAATCATCTGGCAAACCTCAATGGAGTTAGTGGCAACCAAATTGAGAATCTATTATGCATTCACCTATGCTATGGATTCTATATATATGTAACTAAAAGTTAATAAAATATTAAATTATACTCCTCTCTCTGTTTAAGCTTTAAAAAGAAGTGGACATTATAGGAGATCCTATGTTCAGACTCACTGCCACCCGTTTATCAAGAATTTTCACATGCAAGGCTTCAATATAAAGTAACTCGCCTTGCACGTGAGGGGGCATGTTGAAATTCAATAATTAAACGATGCTCCTCTCTAAACTTTAAGATGAGGTGATTATTCATAAATTCCAATATCAAATCTTTAATAATGGTGCTAAAAAGGAATAAAATGAAGGAGAAAAGAGGAAGATATTAGAACTTGCACAGCCAATTAAATAATGTTGAATTATTGTTCTCCAGGCCCTTCCCGTCTCTTCCTTTTGACGACGGAAATAATATTGTTGTAGTAAAATAGAGTTCATTCTATCATCTATCTCCATTTAATAATGAAACCAGATTATCTCATTAGTCAGTAAGTCATAGATGTATGCCAAAATTAAATTAATATATAGTACGGAGTACATGTTTTTAAGTCTAAAAGAATTAATGAAGTATGTATTCACATATCAAATAGCCAGATCTGCATGAGCAGTTAAATCAACAATCCATTTACTAGAAAAACACAAGCATCCTAGTAAATCAGACAACCATATCCACAAAATTGACATTCTCGCTAAAGACAACAGCCAGCTTGACAAACTGGTATCCAATTGTTTTGTTCTTCAGGACCTATTTGTGTTAAGGCTTTGAAAATATAGAAAAGTGCAAGATGAAAAATCATATTTAATTAAACAAGAAAAAAGATGAGAAAAAAAAGTGCATAGCATTTTGCAAAATGGACGCGGACTGATGGGAGAAGAAGTGGAGTGTTGTCATCCATGTGTATCCACCTTTGATGAGATTTGACAAGGAATCTAACCATTAGATAAACTCTGCTAATGCTCGATGCATGCCTAGAATCTAATATACAAGGCTCATAATCAGTGATGTACGCATGATTACAGTTTTGGGCGGGGGAGTAAATATGACAATGGATATTTATTGTGATTATGCATCTAAATTCCAATATACTTTTTGAGGGGTTGTGCTTTATGATTTTTCGTGAGTGCTTTTCTAATACCTATATAAGAAACTCTAAAAAAAATCTTCACATTTTTTGGGTAGTGGGAGTGGAACACCCCCCCATGTCTATCATTGCTCATAAATCGTAATGCCCATGTATAGCAAGGATATTCTCAGATCAAATTGTTGAGGAAAAAAGACCGAGCAGAGAGTTTTCAGAAATTTGGCAGCTTACCTGATGAAGCAGGAAGAGGCTGAGGAACTTGAGGCATACTTCTCACAATAGCTGGGCAAGAACATGATATAAATTAGCAATATATTGAGGATGACCTAACTCAGTAAAGAAAAAAAATTGTATTTCAACATGTGAGGCATTTCATATTACCTGGGGGAGCAGGTGCAGATTGTTGTTGAGAGACTACAGGTTGCGAAGCCTGAGGTTGGGGAGCCTGAGGTTGCGGCGCCTGAGGTTGAGGAAGAACTTGAGGATGAAGAACCTGAGGCACATTTCTTGCTACAGCATGATCATCTCGCGGCACAGGTGGCATGCTAACTTGCCCAGGAACAGAAGTTTTAGCTGCTTTAGCTCTAATAGCATATCTCCTATTTTGGAACCAGTTCCAAACCTGTTGTATTCAGTGTCACAGTTATGACAGTTCCTTACGGAAATTAGAAGCATGCATGCTAGGGAAAACTACATACTTGTTTCGCCGAAACTTCCAGTTTTCCAGCTCTATCAGCAGAGGTACTATCAAATAAATTCTTCAACTTTTAGTACTGATAAGGTCGATATAGGATCCATTAATTGAATTATCGGTTGTAATGTATCCGCTTACCTAAACCTATGAGCAAGAGCATCAAGTACTTCGCGTGCAGGCACTGTATAATTGTGTGCTTTCAGAATAGCCTCCATTTCTCCGACCTTTGAAACGAATAAGAACAATAAATAAATAAATAAATAATTGATAGTACAATTTTTTCCTCTAAAATAAATAACAGATGATCAAATGCATAAAAGAAAAGTTTGATTGTTAATGCTGCCATTAAGGTGCGCGTGCAAGAAATCTTCAAGCTTTGGGTTGGAGGAGTGGGGTAGGATAATAAAATAGTTCAATTGCAGCTGGGATAAAAATTATTTATGAAAGTCTATTGTTTTTCAAAGCTCTTTGTTTTTCTTTTCATCAAATAGCTCCTAGATAGCTAGAAGAAAAGTAGGAAACCAATTCAAAGTGAACTTTTGGCAAAACATATGCTTAGCAAAAAAATGTATTAAGTTAGATGCAACTTGCAAGGTAGAATATAGTAGGAGTACTTCATATATCTAGTCTCAGAGTAAAAAAAAACCACAACAATGCATTTCTAGAAATTCTGCCCGAAAATGCTCAGATTTTATTCCATGAAGAAGAATCAATAAAAGTAGCTACCCACAAGAAAAAAAGAACCGTAAGCCACAAATCTCAGCCAACAAAAACTGTGCAATTTGACTTAAATCTTCTGAAAGTAGCAAATATAAGAAAACAAAATCACGAAACCACCTGAGAAAGCTATTAACATTACACTATTAACTACAGGCATCAAGACGTTCGACTGAATTTGCCAACAGAAAAGTAAAATTGCTAAAACTGAAGGGCACATTGTACGAAACCTTCAGATAAAAAAGAAAATTAAGAAATAATTTGTCCATACAAAAGAAGGAGGCTCAAAAGGAAGAATTAAAATCACAGTCGCTCGCACAAGAGAGGTGAGCTATAACCATTTAGAGAGAGAGGGTTTGGCGAGTAACCTCGACAGCATTAAAGCGAAAGGAAGGGCCTCCGTTGCTCGGCGGTCGACCCATCGGCTTCCTCCGTGAATTATACCTCCAAAATTCAAAAAATTAGAGAAATTGGAACCCGGTTGAGCGGTATTCTGCAACAAAAATATTGAAATCAATCAGCACTTCTTAGTAACGAACCGCCCTTGATCCTAATTTTCTAAGGAATGGGTGAATAACTAATTACTGATAATAATATTAATAATAGAATTGGGGTGCGTTTGGCATAGTCGGGTACGGATCGGGTTTGACCAAAATAAATTGCCCCACCAACAAATTTTATTAAGCCTCCCCGCAATTTTTAGATGAGCAACCCGCTACGTGCCACAATTTTTTAATTAATACAATTAAGTAACAATTTTAACTTCATAATTAAGGATATATTAACTTAAAATTCAATTGTATACAAAAAATTTAAATTTATGAATTATATTCACTTTCTAAAATTATTTAACAATAAAAAAAATGTCGTTGCAATATTAATATTATATGTCTTATATCATGTTTTATTACTAAAAGATATTTATAAAGTTGAATTAATATAGTGATGTACAGATTATTATATTTTATCAGAGTAAAATCTCTCAAAAAAATACTCTATTAAGGAATAAACTCTCTTATCATAATTCATATTTTTTCAAAATATATATAATTTTACAATAGATTTAAGTTGATTTAAAATACTTGTTCAAGGTTGATTGTTATGTAACATGTATCTACTAATTATACCATTATATAATATACATGTATTTAAAAAAAAAAGCTCATAACTCAAATAACTCCATTTAGGAATATTTTTTTATGGTCCCAAGATATGACTATAAAGAGGTTTTACAGTATTCCAGATTTAACGCCAAGATTTATTTTGATCAAATTTTGTATTTAAGATTTTTAAACTCAAAACTGCTTGAATTTTGTTTAGGAGATTGTAAGTTATATAATTATTTTAAAAGATCACATGAATATTAATAAAAGGCAGTACGAAAATTTGTGAAATAATATTAGAAAATCAATATACTGTATATCATAAACGACAATATTTCTCAAGAACCAGAACAAGGAGCAGAAACATCAAAATTGCAGCAATAGGTCGCAGTCATTTTACATAAGTAAAAAGGGGACAAGACAAGCATCCATCTTTAAAACACCCATCTGCTATGTTCCATAAACATAGCAGTAGAAGCAAGTCTGCAGTTATACATACAACATATTAAGCAATATGCAGACTCTCTCCATCATCAAAAAACTCCAGATCGGGTGGGAGGGTCAACGTCATCCTCATCGTCCTCGTCATCTTCTTCTTCTTCTTCTTCATTTCTACTTTTGAAAGAACTTTTCCAGGAACCACCACCACCAACACCATCATCATCTTCTTCTTCTTCTGCGTGCCTTCTTTTGTAAGAATTTTTCCAAGAACCACCTTCATCATCATCGTCCACAGTATTAACACGTTCACATTCATCAATCCATTCACTATATCTGTACACAAATAATAACTCAATACCAGATGAAACAGTAGAAAGTTGCTCAAAGAATTGTATAAAGTGTTTGTGTTTTACTTACATGTCTATAGGCTCAGACAAGGCTACAAAAAACAAACAATAAAAGTGCAAGGTCAGATAGCATCATACCACACAAATTATTGATTAAATTTCTTAGAAAGAAAAACAAATGGTACTACACCTGTTATAGGCATGCTGAAGCTCTCTTGACAAATTCGGCAATTAGCCTCACCAGTCATGGTCTTCGTATCACTGGAACAAACATGATAACAAGAACAAAGAATGAAGAAAAAACAGTTAACAAATAGGATCAAAGAATTGAAGATCACTTCCAAGAACAAAAAAACTCTGATGTCACAATGACTAATATTAACAATTTAACAGTTGTTGGATTATCTCTACAGCATGCAAGTAAAGTAAATACAGGTAGATATGACCTCCTCCACCACGTAATGTATTTTATGCCATCTATAACATATATCCCAAAATTGAAAGTGTTCAAAATTTACAGAATCAAATTGTAAGGTTAGATGCTTAGAGTTCAAAAAGTAATATGACTTAATTCTCTTGGCAAGCGCATGACCTATAGGCGCAACTCGCAAGGCACGCGCCTCTTGTCCTTTTTCACTAATTTTTTTTCTCCTATTTATTAATATAGCATATTTGACACATACTGTCCAGATTAAAGTTCAGTACCATATAAAATAACATAATAAAACCAAAAGGTCAGCTAATGAACATCACAACTAATGTGAACATGAAAAAACATCAAATGTAGCAAAGCCAACAATTAATCAATAGTCTAGTTCTCATTCTCATCATAAATAAAAATTGTAGCTACAGAGATAAGGTCCACAAAGAAAAATGGGAAAAAGAACCTAGTGTATAGGGGCAATGGTGTTGTTTCGAAGTTTCTCCTTTCTTTACCAATTTTTTTCTTCAACTCTAAGCCTAAATTCAATACTGTTTTCTTGTCTATGATTTGCCTTTGTTTTCTGTCCAGTTATTTTTTGGCAGAATTGATCTTTTATTTCAAAAAATTTACACAAACCATATTTCAGGTTGAAGAAAATCTGAAAAGGAAAAGAGGCGCACCGAGGCGCAAAAGACGTGGGCCTAAGAATCTTTGCCTGACTAAACACAAAAAAGGCACACAACCTAAAGCCTCGAGCACCTTTTAAAACTACGCTTACAATGGACCCCATCAAACTGCAATTCTAATAAAAAAATTCATACTTTGATGAGAAGAACAATCACATAAATACCGAAATTCTTTAAATTACTCAATTAATTTCTTATGCAATCAGAATCACAGTAGGATGGAAAAAGGGAGGTGCTTGTAAGACACTTACAGGCGGCATTCCACACTGGTCCCATGATTACAGAAGGGACAGCTGAAGACGGTGTCAAGTTTGTCATTTCGTTTCTTTTGCTCTGGCTTCGCTCTAGACTTCCTCTTGCCCATGTTTCAGATCTACAGTATGAAGTGTATTGTCAAAACTAAATATAATCCTCAACTCCAAGTAATAATCAGACAAAGCTACAATATTTCACTGGGATACTAAATCATTAGTAGATTATAAATGAGAACCCCCATTCACCAGTACTTGTGGCAAATCAAAATCCTTCACGTTATATAGTCATATTATTGATTGGCAACCATGCTACAAGTTTCATTACAGTCAGGAGCAAATGATTAAAAGAATTCATTTCCACATTACGTTCACTGCCCTAAGATTAGAGCTTGAATTATACATGAGAATTCATGTATAATGAATGGTAAGAACCCCCATCCAAACTTGGATTACGATATGATTATTAATTTGAACTTATAAATTTTAATTAAAAGCCCTAAAAAATAAAGTAATGCAATTATTGCACACTCACTAGTCCATAATCTAATTTAAGCAACTGATTAAAAGAAATTTTCCACCTATGTTCAGTGTCCTACGAATGGAGCTTGAATTATGATATGATAATTGGTAGCAACGTCTCCGGTTACTGATTCGGATGCAGCCCAAAAATTGTAGCAAGCCTCAAATTGAAATAAAAGGAGCTCATACACAGTAACAGTCACAAACTACTCCGCAGAGGGAGAAAAAATTTAAAAGAATGTCAAACCCATCTTTCTCTCATTCATAGCATGTCAAACCCATCACATCTATGAATGTAAATAGGAGAGCTTCTCCCGGTCCAGAATTTTAATAGAGTAACAAAAAACTGAAATAACACTCAATACCCTTCAAAGTCTTAAAATTGATGCTTCGTGGTAAGTGATAACGAAATTAATCGACAGTAATAAAATATTCCAAAACCAAACAAACCCTAGAAATCAATAAAAACGGCGCTATTCAATCTACAACCTAAAAAACAGGAGAATACCGGTGGATCAAATCTCTCATTTCTTCTCCTTTTACCCTAGATCTAGCTTTAAAATCTGAAAGAAAAAGAAAAAATCTACGACGAAAAAACGGCAATTACAAGTGCATATCCGCTCAAAATTGGGGGAAAATAACAGCGAAAACAGAAAGACCTAAACCTAATGCACATAAAGGCCATGAAATACGAAAAGTGCGAAGCTTACCTCAAAATTGGTCTGCTGTCTTTCCAGAAAGATGTACGCAAGTACTTGGTATGAGACCCATGAAGGGGATGGATAGACTGATATATAGAGACCCTGGCTTGTGCGTTTTCAAATTTTGTTTTCGACTTCAATACATTGGGAAGAGATTATTTAAATCATAATAGTAGTAATATATTTTAATTTTTTTAGGGACACTACGTGAAATATTTGACCAAAAAAAAAATGCGGATCTTTAATGGGTCATATCAAATTAAGCTGGATCTTTTTTAAAAAAATAGAAATAAATACATTTAGAGTCACTCTATCATAAGACCATTAAACAATTTAAAACACAAAATATAATTAAAACAATTTAAGTCACTTTCTACGTTGAATATCCAATTATTGTCTTTCACTTCTGATAAAATTGAAATAATGGTATTACACAACCAAATTTCTGAAATTGGGCAATTTATAAAATGGATTGTTTTACATTCCTTGTAACATGATGTTAAATGCAAGATATCAAGTGTTTCTATTAGATCTCAAATGTCATAATAATTGAAAAAAATGTCAATGGTATGGTCCAACATAAAACTATTTTAAATTGATTTTTAGAGGAAAATGATTAACTTTTGATATTTTTTAAATTATGCAGAGATGTCAAGATCAACGAGCTGGCCCAACCCAATAATCTTGCAGACTAGAAAATTTACAACTCAACTCACCTATTGGCGAACCGGATGTCCAAGCAAGTCATTCCACCTTTTTTTAGTATGTTTTTATATTTTCTTTATAAATATATAATTAATTAAGGTCAAAATTATTAATTCATCCAAATTAAATGAAATCAATCAATGTGTCTAGATGTCTATCACTATAAAACATTAAAACAAAGTTTCACTCATAAATAAAAATGTTCATCATTTATTAATATCACAAAATATAACTTTCTAAAAACTGAAGCTCTTCTATTATCAACAATAATAATTAATAAACATAACATCTCATAAATTAACATTAAGAAATGTCCCAAAACTAGCATTATAATTGTTAAAATTTATATAAAAAATCTCAAAAATATTTTTATTTTAAAAAATAGGAGGCAACTCGACTCACCAAGGCTCAGACCCTAACCAACCAATCTATTTAGATCTATCTCTGAGGGGTCTGACAATTTACACCTCCATTTCGGTTTTGAACAACCCCGATTGATGCACTCTCCTTAAAATTTGTTAGGATGGATGCACTCCCTTTTGAATTATCCTAAATACCTTTTTTATATCTACTAAACACACTGATGCGTCGAAAAAGAACGCGCTCGGATCTCAGCCGTTCATTTGCGAGCACTATCGATCACGATCTCAATCACTCGTTCGCCTTTAACAATCCTCGTATGAATCTTCTCGTAAGTCCAAATTTGGCCTGCAAAAGTACACCGGAGGGGGCCTCCGGCGTAGAAACTCCGACGCTCAAGTCAGAACTTATCGTAGGCGAAATCAAAGAGAAATTCCCCTGTATATCTAGGGGAATTCCGGCGAATATCGTGAAGTCTCTCTTCACTATTAGCGTATATTTTGTATGGCAGTGTGTATAATCAATAAAATGTGTGTGTCGTAATCATAACTTAATTCAGAATATGGAAATAACCTTCTTTATATACCTGGCCCCTCTCTGCGGAGAGGGGATGACTTCTTCTCCCTATATTCTTGGTCCCTTCCCAAGAATCCAGCTTCCAAGCCCCTCAAGAATCGGGCCTTCCCCTGAAGACTCGGTTTTGGAGCATATCATCCCCTATTTTCGTGGGTTTGACTCACTCATTCATCTTGACTAGGAAAGAGTGATTACGTGTTCCATATGTGGGCCTGATCTTTTCAGGCCCAAAGGCTATTAATTCCTCCGTATATGGGCCAAAGGCCCAATTTCTCTGATTCTTCTAATCAAGCCCAGGGGGTGTATTAATCCTGTTTCTTCAATATATTAACCTAATTACAGCTATCATAACTTATCCCGTTTCCACGTGTCGACTCCTCCAAGAGCGACATATTTATCTACATCAACCACTCCCCCCTACTCTCATAAAATGAATAATTTTTAGGAGAGTAGGAAAATAATAACCCTGGGATAAATGCCAGAGAAATATTTCATTTCCTTTCTTGAGACTCAAAATACCTCTCGAAATATTCTTATTGATTTGATTCCCTCTAGTAATAATTACTTCTCAAAAAGCATTGGGTCTTTTACACTTCCACACGCAACTGTGCCCTTGAATCTCGTAATCACGCGCTTATATCCAACATCAAGCCGCCGTTTGTCTTTCACGCGTCTCTTAATTGGGAGGATCATTTAATTCTCCTCGATTCTCCCTCTTCTCTTTTCAGCGTAATCATTCAAAATTCATCTTTTCCACCAAAACCCTGTTTTCCTTTCATTTCAAGTTTATCTACTCTCTATCTTCGTTTTCACCTCTGCGATCTAACTTCTTCGTGCACGTCCAGCGGCCGTTTCGTCGTCACTCCTTAAAACCGACCTTTCTTCAGGTACCTATTCCTTCCTTTTTACTCTCATTTACACCATGTCATCTTCTTCAGATTCCGTTTCAATGGAAAGTTCAACTTCCCATCCTCTCTCTATCTTTCCCGTAATCGATCCTGCTTTAAAAAACACCATCGCTGGTTCTTCCTTGCTTTCTTCTGAGCGCGTTGCCGCTTTTCTCCGGTCGGGAATCTTTCCCACCGATTACGCCGTTAGGGCCGCCCATAGGAGGGAACGCCCGAATTTTCCTGGTACTAACACCTTGGCCTTCTGGGAGGCTCAGTTGAAGGCAGGCCTCCGCTTCCCAATTCACCCTTATTTTTCTGAGATCTCTACTTACCTGCGCATACCCCTCAATCAATTCACCCCCAATGCTATTCGAGCAATGCTAGGTTTTTACATTTTGATGAAGGGGAATGGTGGTGAACCCTCAGCCCAGCTTTTTCTAACCCAGTACATGTGTAAGTATGCAGACGGGTTTTTCTATACTTCTGGCCGTCCTTCCAGGGCTGGAAAATTCATGGAGAAGCTCCATGAAGGAGTCCAAGACTGGAAGGACTATTACTTCTTTGTTACAAACCCCGTTCCTTGGGATTTTCCTCATGAAGGGTGGATTTATGAGAACCCTGGGGTGCCTCGTCCTCCTCTTTCTGTTTGTTCTTCTCTGAATTTGGATGTGATGAACCATCTAAATGACCATGTTGTTTCCACTCATCGCTTTTTTGATGTAATGAGCATTTGCAAAAATCCTAGAGCCCTTTCTCATTTCGGTTTCGGTCGCCCCGATTACCCCCTAGGTCCCGACGATGGTAATTCCATCTCTTTTTCCTTAATATTGTCCTCATAATTCGAATTGCAGTGTTTATTAATATCGTTTGTACTCCTTTATGCAGCTATGAGTTGGTTAACCCAAATTTCTCGCGATGCTGCTCCTCTCTCGATGGTTGCAAAGTCTCCAGCCCCTGAAAGCTCTTCAAAGGCCCCTGTCATTCCTTCCTCAGCGAAACCTGCCACTGGGTCCGTTGCTAAGCGCACCCGTTCCTCTACCGAGAAAACCATGGTCTCCGTCTTGCCTCCTGTCTCCGATGCCCCTAAGAAGAAGAAATCCAAAACCAAATCTTCCATGCCTAATGTTGCTCCCGATGCTCCAGACGAAGTCAATGTTGACCATCTCTTGGCCTTTATAGAACGTTATACCCCGACTCCCGCTACCGAAGCCCTTAATGCTCTTTCTCCAGAAGAGCGAATTGTGCACGCCGCCCACAATTTCACACAGGTAGGTTTTCAATATGGATATTGCTTTGAATGACTCATAGAAGAGAATATAGATACCTTACTTCTTGATGTTGTTTCTTGTGTAGTTTGGTCTTCTGTTTTCCAACATGTCTGAAAGAGCCCTCCAGTCCCTCCAGCAGGTAGATGACCTCCAAAGTCAGGTAGAGCTGGAGAAGGTGAAGAAGGAGATACTCGATGCAGAACTACGGGACGCTAATCAGAGGTGTAAAACACTCCGAGCGACACTCTCTGGGGAGATTTCTTCGTTGAAGGAAGAGTTCGGTAAACAGGTTAAGCAGCTGGAGGTTACTCTTCCCCTGACTGGTATGAAATTATGCATAGAGTCCTTGTTTACCTCTGCCATAGGTCAACAATTTCTAGGTACCTTGCATCAGGAGTGGTTGGAGGCCTTTCTTCAGAGCAGCAGTTTCCTAGGGGCCATGGGTGCATATATCCCTCACTTCATTGATCATGGGTTTTCTAATGCTGTGGCTGAACATTCTGCCCCTGGTTTTAATGGTCAGTATACCCGTGCTCTTCGACTGGATGAGCTGGATACTCCCCCTAAGTTCCCCGGAGATGCGAAGGAAGATATCAACACTCCTTGGTGGTTGCCGGGGATGAGGAAGGCGATCTTGGAGCTGAAGGGTGCTGCTCGGAGTTTAGATGATTTGGCACCGGCGAAGGACATGACTTTTCCTGTTCACGTAGATAATCCAACTCCGGTGACTACTGTGGCAGCACACGCACTGGTGGAGAAGGCAGAGGGGGGTGATTCTAGCGGGCAAGCTGAGGAGATAGGAGCAGGTTCTGAGGGGAAGGATATCATTCCCCTCTCTTGATAATTTCTCTGACAACAATTCGATACTTTAAGACACTTTTTATTTTGTTAAGGCCTCTAAGGCCTCTTTTGGTATTTTCCGGAGACTCCACACTCCGGGGTTTTCTTGTGGAGGGCCTAGGCATGGTGCCTTAGGTCTTTGGATATTCCTGCTTTTCTTTTGATATCGTACCTGCACAATTACTGTTTGGCATGCATACATATATCCCTAAATCTGTTGATTAGATGTGTAACACAATATTCATCCTGCTTATGCATCTAGCATGTTTTCATCATTTTATTAACACGTAAAGGCTCTAAAGCTCCTAGAGGAACCTTAATGAGGAGATAGGGTTGATATCCCTGTACTTACTTGGCGATTTTGGTAGGGCTTCTAGTCTCTCCCTTAGTACTAGGGTTTTTAAAGATTACATCCCCCAGAGGTTAGGATCTCAGGGATCGTCTTTTCCCTTAGGCTGTTTATACTCGTAAGAGTTAGTTTATACTCGTGAGAGTTAGTTTATACTCGTAAGAGTTAGTTTATACTCGTAAGAGTTCTTAGGGATTATACTCTCCCTGAAGTTGAAGTGTTTATACTCGTAAGAGTTAGTTTATACTCGTAAGAGTTCGTTTATACTCGTGAGAGTTAGTTTATACTCGTAAGAGTTAGTTTATACTCGTAAGAGTTCTTAGGGATTATACTCTCCCTGAAGTTGAAGTGTTTATACTCGTAAGAGTTCTTAGGGATTATACTCTCCCTGAAGTTGAAGTGTTTATACTCGTAAGAGTTCTTAGGGATTATACTCTCCCTGAAGTTGAAGTGTTTATACTCGTAAGAGTTAGTTTATACTCGTAAGAGTTCGTTTATACTCGTGAGAGTTCGTTTATACTCGTGAGAGTTAGTTTATACTCGTAAGAGTTCGTTTATACTCGTGAGAGTTCGTTTATACTCGTGAGAGTTAGTTTATACTCGTAAGAGTTAGTTTATACTCGTAAGAGTTCGTTTATACTCGTGAGAGTTAGTTTATACTCGTAAGAGTTAGTTTATACTCGTAAGAGTTCGTTTATACTCGTAAGAGTTAGTTTATACTCGTAAGAGTTCTTAGGGATTATACTCTCCCTGAAGTTGAAGTGTTTATACTCGTAAGAGTTAGTTTATACTCGTAAGAGTTCGTTTATACTCGTGAGAGTTAGTTTATACTCGTAAGAGTTAGTTTATACTCGTAAGAGTTCGTTTATACTCGTAAGAGTTAGTTTATACTCGTGAGAGTTATGTCTTCCACTGTACCCCCTCGTGAGGGTTTTGAGAATCTTCTGGGATAGGGTTTATCGACAAGTTCATTATATCTTCCGCTGTATCCCCTACTCCCCCTAGCTTTAGAGGCTATCGTGAATAGGAACTTTAGGAAATATTCTTAGGTATTCTCCATTCGAGCGTTTATGAGTCGGTGTAAATTTCTCTATCTTTGCAGTATCTCTAACATGCTATATTTCAGTTCCCAAAATATATTCGTTATTTCAGCACTCATCATGCAGGCCTTCAACAATTATCTTAACACGATATTAACATATGAGAAACATTTCATCATGAAATTAACGCATAAGAGTCATCTCATCACAATATCAACATGCATTTAGGGAAATTGCTGAAATTTTATCAAAACCGATGCTCCATTGATCGTAAACGTTTATCAACATAGGCAAGTAAGGGGAACCTATGCCAGCCTCATTAAAAACCTCTCCGTGGTAAAACCCCAAGGGGAAACCCACGTAGAGGGAAAAAGAGTGCCGGTGAAGCAATTATTCGAACGATAAGTAAGTATTCAAAATTGTTCATAAAGAAAAAGGAAGCAGGGGAATTACCCCTTCCTCAAACATAAAATCTCTTCAAGTGGCATACGTTCCATGGCCTTAGTATCTCTTTCCCTGTCATGTCTTGGAGCTTGTATGCTCCACCTTTGAGTACCTGTATGACCCTGTATGGACCTTCCCAATTGGGTTCCATCTTTCCCGTGTTTTTCAAAGCATCTGCCCTCCGAAGGACTAAATCCCCAACTTTAAAGGAGCGAGGGATTACCCTGCGGTCATATGCTGCTTTGATCCGACTCTTGTACCTTTCTGCTTTTAATCTCGCCATCTCCCTCTCTTCATCTACTAGGTCCAGCGCTTCCCTCATCAATTCTTCATTTCTCTTTTCTTCGAAATAAGTGATCCGGTGTGATTTGAGTCTGGCTTCAGGAGGTATCACTGCTGCTGCTCCATATACCAAGTAGAAGGGAGATTCACCTGTAGCTGTTTTAAGGCTGGTTCGGTAGGACCAGAGGACGTTGTCCAACTCCTGCACCCATTTTCCTCCTACCTCTGCCAATCGTGTTCGAATACCATCGACCAGGATCCTGTTTGTAACCTCTACCTGCCCATTAGCTTGGGGATGGGCTACTGAAGTAAACCTCTGTGTGATGTTCCATCTCTCGCACCATCTTCTTACTTTCTCTCCATTAAATTGCGTCCCGTTATCGGAAACCAAGATTCTAGGTACTCCAAACCTGCAACAAATATGTCTAGCAAGAAAAATAATTACATTATCCTCTTCGATTTTAGCCAAGGGCACAGCCTCTACCCATTTACTGAAATAATCCACGGCTACAATTAGAAATTTTCTCCCTCCTGGTGCCAAGGGGAAGGGTCCCACCAGATCGATTCCCCATTTAGCGAAGGGACAGGGCGAGTACATAGCCCCCATTTCTTCTGCGGGTACCCGTATCAAGGGTCCATTCTTCTGGCACTTCTCACACCTCTTCACATATTCTCTAGCGTCTCTGATTATATTAGGCCAGTAGAAACCTGCCCTAAATACTTTCTTCACCATGGTCTGGTACCCTTCATGGCTGGATGCGCAACCTTCATGGATGTCTTTGATCACTAGCTCTGCTTCTCTTTTTGAAAGGCATTTCAAGTAAGGTTGAGTGAAGGACCTCTTGTACAATTGGCCTCCCAGGATGCAATACTTCCTTCTCCAAGCCTTTGCCTCTCTGGACATTGGGGTTACTGGGCCCCTATTCAGTTCTTCCCATATTTCTTTCCTCCAATCATCCCCTGCTGTTATCTCTCCAATCAGGGTTTCCGTAGCTATTTGATCTGCCACCAACAGGGTTACCTTTCCATCTCCCTCGAATTCAGTGGAACTAGCCAATTTTGACAGTCCATCCGCTTTCGTATTTTCTTCTCTTGGTACCTGTACCACTTCAAAAGTATGGAATTTATTTTTTAGTTTCTTTACCTCTTCTAGATAAGTGATCATTCTCTCATCCTTGGCGAGGTACTCCCCCATGACCTGCTGTACTATTAGCTGTGAATCGGAATACAGGGTGACCTTCTGTGCCCCTAACTCTGCAGCCATGCTAGCTCCTCTGATCAGGGCCTCATATTCTGCTCCATTATTTGAGGTGGAAAATCGGAATTTGACAGCCACCTGCATTTCCTGACCTTCAGGGTCAATCAGTAATATCCCTGCTCCACATCCCAAGGCGGATGCTGAGCCATCCACATATACCTTCCATCCTTGTTCTTCTACCACTCTGGTAGACTCTTGAATAAAATCTGCTAGAGCTTGGGCCTTGATGGCTCTCATGGGTTCATAATCTATATCATACTCCTGTAATTCCACTGCCCATCTGACCATTCTCCCTGATAAATCTGCTCTCCCTAATGTCTGCTTCAAAGGGAAATTAGTTCGCACCATAACTTTATAGGAGAGGAAGTAGGGGCGTAATCGCCTAGCCGTTACCACCACCGCCAGGGCTGCCTTCTCTACCTCTGAGTACCTCATTTCCGCTCCTTGGATGACCTTGCTCACATAATATATGGGTTGCTGTGCAGAACCTTCCTCTTTCATCAGGGCGGTGCTCAGGGAATGTTCCCCTACCGAAAGATATAAGAGCAATACATCTCCCTGAGAGGGCTTTGTCAGCTTCGGAAGCTGTTCGAGGTGAAGCTTGAGTTCCTCAAAAGCTTTCTGACACTGGTCGTCCCATTCGAACTTCGACCCCTTCCTTAAGGTTCTGAAGAAGTGATGACTCTTTTCTGCTGACCTTGATATGAACCTACTGAGAACTGCAATCCTGCCGTTCAGGGTTTGCAATTCCTTCAAATTCCGAGGGGGTTGCATGTCGAGCACCGCCTTTACCTTAACAGGGTTCACTTCTATCCCTCTTTGAGTCACCATATATCCCAGAAATTTCCCTGACCCTACTCCAAAAGAACATTTAGCAGGGTTCAATTTAATACCATTCTCTCGAATTACCTGAAATATCTCCTTCAAGTCGTCAATATGTCCCTCTGCCTTGACACTTTTAGCTAGCATATCGTCCACGTAAACCTCCATGTTCCTGCCTATCTGCCCTCGGAACACCGAGTCTACCATTCTTTGATAGGTTGCTCCTGCATTTATCAGTCCAAAAGGCATACGTACATAACCGAAAGTACCACATGTCGCTATAAAGCATACCTTTGGTATATCGAGGGGGTTCAGCTGGATCTGATGGTACCCCTGATATGCGTCCATCATGCTGAGTAATTCAAACCCAGATGTGGCATCCACCAGTTGGTCGATCCTGGGCAAAGGGTAGTGGTCTTTAGGGCAGGCTTTGTTCAAGTCCCTAAAGTCAATGCACATCCTCCACTTGCCAGCTCCCTTGGACACCAACACTGCATTCGATAGCCATTCAGGGAACTGGACTCTTTTCACGTGCCCTGCATTCAACAATTTATCGATTTCCTCTTTTACTATGAGGTTCTTCTCTTTACCGAAGTTCCTCAACTTCTGTTTCACGGGCCTGGCTTTGGGATCCACATTCAAGTGGTGCACTGCTATTTCTGGAGGAATACCCGTCATATCCGTCGCTGTGAATGCAAAGATGTCTGCATTTTGCTGGAGGGCAAGTATCATCTTTCCCTGGAGCTCGGGGTTCATGTTCGTACCTATCCTGGTTGTAAATCCCTCCTTTCCTGGGTAGAGCTCGATGCTCATCAGCTCCTCGTCTGCTTTAACTTTGGGTTGCTCTTGTACTAGCTCACCCACTTTCTGTCTCTTCAATTCAGGGTCTTTTCCCTTAAATCTCTCCATTCCTCTGAACACGGCCCTGTCTGCTATCTTGACCGATTCCACATAACACTTCCTTGCCTGATACTGATCACCACATATCTCTCCCACACCCCCCAAGGTAGGGAACTTCATCTTCATGTGGAAGGTGGAGATCACTGCCTGAAAAATATTCAAGCTTGGCCGTCCCATTACTACGTTATAGGAAGATGGGACGTCTACAATCAAGAACTCTATGACTTGTACTCGACGATTAGAGGCAACTCCTAACCCTACTTCAACTTGTAGTAACGCTGAACCAAGGGGTTGAATGGCTCCCCCTGAGAATCCATACAGAGCTGTTTCCACCGGTCTAAGCTTTATATTCAAGTCCATCTTCTTGAAACAGTCGAAGAGCATGATGTCGGCAGAGCTTCCAGTGTCTACAAAAATTCTTGCTACATCGTATCCTGCTATATCCGTGGTAATGACCAGTGCGTCATTATGAATTTCTCTAGGCTCTCCAGCGTCCTCTGGCCCAAAATGAATGTCTGGGCCCTCTGCCATCTTTCCCACTTCATGGTACTCTATATTTCTCTCATTCTTCAGCGACCGAACGCTCTGCTTTCTCTGCCTGAAGGAGTCCCCATCAGCAGGGCCTCCCATTATCATATGAATAGTTCCCCTCTTCTGAGGAGGGGGTGGTGGCTCCTCATTGTCCTTCCTCTGATCTCTCCTGTCGTCTTCCTGCTTCCCCTCGGGGTCCTTTCTCTTTTGACCCCTGGGGCCTTGTCGATCTCTGAAAATAAACTCTTTGAGGTGGCCTGCCTGAATCATCCTCTCTATCTCATCCTTCAGATGCCAACATTGGTTGGTATCATGGCCATAATCGTTATGGAACCTACAGAACTTGTTTGACTTTGGGTTTTGGGGACCTCTGCTTCTTGAATAGGGGAATTTCATATCTGGATGGTCCCCTGCCACCTCCAGGACTTCGGCTGGTTCTATCTTCAAAGGGGTATATCTCTTCGCCCCTCTCCTGGGATTCCAGGGTGCAGCTTCCTCTCTTCTCACGTTTTCCAGTCTCCTGGAGCTCCGATGTCTCTCTGGACTTGGCCTTCTAAGTGGAATTTCTTTCCTCCTTTCTCCATTACTCACTATAGCCCGGGTCTCCGATCGTTTAGCTTTCCTTACCTCCTCCAGGGTGAGGTATTTCTCTGCTCTCCTCAACAATTCATCGAAAGTCCGAACCGGCTTCTTAGCTAAAGAGGTGAATAAATCTCCGTCACGCAACCCGTTGGTGAGGGCATTGATTTTAACCTCCGAGGAGGCTGTAGGTACTTCTAAGGCCGCTTGGTTGAATCTTTTCAAGAAAGCCCGTAAGCTCTCATTCTCTCCCTGACGCATGTTGAACAAAGTAAGGGTAGCTCTAGGCTGTCTCCTAGCGCTGGCAAATTGGTGCAGGAACAATTCGCTGAATTCGGACCATGAGTGGATAGTATCTGGTCCTAACTGCGTAAACCACTGCTGTGCAGCCTTGGACAAGGTAGTCAGGAATACTCGACATTTGACACCTTCTCCATACCGGTGCAGTAAGGCCGCATTCTCAAATCTCATCAAGTGCTCATAGGGATCCGAAGTGCCATCGTATTCGAAATTTAAAGATTTGAAGTTAGAAGACAGTTCGTCTTGTAAAATAGTAGGTGAAAATTGATATCCAGTGGTGTAAGAGGGTTTACTTACGTTGTCAGTAATATGTCTCTGCATATCCCTCATCTCTTTACGCAGGGCTTGTATCTGATCACTGACGGCCCCTTGATATGTGTCGTCCGTGCTTTCTCCCATCCCCGTATCCAGGGTGATATCTCCAAGGACTCTCTCTGCATCTCTCCGAAGGGGTCTTTCCAGGACGCTTCTCTCAGCCTGGGAAGGTACTTTCTCTTCCGGGTTTCGAGGGAGATCTTCGTTCCTGGAAGGGACTGGGACCGAATCAATGACATGTTCGGGTGGATTTGGTCGTGTGCCCTTATGAACAGGTTCGGGAGGGCGAAGTCCTCGAGCAGCAATTATCCTCTCCACTGATTGCGCTATCATCTCATCCAACTGATCTCGAGAGACGGTCAAGAGTTCTGGTTGAGTGTTAGGGTTATCCTTATTGATCCCACTCCCTGATGCTCCTGAGATACCTGGACCCTGGTGTGTCTCCATCCCGAGTGGGAGGGATATCCTCTGGTACGCGGTCTACCGGCTGTTTCCCTAGATTTTGATTTGAGGGAAAACCTGGAGGAGGGATGTCTTCTGATGTGTGATCCATGGGACGTTTCCCTAAATTCCGATTTAAGGGAAATCCTGGAGGGGGCGGAGGAAGAGGAGGCGGAGGAGTGGAATCTCCTTTCTCCTTCGTCTGCTTTGTTGGATCTTGTCCTCCACCCATATAGTATGGAACTTTTCTCACGCCTTGGCTTGAAATGTTCCCACAGACGGCGCCAGTTGATGCGTCGAAAAAGAACGCGCTCGGATCTCAGCCGTTCCTTTGCGAGCACTATCGATCACGATCTCAATCACTCGTTCGCCTTTAACAATCCTCGTATGAATCTTCTCGTAAGTCCAAATTTGGCCTGCAAAAGTACACCGGAGGGGGCCTCCGGCGTAGAAACTCCGACGCTCAAGTCAGAACTTATCGTAGGCGAAATCAAAGAGAAATTCCCCTGTATATCTAGGGGAATTCCGGCGAATATCGTGAAGTCTCTCTTCACTATTAGCGTATATTTTGTATGGCAGTGTGTATAATCAATAAAATGTGTGTGTCGTAATCATAACTTAATTCAGAATATGGAAATAACCTTCTTTATATACCTGGCCCCTCTCTGCGGAGAGGGGATGACTTCTTCTCCCTATATTCTTGGTCCCTTCCCAAGAATCCAGCTTCCAAGCCCCTCAAGAATCGGGCCTTCCCCTGAAGACTCGGTTTTGGAGCATATCATCCCCTATTTTCGTGGGTTTGACTCACTCATTCATCTTGACTAGGAAAGAGTGATTACGTGTTCCATATGTGGGCCTGATCTTTTCAGGCCCAAAGGCTATTAATTCCTCCGTATATGGGCCAAAGGCCCAATTTCTCTGATTCTTCTAATCAAGCCCAGGGGGTGTATTAATCCTGTTTCTTCAATATATTAACCTAATTACAGCTATCATAACTTATCCCGTTTCCACGTGTCGACTCCTCCAAGAGCGACATATTTATCTACATCACACACCCCACCCAAAAAATCTTATTTTTTTCTTTTCTCCTTCCCCTTCCACACCCTCACCCCCATTGTCGTCGCCCGCCCCCACCCCTGCCTCTCCCTCCCCTCAACAGGGCAGAAAAAAAAAAATCAACTCCTTACCCCCTCCCACCCACCCCCAACCGTCCCCAACCTCAGCAACGCGCAGGCGCAGCACAGGTATGTTGATTGTTTTCTTCTTTTCTTCGACACACCAGGGTCGACTCTATACATTCTTGTCGATACATTGTTGCCGACAAGAGTGTATTTGGTCGACCTAAAATAGTCGAATTTTTTTTTTTTTTTCGACAAATCAGTGTCGACCATATTCACTCTCGTCGACAAGTTGTCGACATTGATTTGTCGAAAATTTTAATTTTTTTTTTCTAAGTTCTATCTGAAATTTTATTGTTTGGTGGTGGTGGTGGTGGTAGTGGCGGCGGCGAAGTAAAAATTAGGTTCAGGGTTTAAAAGTTGAAGGAGGGGTGCATTTAGTAATATAATATGACTTAAAGGGTATTTTTGATTTTTTACATGATAGAAAGAGTGTTCTAAACCGAAATGGAGGTGTAAATAGTCAGACCCATCTCTAAGCATATTATTTTTTTCTTGGCCCAATCCACCTTTAATGGACAGTGGGCGGGCTGACCCAACATATTGTGCTTGTGTTTATTTTATGATGCACAGAAGGATAATTCATATAATGTGATAAATTCTTATATGAGACGAGTTATGAAATAAATTTAAATTAAAATATATTTTCTTATTCACTCACTTATTCGTTTTTTTGGATAATTGATTATTTTAATATTCAAAGACACATATTCCTATTTGACTTATTAAGTTAATGTTTATTAGGCTCCTATTGGGAGTTGGTATCTCCGTATGTGAAGTAAGAATAAACGAAGATTAGGAGTACATAACAAACCACCTCATTTCTTGTAATCATATACTTGTATTGAATATAAAGTAGTACTCCTCCATCCAATTTCATTATTCACACTTTTCTTTTTTATTATCTAATTTTATTATATTTATACCCTTTTTTGAAACAATATTATTCATACTACTTTATCTCTACTCTCCTACCATCACTTATTTACCCACTTTGTCATTCACTTTATTTATAAACAATCATTTATTCACAAATTGACTCCACAATACTCTATCATTATGGGTGGGAATGGATCAGGCTACTCGACAAGGGCCTACGGCTCAGCCTATTAAAGCTCGACTCGACTCGGCTCGTTTAATAAACAAGCCGGACTCAAGCTTTTTTAGAAGCCTATTTAACTAAATAGACCGGGCTCAAACTTTTTCGTAAGCCTTTTTAAGCTCAACAGGCCGGCCTATATAACTTCACACACACACACACACACACACATATATATATATATATATATATATATATATTGTATAAGTATATACTTATATAATATGTGATTTTCAAATAAATAAATAAGGAAATTTAGTAACACTAGTTATATTTTTCTTTGTAATAGTTGAAAAAATAGTTGAATATTTTTTTTGGAACATTCTATTATTACTTACTTTTCTTGAGATTTAAAGAGTTAATTTTTATAATTTGATTATAATACTGTTGTAGATTTTTTTTTTTTTAAATTAAGCTAATAAAATTAAGAGGCAAAGCTTTCGGGCCAGGCCTATTTATTAAAGAGGCAAGGTCATGGGCCAGGTTCGGACCTAAGAAATATATAACAGGCCAGACTTTTTTTCTTAAAGTCTACCAAGGTCTGGCCCATTCCCACCCCTACCTATCATACCCTCAACTTATCTACTTTATGAATAAACTTATCTACTTTATGAATAAACTAATGGGTTGGGGTATATACCCCTCCAGCTTTGTTTCATACACGCCCCCGATACACACACTTCCCTCAAAATACATCTGAGATAGATGCACTCCCCTTGAATTATCTATTATACCCTTATCTCTTAAAATTATGTAGGATAAATACACACCCCCTAAAAACCCTAACTTCATCTTCTTCCCCAACCTCTCTTCACCGCCTCTCTCTCTTCCCCTCCCTTTTTTTTTTTTTTCCGTTTTCTACACTCTCCCTCGCCGTCGCTCTCCCCCTCCCTCCCCCCTCGCCGTCGCACTCCCCCCCTCACTCCCCTTCGACTCGCTCGCCTCCTCCGCCACTATTCTTTTTTTTTAAATTTATGTAACAAGCGGCGGCGCTGCCCCTCTCGCCCAGCGCCGCCGCCGCCATCCTTCGCCCCTAGCCATCGCTCTCCCCCTCCCTCCCCCCTCGTCGTCGCACTCCACCATCCCTCCCCCTCCACCACGTCTCTGTTTTTTTTTTTTTTAATTTCGGAAACAAGCGGCGACGCCGCCCTCCTTCGCCCCTAGCCGTCGCGGCCCGCCCGCGCTCGCCCCCAGCCGTCGCCGGAGAAAGAACAGGTTTGTTTTTTTTTTTTCCGACCATTATTGGTCACTCAAAAATACTCTCGTCGACAATAGGTTGTCGATGAGAGTGTTTTTGAGCAATCAATAATAGTCGAAAATTTCAATTAATTTTTTTTTTCTTTCGAAATTTGATCGACAAACCAGTGTCGACCGGAGTATTTTTGGTCGATAAACCAGTGTCGAACGAAGTATTTTTCGTCGACAAATCAGTGTCGACCGGAGTGTTTTTGGTCGACTCTGGTTTGTTAACAATACTAAGTTTTTTTTTTTCTAAATTTTATTCGAGGCGGTGATGGTGTCGATTGAAGTGTTATTGCTAGTTTATTTGATTAACATGTTCATTTCTGTGGGTGTTAAAATTTGTTTGTGTTTGTGTTTGTGTTTGTGTTGGTGGCCGCCGTCGCCGGCGAAATTCTAGGGTTAAGGTTATGTTTTAATTGTGGGGGAGTGTATATATCTAACTTGATTTAGTAAAGGGCAAAATTGGTATTTTGCAACAATATTATATTAATAAAAATGAAGGGGGAGTGTATTAAACAAAGCTGGAGGGGTATATACCCCAACCCTAAACTAATCAATATTCATTAAAATTCGTGTTCGGAGAAGTGGGCATAATAAAATTGGATGGAGGGAGTATTTTTTTTTAAGAAAAAGAAAATAATCAATTTATGATTCCTTTTCAAGTATTCATATACCTGGATCATCAAGCAATCAATTGCATTTTTTTCATTAAAATATAAAAGTCTTTAGTCTCACATCTCAGGTTATGTAATTCACTCAATTCTCCATACAATATGTTTATTAAATAATAAATCGTCCTATTAACTTAATAGTATAATTTCGATATTGTGTTTCACATATAAATAGTCTTATCGTTCAATAAATTTACGTTTTATTTGTATTTTTTAAGTAGTGTTAATTAAATCATTAAAACATGGAACACTGGTTTGTCAATATTAATTTTATTTCATTTTAAAATTAATATTTTTTATTATTTTTTTCACTTAAAAAACGCAACTTGCAATCATTGAGGAGTGCATGTCAAATGTCAACAAAATTAATGTTATAATTCACTTAAAGATTGCTAGTTGTCTAAACTCTAAATAAAATTGTAACTTGCTATTACTAAAAAATTGTAACTAAAACGTATACTTACTGTAATTGAAATATACCAAAAAAAAAAAAAACTCTCAATAAATTGTGTATAGGAATTAAAATGTGATTACTCAGTATAAATGAATTTTGTAGTCTAAGAGTATAACTAAAAAATAATACTAACAAAGTAGGTTTATATTAATTAAATCAAAAGATACAATAAAATCTATATACATAAAAAGAGGATTAAGTCTCTCCAGGGCTCCAGGCTTTTCACGTGCGCATTTGAGATTGCTTCTTCTCACACCACGTGTTCTACTTTAAAATTAGACTAAGTTTTATACCATTTTCAAAGTATATTATTTCTATATTTTTTCAATTATAGTCTTTTATTTGGTTATAATATTTTCTTATTTTTATATATGAAAGGAGTATTGGTCTCTCATATTCAAAATATGTTAGTTATACATGTAAAGATATATGATGGCTTAAAATATCTTTTGCTCGCATTAGATTAAATTGTATTTAATAATTTATTTGTGAGTGCTTTTTTTTTTTCCTTTTTCCTTCTGGTTACATTTTTAAATTTTGAGTTCCTCATTATTAGTTCAGTGTGAATGAAGCAGATTAAAAAAAAGTAATGATATTTTATATAATTTTGATACTACCAATAAAATAATTACATGGCACCGAAAAAAACTAGTGTAAACAAAGGAATGGTAAAAATTTGATTTTGGAGGAAGCAGAGGATCAAAGATTAAAAAAATACTCCCTCCATTTTTTTATTACACGTCTTTTTTTCTTTTTTTTTCCTACTATTTTCGTAATACTTGTCATTCTATTTTTTTTTTAATACCTAAATTTTATTCTTAATAATTTTTTACAATTCTTACACATGATTCTCTTTCCCATAATTAACCATTAAGTATATGGATTTTACATTTTATATACGTACTAAAATTAACTATCATTAATTGAGGTACTATTGACATACGACTGTAATCTTAATTGTTATTTATTTATTTATTTTAAAAGTAGGTAAACTTATCTTTCATTAATGCAAATGTAATAAGCAATAGCTAGTCTGACCACAAAGTTTGGTGGGTCAATCCAACAAAAAAAAGGGTATGAAACGACGAGATTCTCTAACTATGGGGTGTGCCACAACATTAGCACATCTTCTAGCTAGTAAAAGATATTGTAACATTCGTGAATTGAGTCAAAAAGGCTCTACAAGCATAATTATAATCTCCGGACCGAATCAACAACACCCATCGAATTTATGGCATCCACAACAATTTTTGCATCACCCTCGATTAAGCATCCATCTGTATTGTTCTCTTTCAACCAAGACAGAGCCTCGTAAAAGCCCATAACCTCACTTGCCTCAATCGCAAAGCAACATCTCACGAGCATCGTCTTGCCCAGCAATATAACACCTTTTTCGTCATGGATGATCATGCCTATATGATTCGGTTGTAAATTGCATAAGATTTCATGTGTTTTAATGATAAACTTTGAGGGATTTTCATGCATTTTCACACTAATATGCTTGATATGATTGAGAAATGTGTTTGAGCTCGTTTTGTAGGAATATGAGGTGAATTTGACATTAAAATCGCAAAAACGAGTGTTCAATCAACATTTTCACTCACTGGACTGAAGAGATGATTGCACCATTGGTTTCGTCTCGAAAAATGGAGTGGAATGAAAAAAAGAATCAAGTCAATCGGAGGTCGGAAGCTCGAGATATGAAGGGACGAAGACGGAGTACGAAATTGGGGCCGAAGTATCCGCCCGACCGGGCGACCCACCCGGGCCGACCCGCCCGGCCAGTGATCTGCACCCACATTTATGTTAACTTCACCCCCTGCGCGTATTTTGGCAAATTTCAACTTACGAAAGTTTCGCCCGGCCGGGCCACTTGTTCCTGTCCATTTCGCGCACCCAACTTGTCCGCCCGGCCACGCCACTTATCCACCCGGCCGAGTAGACCAATTTTCGAGGGTTTTGGCTCATTTTCTCCATATTTCAAGGGCCTAATTGCAAAATTGATTCAAGAATTCTACCCCAACTATAAATAGACCAAATTTGAGTTTTAAAAATGGGTCTCACTCCTTTTACAAGCTATTCTCACACACATTCACATAGTAGTAGGTGTTCTTCATAGTTTAGTTTAATTTCTTCATTAGATTAGATAGAATAGTGGTTTTTACTTCAAATCAAGATACGATTATCATCGGGCATCGTCTATTACATCGTTTTGTAGCTAAATTTTCATGATCAAGGTGATATTACTCTATTTCGCAATTCAATTTGGTATTTTCTTAAATTCTCATTTCTATTACTATTTTACTATGAGTTTGATGTTATTTGTTGTTTTAGCCATTGGATTCTCCCCTAGAACCATGGGCTAAACTCTAATTGCCTTGGGTGTGGATGTTTTGATGGGTGTTTAGTGTAATTGTGATTAATTGCATGATTAGCTTAGGATTTGAGTGTTAATTGTTTATGTTGTTGTGATTTGTAAGATTCAATTGGTTGATCAATCCTATTAGCTAGCATTTTTTATTATGTTAATTGCAACGAGAGTTGAGTTTGCATGATTGGGGTGTGGGTGTGAGCCTTGATTAATTGATTGAAGTGTAGTAGTAATTAGCTTAATCGAGAGAGGGTTAATTGCTAGATCGACAATTTTAGACACTAAACGAATAGAGGTAGTCTAGGATTTTGGTGAGAGGGTGTTTCATAAGCATTAGTAGCCGTGTTGAAAGTGCTTATGAAACACTATCTTAGGGGCTTATGATATTTGGTTAGATCCTATAATTGTTAATCAATGCACGTTGTTGACCTATGCCTTTCGAGGGGGTTTATACACACACATGTGATAGCCTTTAGTTTAACCCGAATCCGTAGTTAAATCATGTAATTAGTTCACTAGTTCACTTAATTGCTCACAAAACAGAAACACCCAAGACAATACCTTTCTCTTGCCCTTTCTCTCGAAAGTTAGATAGTTCGTTATTTCTTTTGTTATATTCTTGATATCTTAGTTAATCTAGTTTAATACTTTCGTTCTAATTCCCGAAAATTCAACAAAAACGTGTAGTTACTACAATAGCATGAAAACTCTTAACCTCAGGGATTCGCTTGCACTCAATTAAATCCTTGGAACAAACAAACTATTTGGTCGTACTTACGTACTACAATCAGACTCATACGCTTGTGGGGATCGTATTGTTAAGTGCTTAAAAAGTGTTAAAAAAATGAGACAAGTCACTATACCCGTTTGTGACGTGTCTTAGCAAAATGTTATGTCCACGTTTAACTTAGTGCGACCAGCCCCAAGAGCGTGTCATGCTTCGCAAGCTCTCTCTATGCTGTTGTTTTGCGCGTCCATGCACCCTCTCACAACACCTCTCTATTCCAACTAAAAACATCGTAGGCGTGCTCAACCTCATATAATGTTCTGTGGCAATCATTCTAGACTCTCGAGTCCCTTTCTTTCCAAATTTGTCAAAGGATCATCCCAAAACTTATCGAGGCGGTTGTTAATGGTCCACACAACATGTGTAATATTACTTCTTTCACAATGGTACATTTATGAAAACAATCATCCAATTTTGTCAATAAACCTCATGCATTCCAACAATCTCGAGCGTATTGACACAAGATAAATAAGTGTCAACTATCCTCATTTCCACTATCGCACAACATACAAGAAGTTTCATGAATCACCCTTTTGTTATAGAAAATTGATTTTCGTGGGTAGGCATTCCCTTCCAACGTGTCAAAGGAAGTCTTTGACTCTGGGTGGAACTTGAAGTCCCCATATTGCTTCCCAATCTTAATTTATTGTTAGAAGCTAAAAAAAAAAAAATCTAATAAAAAATGGAGAAAGTATTTAATAAAATAGAAAATGATTTCAGCTTCTTAGACGGAGATGAATGGCTAAAATTGATTAAATAACATAAAAAGGGCCAGAAAAAAATCGAAAAAATATATACGAAATGTGTAATATGTTATATATTTATTTTTAATTAATTCTTAATCTCATCGTTGATGTAACTCTTTTAAAAGTTTCAATCTTAAAAACTTTTTAATTTTGATTTTTTTAAATATAAATTTATTTCCTCTTTCCTTCCTGCTCTTTTACATTTTGTTTTCTATTCTATATCAACTTTAACTTTTTAATTTTTTTCAATTATTCTTTTATTTTCTTTTACAATATATAAAGGCTTTAGAAATTAGTAGATACACTTCCTGTTATTAGGCATTAGTAGATACACTTCCTGTTATTTACACCCTTATACACTCCTACTTTGTATTAGGGTGGTTATTGAGTATTTAGGAAGTTAGGTGGTTAGTTAGTTACTAATCACTGTTGATTAGCTATATAAGTGTGTTAGTTGTTTCTCTTGTAAATTGAATGCATATACAATTTCAGTTTTGATCAATAAGAGCAATTCTTCAATTTGTTTCTTCTTCAAGATTCCATGCCATAAACATTCACATGGTATCAGTTTCCGGGTGAAATCGCATTCAATTCACGGTTTCCGATTCGATCCTCTACTGCGTTTTGGGCCTTATAATTGCCCTCTTCCCCTCTTTTCTTCTCCGATCAAAATCTCCTCCATTACGACCATCGTCACCGATCCCGACTCTCTTGATCCGGCGCTGAACCCATTCTCACCATTGGCACTTCATCAAAACGCCAACCCAGCAATTTCTATTGTTCTGGAGCCCCTTAACGGCACAAACTTCGTTTCTTGGAGCAATGCCATCAAGCGAGGTCTAAGTGTGAAGAACAAAGCTCGCCTTATTGACGGATCCCTGACCATTCCCGACGAGGATGAAGAACCGGTCGTATATGCCGCCTGGGTAAGGGCTAATGATCTCGTCCTTATGTGGATTTTAAATTCAATTGTGCCTGAAATTAAACGAACCTTGGAGTATTTTTCTGTAGCTAAGGATGTTTGGGATGAATTGAAAATTAGGTATGCCCTATCTGATGGCACTAGAGTTTATCACCTAGAAAAATCATTAAGTTCCATCACCCAAGGTTCTCAATCCCTGGTTTGTTACTATAATCAATTCAAGGCCTTATGGGACGAATATCTTAGTTTTAGGCCTGTTCTTAGATGTACTTGTGGTGTCATGGATTCTTGTACATGTGATTTGCCTAAACTAATGACCCAAACTCAACAGCAAGATGCTGTCATGAAATTTTTAGTTGGCCTACATGATTCTTATTCAACCATTAGGAGCCAATTCTTGTTACAATCACCCTTTCCTCCTTTATCCAAAGTCTATGGCCTCCTACTCCAAGAAGAGTCCCAAAGAACTCTAACCATTACCCCTGAACCCATCCATCTTGACACCATTGCAATGAATGCAAAGAATCCCAGATTTTATAGAGATAAGAGAAAATCTCTCAAATGCAGTCATTGTGATGGTTTAGGCCATACAATTGATAGGTATTTCTACATAATTGGCTTTCCCCCTAGCTGGAAAGGACCTAGAGTGCTTCCAAATAAAGATACCAATAAATCTGCCAGCAATGCCCTTAGATCTATCCCTGGGAAAGACATCTCTAATCCCCTTATTCAACCTGATGTTTTTAACAAGTTTGTGAGCTCTTCTAAGATGCAGCACCATAATGATACCAAGGAATCCTCACACTCTGTAGCTCGTGCTTCCACTACTCCACCTGAGGATCCACAACACCCTTCCACTTCTGGTATGTCTTTCACTACTAGTTTTAATTCCACCATTGTTTCCACTTGGATATTAGACACTGGAGCCACAGATCACATGGTCTCTGACATTTCCATGTTCTCTACCCCTCCATGTGTTGCTAATATCAAAATATCTCTTCCAAATAATGTTGTATCCACTGCTACACACATGGGAAACATCACAATAAATGAACACCTTATTTTGTATAATGTCTTATATGTCCCAGAGTTTACTTTCAATCTCTTATCCATAAGCCAATTAACTAGATACTCTAATTGCTTTGTTAGTTTCTTTTCCTCACATTGCACTTTACAGGACAATTTGACCAAGAAGGTGATTGGTACTGCTGAGCAAGTGAGAGGACTGTACCTCTTACACACCCCTCATCCATATAAATGCTGTGTTTTAGAGAATTCTGTCTTTTCTGGTAGTTCTAAGACTGATCCTTGTATGTTTGATCTGTGGCATAAAAGATTAGGCCACACATCTAGAAAATGCATGTTGCACATTCCTGATTTGAATGTAAAAGCTACTGAATTGCATAATGACTGTTTGATTTGTCCATTGGCTAAGCAAAAGAAAAGATCATTTCCTTTAAGCACCTCTGTTTCATCTTATGCCTTTCAATTAATTCATTGTGATGTTTAGGGCCCCTTTTCTTTATGCTCTGTCACTGGCCATAAGTACTTTCTCACTATAGTAGATGATTTTAGTAGATGCACTTGGATTTACCTTTTGAAAGTCAGAAATGATGTTAAACATTATTTAGAAAATTTCTATAATATGGTTCTCACTCAGTTTTCCACTAAAATTCAAACCATAAGAAGTGATAATGGGACAGAATTTATTCTTTCTGACTTCTATCATAAATTGGGTATAATCCATCAAACATCATGTGTTGAAACTCCCCAGCAGAATGGAATTGTTGAGAGAAAACATCAACATCTCCTTCAAGTGGCTAGAGCTATCATGTTTCAGTCTCATCTTCCCTTAAAATTATGGGGTGAAAGTATTAAAACAGCTGCCTTTATTATCAATAGGATACCTTCTTCTATTCTTAAACACAAATCTCCTTTTGAACTTTTGTATGGGGTGAAACCTGATTATTCTTGCTTTAAGATTTTTGGTTGTTTGTGTTTTGCTAACACCCTAGTTGCTAACAGACAAAAATTTGATCCTAGGGCCACTAAATGTGTTTTTATTGGATATCCTTTTGGTACTAAAGGCTACAAGCTTTTAGACCTCAATACTGGCAAGTTTATTATCTCCAGAAATGTTAAGTTTTTTGAAAATGTTTTCCCTTTTGCTCTCAAAAACACTATTTCTGAGATCTTTCCTCCCATTTCTGATGATGATGATGATTCTGATGTTTATATTCACACTGATTTAGTGCATGAGTTTAACAATCACACAGACCCTCACAATACTGTTGATCCTAACACTCTTTCTACTGACAACATCACTCATCATCAGGGTACTTCTAATCATAACACACATGTTGGTAATATAGGGGAGGAACCTCACACTAGACCCTCTAGAACCAAATCTCAGCCTGCCTATTTGCAAGTCTATGAAACTGATCTTCCTGCCTCTATAGATCATGCTAAACTCAATCTTTCTTTTTCTGATGTTCATTATCCTATTCAAAGGTTCCTATCTACTGATAAACTGTCTCATAAGTATAAATCCTTTACATCTTCTATCTCCCAACAACAAGAGCCCAAGACATATAAACAAGCTGCATTAAATCATAATTGGGTTATTGCTATGAATAATGAAATTGATGCTTTAGAAAAGAATCACACTTGGACTCTTGTTGATCTCCCATTAGGGAAACATTGTATAGGCTGTAGATGGATTTATAAGATTAAATACAATTCTGATGGTTCTGTAGAGAGGTATAAGGCTAGATTAGTTGCAAAAGGCTATACTCAACAAGAGGGAATAGATTACTTTGATACTTTCTCCCCTGTGGCCAAAATCACTACTGTCAGAATCTTGCTTGCTGTTGCTACTTCTAAAAATTGGTTTGTCCATCAATTGGATGTTAATAATGCTTTCTTACATGGTGATTTGGATGAAGAACTATATATGTTACCCCCTCCTGGTTATGGTTCTCAAAATGAGAAAAGAGTTTGCAGGTTACACAAGAGTATATATGGTTTGAAACAAGCTTCTAAACAGTGGTTTACAAAATTAACTGAGTGTCTTTTGTCATTAGGTTTTACTCAATCCAAGGCTGACACTTCTCTTTTCACTAGACAGAATAATCTTGATTTCACTGCCATTCTTTGTTATGTTGATGATCTCATAGTTACAGGATCAAACCTTGATATTATCAACACAATCAAACTGCATTTGCACAACACATTCACTATCAAAGACCTTGGTTCTTTAAGATACATTTTGGGCATTGAAATTGTCAGAAATAACAAAGGCATGACTTTATGTCAAAGAAAATATGCTCTTGACTTACTTCAAGATTCTGGTTATTTGGGTTGTAAGCCATGTTCCACACCTATGGATCCTAAATGGACCTCTGATACTAATTCTCTTCCTCTTGCCCATCCTGAACATTATAGGAAACTCATTGGTAAACTTCTTTACTTAACTGTCACTAGGCTTGACATTTCTTATGCAGTTCAGACCTTGAGCCAGTTTATGCAAACTCCTACTGATGCTCGTCTATCTGCTGTGCATAGAGTTTTGAGGTACATAAAAGGTAATCCTGGCACAGGTGTGTTTTATCCCAAACACACTCCTTTTAAATTATATGCTTTCTCTGATTCTGATTGGACAAGATGTGTACAAACAAGGAAAAGCATTACAGGTTATAGTATTTATTTTGGCAACTCACTAATCTCTTGGAAATCCAAGAAACAATCCACTGTGAGCAGGTCTTCAGCTGAAGCTGAATATAGGGCACTTGCTGCAACCACCTGTGAGCTACAATGGATTCATTATATCCTTGCTGACCTGAAGATTGAACATTCCACACCTTCAACAATGTACACTGACAGCAAGAGTGCCTTCTCCATTGCACACAATCCTTGCCTTCATCAAAGAACAAAACACATTTCTTTGGACTTTCACTTCACAAGGGAGAAGATCCATGAAGGATTACTCACACTCATTCATATTCCAACAGAGGAGAATCTGGCAGACATGCTCACCAAACCACTGCCTCCTTCTACCTTCATCTTACACAAGTTCAAAATGGGGTTGATTGATATCCACTCCCATTTTGAGAGGGGGGGGGGTATAAAGGCTTTAGAAATTAGTAGATACACTTCCTGTTATTAGGCATTAGTAGATACACTTCCTGTTATTTACACCCTTATACACTCCTACTTTGTATTAGGGTGGTTATTGAGTATTTAGGAAGTTAGGTGGTTAGTTAGTTACTAATCACTGTTGATTAGCTATATAAGTGTGTTAGTTGTTTCTCTTGTAAATCAAGAATGCATATACAATTTCAGTTTTGATCAATAAGAGCAATTCTTCAATTTGTTTTTTCTTCAAGATTCCATGCCATAAACATTCACACAATAAAATAAATAAAATTATATATATCTACATTTAAGTTTTTAATATATACTTATTTTTTTAATATATGGAGTAACATTTTTTTTTCACAACCTTCATAGGTCTTACACTTTTATATTTATAAATCTGCCCAAAAAATAGTAATTTTAGCGGCAACTAATGAGAAGAAAAACATAATTCTAAATTTATACTCAGTAATTAACTCCATATAAAACAATCAGAAATAAACAAAACTCTATTTGTTGCAATATTAATACACAGTGGGACTGATTTGGTCTACTTGTATTTAATTTACATATTGATTTGTTATTAAAACATGAAAGATACACATGTCTATCACAATCTTAACACACATTTTAATAAAAATAACGTAGCTATACCAATCAATTTTAATATTTTCTTACCTTGTCTCTTTAACTTTATTTTTTATTTATTTCTTATCTCTGGAAATAACAATAATCATATTATATAGTTATAATTGTTTTTTTATTTAAAGATTTACGTCTTTATGAATGCAGTTGACTTCGATATGTTTGTGTAATGTAATCGGGAAATTTGATTTTAGAAACGCAATATAAATATTTCAATTAATTATTTCCAAACATAATCGCGTAACGGTAAAGTCTAGTATGCACTCGAGTGCATGCTGTGCACCCTAGTCTATGTGCACTTTTCAGTTTACTGACTTACACTTTTTGGTAATGGTGTTGCACTTTTCAATTATTACTCATTTATCAAAAAGTGTAAGTCAGTAAACTGAAAAGTGCACATGGACTAGGGTGCACAACATGCACTCGAGTCCATAGCAGACCAACCCTCGCGTAACAGATTGGAATCCGTTGATCAATTTTTTATTTTTTAATCTTGTTCATTGATCCTCTTTATGGTACTTGAGATATATATATATATATATATATGAGATATAATTAAAGAATTAAAATTATGTGATGTGAAATAAAAAAATACGAGTATTTTTTTTTAAACAAGGGTACAGTGGTCGGCAGGGGCGGACCCAGGATGAAAAATTGAGGGGGGCCAATAGACAATAGTAAAATTTTAAAGTAATTAAATTTATTACATACATTATTATTAAGCTCATATATAATATATTAATTATCATAAAATTTTCAGAATATACCATTAAACTCACAATCCGATAAAAGTATTATTTGGCATGGTCCAGTTTGAATATATATATGCTCTTCTAACACTTTCATATTGTTGGTCATAATCTTGAGTCACGTTCTAATGATTGACCTTCAATAATTTTATAGGACGATTTTTTATTATTATCTATAGATGAATTTGAGTGAGATGCTTGAGTATTTTTATTCTTTCTTTTAAAGAAAAAATATATTGTTCATAGCTTTTTCATCTACGAAATAGTCAAATACAAATTACTCCCTCCGTCTCAGGATTTTATGCACACTTTGATCGGCACGGAAATTAAGAAAATAGAATAAAGTGGTGTATAAGGTAAAATAAAGGAGGGATATTATCGGCAATTCATTGATTAAAGTGAGAAAGATTTGACTAATGGAAAGAGAAGGTAAAATAAAGAAGAGGTATTATTGGTAAAAATTATGTGAGTTGTTTCCTTTTTTTGAGTGTGCAAAAAATGTTGGGACAGCCCGTTAAGGAAAGTGTGACCGGAGGGAGTAATTAATTAAAAGACTACATCAAATTTTAAATTCTACGGAGTAATTATTACCCGACAATTAGTTATATTGATTCTTCTTTATCTTTAATCACATCAATTAATAATTGAAGAATTACTTTTAAATTAAAAAGGTAATTATAAATTAAATATTTGGAAAATTGGAGGATAATTAAAATAGTACATTAATAAATAATAAAATAAAATAAATAATATATAAATTAAAATTACAAACTTGGTAAGTGGACTGGGGAGTATTGTATGGTTATGGTTTATTTTAATAGAATTAAATTAGCAATGAATGGATTGGGCCTCAAAGAAAAGGAACTAAATAATTACTGTGTAGGCTTAAGTTAGTTTATTAATTGGGAGAGGGGCCAAATATAAAAAAGTGAATGAAAAATACCCTTAATACATATATACACTATAGTTGATTGATAAAATTTGAGGGGGCCATGGCCCCCCTTCCCATACATGTACATCCGCCCCTGGTGGTCGGTGGGAAGAAGCAGAGAATTGAGAAATATAGTTAAAATGACGAATAATTATGAATAAAATTTTAAAGTGTAAAAACACGTTTCATGTGAAACGGAAAATAAAACAATGTATTAATATTTAATAATAATAGCCTTCAATTTTATTTTTTTAATAATAATAGCAAAGTTCAGTTGTAGCGAACAGACTTGTGTCATGAACTACACGCAATGCTGCATGTATATGTTTTTTCTCATTATTGAAACTATGGGCCAATTAATCTTTGTTTTGGATTCTCATGAATATTGTTTTTAGGGAAATGGCATAAAATAAGGAAAAATATACAAATATACAAATAAAGAAATGAAAAGGCAAAGAAGTTGATAAAAAAACGAAAGAAAAGGTAGGAAAAAGGAAATAGAAAGGAGGGGAAAGTGGGAGAAGCAGCAAAAAAAATCAAACAAGAAAAGAAACAAAAAATGGCAGAAAATCAGGAAATTAAAATAATTTATAAAGAAAAAGCAAATCAGCTGGAAGAAAAAAAGAAAAAGAAAAAATAGAAATTAAGTAAGAAAAAGTGGAGAAGCATAGAGGTAGAATAAGCACCTCGAATTCAGAAAACAAGACTCTAATCATTAGAGTAACATGTGTATATGATTTAATTAAATTAAATTTAACATAAATTCAATTGCACCTTAATCCAACTCTAATACCCATTTCATCTTGTTATGAGCTTACTCTTTTAAGAAATATAATAATTACTTTGTCAATCTATAAGTTTCTCTTACTATTTTTAATAAATATTTTTAAATTTCTATTCTTACATTTAATTTTATATCTTACTGTTTTTATGATCTTAATTATATCATTTGTACTATATTTATTTTTAAATCATTCCTTTTAATTTATGTATCTAAAAGTAATGAAAAATATATAGATGAACGTACATAAAGTGTATAAAATGTGTAGTGAATAGTTGAGAGAGATGAAAAGAGAAAAAAAAAAAAAAAAGAGAAAAGAAAATAAAATAAAAAGTTTATGATTGACGTTCAAATTGAAAAGGGGATGATTTTTAGAATATAAAATCAATATTTTCATATACGAATTAGGTCCAAATTTAATTAAAAAATTTGAATCAAAATTGCAATCTTCAAATTAGGTATTTTATTTTTATTTTTATTTTTGAATAGATGATAGGAAAATTTTTTAAAAAAAAGAGAGGATGGAATGGATAACGTGATGTTAGTTTAATGGTTTGAGCAGAGAAGAATATTCGGAAAGGAGCCGTCAATGGGCCGGGCCTACCTCAACTCCATTTGGCGGCTACCATCTTTTTATCATTATAACTAAATAAACTTATTTCAATTTTTCACTTATTATTTTTTAACATATACTAATGTCAATAAATTATACTCCGTTTAATACTAAAATTAATAATTTTTTTAAATAAAATTAGCTTATCCTTGCCACTTATTATTTCTGAATACCTCAAGGTTGTGTTTGGATAACAAAATTTGATTTGAGAAGACATTTTAAATGAAATAATTTAAAAATACTAAATAAATTTCATGTTTTTTTAAATGAACAAAAATTTAAGTATTTAAAATTTATTTATTTATTTTTTAAATTCAAATAAGTAGAGTAGATTTGATTGTTAATTTAAAATTCATAAACCTAAATTCATCCATCCAAATGTACCTAATCACCATTTATTTTGTGACTCAAAATTCACATAAATCCAAAATATATATATCAATTGTTAGTTGTTACTATTCCATTTTTTTATTCACTTAATACACTCGTAATAATACATCTAAAGCCTAAACAAATTTTATACCATCTTATCCTGTAAAATTTCAAAACATACATCATAAATATTCATCTATTTTTCAAATAGAATTTCAAATTTTGAAATTTTCTCTACCCAATATAATCCCAAAAAACAAGTATACACTTAAAAATTGAGAATGATAAATGGAGAAAAACAACAAATTGCCACTAAATATGCAAAGGTCCATATGGATAGTTCAATTGAGAATAATTTGATATATCGATAATTCAATACTGTTTCATACTGGATTTTTCACATAACCTTATTTATAAAGTTTTGAATTATGATATATCAAAACATTTATGGTATTTTTCCAACCTCTACCTACAATAAACCTACACACCAATTTTCACACCACCTAAAATAGTCACATTATTCTCTATCATACTTTTTTCACTTACTCAATTTCTTTCCTAGTCTTACTTTTTCCTCTACTTTTCTCTTACTCAATAATTAATCTCACGAATAACTTTTAATTTTTAACATAAATTTACAATTAATTGAATTTGTCTATTCCAAATTTCCAATCTCATTCATCACCGTCCTAAGCAAATCCAATCTTAAAGCTTCAAAGTCTTGATAGAAATCTAAGCTTAGTCTATTTGTTTGTTTTAGCCCTTCATACTTTGTACAAAAAAATAAAATTATTAACTATTTTTTAATGTAATTTTTTATTATTATTTAATGCAACATACAATGCACAATCTATATAATTTTAATGCTTGCTTTTGCAATGCATCTCGACATGTGATGATAATAATGGAGCCTAATCTTTCAGGTTTACAGCTAATGCTTAGCAAAAACAATTACAAAGCATTTTAATAATTCAAAAACAATTTTCTTACCTTATTTCGTTTATATTTACGAAAAAACGGATAAATTTATATTGCCAGAGAGGTTCCATGAGGAGAAATGAAATGGCGAAAAGGCCCTTGTTCATTTTACTAACCCAAGGGTATATATGGGAATTCAAGTGATATTCGTGGAGAGACGAAGATAATAGCAATAGCCACGTAGCGTGTATTGCTAACAATATAAATATTAGAAGAAAAAATTTACATTATTACAAGAAAAAGAGAGAGAAAAAAAAAAAATTCAATAACAGGTGATTTCCCAAAAGAATTTCTCATGCCTTTCTCTCTCTAAATTCAAAGGGGGATTTCATCTCGTTTAATTTTATTCAGATCTTTCAACTTTACGTTTTCAGCATCTTCAATTTGGTTAGTTTTTCTTGATAATTTTAATTCAATTTTATGAATTTTAATTCCCGAATTTTTGTTTCAATTTCTTCATATGGTTTTCTGGGCTTGATTTCTTTACACGGAATTTCGTACATGCAATACATACATTGGGATTTTAGAGCCACAATCTTGGTGGGATTTTAATTTAATTGCAGTTCCGATGATCATTGATCACTTTTTTATGGATGCTTGAAGATTAGGGTTTTTGCCTAATGTTTGCTGATTTTAATTTTGGCAGAGTTGCAAGTAATTTCTTGGAATTCATTGCTGGTGGATTGTCAAAGGCGCAAACTTGCGAAATCTTGAAACGATTTTCATGATAAAAAGGTGAGTTTTTTATTTTTGTTTTTTTATAAGATGATTGTTTGGGGCTTTATGCTAATTGTTGCATGTTTGGCGTTAATTTTAGTTTAAAAATTATTTTTTTGGGTTTATGGGTTTTATCGATCTTGTTTGCTCAAAAACAATAATGTAAGTTTAAATAAATGCCCTGTTGAGGGAAAATGGTTCAATTTATTTGTGCCTGCCTTTTGTAACTCAATTTATTTGGATGAAAAGATGATTTCTTTCATGGGAGTTCACTTGTTTTGTTCCAAACTTCAATTACATCAATGTATGCTCTGCTGTGAAACAAATGGAAGTTGAAATAATTTTCACAATTGATTGATGATATATAATCTTGATCTGTTGGGGTAAACTGAAAGGTTCAATTTGTTTGTGTTTTTTGTAATCCAAATTATTTGGATGAAAGATGATTTTTCATGGGAGTTAGTTCTACTTGTTTCATTGAGGTTTGTCTGGTCTTTACAATACGGATGTTTGGTTTCAGTGTATGTTTTGACTTACTAAAATGTTTTTACTAAAATAAAGATTGTAGTTGGTGCTTTCCGTTGATCGTGGAATTTTATTTGGTGGGCTTCATTAATGTTTTACGTGTTTTGCACCACGTGTACCAATTTGTAGTACATTTGTTACGGTGTTCTGTTTTCCGTAAAGATTTTTGGAGTTACTCGATCAATGTGATCTTGTACTTGTGAAAACGTACTTCTTGTTTAAGTTCTCTTTCCATATTCCGCTTTTCCAGTTACTTTATATGCCGCCTTTTGTGTTGTCGTTTGCGGTATGAAATTAACGATCTGTACTTTCCATTCTGATAGATTTCCACTTGTCGTGCAACTACAATAAAGTACTGTTTTTTTTATTTTTAATCTGTATGCACTAATTCTTCCCCGTATGTCGTTTTACAGGATGCCTTGTATGTTAATTCTTGGATATACATGTCGATTTAAGACTTTTATTCTGTTAGTTCAATGGCAAAATCCTGAATTGAACTCTATAGTGGTTTATATAAGGATGTAAAAGGTGCATATTCTTTTGGAAGTTTTCGTGAACTAATGAAAAAAGGCCTTATATGCTGTTTTTCAGGAAGTTTTTTATATGTTCATTCTTGGATTTGCATCTCTTATGTAAGATGAACATATTCTTCTAGGCATCATATCTTGAGTCATTTCGATCTATGGCTGTCCTATTAGATTTAATTTTCTGAAATTTCGATATCATTTTATTATTGATGGACTCATGTCTTTTTCTCGGTTTTAAATCTTCAATTATTAATTTGTTTACATGGCATTTGCTGCAGGCATGGGGCATCGAAACACTCAGTTCACAATCACAGGTCATATGCTTGAGATGGAAACCGATCAGCAAGGGCACAACCATCCACATCCCGAGCCCAGCATCTTTTATGGGAGTGTCGCCAATTTTCCTCATCCCAACTTTCACTCGATGATCCCTGCTCAAGCAAACCAGTGCAATTTCAACTTTCACCACATGCCAGAACATGCTTTATATTATGGAATGCCACCTCAGCATCAAGCTCCGGCCCCCCCGAATCTTGATTTAGCCATTGGTGCACCGTCTGCTCATTATAATCCATATCTGGCCCCCCCATCTGGTATTAGAGATTTCCCCGTGCAAGTTAATCACGGGACACATGATCAGCTCTCACTTTCGACTGCTCACAGAGTTGTTGGTATTCCTACAGACGCCTACACCAGGAGCATACCTTATATGGAGAGTATACGAGCGTCATTTAAGAGAAAAAATGCTGACGGGGCTTCCGGAAGTTTCCCTTATCATAATGCTTCAGCAGGTCCTAGTTCTTCTATTGCTCCTGTTACTACAATGACATCTGTATCTGATATTACCATGTTAGATGCCTCGCCTTCTTTTCTTCCACCTAATGACCCTACCTTAATGGTCGACAATGCCCTTCAAAGAAGTGCGAGAAACAGGCCGCGTATGATTGGACAGGAGCAGCCTATTTTGGCGGCCCATAATGCTGGCCATTTGATTCAGGGAAATTTTCCTGCTCAACCCGTTCAGTTGCTCCCCGGAAATCCTTGGATGGATATGCAATACGGCGCAAACCATGGCGATGCTGCTGCTGCCTCTTATGCATGGGCGCATGCTCATCCACACTTCCCCCATGGTAATTGTTTGATCTAAATTTTTAGGAATAATGCATCGACATATCCCTAAACTATCAATTTTTGTTTCAATGGACCCTTAAACTATTTTTTATTTTTAAAAGCCCTTCATGTATTGAAATTTTATTTCACGAGCTCCCTCGAGACTAAAATTGACGGAAAATTTATGTTGTAATATGTACGTCAATTTTATTTATGTCGACATGTGTTTTGTAAATAATTAAAATTTAATAAAGCTGATATGTACATTATCTAATGGGGCCATTTAGGTGAATTAAAAAAAACTGTAAATTGTTGTGTCTAGGAAGCTTGTGAAATAAAATTTTGATACTTGCCTTTTAAAACAAAAATAGTTTAGGGACCTGTCGAATAAAAAATTAATAGCTTAGAGGCATCATGCCAAATTTTTACTCTATTCTTAGGCTATTACATGATGTGTCTGTTGATTGTGGATTCTTTCTGTATTTTGAATCTCTATCTCTCGTTAGTTCCAGGTATGTCGACTGGTTTGAATGGAGCTAATAACCGAAGTTCGAGTGGTTTTCTACAACATCCTGCCCTTCCTCAAGGCCATCCCGTTGCTCATAGTGTGGCCCCACCCATGCAAGGAGTCAGAGGATTCAATGTTCACCACCCATCACAAGTGGCTGCACCGTCCCATCAAATCCCTGCAATTACTTCTTCAAATACGGGCATCATCAACCATTTTCAGGATAATGTCGAGGCTGGGTCATCATTTCTTGCGCCCGTTCCACCGATGGGTTTTCGTTCATATCGGCCTCCTCGTAGGGAATTCATGCTCGATTATGCAAGGCACCCTAACTTCCCTCACATGAGAGTTCTTCCGGAAGAGGTTACATTTTTACCCCCCACCCCCACTCCCCATCCAATACACACACACACAAAGGTTCGACTATTATAATTGGTTATGTATCCAATGACTTAAAATTCTATAGTAGGCCTCCTGTGAATCAGGTTCACATGAACTCTTTTATTCAAAGTAGTAATACCTTTTATTCTGTGACTGAAGTTCGTTAAAGTTTTTGTCAAAAAATTATAGTGATTGCTAAAATATTTTTCCTTGTGCCATGTAGGAAGTTGCGATGCTAGAGTTTCCTGGGTATCGTGAAGTGGGTGTTACTACTGATCAGCACAGAGATATGCGTTTGGATATAGATCATATGTCTTATGAGGTAATTGGCTAACCCGACTAGCCCTTGTCATACCCTATTATTATTATGTGAGGAGCATTTATTAGCTAGTGTAATCGAGTGTTTTTAATGTAGTAATGATATGGCCGGTAATAGAACAGTTTCTGAATTTTGATAATTCATTTATAACAGGAGCTTCTTGCATTGGGAGAACAGATCGGTAGTGTTGGCACTGGACTGTCTGAGGAATTCATTCATAAGAATTTGAAAATAAGAACTTTTGCCTCATCAGCTGCTTGCAATAATCTTGAAGACGCGACTAATCTGAAACAGCAGCAGAACTTCTGTGTCGTATGCCAGGTATGCCTATTAATGTTCTCTTCAAGGTTGCTTTTATACTATTGTTCGTAAACAAGACTTTATTTGCTAATGGACCCTTGAACTTGAGATTCCTCCTGCTTTTTGATCAAAAAAAGAAAGAAAGAAATTGTATGTGATGCCCTATTGAACTTGAGATTTCTCCTGCTTTATACTAGATCAATGGCCTATATGCGGATTTTCAACCCATTTAAAATGTGGTTGAATTAGCGGAATTTAACCTTTTTGTTGAGTGACCATTAAGGTTTTGATAGGGCACTAATGACGAGCTTAAATGCAGATGGATTACGATAATGGTGAAGAAATTGGAACGGTGGATTGTGGGCACGAGTATCACAGGGGGTGCATAAAGAAGTGGCTGCTGACGAAGAATAGTTGTCCGGTTTGCAAATCCACAGCGTTGATCCTGAAGGCCAAGGACTCATGAGTCGAGGGGTGGCAATGTAAGTCCGTTTTGAAAACTGTATGTTCGGTAAATCCGAGCAATCAATTATATAATCCACAAGGAAGAAGACGTTTTTTCTTGGTGTATTATATTTATGTATATACTTTGCAGGCTGGGATATAACTGATTCCCCTGACTCTCAAAACTGTACAGACTTGTTGTTACTTGTTTGTTTTGTATAACATTGGTTGAATGGGGTGCTTCTTCACCTTCTACTTGCTTTGCCTTGCCTTGCTTGTTTCTAGATTTAACTCACACATATCATTAATCTCGTAATTAATGGAACAAGAAGAAATTTAACACATTATTCTTAGGGGTGTTTTTGAAAATAAAGTGTTTTTTATCATAATTTTGAAAGTTAGGAGTGAATGATTATCATTTTGGATTTGATTTTTTTTCATAATGAGTTTAAAGTGATTTATTAGTCAATTATAGTAGCATAAAACTGCTTTACTTTTATTTTTTTGAAATGGTCTTAAGCAACCACAAGTGTACTAGAAGAGCCTGACTCATAATTTTGTATTCGGAAGACATGATGTTTTTGTTTTCAAAAAGTAGATTGATACTGTATTATTCCTCTTTCATCGCCCTAAAAACCACACATATCTCTCCTCTCCTAATCCTCAATTATACATTTGTGTATTGATAAGACTTTGGTCTCTCTCTCTCTCGTATAAACCATATAGCCAGTCAAGAGAAATCATGAACTAGAATAAAAGAGCTTGCCCATTAGTAAATATTTCAATAGTAGCCGTATTAGAGTGTACATCTTTCATGATATATCCATATATAATAGGTAGGAGCATAAACTGAAACATTTTGGAGCTACAAAGACAGTTATTATATCGTTAGTATCGCATAAAAATATTTCTCCTAGCCAAACGACACCTTTTTTTAGAACAAAAATATTTGTCAGCTATTTTGGACTATCGTCAACGAGCTGGCCTTAACCCATTAGAGTCAATTCTACAGGGTCGTGGGCCTTACCGATCTTCTAATAGTTGGAACCTAACTCTAGTGGATCGAGGGCTAAATGGACTACAATATAAAATAATAAAACGTAAATATCTTCTAAAGAGTAGGTCCACATGTGTTTAGTCACCGCCATTTAACTAATTCGGGTCGCCAACATAATATGAAACATAAAATTTCGCTAATTAATCGAGTATGGCGATGGTCTAGTGGAAGCGCAACATTTTTATAAACGCTAGATACACGGTTTAAATTATCCCAAGTATTTTTGTACATTTGGTTTTTTTTTTTAGTACACAATTTGAATTGTCCTCATTTCTTTTCACACCTTTATTTTTTTAGTGCAATTTAATATATTATTGACAGTGTCACTTGCTACAACTGAAGAACATACTATTATATCATAGAAAAGAAATTGTTTATAATTACTGAAAAATGTTATTTTTCCCACCTTTTATTTTTTGAGTGCAGTATAATATTATTGAAAATGTAATCACTATTAAAATAATCATTCAAACTAGAAAACAATTTTAGAAAATAAGTATATTGAATTAATTTAAAAACATTATAAAGCATTTTCATAATATTTATATGAACAATCATATTTTTTATAATTACTATTTATTCACTAAATTCACTAATGTACATCTATTTTATTTGAAAAAATAAATATATTCATAATTATATTTATATAGTAATGAAGTGTGTATTGTTATTATAATCCATCAAAAAATCATTTGGCCAAGGACGACCATTTGTAATACAGTTATTGTGAAGTAGTCTATTTGCTAGTTTATTACTGTACATCACCTTAAATATTTCGACTACATTCTAAATTTCAAATTATTAACTATAAAAAAATGTAAACATGTACATTATTTTGTAATGTCAAATTCATCGACGATCATCTAGTTTGCTGAAGAAAAATATTTAACTAAACATATATTATGGTGAAAAAAAATCTCCATATTTGTCACAAACAAGAGTTGTAAATCTGATATGAGTAATTAGCAAATCTCAAGTATGTGACAATTGAGATATTATCCAATTCACAAATTCAAGAAGCAGGAAAGGATCCAACAAGACATTGTAGAACATCATATAATGAAACATAATACAACACAAACCCTCAAAAGTCATCACTAAAACACTATTACAATGGGTATTTGCTCGAAATAAAATGCAGGTGTCGTCGTCAACTACAAAACTTTAGCAACTTCATCCGATCATTGAAACGAGACATCAACCACAAACAAACTGACGACAAACCATTGCGTTACCAGATTCACAAACAAATCTTGAAATCATGCAGAACAGCAACCGACTTTCTTCACAGCTGAAACATCATCGATGTTTATAGACTGCCCTTTGGGCAAGGCAGAAGGATCGTCTCCAATATCAAGGGCTTTACGACTAACCACATTATATATTTGAGTAAGAGCTTCTGTAAAAGCATTCTCAACGTTCAAAGACTCCAGGGCAGATGTCTCCATAAAGTAGGTATTTTCCCTCTCAGCAAAAGCAGTAGCATCCTCAGTTGACACTGCTCGTAGGTGACGTAGGTCTGCTTTGTTGCCCACAAGCATGATAACGATGTTCTGGTCTGTGTGGTCTCGCAGCTCTTTCAACCATCTTTCAACATTCTCAAACGTGACGTGTCGAGTAACATCATAAACGAGCAATGCTCCAACTGCCCCTCTATAGTAGGCACTTGTGATTGCACGGTATCTATAGGAGCAAAAAATTAAAAACTTAATCGGGCAGACTAGATTATAACATGAGAAACTGATTTAGAAGGCATGAATTGTGTTTTCTACTGATCATGCCATTAGCTCTACATATGTTTTCTTGAACATTGCTCAGGTTAGATAAAATAAAAAACAAGCAACACACCAATAGCTTCTTGACGACTAGGCACAAGTAATTGCACGGTATTTAAAGGTGCAGAAAAGTCAAACGTCACATAACTGTAACAACTAAACAACAGACTAAGAGGGTGTTTTTTCAAACTCAATTGAATAGTCAAAGCTAGTAGACTCAGCTTTTTTTTAAGGAAAAAAAAAAGTGATTTTGGATGTGCTATCTTGATTGCAGACAACACCTAAAGTTAGAGATTGTGTTCCCTTCTGATTATGCCGCAAATTCTACATGCACATCCTTGAACATTGTTCAGTTTATGATATTAGAAAATGTATAGTTCCAATGTCTAAAAAGGCAGAAAGAATCCAACATATTCAGTTAAGTGCAAGAGAGAAGTATCTGTTGCAATGTAAATATTTAAGGAGTCATTCTATGCGAATCATCTTTTACAAGCCCAACGAAAGCAGAAATACGAAAAGTGTGGTCCTCCACACCTGGGAAATGAGCTAAATATGAACAAAATTCCAAATCATACCAGTAAAGTTGAGGCTAGTGGATTTTTAACCTAACGATGTTAAGTCAAAATAGTTCATTACATTTTACAAGCCACGCATTATGTAGTCTATCTCAAAGAGTCCAGAAAACTTCTCTCAGAAATTTCGCTGTATAGATCTAATTAGCAGCATAATACTGTTCCAGATTTTACTCTAAAAACTATGTCAAAGTTCTAATATGGAGGAGCATTTTGCAGAATGGATCTGCTAGTGTTACCTACCAATCACCAATGTTCGCAAATCTTATTATCCAAAAATAAATAAATAAATCTATGTGTTCCAGATTTAACTCAGAAAACTATGTCAAAGTTCTAATATGGAGGAGCAATTTGCACAATGGATCTGCTTGTGTTTTTAACTTTGCAAGCGTTACCTACCTATCACCAAAATGTTCTCCAATCTGATTATTCATAAAAAGGAGTAGAACATACAAGTGCGAAATTAGCGCCATCTGCAGAAGCGCCATCTGCAGAACCCTAAACGCCTCCATTCAATTTAACAAAGAAAAAAAAAAGCAGAAAAATGGAAGGAAAAACAATGTAAAATGTTTTTTAAAAAATCAATAAAAAATATTACCGTTCTTGACCAGCGGTATCCCAAATCTGAGCCTTGATAATCTTATCATCAACACGGATACTCCGCGTAGCGAATTCGACGCCTATGGTAGACTTTGACTCTAAGTTGAACTCATTCCGAGTAAATCTGGAAAGCAAATTCGATTTCCCAACACCGGAATCGCCGATCAGCACTAGCTTGAAGAGATAATCATAGTCGTCTTCCGCCCTGTATCCCCCAGCCATCTCCGCTCGATATGTATGCGCGAATATATAGATACGCAGGTATATGTACGCTAATCCGGATGTAGATTTTCAAGGCTTTTGAATCAACATTGCCTGAAAAAATGCGAGGTAGGAATTCGTGGCGGTGGCCTGGCGGAAGCGGAAGCGAAAGCGGCGGTGCGGGGCGGTGCGGTGATGAGAATAGAAAAGGCGCAAAATGGCTGCTTTATCAGCTTCTACCACTAAATGCTTACAGAAAAAAGTTTTTATTTTATGTAAATTGTGCTTTTGACTTTTAACGACTAATAATTTTCCCTACCATATTAAATCTGTTTATTTAATTTTTTTCTTCAACAAGGAGTATAATTTTTATTCTTTTACCTCACATAATTTTATGTCTCTTGGTTTCATTTTAATTCTCTTTATGTTACATTTCAGTTTTTTTTTTTTAATGTTAAATTAATGTATTTGTGACGCTTAAATTAAAACTAACATTGCGTTTCAGATAAAAATAGTAGTACAAAAAGTTTCATGTGAAGAAGCTTTAAGCTTACTCGACAAGTTGGAAATGTTTTGGGTTCAACAAGAAGGTGGTCATGTGGACGAGCTAATGCGCACACGCAAGTTGAAGGATAAGGTTACAACACAAAAGATTAAATCATTGTCACAATCAACCTTGAACAAGTATTTTAAATCAACTTAAATCTATTGTAAAATTATATATATTATTATGATTTATTCCTAAATTGAGGTGTATTTTTTTTATGTTGGAACTTGAAAAAATATGAATTATGAGTTTATTCCTTAATAGAGTATTTTTTTTTTAGAGGTTTTACTGTATTATTTTCATTTAAATTATAGTTGGAACCATGAATTTTTATTACTAAAGAGAGTTTATTCCTTAATAGAGTATATTTTTTTTTTTTAGAGGATTTACTGTATTATTTTCATTTAAATTATTTTACGTGTCCTTGAGTGCATTGTGTATACATGGATTTGAACTTGTAATATCTAGGGATTGTGCTCATCAATCACATCGTGTTCACCACCACTTAATCATCCATCAACTATATATAAAAGTACCTTTCAAAATTTATATAAAAGTAGATCAATTGCAGGCCAGAGGTGAATAAAATGTTAATATGGGAGTTGTTTTGTATTGAATTGAATCAGAACTGATTTCGCCAGTGCTAATGTCATCTTCAACGCATTATTGTTGCAAAAAAATGGTTTTTAATCAATTATATCAACAATTAATAAAATCATCTTTAAAAAATTAGTTGAGGGCATTAAATTAAATTTAAAAAAACAATTAAATAACATACAATCGTTCTACTTTTGATCGATCGTAGTGTATTAAAATCGAATTTCGATAAATAAAAAATTAATACACAAATTAAAACGTTATAATGATGCTTATAAAGTCCTACTATTGAAATTAGTGTAGTAATTATGTCACACATTGATTAATGAATGCATTAATATACTCATTTTTAATACGAGTTAGTTGAAAACTTGAAATAGTTATACTCCCTTATTTCATAAAGTTTGTGGCATTTGTTATTTTATATAGAATTAAGGAACGTTTTTTTTTTACACATTTATCCCGCATTAATTTATATTTTTTCCTTTTCTTTTTCCACTTACCCAATCAATTTCCACACCCAAATACTCTCCCTCCCCTACAAACAATTTTTGCACTTTTCTTTTTTATTGTTTTTTGTCTTTATATATAAGGATAGTTTAGGAAGATTCCTTAAAAAAATAGAAAAAAGAATTGAAATAAAAATTAAGACTAAATGCGATAAACTTTATAAAATAAAGAGTATTAGTCAATGAGCATCCTATAAACCAAACGTGCAGAGATCGGGCCTGTGGGTTTTAGCAATTGGACGCTGGGTCTGCAACCCCACATCTAATTTTTTGGAGCACCAGAGTTAGGGCGTGGCCCATTCGTGGAAGGCCACGGTTATACACACAAATCTATTGAGGACACCCACTGACTAAACACACACACCCTGAGAATTGAGATGAGGACACCCACGTGGAAAGATTTAAAATACCCTTCCCTTTCTAAACCCTAATTAAATCCTCTCTCCCTCTTCCCTCACATTTTCAAGGTAGACATGGGCAAAACCGAACTGCCAAACCGTCGATTACGGTTTAAGAACCGAATCGTAATCGAAAAATGGCGGTTCGGTTACGGTTTGACATTTTGACAAACCGCAAACCGGCGGTTTGGCGGTTTTTTTATTAAAAATAAATAAATAATTATTTAATACACAATTATTCTATTTTTAATGTATAAATTTAAGTTATATAATTTTTATTCAATTCTAGTAATGTATTTTCTAAAAAATGACTTAAAACGAATAAAAAACGAACGAAAACGGAGATAATATTAAAATTTAAAAAAAATTACTTAAAACCGCCGGTTCAAAAACCGTAACCGACGGTTCGCGGTTCGGTTACGGTTAGCCATTTCCGAAAACCGTAACCGTCGATTTCTAACCGAAATCGGCGGTTTTCAACCGGCGAACATGTCTATTTCAAGGTACACCCACCACCTCATCTCTCCAAGCGCCCGCAGTCGCTGCTCCGTTTGAAGAAGGAGCCATCGCTGCTACTGAAGTGAAGACCAAGCGACGCGGCCGCCGTCGCGACCCCCTCCCTCGTCCACTGCGTCGTCGTCGTCGCCGTCGCTCCCCTCTGTCGCCCACCCTCCTCCTTCTCCTCTGTCGCGACACCCTTCCAAAAAAAAGGAAAAAAAAATTGCAGCCCTTATCCTGCCCACCTGCGGAAATGTTCGCAGCCCCTTCCTTCGTCGTTCGCAACCCCCTCCTCCCGGTAAGTTCAATGTTTAGGGTTTAGAAAAAATAGGATTTGATATTTCTGGAAAAAATAGGAAAAAAAATAATGTTTCAGATATAAAATTAATTTTTTTTCGAATCTTTTGTCAAATTCAATTACTTTATTTTATTTTATTTTGTTTGTTCGAAAATTATTGTCGAATTCAATTACTTTGTCCGAATTTTTTTCTCGAACATTTAATATGTTTTCAGTTTTTTTTCGAACATCCAATTTTTTTCATTAGGGTTTAATTAGTTTAAAAGGAACCAGACAATTTTAAAAGGAACATTTTATTTTATTTTTTCTGATTTTTTTTGGTTGCTTAAAAGTTTCTTATATTTCAATTATTTTGATTTTTCATAAGAAATGGTGTGGTCTATTATATTTTTTTATTGTTGGGGTTGTTTGGATGGTTATGGTGGGTATGATTTTCTTGAAATGAAATGGGTGTACTCATCTATCGTTTTTTTTTTTCAAAATTTCAGTAAAGGGTATATTGGACTTTCATGTGCCCTTTAATATGAAAAAAAGGTTCTGGTGGGTGTCCTCAATATGTCTTTGTGTGCGTATAACTGTGACCTTCGTGGAATTAATTCAACCCAATAACATGAAGTTCATTCGGGGTGACCCAAGTTCAGAGTATTAAATTGGTGCAATCCATAAGTTGACTAATTAATTTGCAATTGTATGAATCTGGACGTCAAAGAGTGTCCAGATTACATCATGTTGACGCTTCAGTGTGTGTCCAGTTACAGTACAACATATTTTCCCTTTTCCTTTTTTAAATCTATTGGACAAAACCCCCTTTGGTGTGGCCAATTTTTTTTGTGAACGTCACGTTTGTGAAATTCATTTGCTAGTTTACGCTCAAATTGCACATTTTTTTAAGATGGCTTTAATTTTAGAACGCCCAAACGTAAGTATACATCGATTAAGCTTTTTTGAACAAGATCGATTAACTTATATTGAAAATTATACAGCGTAGAAATAATGCAAAATATTATCAAGTATTCATTTTTACATTAGCAAATCCAACAGAATTGAGAATGTGCGTTTGCAAGAAAGAATAGAGTTCCATTTCATTTTTCTTCTCAAGATATTCAGTGGCTTTCACAACATATTTAAAATGCCGTCCATAAATATGTGATGCAATTGCTGCTTTATAGGTCAAGAGCTTCAAATCACCTGTCACAATTTGAAAATCGAATCTTATCACACGTGCCATGGACAACAACAATCAATGAAACGAAACCAAGTCGAGCAGACTTGCAAACCACTAAAGATCGACTTGGACTCAAGCTTGAATTCGAGAGTACTCGACTCGCTCACAAGACTATTCGAACCTATGACAATTTATTATAGGATGATTGGTCTTTATGTAAAAAGTTTTACCATTCAATACTGGTTCACAACTATCACTATCAGTATAACAACTCAAACTGACAAGTCCCTTCAAAAATTGTCCATTTACTTTTTACACATTGATTAAAGAATATTGTATTACTATGTGTAGAGAGTTGTTGAGGTAGAGAGAGATATGAAAAAAAAAGGTAGAGATATATAGTTGGTTTTGCCAAAAAAAGGAAATAAGTAACTTCCGAAGGGACACCCAAAATGGCAAAATGCGCAACTTTCGAAGAGATAGAGGGAGTATGTTTTAATGAAATAATCAACACTGTTTAAAACTACAGACAAATTGCAAACCAATTGCTTAGTGAATGAGTGAATCTGATTTTACCCATATAGTCAACATAAGTCGACATTGAGTTTTATCGATTTCATTATCAGAGTCAAGATTGAGCTAAAAAATATTTAAGTTTGATAAAATTCAAGTCAAACTTGAGATTCGAGTTCTTTTATCACCACAATTCAATTAGATTACACCCCTAATGTCAATGTTTAAAATGTCAAATCATTTATCCTATATTTCGTAAGACATAACGAGTAAATAAAGAAAGCAAAGCTGAAATCTAGTAGATGCATTTATCAATTAACTGAAAGAAGCTAAATGAAACAAACTTAACAAGAGTTTCATTACCTCGTGCAATCTCTGACATCAGCCTGTCATGGAAGTGGCGGTTCAGCCACCATCTGGAACGTAATCTCCAAGCTTTTCCCGATCCACCAGATGTAAATAATTCTGGAATCTTGTTAGAATCGTCTGTACTACAGCCACCATCGATGGAGATTCTATCTCCTTCGCATCGAGGGAGTTTTAAAAAGCAAGAAGCTAACTCTTGCCACGTGTCACATGTTCCATATGAAGCATCTAAGTGCATGGCTATCATTTCCACCAAATTCTGTGTGTCATATTCTCCTGACATTTCAGAAAAAATTATCGTTAATCAACCAATGAAAAGATAACCCTGATTGTTTTTATATCAAACAATCGGAGGAGATCATATTACAAACATCCAGCAGCAAAAGAAACAAATCATTCACTAGACCAACTTGACTCATATCCTGGGTAGCATATTTTAGTTATCTAAAAAGGGGAAGGGTGAATTGCTAGTGTTCGACTATCAAAACATGATGAACACCTGATTCCAGCACCTCCAAACAGACCCCAACCAAAAAGGATACACTACATATATTCATACACACACAAGTATATGATTAAAAATATTAGCATAATCTCCTGATACCAAAATGATACATCTAAGCATTGTATGCGCACACCTAATTGACTAAAGTCACTAAACCATCCAATAGCAACTTTAACTGAAGGTCTTCTGGAAAATAAAGCAAGCAGAATAACAAAGCATATTTTAGAAAGATAATAATTTTAGTTCAAATTGTTAGTGTACCGCGCTGTGTATAAGTCTAGCCAAGGAGTGACTGCATGTCGGGTCTTTCTTCAAAATGTCCTCAAAGCATGTACATAGTTTGACATAGTTGCCGCTATCAAAATGCTCCAACAGACATGCTTTCAATCTGCAGTAGAACAAATAAAATCTGTAAATATATATACACAGACATATCCCACCAACGTGTATAAGAAAAACTCTGTGCAAGTTCTGAAAGCATAATATGGTGTATTAGTCTTAGCAATGCATTCCGGTAATATATTTACAGGAATAGGATAAAAGAATTTAAATGTGCGACTGTACATTATAACTGCTATTAATCTATTGCAATTTTCAGAATAATTCAGTAATAGTGAAACCACATCCATATGATACCAACCAGGCATAAGTAAAAAGCTTTTATCTAGTAACAACTTTCCATCCCTAAACTCTCATAATACACACTGCCAGAATGAAACATTTGAATCTTATTTAAAACTCTTAGTACACCTATGTTTTGGAAGGACTTGCAACCAAGATCGTGGAAAAGAAACATTACCTTAATTGGAGCAATGTATCCGAGCTATGAAATAAAGTTTCAAGTACATCGAGGGCCTCAAGGACCTGATCTCCAAGAATCAGCATCTGGCAACATTTTGAAAAAACAAAGTCATTTTGAGCAAATGGATACAAAAAATGAGAAATCACAAAGAAAAATACACTAGTAATTGTAAAATTGAATATATGTACGGGACAGCTGATATTTTGCTATCACTTTTCCCTTAACTTGCAATGCCAACTTCCCATAAAAGCTTAAAATCAGTAACGAGAAGTTAACAACCATTTGGATCATAGTTGTTAGAGGCGAGAAGGGTGCTTCTAGTGCCGAGGTGTGCCTCTTGAACATGAGGCACTTTTTTTTTTTAAAGCTTCATAATTGGAATACTAACAAGCGCATTGGCTAGAATGAGAAAAAGTAAAACCACCGAAGTTTAAAATGCTGACAAAGTTCAATAGCACATAATGACATAATGTTTAACTCAAAAGGTTCAATTAAATAAGCAGTGGCGACGCTCTGGCCACGACAGCGTCAGCCAGAATCCGGCTGCTCTAGGCGTGTGAGATTGGAAGGGCTTGGGTAATCAGGGTCCAGCAGCATATGCCTTCTTTACTGAGAAGACCTTTGTGTAAACTCTACCCAACGTGTTATTCCCTCCAAGAAAGATGTAAAACTTGACTGTTCTTATGCTTTCTCAAGTAAGGACATTTTAGAAAAAAAATTAAATGGTATTAAAAGTGTGTTTTGGGATGGGGGCCACACCATATGTGCCACGAGCACATGAAAAAGGCAAAAGAAGCAGTGAAAGGTGTGCCCCGGCAGCTTGCACGTAGTCGTAGAGGCGCTATTGCTGGCACCCCACCTCTAATAACTATGACTTGGGTTCAAATATACTATATATTGTGCAACAACATTATATTCCCAACCAGCAAATAAGATCACAGGTGTACATACGCATTTAGCAAACAGAGTCAAGCCGAAACATTGATAGTTTGAGCTAGGTTTGTTTATTGAACTGATCTCAAGTTTAATTTATCAAGCATATTGATGGCTCACGAGCATAGTCAAGCCTAAATGAGATTAATAAATACTCCTATAAAAATACTCAGTATAATTTATATTATTCATTAAAAAAAATATAAGCATATTTTTAAAAAGTCCTCCTGATCTAAGAATGATGTACCCCCATATCCATATATTTGTTACGTCAGCAGCTGCAATAGAGTTGGCTCTATATATTTTTAATAGCCATATATTGTTATCACCACACCAAGACATAATTATAACAGTGTCAGCTTTACAAGTATGAGATAAGAGAAAATATGAAATCAAAACTATAAGAGTGATGATTGAAATCATTATTTATAAATTTGAATACACTGATGTCTCAAAAACAAAAAACTAGAAGATGAATGTTATAATATACTCCCTCCAGCCCACTATAAGTTTCTCACTTCCTTTTTTGGACGTCCCACAATAAGTTTTCCATTCCATTTTTGACATATTATTTTTTCTCTCCCAATCACATCACTTTTGTATTTTATCATACTTCATCTCATACTAATCTACTCCCTCCGTCCAATTTCATTATTCCCACTTTTCTTTTTTGGTTGTCCAATTTTATTCTGCCCATACCCTTTTTGAAAATAATACTATTCATACTACTTTATCTCCACCCTCCTACCATCACTTATTTACCCACTTTGCCATTCACTTTATTCATAAACAATCATTTATTTATAAATGGACCCCACAATACCCTATCATACCCTCAACTTATCTACTTTATGAATAAACTAATCAATATTCATTAAAACTCGTGCCCGAAGAAGTGTGCATAATAAAATTGGACGGAGGGAGTATTATTTTCTCTCTCTCAATCACATCACTTGTACTGCTTCAATTATTTTATTATATTCCTTAATCTAAGCACCCAGAACAAAAGGGAAACTTATAGCGGGACGGAGGGAGTAATTATAACAGACTCAATCGCCATATATTATCACTTAATACCTGAATGTAAGGGTGGAGCGCCTCAGTAACTGGTGGTGTAGAGTAAAGAGCAGCGCGTAAGTGTTTTAATGCACTTTTATAGTAGTTGTTGTGCAATTTTCTGTGCCTATACACAGCATCCTCCAAATTTTCATGAGAACTAGGCAACTTCATAGGCAATACCCATGGCGGTAGCCCTATAAACAAAATCAAATGGTGTTAGCTTCAGAAATGTTTATGGACCTATCTTGCTGATACAGTAGAAACCGTCACAAAATGAAAATCTACAAGGGAAAGATAATTTAAGGTTTTAGAGGATATTTGTGTCTAATTGATCATAAATAAATGACGAGCAAGATGAAAAAAGGTAAAAGCAAGTTAGTCAAGAAAGAATTTCTGAATGCACAGTTTCATTACTTATATACTTATGCATATTTATAACAGGATGATGCCACAATTTTAAAGCATTCTGCATCACTCTATCCACTAAAATGAGATTTGCACTCTAAATATTCATTGTCTACAGAGATATCAGTCCACCCTAAGCAGATCATAAAAATAAAATTTCTAAATAAGAAATAGACTTGGTTTGCCGTCTAGGTAGAGTTTTAGATTGAAGAAATAGATACTGTAAATCAGAGTTCACATCTTCTGTATGCAGTATAATACTCAAGGCCTTGCGTTGAAATATACAAGTGGACAAAGAAACAAAGAGTCCCTTTATAAATAAGGAAAAAATTAAGACAGAATTTTAGATTGCAATTACACCTTGATCAAGCTTTATATGAAATGATGAGAATATAAACCTATTCATTTTATATAATTAAAGTTTGCTATTACTGATTCCTGCTGTGCATCATTTGATGTATCAACATATAACTGCTACACCCACCTTTTCATGTACAACTTGTAAATACTACAATAATGATCACATTTATAAACCGGCATAAGAATCAGCAAACTACTGCCAGTTTTCCATAGAATTCATCAAATGTGATACTGCTGGTTCAGAATATTTCATCATTCTGTTGTTGATGTACAAATGGAGGAGATTCTGATACTCACCTTGGGTGTAATAAACAGAGGCATGAGGAAGGTCACCACTATAGTTATGCAAGGAATCATAGTCGCTGCTTCCACTCGCCTCCGGTGATATCATGGTAACCTCTTTTGGCTCATAACTGGTATGAGAAACTTCTTTTTTCACATTGGCATCAATGTCCATTGATTCTTTCTGCTGATTACCATCATCTCCAAATGCTTCTTTATCATTGGCAACAGAGGTGTTTGAATCACAATGTATAATAGAATTGTCTCCTCCTCCTTCAAGAGCATCGTTTTCCTTGGAATATTCAACTGGCATGTGCATGCCATCAAGGGCAAGTTCTGATTGCATATGGGCGTTAGATGAGTCCAACTCTGTCAACTGTAACTCCTTTGGAATATCAGAATACCACAGCTGATAAAATGTCAAACCAACAACCAAATTTGCAACTGGATCACCATCAAAACTACCCTCCTGCATGAGACTGATAAAAAAAGTGTAGGTAAAATATAACAGAAGTGGTCAGTGTACATAAAATAAAAATATAGTGGAAGTTTATGAAGGTGTGGAGCATTTACATCAGAGATTTTTAAAATGACATTGAGCATATTTAGGCATATTATGGAGATTTATGTGCTCGTAGTCTTGTAGATTCTTGATACTCATAAAGAGTAAACAAAAATTCCTCACAGTTAAGAAGGCAAGTCATTGCTTTGAATCTAATGCAAGTTGATGCCTATGAAAATAGATTACTTACCAAAGAGCAGCTTGATATGCATCCTCCAAACTCCCATGTTGTAAGCAAGTAAGAATAAACTCCAATTGCACAGCAAACCTTTCCTGTTATAGGAATTTAATATATTGTATCAAATTGATTTTAAAGGTAAAAAAAATTGTTCCAAGAAAAAATTTTGTAACATCGAAGAAATTGAAATACACAATAAAGTTACGGATGATATGCAATTGGGCATTTCCTTTTTTCATATTTAATATGGAAATCATATAGGAAGCCTTTTCATCATGCTGAGGGTGACAATCATCTCAGGAAAAGATTATTCAACTATTGTACCTTTGTTGACCAATACTTTAAAGGTCCATGCTTCTTCATCCATAGCTCATAGACGCTCTGTAATTTTCTGGAATTGATATTGTCACCCTTTATAACACTGAGAAGCTGCAATGCTGCCTACAGAAAAGTTGGACATGAAAACTTAATGAAGTTGTCTATAGCACATAGGTATCTAAGATAAATTATACCTACATACAATTTGGTGATTGAACATATAATAAGTTAATGAGGAAATGTGAAGACCAGACAAAGGAAATCCTAATAATATTATGAAATCTTTGTCTTACCACATGGAGTAGTCGTGTAGATGGATTATTCAGAAAATTGCACCATATACAGTATATTAAAAAATATTTCATTAATATTTTACAAGGACAGTAAAACATAGAATTATTGTGGACGATAACATAAATACAGCCCAAAATCCTGCATTCCAACATGGAAGTGAAGTTTAACATTTTACAGTCCATCCTATTTAAGAATCTTAATTATTTCCACATTTCCATCAACCACTCCCATTCAATTTAACCATAGCTTCTTGTACTTATTCATTTCCTCCAGATAGTAAATATTACACTTTGCACCAGCACTATTCTATTACTAATTACAAATTGAGTTAGGATATCAATTGAAATATAAGCATGGTCTTTGCAAATTTGTGGAAGGCTAAAGCGATATCAGACATGTAATTTTGCTAGGTTCAATTTCGCCAATTATATGGTATCACATTGGTTTACACATTGAAAGTTAGAAGATAAACGAGATGCATCTGTATTTCCACAAAAATCTATATGAATATACTCCGTATATATATATATATATATATATATATATGTGTGTGTTTTTTTTAAAAAAAACCCACAATCCCTATATAAGGATGAACAAGATCATCCTAGCAGCTGCGGTGACCAAAGCATAAGCTGTCAATTGTTTAAATTGCGCAAAACACAATTTTCAATACGGAGTAATAAATTCTGAATCACTTTAGAAATAAATTGATACCGTATACTTGGCGCGGTTTCCAGAGAGAGACTGGTCTTTGAGAGTCCCTTGGAGCAAGACACTCAACACGCCACTCGCCTCCGCCCAGTTGTGCTGCCGGGTTAACTGGTTGAGTATCCTAAACAGTCTCTTCCGGTGCTGGAATCGGAGGCTTTCGCCGCCACATTGCGAAGCCCCAATACCTTTCTTCAAGCAATAACTAGGTTTTTTCAACGCCAACATTGTCGCTTTGATTTTTTTCTCTCTCGATGAAGGATTATCGGCGCGGTCCCGCTCGAATTGTCGAAGTTTTCTGGAGCCTTTCCGTTCGATTCTTGTTGGTGTTCCGGCCTCTTCTTCATTCTCGCGTTTGCGTTCGATTGCTGTTGGTGTTCCGGCCTCTTCTTCATTCTCGTGTTTGTGTTCGATTGTTGTTGGTGTTCCGGCCTCTTCTTCATTCTCGCGTTTGCGTTCGATTTTCGTTGGTGTTCCGGCCTCTTCATTCTCGCGTTTGGGCTCCTTTAGAAGCTGTCCCACCATGAGAAGGTTAGAGTGGAAAAGGAAGGACACCGCTGGTGGTGGCGCCGCGCCGCAAGCGCGGGAACGAGGAGGAGGGGGAGCAAAAGAAGCAGGGCGACACCGGGAATTTGGTGGTGAGTAGTAGTAGCAAGCTCCTGAGTTTTATCATACAAATAAACCCCCAATGTTAAATAAATAAAAAGGGCCACGGCTAAATGCCCCCATCATTTTTATGACTTCACCCCCAAAAAAAATACATGTAAAAGGACTGTATCACCCTTTCATTGATAAAATAAAATATAATTCATTAAAACTCTAATTCTACACCCACCAAGTCAACCCAATTATTTTTTCTAATTGAAAAAACTTAATTTACGAAAAAAATTAACTTTTTTTTTTTAAAACCCCGTTTTTTAAAAATGATCCAAAAAAATATAAATTCCGAAAAAGTGGCGTAATATCGGGAAAAAGCTCCGAAAATTTGCAAAAATTTCAAATAAAATAAAAAACATTTTTTACCTAATTTTTACGGCGGCGGGCGGGCGGCGAGGTTGTGGCCTACAACGATGGCGGCATCGCACGGCGGTGGGAACAGATGGAGGCGGGCTGGTCGCGGCGACCACGGCGAAACTGAACGCTGCGCGCGACGGCGACCACGTGGCTGGGGCTGGTCTCTGCTCTTCACGGCGAGGCTGGCGTGGCAGGGGCTCGTCTCTGCGCGCGACGGCGTGGAGGAGGCTGGTCGATGCGCACGACGGCGAGACTGGCGTCGCGGTAGGCGGGCAGGCGACCAGCGGCCGGTGACCGACAATGGTGAAAGGAAGTTGAGGAGGGGAGAGGGAGGCGGAAGAAAGTGGAAGAATGAGGAAATAAAATTAGGTTAGGGTTTACTAGGGGAGGGTAGTTTTGGAACATAACAGGTGGGTGAACTCAATTTTGAGGGGTGAAAGACATAAAATAAGGGGGCAATTTAGTCGTGGCCTTAAAAAAGTACGTATTGGGCCTTGTTTGGTCTTTTCAATGGGCCTACATTATTTAAGCACCAAGGTTATTGTAACCCAAACAAAAAAATTACCCATACAAATACTAAATTACCCCTTTATCAAGAGTACGGCTACTTGTACCTCCTATTCACTCTCAACTTTAGCTTACTCCCTCGAAAAATACATAACATACATTCTCCCTAAATTATTCAAAATATCATTTTCTTATTTTAGCTCACTTTAGTTGATATAGTGCCCTTAAGATTACCTAGTAGATACACCCCCTTATTAAAAAAAAGACGCACATCTTCCCCCACCTCCAAGAAAAATGTGTGTCATCCTCCTATCTCAAAAAAAAAAAAAAAAAAAACTCCTCCTCCCTTCCTTCATGTTTGAACGGGGCGACGAGCAAATAGCATACTCAATTTCTTTAAGTTAAAAGTAAAAACTTCAACATACATATCTATAGACGGTGGAGAATTTGTTGTCGATAAATGGCTTTTGCGTATTTTACAACAATATTAAAATAATAAATGAAGGGGAGAATGTATCCAACAATGACGAGGTCATGTCACCAAAATTTATACACCCACCTTTTTTTTTTTTAATCACATTCCATCAATTTTGAAATTTTAGGTGCATCCCACAGTTTTCGACTAAAAATGTAGAAAAATAATACTAAAATTTATAACAAAAAAAATGAAAATAAGAGGTGTGGTGACTACAAACAAAAAGAGAGGCCACAACAATTTAATTATTTTGGTGTTGGATGTGACTACAAGTCTGCAACTTTGAAGAAAATTGTCTGTTTTAAGGATAATGATCGAGGGAGAAGGGTGAAATAGGAAGTTCATGCTTAGTGAACTAGTTCGCGGTGGGTGTATAATTTCAAATAACAATAGTCTTATTTAGAAGAAAATGTATAAACCTCTTATAGTGCGTTTGGTTTGGGATGAGCTCTTTCGGATTAGAATGGGTCATCCTACACCTCAATCATTTCCATCCAAATACAAATACTTATGGAGATGTTTGTTTTGGGATTATGTAGGATGGGGGAAATCTTGGATGGAGAAATCCCGATAAATAGTAATTGTGTGTGTTTGTTTTAAGCTTTTGAGTATGATGAGATGTAACTTTATGTCAAATCAAATTGTATAAGAGTGGGTGATGTTGTATTGTAATATTATATAATGTAACTTCATGTCAAATCAGCTGTGTAAGAACATATGATGTTGTATTATTATAATAGTATAATATATATAGGGGTGGATGGAGATGGATGGTGAAATCCGGTTGTGAAATCTCGAACTAGAACAGGACGGGGGACGTTACGTCCCCCATCCAGACGGGTGAGTCCCAAAACAAACATCCCCTATGTGTTTTATACAATCACTTTTTTCCTTTCAACCATCAATGATAAATTCATAATTAGTGCAACATAATAATCTTCTATATTGCATTGAATAAATCTGACGTCCAACAGGAATATATATACAAATTACAATACATGAGCCCTTGCAAGATATGCGCCTAAGTACTGTAAATAAGGAAAATATCTAAACAGAATCAAAACAGAATCAAGATAACCTCCAATATTCTCAAATCTAATTAGATAACTAACGTGATGGAATTTGCCTAATAACTCACGTCCAATACTCCCCCTCAAGTTGGCGTGTGTAAGTCTCGAACACCCAACTTGCCACGAAGATAACGAAAACGCTCGGCACCAAGCGTCTTTGTAAAGATATCTGCAACTTGATGATCCATAGAAACCATGCAAGGCTGAATTTCACCATTCGTAACTCGTTCACGTACGAAATAACAATCCATTTCAACATGCTTAGTTCGCTCATGAAAAACCGGATTGACCGCAATGTGGCGAGCCGCTTGATTATCGCAAAAAAGTGGGGTTGGACCAGTTTGCTTGACGTCGAATTCTTCAAGAAGCCACCGCAGCCATACAATCTCACATACGATCGTTGCCATGGCGCGATACTCGGCCTCTGCGGATGAACGAGACACGACTGACTGCTTTTTCGTTCGCCATGAGATGGGGGAATCACCTAGAGAGATAAGAAAACCTGTGGATGAACGTCTTGTAAAGGGGCAGCCCGCCCAATCTGCATCACAATGGGCTTGTAATACAAAATTGTCGCTGGCTGAAATGAATATGCCTTGACCTGGTGCCTGCTTTAGATATCGTAAGACTCGTTGTGCTGCCGTGAGATGGACTTGTCGCGGCTGATTCAGAAATTGGCTAAGTTGGCTCACGGCGAAAACAATATCTGGTCGTGTGACGGTAAGGTAGAGTAGTATGCCAACTAGGCGTCGATAAGGGGCAGGCTCAATGAGAGGGTTGTCGTCGTCTGGGCGTAATTTCAGATTCTGTTCCATGGGAAACGCACTCGGTCGACTCCCTTGGAGTCCACTCTCCTCCAAGATGTCCAAGGCATATTTGCGTTGACTCAAAACAAAACCATCGGGGGAACGGACAACTTCAATTCCTAAAAAATACTTTAAGGGACCCAAGTCCTTAATGCTAAATTTCTCATCCAAGTAGCGTTTCACAAAGGTAATATGAGATAAGTCATTTCCTGCCAATAAAACATCGTCGACATAAACTAATGCGGAAACAAAAATGGACCCTTTGCGAAATATGAATAGTGAGTGGTCGGCGTGTGATTGGCGGAAGTCAATGGCAATCAAGGTTTGAGTGGATTTTTCATGCCAATTCCGAGAGGCTTGACGAAGACCGTAAAGTGATTTTCGTAACTTGCAAACACGAGTGTCGCCATCTTTAGCAAAACATTGCGGGATGTTCATGTATACGCCCTCATGCAAATCACCATGAAGAAAAGCATTATTTACGTCCAATTGGTGAACTATCCAATTTCGCTTTGCCGCAATAGTTAACATGCAACGAACAATAACTAATTTTGCAACAGGGGGAAATGTTTCATGAAAATCAACACCCTCAATTTGCGTGAATCCTTTGGCAACCAACCGAGCCTTGTATCGCTCTATATCTCCATTGGGTTTGTACTTGATCTTGTATACCCACTTTGAACCGACCGCTTTCTTTCCCGGTGGGAGTGGAGTTAACGTCCACGTTCCATTTGATTCTAAGGCTGAAATCTCCTTTTGCATTGCTTCGCGCCATAGAGGATCTTTAATGGCTTGAGAAAAATATTTTGGCTCATCACGAGACGTGATGGCCGCTAGAAAAGTTTGGTGGGCCAAGGAAAATTTATTATATGCGACAAAGTTAGAAAGAGGATGTACCGTCGAGATCACTTAGTTGGTAGTGGGTTGTGAATGATCTATAGAAGGAGGCAAGTCGGTGACGTAGGCATCAAGGTGCTTTGTGCGTCTCCTGGTTTGACGTGTCTCGGGTGGTGGTGTCGTATCAAGTGGTGGAGCACTTCCATCGTTGGAAGATGCGTGAATGTCCACCGGTTCGGCAGGCTGAATGGAGGGAACGACAGGCTCATGGTCATTATTTCGGATGATTGGAGGCCGGATGAATGGACGCGGCGCAAGGGATGTATGAGTGAGGGGAGCCTGATGTCCGTGTACCTGGTCATGGGCTGCTGTAGTGGCACTTGGAAAATCTAGATGTTCAGTGCCTTTGAATGGGAATATTTGCTCAAAAAATGTGACATTCCGCGAGCTATAGAATTTTTGTGTTTGCAAATCATAAACATGGTACGCCTTTTGTCCATTTGGATAACCAACAAATACACAAGCGTTCCCTCTTTCTTCAAATTTATCCTTCCGGTGATTGTCGTGTGCATAGACCAAGCACCCAAAAACCCGAATGTGCTCGTATGATGGTTGTTTGCCAAACAGAACTTCATAAGGTGTCTTATTACCAATCACAGGGGTGGGTAAACGATTTATTATATAGACGGCCGTAAGGATACATTCATCCCAAAATTCAATCGGCAATCCCGACTCAAAACGTAGTGCTCGTGCGACTTCCAAAATGTGTCGATGTTTACGTTCGACAACACCATTTTGTTGTGGAGTATTTGTGCAAGAGGTCTCGAATAAAATTCCATTATTGGCATAGTAATCAAGCAAAGTGGTTGTTTGAAATTCTGTCCCATTATCCGAGCGCACACGCTTTACATCCTTTTGAAACTGAGTTCTAACCATGTTACAAAACTGGATCAAAAATCGGGCCGCATCAGATTTCTGATTAATAAGAAAAGTCCAAACTCCCCTGCTATAATCATCTACTATGGACAAAAAATAACGTGCTCCAGTAAACGTCTCGCATCTATAAGGCCCCCAAATGTCACAATGAATTAATTCAAAACAACATGACGTTTTGCTAGTACTAGTGGGAAAAGACAATCTGGTTTGCTTAGCCCGAACACATGGATCACAAAAGGTAATATTCTCTTTAAAATTACGTAAAGAACAAATATTTTTCAACTTGCCAACAGATGCATGGCCAAGACGTTTATGCCACAGTTCTGAACTTCCAATAATGGACAAAGCGGATGCCTCAACCTTCAGAGGCTCCAAGTAGTAAAGACCATCACATTGTTTACCCACTCCAATCAGTTTTCTCGAGTGTAAATCCTGTATTACACAAAAATCTGGGAAGAACGTGAATACACAATTTAAATCATTAGTAAGTCTTCGAACCGAGAGAAGATTGCAATGAAAATTCGGTAAATATAAGACACGATTAAGATATAAATTGCTCCCGATTTTGAGCTGTCCAACGGCATGTACGGGAATTATTTCACCATTTGGGATTTTCACTGGTGGTTCGGAATGAGAAGTTTCGACATTAAACAAGAATGAATCGTTGCACTTAATGTGCTCGGTCGCCCCTGAATCAATGATCCAATGCATTCCAAGGTTGTTGCCTGTACCTGCCATATTTATTGAAGGGGCTGAAGAAGCTGTGCCACTGGCGACGGTAATTTCGGCCTTCATAAATTCTGTTGGTCGTCCCATCTGTTTAGAAGAAACATCCCTAGGTTTATTGGATGCGTGGAGGTAATATGGCGACATTGAATCAATCACAACAGTCGACTTCTCTATGCCGCTGCCGGAGCCACCACACTTATCAATTACTTTTTCGTCAGACATGGTTTACTCGATGCGCAAAAATTGCATCAAGAAATTGTGTGTGCTGTGCGTGGATCTCAGATCTTGAATGAAATTTACCAGGTTTTTAGGCTCTGGTACCATGATAAATTCAGAATTAGTGCAACATAATAATCTTCTATATTGCATTGAATAAATCTGACGTCCAACAGGAATATATATACAAATTACAATACATGAGCCCTTGTAAGATATGGGCCTAAGTACTGTAAATAAGGAAAATAACAAAACAGAATCAAGATAACCTCCAATATTCTCAAATCTAATTAGATAACTAACGTGATTAAATTTGCCTAATAACTCACGCTCAATACCATCAATTATCTCTCACATCTTTCTTTCTCATATTAATTTTTTTTCCTATCTTTCTTCCCTACACTAACATCAATAAAATAATACAACATCACTATTGATTCGATATAAAACTCTAATTACTTATCTAAACTCAATTAGTATTCATGAATTACTCCATTCATTTTGTTTTCATCTCTATACCCATTCCATCCCCACCATCCTTAACCAAACATGCCATTAGTTATGGTTAAAGATAACTAATTTATAAACATATTTTTCGAATACAGTTTAAGAAAAAAAATGCGTCAATGTACTACTAGTATATTGACAATATTAAAAAAATTACAAAATTAAATTCAATTAAAAATACTTTTAAACTACAATAATCCATATTTGAAATTTAAAAATCCATTTTCATATGTGCAATATGATGATTATCAAACGAATGTTCAAAAAATTATTTAATTTATTATGTTATACTATGTGAAAATGGACTTGAAATAAAAGTTGTTGTTGTAATTTAGAATTTGGATGACAAAAAAAAAGTTTTAATCCTTAAAATGTGATTTTAGCTAAAAAAAAAAAATATAATAATCCAAATTTCTATTGTTTGACAAGCTTATGTGTTTATATTCAATGATAAATACCTCATCACATAAATTTTTATGAATTTGGTTAACAATTTTTTTATGATGAATTCGATAATCTTATTTGGTATATGAAATATTATGCTTTGATAATTTTGAAAGAAGTAACCCATTAAATTAAACAAATTTTAAAATGCAACATTTCACATATTAAATACGGAGTAATATTATTTTAAAGAAGATAATTTATATGAGTAGTGGAGACTTTTTAAATACTCCAACAATTAAGGATCCTACATATAACTTTTTTCAATGGTTTACGATTATTAACACTTTTAATTATTTATACATGAAACACAATTATAAATTATAATTTTGTGGGCGTTAATAATATTTAAAAATGCTTTGAACAATTGAATTGCAAATAAAAATAAAAAACATTTTCCGGTAAAAAATAAAGTGTCGTAACGGCGAAATTTAATCCAATTTAAAATGACAGTGTAAGAGAAGTAAAACAAAACAAAATAACACTATCTATTCTCCCTCTCTCTGAAACTTCCCTCCTTCCGGTTTCTCAAAACCCTAACCCCTTTTCCCCCACACAAACGTACGTTCTGCAACATTCCAATTCAGTTATGGCGGAACCGACGGACGAGTCCAATGACATTGAGAAGCTCTACGAGTACGGAGAAAGGCTCAACGAAGCCAAAGATAAATCTCAGGTTAGTCGAAACATTTCTAGTTTCCCGTCATTTTTCGCGCCGTGTATGCCATTCTCGTGTAAGAAAACAGTGATTTCATCTCATCTGTATGCGTTTGATTGGAGCAGAATCGGAAGGATTATGAGGGGATAATTGCTGCTGCGAATGGCAGCGTGAAGGCGAAGCAGTTGGCAGCTCAAATGATACCCAAGTTTTTCAAGCATTTCCCTGAGCTTTCCGAGCAAGCTCTAGACCAGCATTTATACTTATGCGAGGATGAGGAGCTCGCGGTTAGTAATTTGCTGTCTTTCTGTTGCGTGTATTACTTTTATATGACGTGGTTCTTAGGATTACTTCTATTCATTGATCAATTCAATTGGAAGGCTATAAATTGTATGGTTATGGTGAGCTGAACCAGCTCCACTTCATGCTTGTTGTGAATTGCCTAGCGATACTCTGAAGTATTTTGAAACATGAACCTTTCTTCCCTATTTTGTGTTGCATCAGCCAATGGATTGTCTGGATATTGAGCTACACTGGAAAAGGAAAGTGCAAATAATTCTAAAAGGAAATAGTTTTGAATTTTCATATTTGAAGAAAATCATTGATGCCGTATTTGATAGGATAAATACATACTATTGGAATTTAAATCACAACTTTGCCCCCTTTTTGGATAACCTGAACCAATATGCTTGAATAACCTCAGTCTTGTGGAGCCAATCACATCCTCCGTGTTGTGATTTTATTATTTTAGCAACACTGAGTATGTTGAGTTTGATTTGTTGATGGGTCGTACATGTTTAAGAGATTTTTGGTGTTGTTTTTGTTGATGTTGAAGGTGCGTGTACAAGCAATTCGTGGGCTTCCTCTTTTCTGCAAGGATACACCTGAACATCTGGCAAAAATTGTAGACATCCTTGGCCAACTCCTCATTGCTGGTAATTTAGTCTTTGGTGCCCGAGTGAGATTTTTAAAGCGGTAATCTCTTCGGTTTAGTTTGATATAACATTTTTATGGCTTTTTAACAGGGGATAATGTAGAGCGTGATGCAGTGCATAAAGCTATCATGTCTCTGTTGCGGCAGGATGTGAAGAGTAAGTACCAGTTTAACAATTGCTTATACTTCACACAAACGTGCATCTTTGTCCTCTATCTCCCATTCATTCTTTCTTTCTTCTTTTTGCGGATACCATCCAAACTTGACAATTTGACATAAATCTATTGAAATCTATGCTGCAAATTTTGTAAGAAATGCAAAACTAATGTTTGAGGTTTATGTAGAGTTTAACAGGTTAACCATACATGGGAAATGAAATTGGGAATGAAATTAGGCATGTAAAATTGAATGGCTAGCTGTACTCTGGCAATTAATATTTTAGAATTCTCATGAGTGAGAAGAGCTATGGGCATGACTTTCTAGATTTTGTTTGTCCAAGTTTTCTTGTTTTTTCCTGTATAAGACCAAGTTTCATCGAATTTATATTTAAAACATATTTGAAAGAGGGACTTAGAGTTCTGTTTTCAGCAACTTTGTCTTTTAGAACACCTTGAGGCTTAAAAGGAGCACACAAGCTCAATCATGGAAGGCATATCGTCGATTGTCTGTTTTGCCTAGGCATTTATGACGCACAATGTCTGCACCCACGCATTACCTTCCTTGATTTTTTTTTAAGAATCACTCATTTTTTATGCTGTAAATGGTTTGTCATCATTTTACTCGAATAAAGTTCAGCATCAATCTACCTTGCTAACAGCCTCTTGTGATTTCTTAAGGTCATGTGTTTAGTACAACATCTCCCCTACATGCAGCTACTGTCTAAATTGCATCTCTGACCTCAGGAATGTCCATTATCTTTTGTGGTGAAGATGTGGACAAAGGGTTTTACTATATTGTCAGGAATTAGGTTGTGACCGGCATATCTTACTGGCAAAATATTTGTCCCAGTACAGATATAGAAAAATATGTTCTTATTCTTTTCTTTTATTGCCCCTTGTTGTTCCTTTCAGTTTAGAAGTCATGTATAATGGAGCAGGACGGGGTAGCTTATGGTGATAAAATGGACTGTGTGGTTATTTTTACCGTAATAATGCCATTGCCATCCGATAAACTCCTTACAGAGTGAAATTCGGTAGCTCTATATCTCGCCATCTCGGTTTGTTAGAAATAGTATTATGTCTGTGGTTGTGGCTCACTGTGAGCTGCTGTGCTGAGGTCTATTAACTAATCTATATTGTTAATGACATGGGGCTTGCCAATGCCAGTGGAAAAATATTGGAGGAAGTTGAGCAGAATAACTTGAGACATAGTAGCCACCATGTGGCTAGTGGTAGGACTGTAGGAGAATCTTCTTGAATAGTGCCCGTGGGTCGAATTTCCTTTACTCTGTTGCTCTGTTGAAAAGATTGTTTGCTCTGTCACCCTAAATGCATTTCAGTTGGAATTTTGACATGAGCCTCTATTGGAATTTCAATGTAGAAGAGTTTCAAATACTAGAATGGCTGTTTACTTATACTCAGAGGACCCTGATGTTGCTAACATGCATTCTGTGGACCTGTAAGCTAAGGAAAACAATTATGTGTTCTTTATAATGCCCTTCCAACAGGGGAGCCCATAGTTTTCACTTAAAACTCGTGTGTGGAAATCTCAGTCCGCTCAAAACTATTGTATGATGTATTCATTCGATCTCAGAATGATTATGTTAATGAATGGTATGGGGTTAACTGGAATTAGTTGTGCAAAGGAAACAAAATCCATCAGCCATCTTGTGATGATTGCTGATGTAAATTTGACTTCTTGGATTTCTTATTGCTTGCATTACTCATTTAAAGAGTTTTGCCAATGATGCCAGATGTATACATGTTAAACCTGCTCAAGTAGGATTGTAGACAGTGTGTGGGTTCTGAAGTTGTTGAGTATTTTGTTGCAGCTTCATTAACAGCTTTGTTTAAGCATATTGGGAGCACTGATGACCGCAATGCAGAGGACCTAAGTGCCTGGGAGAGCATTCGTGAAAAGGTTCTTTGCTTTATTAGAGATAAGGTAAGATATTCTTAGGTTTTGACTTTTTGTTATGGATATTTATTGTCAAGTAGTTAACTGTATGATTCCCCTTTTCAGGTGTTTCCTCTTAAAGAAGAGTTGTTGAAGCCAAAGGATGAAATGGAGAGACATATTACTAATTTGGTGAAACAGGTGTCACACTTGTAGCATTGAAAATTGATTTTATTGCCTTTTCATAATATTTGAAATGCCATCGTTTAAAAGCCTAATTACTCCAGTTGTCAATCTCTTGACACATTACTGTTACAGAATCTGCAAGATGTCACGGGTGCTGAGTTCAAATTGTTCATCGATTTCTTGAAAAGCTTGACCTTATTTGGGCAGAAAGCTCCTGTGGAGCGTGTTCAAGAACTAGTTGAGATTATTGAGGGCCAGGCTGATCTGGATGCTCAATTTAATGTATGCTTCATATCATGCACTTCAAGCTGGTCTTTATCTGATTTTCTTTAGTTGGCTGTTTGCTGTCACCTTTTTCTATAAGGCACAAGGCATAATTACTGATTTGATAGTATTGCCAGCTCAGTGTTCTTGCATCATTAGTTCGTTACTACATGTTGTCGAAGTTAACCTTTTCTCTTTGTCTATGTAACAAATGATGCACTTTTAGAATTGCTATTTCCAAATTAGACATCTGGAGACTGTTCCTGATTTTGGATATTGCCGTTATCTTTTTAACTGTGTCGATTGTACTTTCTGAATATGGACCGTGCACATGGCAATATGGATTATGGTCTAAGAACTACTGAAAGTGTATTCTAATCTGTATGTGCTAACCTTTTTCCTCATGTATCTACAGGTATCAGATGGTGATCATATTGATCGATTCATATCCTGCCTACAAATGGCCCTCCCCTTCTTCATGGTATGCACAATTCTAATGTTTGGATAACTGTAGAGCTTCTGAACATATGTTAATCTCAAGCATATTTGTAATTTCAGAGGGGCGCATCTAGTAGTAAGTTCTTCAATTATCTGACGAAGCAAATTACGCCAGCTTTTGACAAGGTAATGCTCAAACTTGTCTGGATGATTTACACACAACACTCTTAGCTGACAACACATGATCTGATAATCTTTTTGTTATTTTCTGTTGCTTAATGATGTTCTACACTTCTACCTATCCTCGTCTCTTGTTCACCTCAGTTGAGAATCCCTAGAAGTTGCAATATTAATGTTTGATTTATTATTTTCTGTTTCTTCCCATTTTTAGCTAAAATACATGTTGCAGTATATTGCTTCTATATGATTTTGATGGTTCTCATGTAAAAAAAAAAATCACCTTTTCTTCCTCAGCTTCCTGATGAACGAAAATTGGAAATTCTTAAGAACCTTGCTGAATGTTCATTGTATGCTAAACCGCAAGATTCAAGACAGCTTCTCCCATCAGTTGTTCAACTTTTAAAGGTAAATTGTCTTCCACCAAGGTTAAAAAATTGCACATCCGTATCTAATGTGTGGTACAGTGTCCATGCTGAGCTCTACTATTTTACTTGATTGACTACTTTGTATTCGAGACATGATCCTGCTATAGTTTGTATTGATTTTGGTCGAATTATTTCTTACCAGAAAATTGACACTCCTGGTACTGTTTTTAAGTACCTGCCATGAGCTACATCATCTTCTATCTACATTAAATATCAGCATTTAATTTGGTCTAAGTGCAAATTCTTTTAGTTGACTATTTTGTCTTTTCACTATGATAATTAAATACAAAATGGTAGTTCCCATCTGACCAAGAGATGTAGTTCCCCACCTTGCACTGTCTGTGTTGTGTATAAATAAAGTAGAGTCTTGACAACTTAATTTGCTATGTTTTTTATATTGACATTTTCTCATTTCCCCTTATTACTGCCCTCTCTCACAGAAATACATGGTGCGAAGAAAGATTGAAGAGATAAATTTCACATACATTGAGTGCTTGTTGTATGCATTTCACCATTTAGCTCATAAGGTAAGAATTATGATGTAATTTGACCATGTTGAGTATATATATATTAGTATAATGGAACTGCAGACCTCATATGCTTAAATTTTGCAGGCTCCTAATGCCACGAATAGTCTCTGCGGCTACAAGATTGTTACTGGACAACCTTCAGATAGGCTTGGGGAAGATTTTACAGAACAATATAAAGACTTTACCGAGAGGTAATTATTTCTTAAACATGGGATCTGGAAAGTGTTCATGAGTAGAGCTCCAGAGTGTTAACGTGGTTTTCAATGGAACAGATTAAGCACCATTGAGGAATTAGCTAAGGCGATGAATAAGAAATTGACCCAGGGGATGGCTGAGCACAATAAAGCAATAGCAGCTGCTAAAACAGAAGAAGAAAAAGAAACAATTGTGGGTTTTTTCCCCCTTAGTTGACATCCTGCTATTCTGAAAGTATATCTTTGGAGAATTCAGTTGGATTAATTCTTTCATTTTTCCTTTTTGGTTCGTATTTTTCAGAAGAAACAGAGGCAGAATGCTACAGCTGGCCTTCGGACCTGCAATAATATCTTGGCAATGGCACAGGTGAACGCCCATTATATGATTATACAACTTCCTCAAAGAACCTTTGAAAATAAAATAACTGGACTGGACAGGGTTTTACAGGTTTATAGTTTATTGTAGTCAACTTGATTGGGACCTCTTTAAGACTTTAACATCAGTGTTGGAATAGAAAATCATTGGAAATTTATCAATTCAGGGCCTGAAAAATAGTAAAACTGTCAATTAGGAGCTTGAAAGATTTTTTTGAGACCTGAAGAATAGAAAACTATAGATTTGAGACCTGAAAGATAGAAACTATCAATCTAGGACTTACAAATTTAAGTCCATGTTTGGTATCTTATTGTTTATATCCTTATTTATATTACTAGTACATAATTTTTTGTTTTTCACTCAGGTAAAATTAAGTACTGTATATCCTTTCTTTTAAATTGTGATTTATGAAAATCTTGTTGGATGACTAGAAACTATAAAATGACAAACATGGTCTTAAAATGTGCAAGTCCTAAATTAATACTACTATTAGTTTCTATCTCTTAGGTCTTGAATAGGTTCTTATTTTTCAAGTCCTGAATCAATAGGAAAAATCTTACAGGCCCCTAATTGATAAAACTCCATATTATTAATCACTACTCATGTTTGCATAAGTTGTGCTCTGCCCAGAGAGAAGGAATAACATTCTCTTTTAGCCTACACAGCTTAATCCCCCTTTTATGTTGACAATTATTCTTTCTAAACTATATATTCGATGCAGCCCTTGCATTCAAAAGCACCTTCATTTATCGGGGACAACAAAATCAGTTTATCTTGGAAAGAAGCAATTAAAGCTGCAATAACACCAGGCGCCACTGCTTCTGGGTATGATAACAAAAAACTTGTTTCCAGTTCTTATTACTGTTGCTACAATACTTGGGTGGTGTTTGCAAACTCTACAAAGTGGGTCATACTCATATTCTTTTGATAAAAAGTAATTCTGAAAGGTTGTTAATAGAGTTTGTATAACACACCCACCCTTGATTGTTATTATAACGTTGGTTGTTGCAGTCAAAAGAGAAGTAGTAATGTACCGGGGACGAATGCAATGAAGAAGGGTAGAGGAGCAGGAGGCGTACAGAACCAACTAGTAAACCGAGCTTTTGAAGGCTTAAACAATCCAAGAGGTGGGGGTGGCGGCGGAGGAAGAGGTAGAGGTAGAAGTTGGAGGGGACGTGGTAGAGGAAGGGGGTTTTATCGTTAATAAGGCATCACTTTGTTGTATACTGTAGACATTTAGCTCAGCCATTATTCTAGTGATTAAAATTTTAACCTACGAATGGCTTGTTACATCTGCGGCTACCAGTCTAATGTTTGCGGAGAGATCTTTGCTTCTTTTGATTCAGACTTTATTTTTCAATCCATGATTTTTAGTCACCATCTATTTATTTTTTATTTATGTTCAATTTTGGTTTGTAATTTCCCTATGCATCCACTCCATTTCATTTATAATAATAGATAATGCCTAATTTTATATGGTATCATTTCACATAATGGGATTCTGTGAGACAGTTTCAAATTCCATTACTCAAAAACTAAAAATTAAATCTACTACTTAAACGGCATGTCTTGATTATCGCGTAAGATGATACACCTCCAACAAATATCATTCTCATTCATAGTGAAGAATTTGAAGACAAGTCACCTATATTAACGTAATAAATGATGTATTTTAGACAAAAAATAAGGATGACACGCAAATAAAGTTGCTCAATATTTAGATATCAAAATTCGAGTTTATCTCAGTGTAAAGGACACTGTTTATAGATTTTTAGTACATTGAGTTACTTCTATTGAGTTACTTCTATTTCGATTTCAGTCCGGTTGACTTTCACAAAATTGAGAGTAGTTTTGCAACTCATGGGTGAAACATCCGGTTTATAAATCACACTCAACCACGTGCACAAATCAGGCTCTGTCACGTCGTGACAGCATCAGCCGGGTGTTTCACCTCCAACAAGTTATCAGACTAAAATATTGAACAATTGAAAGTTACATGACTAATTTTATTTCTTTAAAAAGTCTACAAAACTGAAATCGAAATAAGGGTAACTTGCTTGAAATGCATTCAAATTCAATTGGAAAAATTCAAACCAAACTAAAACGCTAACATTTAAAAGTCAGATCAAAGTAGCCATAGATTTGAAACAATATAGTACTCCATGTTTTTTTCATCTCATCTGCAAACCTCCAAAGACAGAAAGCTTGGACAAAAGCAACATTGTATGCATCTTGTTAAAACATCTGCTTTCACATCAAGAATTCCATTAACATCAAAAAACACTCAAGAGTTGCAGACATTACATTCTTTACTGGAAATATAAACTTAACCAGCGAACTAACACGAAAAAGCCTCTTCAAACACCAATCCTCTGTTCCTCTAGCAAATTCAATCACTTCTTTCTTCAAACTAATAAACAAAAGGAATGAGCTTATAACGAACCTTATTCGCATACTCACGATACATCTCCCCAAAAGCCTCCACCATCACAGCCTCCTCCATCTTCGCCTTCTGCCCGTAATACATCAAACACACCGCGACAATAAATAGAGCACTCATCGGAGCTCTGAGAGCCGTAAAGTAAGTGACAAACAGCAGCATTGTGGATGCATAAATGGGATGTCTAACAAATCTATAAGGCCCAAACTGAACCACAGCTGTAGGAACAACCACCTTTTCCGAATACTTAGCCAAATACAACGTCGAATGATACTGTATAAACACTGTCAACATAATCAAACCCCATATTGCAACATTGTTCCATCCACCAGGGATTAGATGCAATTCAGTTCCTTCAAATGCTGCCAACCAATGACCAATCATTACTCCAGTGCAGAACAAGACCTTTTGCCAAACAGGTGATGTGATATCCCATTTGGGATCATGCTCTCTGGGGTTGTAATCACCGTACATTCGCTTACGGACAGTGACATTGAGGAAGAAGAAGTAGTGGTAGATGAAGAAGAAGACGAAGGGCCATCCTTCGAGGAAGCCATTGAAATGTGCCGGTGGGACTAGTGTTAGCCATGTGAAAGATGAGGTAACAATGGCGAGTTGCTCAAGTAAGGTTGATTCGCCCTTCAAGTGTCTGGAAAGGCTGTAGAGACCGTAAATTGCGGCGGCAATGGCTAACATCCACGGCCAGAATAGCCATGTCCAGCTGAAATACATCCAGAAGAAGGGGTTGAAGAACAAATTCAAAGTCCATTTTGATGCAGCAATCGCAACGGAGAATACCAGGCACCATTTGCAAATGTCGATAGGGGTTTGCTGCAAAAGGGAAGATTTCAGAGACGATAAGCTTTTTAGGGTTTTCAGAAATGGGTTTAGGGAATCCGAATCTGAAGGGGCTGTAGAGGTTGAATACGAGCATTTGAGTGTGCGAAGAGGGCGGATAATTCTAGAATTCCAAGTGGGTAGCGATGAAAATCCCGAATTGCGGCGTGATGGGTTGTCGGAATTTGAGACGAGTGATGAACAAGAGGTTCTGATAAGCCTTGAGCTGTTCAGTGCCAGCGAGTTTTTGATAGATAAATGCTTGCACTGAACCTGTTTGTGAAAATGTCCGACCGAGATTAAACGGCTACTTTGGGGGAGAGAAGAGGTAAAAGGGGTCACCTTTGAACAGAGTAAGGAAGCGGCTGCGTCCATAGAGTAGTTTCTTGGTGCTCACTGTTTGAAGAATTGCAGCTTCCACGCTAAAATCCGACTTCCATGGAAGTAATAATAAGAGAATCTGCAACTGGAACGGGTTCGGAGCTTCTAAAGCTGATTCGGTTTTTATATTCCAAGATAAAAAAAAAAAAAAGTGAAGGAGGCAAACTGCAAACGGGTCGGGTAAATTAAATTGGAGTTCTTTTTTTATTTTTTATTTTTCCTATTTTAAAAGAAAATTCTGAAAAATTAGTAGTATGATTTTTTTAATGAAATATAAAAAAAGATTAATCCAAATTTCTAAAGATAGTTTATTGACTTTGCTCACGTATTTTTTTTTTCTTTATCTAAAGGAATAATATACTCTCTCGCCAAATATTGTACGCAGGGGTGGGTAAATATACCGAAATTTCGGTATACCGAGCTTTTCATACCGAAAAATATCGAAATTATCAGAATTTTCGGTATACCGAAATTTTCGGTACGGTATGATATCGTATCGAAATTTTCGGTACGGTAACGGTATGAAAAATGATCATACCGCGGTATTTCGATATTCGGTATGAAATGATATATCGATATACCGAAATACCAAAACCTTAATAAAATAATAATTTTATATTATTTTTAAATTAAAATAACTTTAATTATTAAAACATAAATAAAATAAACCTTAAATAATTAAAAATGCTTCAATATTTTTGGTATGAATTGGTATACCGTATTTCGATATGAAATGATGGTTCAATATTTTCGATATGAATCGATATACCGATATACCGTACCGAAAATTCGGTATACCGCAATTACGATACGGTATCAGTATGAATTTTTACATACCGAAAATTTCGGTATACCGAGATTACGGTATACCGAAATTTCGATACGGTAACGATATGAAATTTTTCAATATCGAAATTTTCGGTATGGTTACGGTATGGTTTAGTATAGTCGGTATACCGTACCGAACCACCCCTACTTGTATGCACTCGTGGCACCATTGTCCCGTATCTATGAGTTTCTAGTTATTGGGCCTTTCTTGGGACTGAGCCTCATATTTCAGTCACACACCCACATGTTTACTCAGTTCACCCACAATGAACTCGCACCCACAAAATTCTTTAGTTCACCCAATAATGATTTGCACCCCCCTAATTTCAATTTCAATTTTTTATTTATATTTTATCTACACCCACTAATTTAATGAGTTCACCTTCAAATCATATTTTTACAACAGTTATCTACACCTGCTCATTTTACGAGTTCACCCCCAAATTATTTTTTACCACAGTTATCTATACCCGCTCATTTTATGAGTTCACCCACAAATTATTGTTTTACCACGATTATGTGCACTCGCACATTTTATGAGTTCACTCCAAAATATTTTTAAAAAAATAATCACATTTAAAAGACTATATTATCCTTTTATTATTTTACACAAAATATAATAAAATAAACTCTAAAAAATCGATTCACCACCAAGACACCCATATTTAAAAAAAAAACGTAAAAATATAACTAATAAAAAAAACTATCGAAATTAGCCATAAATCTCGATTTTTTTCTTTTTAATTTTTCTCCCCCCTACTATTTTTCCATTTTTTATTTTTTTTTTCAAAATTTTTTTTTCTTCATTTTTTTTTTCTTTTTCTTTTTTATTTTAAATTTTCCTACATTTCTTTTACATTTTTTGCATGTGTATTTTTTAAATTTTAATACAATATAATATTATAGTCGATCGGCGGTGCACTTGAATTTCAATTTTAATTCGATGAGTAAAGGACCTGCCGAAAATTCATGCCGGTCGGCGGGTGACCCAATCACCACCATGCCCGACCACCCCCTCGACGGCGACGGCGGCGCTTCCGTCCCGGCCGCTGAAGCCCAAGACCCCTCTTCGAATCGCAATCACGATTCTTCACTTCTATGACAATCGACATCATCTTCCATCTAGGCAACGATCCATGGCGGCCGAAATCCTCTTCTCATTTCGACCACCGACGCGACTGCTTCGATCAATCTCCCTTGCGTCCGCGATCCAGGAGCTTCTTCGGCATCAATGACTCTCGCCTGCAACACTCGGATCGACGTCGCCTCTCTCTCGTCGTTCATCTCTGCCCAAATCGAAGCTACATTGCTTTGTCTGTCTTCTTCATCATGCTACTGCACATTCTCTTCCTCCGGCTGACGGCAGCCCGACGGAGGAATGTGAGTATGTTGCCGATGGATCTCTAACCGGCCGACACTCAGAGCCGGTGACCTTGCTGATGAAATCCCAAACGACGACTGCTGACCTAGGGTGCCCTCCCATTGGGCTAGGGTTCCCTTCAATTGGGCTTGGTAATGTGCACCCCTTATTTTCTTCAGTACACCCCGATTTGCACTCCCTCCATTTTTTTATGGTATTATTAGTTATTGGTACTGGTATTACTAGTTATTGATTGCAGTATTACTATTAATATACAATTGAATTAAAATTAATGATTATTGATTACCGTATTATTAATTATTAATTGTGGTATTACTGGTTATTGTTTGTGGTATTACTGATTGTGTGAAATTATTTATTATTGTTTATGGTATTATATATTATTGTTTATGGTATTACTTAATATAATTAGATTTGTGGAATTATTTATTATTGTATAAGATATTACTGATCAATGTTCATGATATTACTAATTACTGTTCATTGTATTACTGATAATTGTTTTTGATATTATTGAATATAATTGGATGTGTGGAATTATTTGTTATTGTATAAAATTTTATTGATTAATATTAATGGTATTACCGATTACTGTTCGTGGTATTACTAATAATTGGTTTTAGTATTATTTAATATAATTAGATATGTGTAATTATTTATTATTGTATAAGATATTGGAGTACTAATTATTTTTAATGGTATTACTAGAGATGTTTATCCGGGCCGGGCTGGCCCGTTTAACTCCGAAAAATATAGGGTTAGGGTTCATGAATCATAGACCCATTTTAATTCGAGCTTTTTTGACCTAGACCGGTTAGCCCGCGGGCTAAGCCGAGCCAGCCCGCTAGCCCGAGTTGTTATTATTATTATTATTTTAAATAAATAACCTGAGAACATATTTTGGGTCATTTGACCAATAACCACAACTATAAGCATTAAGAAGCCCATTACCATCCATTAGTCATTATTACTATTTTTTTAATTAGATTATGATATTTATTTAGTTTTATTTGGTCATATTAAGGACCAATGAGTTTTAGAATTGTGTTTAAATCATACTTTTGTTTTCTCATTTACTGATCATTAACTAATTATGTATTTTTCTATTTTATTTATTTGTTGCACGTGCCAATTGATACCTTTAATTTTAAAAGAAAAATAAAATATTGTAGCCCGTTAGTGGCCCATTTAACCCGTAGCCCGCTGGGTTAGGGTTAGGTCCCAACAATTATAGGCCCGTTAAATATGAACCGGTTAAGGCCCTAGCCCTTTTAGCCCGTAGCCCTGTAGGGTTGACCCTATAGGGCTAGGGCCAGCCCGATAGACATCTTTAGGTATTACTGGTTATTACTTATTGTATTATTGAGTATAATAAAATCATACATATAATATTATTTTGTATTAAAATTTTAAAAAATACTAATGAAAAAAAACACATGAAAAAAAATGAAAGAAATAAAAAGTTTTGAATAAAAACTGAAAATGGGAAGAAAAAAAAAAAAGAGATTTGTGCCTAATTTTGATAGATTTTTTAAATTATGTTTTTACGATTTTTTTTTCTAAAATATGGGTGATTTAGTGGTGAATCGACGGTAACTCGACAATGACTCGACTACATATTGTAAATGTATAAATTATGGGGTATTTTATTATGATATTTTGTGTAAATTAATAAAAAGATAATATAGTATTTTAAATGTAATTATTTAAAAAAAAAATATTTGGGGGTAAACTCATAAAATGAGTGGTTGTAGAGAACCGTTGTAAAAAAGAAACGATTTGGGGGTGAACTCATAAAATGAGCGGGTATAGATAACTGTCGTATAAATATGATTTGGGGGTGAACTCATAAAATGAGCAGGTGCATATAACTGTGGTAAAAAAATAATTTGGGGGTGAACTCATATAATGAGCGGGTGCAACTAACCGTTGTAAAAAAGAAATGATTTGGGGGTGAACCCATAAAATGAGTGGGTGCAGATAATTGTAGTAAAAATATGATTTTGGGGTGAACTCATAAAATGAGCGGGTGTAGATAGCTGTAGTAAAAATATGATTTAGGGGTGAACTCATTAAATTAGTAGGTGTAGTAAAATATAAATAAAAAATTAAAATTAGGGGGTACGGTGCATACGGGTGTACGCAAGTGTGACCCTACTCTCTCAGTTCAATTTCATTATTCCCACTTTCTTTTTTTAGTTGTCCAATTTTATTATATCCATACCCTTTTTAAAAATAATACTATTCATACCATACTACTTTATCTCCACCCTCCTAACATCTAGAGATGTTTATCCGGGCCGGGCTAACCGGGCTGGCCCGTTAACCCTGAAAAATACAGGGTTAGGGTTCATGAATTATAGGCCCGTTTAAAACCGGGCTTTTTTGATCCAGATCGGTTAGCCCGTGGGCTAAACCGGGCCAGCCCGCAGGGCTACAGGGCCAACCCGCTAGCCCGAGTTGTTACCTTTTTTAATTTTTTTTTTAATAAATAACCTAAAACAAATTTTGGGTCATTAGACTCATAACCATAATTATAAGCATTAAGAAGTTCATTACCATCTATTAGTCATTATTACTATTTTTTATTAGATTATGATATTTGTTTAGGTTTATTTGGTCATATTGAGGACCAACGAGTTCTAGAATTGTGTTTAAATTATACTTTTGTTTTCTCATTTACGGGTCATTAACTAATTATGTATTTTTCTATTTTATTTGTTTGTTGGACGTGCAAATTGAGACCTTTAATTTTAAAAGAAAAAAAATTTATTGTAGCCCGTTAGTGGCCCGTTTAGCCCGTGGCCCGCTAGGGTTAGGGTTAGGTCCCAACAATTGTAGGCCCGTTAAATATGAACCGGTTAAGGCCCTAACCCGTTTAGCCCGTAGCCCTGTAGGGCTGGCCCTATAGGGCTAGGGCCAGCCCGATAGACATCTCTACTAACATCACTTATTTATCCACTTTGTCATTCACTTTATTCATAAACAATCATTTTACAAATGTACCCATCATACCGTCAACTTATCTACTTTATAAATAAACTAATCAATATTCAATAAAATCCGTGCACGGGGAAGTAGACATTTTAAAATTGGACGGAGGGAGTAATAAAAATAATACGAGCATATTAGGACGTGGTAAGAAAAAAAAACTAATAGTAATAAAAAAGGGCAAAAATAAAAGTCATGCCCTACCTCTCAGTACGAGGACTAGGGAAGGAACGAAAGATAAGAGAGTTTTTTTAGTGATGATTTATTTTTACAAGATGGGGAGCAACATCAACGTGCAGTGTGGGAGGGAGAGCAGACGAGGACAGCGGCTGGGGAAGATTGACGGATGGAAGGGAGGTGACAGAGAGAAAATGGGGAGGCAAACGAAAATGAGAAAGAAAGCTCGATAAAAATTAGGCATAAAGATATTATTAAGAAAGAAAAGAAAAAACACCTAAAGCCATAAGTTCACATGTTGAACCAGAGGTTGGGGAGCCGTTAAAACTTTGTTGGGAAAAACCCTCCTTAAGGACAAAACCCAAGTTAAGGGAAAAGGTACCCCCTCTAAGTAACAATCTTATTGAAACGAAAATACTTAGTGTTCATATCGCTATACAAAAAATGAGAGATAATATCCGGGCAATGACCTTTCCAAATGGTGGAGGTGACCCGAAGCTTGGCAAGAGAATCAGCTGCCTGGTTCGCTTCCCTAAAGATATGGGTGAAGCGGACTGTCATGTTATCCAAAAGGTGGCGTGTTAGGCTCCACAAGCCCCAAAGTCTCCAAGGAATAATCTGAATGAGACCCTGCCAGGTCCGGACTGCCAACTCCGAGTCAAAAGTTAATTCAAAAGTGTCTCCAGCCCTAAGAGTGTGCAAACATAATAGCATGAAGCCCCGCCACAATCTCAGCCTCAAGGGGAAAGCCCCAACTAACACTACGAGCAAAAGCCGCCACAAAGAAACCTCTCGAAAAAGGAAAAAGAAAAGATAAAGGCCTTAAGTTCACAAGTCGAACTAGAGGCCAGAGTGCCATCGAAAAATGGTACACCCCTAAATACGACCTACCTTTAAAAGCGATTAAAAAGTCCGAAATAACTGATCAAGTCAAGGAATCTAAAACTGGGTGAAGGATTATGGAGGGTCAAATGCATCGCCCCAACTGCCCTTGAACTTGGAGACAAGGGTGAAATTATTGTCAAGCCCTGTCGAAGGGCTGATAGTGTAGTTCGTGTAGGCTCTAGCCTCGAATTCATTGATAGCGCTGCCCGAGAATAAGCTCCCTCATGCATCCTAGGGCTACTGCGTTTCTCCGTGGAACAAGTCGTGACTCCCGAGTAGGGGTAGGAACGTCGATGGCAGTAGCCTCCAAATTCGGAGTGTTGTTGGCCGCTGCAGCCACAGGTTCCATACAGAGGTTCGAGGGCTCATCCATGCTGAGATTGTAGAAGGAGTTGCTAATTGGGACCAGATCGACTTTGATATCCGAGGAGGTGTTCCGTGGGGGCACTAGGAGCTGGAGGTCCGAGGGAGAAGGCCTAGGCTGTCTTATATGTCGGGTCCTACGACGGGAGTCGTCGCGAGGAGGTGGTGGGGCCTGTCCCATAGCGCAACGAGCAGACACGTGTCAAACTACCTTACAGTGGCTGCAGAACTCCAGAAGCTGCTCATATAGCACTTCCACAGTCACAGATCGGTCCTCACATTCAAGGACCAGCCGCTCCAAAAAATGTTGTTTCATATCCACCTCGACCAAGATTCTAGCATATTGAGCCATGGTCTTAGCCGCTGTGTGACCGTCCATCTTAACGAGCTTGCCAACCGCCGATGCCTCAATCCAAAGAACTGTGGACTTCCAAAGTTCAATCGGGACACCGATAAGGCGTACCCAAACTTCAGCCGTCGAGGTCGGGGCCTGGTTCGGATTGAAATTGAGAGACCATTTTTGTAGTCGGATGGAACTTGGGCCCAGTTGCCAATCTCGTCTCCTCAAAATACGGTCGCTCTCTTCCAATAAGTGAAATTGGAGAATAAAAAATCTTTTTCCGATTGGCACAGTAGAGAGGCTCCCATGGAGGGACCAAGTCTCGACGAGCCTCTTCGACAACTCAGCATACGGGATTAGGGCTTTTCCACGAGGGGTGATTAAGCAACCAATCAAGACATCCTTGAATTCGTTCACTCCAGCCTGTAATGTGGCATTATAGATCGAGATCGTGAAGTAATCCCCCTTCTTACATGGGCGCATGTGGTCAGGGAAAACTAAGGAGGGCGTCGCACAAGAGGGTAGGACCGAAATGCTCTGTCCAACCAAGGCAGACACAAACGAGGTAGGAGACGACAGCGCAGGTAAAGAGCCAACGATATGTTCGAGAAACTCAGTGAAACCATGAAAGTGCGCCTCCAAGGATGAGAGGTGGACACCAATTGGTACAGACTGGTTTAGATATTAAAAAAAGGTAGCCAGTCCCGGGAATCGAGGTATAAACAGCTTAGCCAGAGCAATTTCACCAGGGGAGAAATTGGCCAAGGACTGGGTTGGGGGGGGGGGGTCGGAGATGGAGCCTACTCGTGTAAGGATGGGGGCAAGGAGTAAGCTGGGAGCTCGGGGGAGTGCACTCGCGCACTGTCAGACGACACTAGAGAAGTCCCCTACTCCCGTAAGGGCGGCGACAGAGGGCAACCGAGGTGGACGGAGAGCCGCAACACCAGAGGGCGACACTCTACTAGGGTGAGGGATGGCCAATCGGGGCCAAGGCAGTCGTGGTCGACCTTCGCAGAAGCAGGTGACCGAGGAGGAGTTTACCGATGATGCGCCATCGAGCTCTTGGACGTCGGCCATGGGAACAAATGGTGCAGAGGTCCTGGATGGACGACGCGGCCGCCATTGGCGGACTTGGGAGCAAGGTGGCACAGAGTGGCGGGGAGGGACGGCAGGCGGCGGCCTGGTGCAGTGGTCGTTTGGAAGAGAGGCAAGCGATAGCAAAGCGACACGGCTGGGAGGGGAGAGATAGCAGGCGGCGACCTGGGGCCACTACAACGGAGATGGAGAGAGTGAGTGGGGTGGGTGGCGGGTTACACCTCCACTGTGTGTAAATTGCATACAGTGGGTTTAGGGATTTTCTGTAGACATCCACATGCTCGCTCGATAAAAAATAGGGTTTATGAAAGAGGGGCATTTTTGAAAAAAATGTGAACTGATTTATAATTGCGACTTTAGGCAAATAAACTAATCAATGTTATATATTAAAAAAAAACATTGAGCCATAAGTTCACAGGTCGAACCAGAGGTCGAAGCACCATTAAAATTTTGCTCGCGAAAACCCTCATTAGAGACAAAACATAGGGTCAAGGGAAAAATGTACATCCCTCTAAACCAACTAACACGATAAAAACCCGCAAAAAATAAACCAAACCCAAAAAGACTGAAACAGGAAATAATGACTCGTGGGGGATAAAAAACATTACCCCATCGTCCCGCATACGAGGCGACAAAGTGTAACTCATTGATAAATTATGCCGATGGATTAACAGTGAAGGTGTCAAAGGCGATAACCTCTAACTAATGATACACCCGCCACGACAAACTGGGGCCTCCGAGCTTCTCTGTAGCACGGGAAGAACAAGATCAAGGGTGTCTCCACTAATGCAGTAGCCACCAACTCTTGGGTGTTTTCTGATGACTCATCCAAGTAGTCTTTAGAGAGGGTTGAGAATGCATTACTCACCGGGATCGAGGTGGTCACAATAGTCGAGGTAGAAATTGAAGGGGGCGCGAGTCCACGCTGGGCGGGGGTCGAAGAGGGCCCGTCCTTTTTTACGGGAAGAATTCCTACCACATTAATTGCAACTTTATGAAGAGATTGTCAAGTGATTTTTTTTTAAATAATGAATTTCAAATGTTGGAGCTCTATATTTAAAAAAAAAAAACACATAGACAATGGATTTTCAAGGTGATCTAAATAATTACTATACAATTTGATAGTGGATTAATCATGACGCAAGGACCAAAGTAGCTCAATTTTATAAAAATAGCAAGTGAGTAATATTTTATTGGCCCAATTTTCTTTAAAAAAAATAGCGAGTCAATAATCTTCTATTAGCCCAAATAATAAAAAGGCCCACTATGTCCAAATATTATTTCCCAAAGGCAATTTGTTAAAAGTAGATTTTCCCGGATAAAAAATCGATAATATAATATAATGTGTCCTAATTAGCTTAATGAGGTCTACTTGACAATAAAATTAATAAATAACGTTATTATTTTGAAAATTGGGGTTCAGTATTCACAGAGACATGTTGTGTTTGGAGTAATATAATAATAAATCATCAAATAATATTTTTCTTGTAAGTAAATGATACAATAAAAATGAAGTGTCTTTTTTTCTTCTTTTAAATGAAGTTCGTGTGCTGTATTAACTGCGTCTATTAATGTGTTCAATTATAATAGCTGACAATTGAGCTCCAAGTAAACTAGAGTTTGAAACACAACACGCTTCAAATATAAACATTGAATAATTTTTTTTTTTGTTGGATAATTATTACAATATTTATATAAATAGTATGTATTTAATCTTTATACTGAATCTAAATGATTGTGTGTTGTTCATCTTAAATTCATTTTGTACACTAGATAGTGATATTTAAAAAAAAATAGAGTTCACATAATAAATCTGGGTTCGTAGAATATTGTTTCCACAATTATATATAGTAATTTAGGGGGTCCGTTACCAATATTATTAGGTTAATATATATTTTTTGGAAATCATTATTAGATTAATATTTAGAAAATTATATAATTGCCAATAATTAAAGTTTTAAGATTTTTTGAATATTTGAAGATTTCTTCTGAGTGAGTCAAAGTCACAGATTCAATGCATCTATTTTTCAAAATGATTTATACCAAACTCATGCATGTAACTTTAAGGTAAGAGTTTAAGAATTTCTGGACACGTCTTTAAATTATAAAGAATGCAATGCCATATCAAGTTAATTTACACGTATTCGATTTGCTAGCTGGAATAAATTATACACTTAATATTTATAATCAATATAAAAGTATGTAATTAATTAACTTATTTAATTAAATGAATAATTATAAAATTTAAGTGATATATATGGTGTAATTAATTTAAGGAATAACTTAGGGTTGGTCTGCTATGGACTCGAGTGCATGTTGTGCACTCTAGTCCATGATGCACTTTTCAGTTTACTGACTTACACTTTTTGATAAATGGTGTTGCACTTTTCAATTATTAAACGGTATAATAATATTTTTAGTAATAATTGAAAGTTACAACACCATTTATCAAAAAGTGTAAGTTAGTAAACTGAAAAATGCACATGGACTAGGGTGCACAACATGCACTCGAGTGCATACTAGACTCTACCATAACTTAATGTGAAATTATAATTATTAAGTTTGTTTACACATTGTTGCTTGTAGGGTCCTGAATGCCCAGTTCACGAACATTACATTTACTTTTGCTAGGAGGAGTGCTAATGTTATGACACATACTTTGGTTAGAAAAATTCGTCGTTTCGATAACTCTTTTTATTGGATAGACCTATCGATTTTTGTGATTGGATTACCTACTCATACTTACGTTTACAATAATGAAAACTAAGTTCTATAATTAGCTTTCATTCTATTGCTAGGTTATTTTTAGGGGTGTACAATTTTTAGATGGTAACCCGCCCTCTGATTTCGACTTGTGAACTTATGACTTTTATCTTTTCTTTCTTTTTTAATTCAAAAACCTTTTTATTTTCTATAATTAAAAAAAAAAAACATAATTAAGTTCACAAAAACCCATGATTACATATCTACTTGAATCAAAAGACTATTAACAAATTATAGAAACGCTATATCGTACATGTGATTAAAATAAATTTATATTTTAATTATAATGGGTCAAAATGCATGCATATCAAACTTCTAGAGTCAATACTTTTTTCCAACAAATAATAAAATAAGGTTAAATTTCTCGATCATGGCTCACAATAGTGGATGTAATATTGTCATGGTAATTGTCAAAATTAAGTCTTTTTTTTCTTTTTTTCTTTTTCTTTTGAGATGTTCTCAATAGATTTACTAAGTGCCATATTCATCATTAAGTGAATTATCAAATATTAATTTATTTCCATTCTCTATATACAATTCTACAGATATTTCATTTTAAATGAGGTATTGAGTCCAAATATTTCTATCCTAATAAATTAAAAACAATTGGAGTGGTGGATACACTGTTACTCATTGTAAAAGGAACATTAAGATTAATTAATTGAAAAAAGAAAAAGTCAATTCTTCGAGCCTTTGATATGCACGTCTACGTATCTCTCTCTATATATGAATCTCACAATAGGTTTAAATAACATAAAAATCTCCAGGTATAACAAAATGTTCATGTTTAAAAAATGGAATTAATTTTTGGTCACGTAAACTGAAACCGGCCTATTACATTTCTTCTTTTTCTTTTTAAATATCCCGGTCAATTTTATTTTCGCCATTTTTAATGTGCAGGTTATATATTAGAAAAAATTTAACATTTTCGTCATTCTTTTTACAGTAAATTTGGACGCACAGACTGACACATATATTTTTTTATTAATTACCGATCAAAGATTCAAATACATGATCGATTCTATTTAGCTAGATATCGCCATTTAAAAAGTGTTTAATTTTATGTGTTCATCTTAATTCTTCATTTGTGATTTGTGAACCAAATTTATAAATGTTTTTTTGAACCAAGTTTTATGTTTTTTATATTATAAATAAATAAAAAGTTTGATCGAATAATATCACATGCATATACAGAGAATTTCAAATGATTGAGCTCTTATTTCATACTACTAGAAAATCTTTGTCTAATGTCCGATTAATACGTTAATAGTTTTATGAGAAAAATATAACGTCACATCAATATTCAAAAAACCATATATACTTCCCAAATTCATGAATACAATATAAATTACAAAGATGATCTTCATGAATTTCATTTTTGATAGGTGTTTGGCAAATTCATGAATTAATTAATTTTAAAATGAAGAGTAAAAACAATGTCAATTTTGGGTGATTAATTATAAATTAAGTCGCCAAGAGAAATTGATCAACGTTGTAACAAAGTGAGAAAGAGTAAGAGAAGGGAAATTTCCACGGCTGCGGCGACGACTCTATCTCAATAAATTAATTAACAACTTGGATTACACAATACTATATAATCACCAAATCAGCTCATACATAAACATTAAATTAATAAATCAAAACGATTCCTCCTCTATTTAAATATATACCCAACTATCAAATCAAATTAATCATTTATTTCTTTCCAATATTATTAATCGTGGATCGATCATGAGAGCTCCATATCTTCTTCTTCTGCCACTCCTCTTCGCCACCGGCGCTGTTTCCCGGCAACTGAGTAACGAATCTCCGACGGGGGATTCCGACGTCTTGATAAGGTTGAAGGGACATGAAGAAGCTGAGTGTGAACAAATGTATGGGTTTTTGCCTTGTTCGGAAAGTATGGGGGGACATATGTTCTTGATTGTGGTGTATGAATTTCTGCTGTTTCATGCCGAATCTTACGTGGCATCGGGTGGGGAGAGAATATTCAAGATATTAGGACCCGGTGTGTTTGGTGCCAGTGCTTTTCAGCTCATCGGCTCCCTTCCTGAAGCCCTTATTCTACTAGGTAATTTTTTTTTTTAATCTTATATATTACTCGAGTAATATATAAAGTATGTGTGGATAATATGGAATAATTAAAATGAAATATGTGAGGTAAAGTATAATTAAACACAATAGAGATCGATAATATACCTAATTAACCACGTATATAATATCAATAATTAATTTTACATAAGACGTACACAAGTTAGTGTAATTTATTTCCAGACGCAATAATATTACTTGACTTGACTTTTTAAAAAAGAGATTAATTGAGTCTTGAGATTAATTTGCCTAATCCATATTCTTTCATGCACGTTACGCGTTCAATGTTTTTTCAAAAAATAATTGTGTTTGAATTTCCTTAAAATATGTAATTTACAACTTAATTTCATCGCGAGATCCTTTTATCTTATATTTTATTAACATATAACGAATAAAGTCTTATGTCCTAAAAGATTGTTACTATGTGTATTTGAAAATTCCAATAGAACTCAATAATTAACGTATATACGTAATGATAATTTAACAATTGAAACAATAAACTAAAATTTACTCCACTTTTGAAATAATGGATATACACATAAATCATAGTAATGGATATATACCTAATTAATTTACGACAGCTCATTAAATAAGCCAAGTGTACGGAGACATGCATCATGATGATTAATTTAGCTCAAACATGCTCATTGACGTACGTATAATATTATATTGTACGTATGCCAAGTGCAAATACTTTATAATTTGTACTCCTATATTGCCACTTTTCTTTATATAATAACGCTAGTGAAGTAAAAGTTTTAAAATATTACTATGATTTCATGATAACTTATACTCCTATATTAATATTTTCTATTTTGTTTCAGTCATGTCCTAGTTAATTTAATTACTACTGTTTATACTAATGTTAATACTTAATAGGACTAATTATTTGTACATAAAACACATTTTGAAAATGTAGAAAAACAAATCAAAATGTATGCGTTGTCCATGTTGTGGCTCCAGCTAGAAAATTAGCAAATATATAGTAATAATAATTCGTGGTGGATTGGTTGAATATTTTGTAATTATCTGATAAAGTAATTTAATATTTTGTGGGCCATGGTATCTGGTTTTGACTTTGAATCGGTCAGACAGGCGTCAATAGTAGGCGGCTGCTGGGTTTAATTAATTATATTTATAATACTGGGCCATAAATTTAATGGGCTAAATCTGAAAATATGGATCATGTTGGCCCAATTTCTAATTGACTACTCCGTATTAATTGAACATGTTGAAGCAATTTTTTTTTTTTTTAACTACTGTAGTCTGTAAACGTTCTAATGTATTTTTAAGAAAATTAATTATAAAATAATATTGATCGATACTTGTATCTATTAAAATAATTGAAATTTGAAAGTTTATAGAGGAAATATTTATTTTAGTCCTTTAAGTTTGAGTGATTCCAAAATAAATCCTTTAAGTTTTTAACTTTACAAAATACATCCTATATCTTACAAGCTATTAATTTTGGTCCTTTTTAAAATCTATTTTAGTCCTTTAAGTTTAAATTTCAATTTTAATCATTTAAATATAATAAAATCTGAAAACTTTAATAAAATTTGAAAGAAAATACTGATTTTAATGTATATTTTTTTTAAAACATCAATAATTTTTTTTAAAAAATTAAATAAAAATATCATTAAAATCTCAATTATTCTCAAATTCTATCTAGCCATTTTTCCCTAATTAATTAAAAATATAAAAACATGTATAAATAAGTGGTGATAAAAATAATAACTTTAAATAATAAATAAGTGGTGATAAAAATATAATTTATATTTCATTGATTATACTAGACAGAGAGAGTAATTGTTTATAAATAAAATAAATAATAAATTTAAATAAATAAGTGATGATAAAAATATAATTTATATTTCATGGTTTAAACGGATAAAAAAGAATACTTACCTACAAAGTACAAAGTTTGTACGAGAGAGACTAATATATAATTATAAGATGACTTAAGCCATAATTTCATCTATATAAGCAGCCCTCCGCCACTACTCATGACATATTTCTTTTAATTACCCATACCTAATTAATTTCTATTGCCGGCCTTATGTTTACTTCTGCCCTCATTGCAGAGCTCCTGCCGCCAATGGAGTACGTAATTATATATATTTATTTGTGATTATTACTCTATTATATAGTATTGTCTTCGTTCCTAAAAAATTTTCATAGTCACTCTCATAATACACATGTATTTACCATCTATACAATATCTTTTATATTTTTAATTAATTAAGGAAAAATACTAGATAGAATTTGAGCATAATTTCAGATTTTAATGATGTTTTTATTTAATTTAAAAAATATATTTTAATGATGTTTTTAAAAAAATATACATTAAAATCAGTATTTTCTTTCAAATTTTATTAAAGTTTTCAGATTTTATTATATTTAAATGATTAAAATTGGAATTTAAACTTAAAGGACTAAAATAAATTTTAAAAAGGACTAAAATTAATAGCTTGTAAGATATAGGATGTGTTTTGTAAAATTCAAAACTTAAAGGATTTATTTTGGAATCACTCAAACTTAAAGGACTAAAACAAATATTTCCTCAAAGTTTATATAGTTTTCAGACAAATTAATGTAACACTTTGGTTTATCATTCCATCATATAATAGTCTTAAGTATTTACATTAAATGCTGTCAAAAAAAAGTATTTACATTAAACAAGAAATTATTAATATTTTAAAATTAAAATATAATAATTTTTTAAAAATGTACTACTATGATATAATTAAAAATCAGTTTGTGCTCCTAAATAATTTCTTTCATTTTATCAAGATTAGGGCTACAATGCTACATGCTCTATTACTCTTTATGAAGCCAAACAAAACTATCACATATAATTTAAATATATTAATTTTATGAAGATCAATAATACTCGTGCCAACTATAACTATTGATGTCACACAATATTTATTTAATCATGAAAATTAGTATCTTCAAATCCTAGAAGAAGTTTAAATGAAAATATTTCAAAATTCGCTCTCATTGTTGTTCAGCATCTGGGCTGTTTAGCAATGAAGAAACTGCGCAGGAATGCGTGATAACCGGAGTGGGGTTGCTAGCCGGATCAACAATCTTGCTCCTAACCCTAATTTGGGGTACCTGCGTTATACTCGGCAGTCAAGATTTCCCTATTCGGCTCCACTCTAATTCTTCATCAGAGACTAGTAAAAAGGAAAACCCGATCGAAAAACTCTTCTCTTCCCTATGGCCAGGTTTGATTATTCAGAAATTTTATTTGTTATTTTGAGTTAAGAATCTCATTGTTCACTCAATTTACACTCTAATTTGTTCGGCTACAGGTTATGGCGTGTTAACAGATGCGGGCACGAGTTACACTGCCAGAATTATGCTTCTTTCAGCGATACCATTAGCCTTGATCCAAATTTCAAAAATATTTGGATTTTCCTTTGCTGTCGAACGATATTTCCTGCTCTCCGTTCTTATTGTTTCTATCACTTTCCTGCTTGCTTACTTCTTCTATCAGGTATTCCATTCAAAATCCTTTGTTTTGCTCTAATATACACTTTCATAAAGCTTAATTTTATGTGCAAGTGTGTTGTTGGGCTTTGTTTTGCTCCAATATACAGTTTCATAAAGCTTAATTGTATGTGAAAATGTGTTGTTGAGCTCGATGTTTTGAGGGTTAACTGTGTAAACTTTTATGTATAAAGTAAAGAAAATAGTTGACTTGTGTGTACGTGTAGGCCCAAAAGTAATGACGTTTTGTGTAAAATTGTGGATATTGTGATGGTGGAGTTTATAAAATGTTTTCCATTTTAAGGGTGTAAAAATTATTGTGGGGTGTTCCAAAAAGGAAAGTGTGAAAATTATTGTGCGACGGAATGAGTATTATCTAGTTGGATTCTCCATTGCAAAAGAGATCCATCTCCTATTCCTATGCTTTTAATCTAAGCTATGTATGCATTGATGATGTGAATTTTATATAAGCAGCATATATGGTTATAATAACATAGGATCTTGAGTGAATATTAACCAATGATTGGCTTCTTTTCCACAATTTGATGCCGAGGCATATTTGTAGCGTGATCTACTTTCTAGTTCTAATCTTTGTTTCAAACATGGAGCAGTTCTTTCAGCCTTGGATTCAGAGGAGGCGCTTGCTGTATATAAAGCACGAGCAGTTAGTAATAGACATTCTAAAACACGTCCAAGATCAGACAAAGGGACGACTCTTAACTGACAATGGTTCACCAAATGTATCAACAATAAGAAGGTGCCTTTTGTAAATTCAAATTTTAGAGCTAATGATTTCAAATATAATGGCAGAAAACTTCTCTGGATAATTGTAATTTATTATAGTTACCAATGGTTTGAAGGCTACTTTGAACGTGTTTTTCCAGTGAAATCCCTTGCTGTAACTTTTTGATCGAGTCCCTTATGCCTGTGCTAACCTTTTGCAGACTATTTGAAGAGAGAGATCATGACAGAGATAAGGTTATCTCCTTCACCGAGCTAAAGGAGTTTCTAAGAGAAATCAAATTTAGAAAACTCAATTCAAATGATGATACCACAACCAATGAGATAATGAAGGACTTTGATATTGATAACGATGAGAAAATAACAATGGATGAATTTGTCAATGGAATGACAAAGTGGCTTGATGATACGAAAGATGCAATGGCTAACAGATATCACTCTGTTAAATCACTGAAGGACATGTACGAGGTAATTTTCTTTTTGACAGTGAGTAAGGTAGTAGGAGACAATTTAACATTAAGATTCTTATGAATTTTCTGGATGTTTAATAATAAATTTGCCTGAATCCCCTTCAAATTATCCGTTACAGGTTCTTAAACCTTGGATTCGAAAGAAAAGAGAAGAGCGTGAAATGATGAAACATCTAATTCCAGAGATTTTAGAACAACTCCAAAGCTCTGCATATGGAAGTCTTGTGACAGAGAAAGGAACTCCAGATCTTGCTGCAATTAAAAGGTTTTTTTTTTTTTTTTGCAAATCCTCATATATTAGTTATATCTGCATTACTCTTTGCTTTCAAGTAAAAAATTCTTCTATAGTCTAGTAGTAATTCAAATTCAATTCTATATTCTCATGCAGGTTGTTCAATGAGGTCGATCTTGATAAAGACAACTGTCTATCATACTTTGAATTGAAGGAGCTGATGACCAATATCAAGTTTGGCATAATTCCTTATGATGCTGAGACGGCTGCATCCAAAATAATGGAAGAACTTGACGTAAGTGGGGACCATTTGATCAGCGAGGAGGAGTTTGTTAAAGGATTGTCCAAATGGCTTAACTCAATTTATAATACAAAGCATGACTCAGATGAGGATGAAGATGATGATTATCAAGTAACTCAAACCCCTTTTAATCTCTTCTTAGTTAATATTGTTATTAATATCTGATGATTTAAAATCTACATAAAAATTATTTTGCAGAAAACATGGGAACAAACTGACAAGTTGATAGAGGACAGGTTTATCGACAAATCACCTTTAGCTTGGGCGAAAGCTATTGCTCTAATCGTTCTTGGAATATTTATGCTTGGGCTTCTAGCTGAACCTCTTACACATAGTGTTCGGCAATTCTCCAATGCTGCAAGTCTGCCATCATTCTACGTTGCATTTGTATTCATCCCTCTGGCGACGAATGCCAGACTAGCAGTATCAGCTATTAGTGAAGCCAAGAAAAAGAAACTGCATACAAATTCCTTGACATTGTCTGAGGTTTGTTACTTTGCATCTTTGTGCACACTTATACATTTCAAAATATGTTTTTCTTTTTAAAAAAATAAATTTATTGGTTTGATTAATGCAGATATATGGGACAGTATTCATGAACAACATTCTGGGATTAGTTGTTCTGCTTTCTCTGATCTATTTTCGTGGTATAGCGTGGACTTTCTCGACTGAGGTTCTGATGGTTTTAGTGGTATCCATCATTATGGGATGCCTTGCAAGCTCCAGCACTGTATTCCCTGTTTGGACATCATTCTTGGCTTATCTGCTGTATCCATTGTCACTGATTCTGGTCTATCTTCTTGGAGAATTTGATTGGTTAAACCTTAACCTTAATCAGGTCTTACAAATTCAATGAAGTTTGTAGATTGAATCATAGGATTTTATTGATTCTTTGTATATATGTTACATTCTTTGTCCCTCTTTTTTTTAATTATTTATTCCTTTCTTTTTTGGGAGGAATCTTTGTCCCTTTTGGGTTTTGGATAGAATTTTCATTGTTGTTTTCTGCCTTAGTTAATAATGCTATGAGGTTCTTAATTTCTTATTGGTTTTTGTATTTTTATGTATGAATGAATGAATAATGAAACCTCTTGTCCTACCTCATCCAATATCTATTTTTCTCATCCAATTTCAGAAATTATTTTCTACTCCCGAGATAGAAAATATATTAAAACTAGTGTAAGACCCGCGTTTTACGCGGGATTGAAATAAATTTATAATATATTTTTAATTTATTAATTAAAAAAATATATTTGGAAGGTGTATACATTTGTAAAAAATTTATTCTATTAAAAATATAAAAAATAAAAAATTGTAGCAATATAAATTAAATTGTATATATAAAAAATAGAATATAAAATCAATACATATTTTTTTGTTAAATTGCATGTGATTGGATGCAATGATATTGTGTTTTGGTTTTTTTTTTTTTTTTAGATAGCTGTGTTTGACATTGTGATGACTCTCATATTAATTGTACTAACAACCCTATTTTAAATAGATCAAATATAGTCAACAAAGAGATAAAAAAGAAACATAACATTTTACATGAACATGTTTATTATACTGATGTGCTTTAAAGCAAAAGAAATAAAATCAAATATCAATTCAATTTAGTAATTCTAAAGTTAATCAATGTTTATATTTAAACAGATAGAGAAACAATTCATAAACCATCTCCGCAACAAAATTACCAATTTACTTCTTCCGTCCATGGTGTTGAAATAATTTCTCTTTCACTTAATCTTCATAGGAGTCATACTTATGGATTTAAATAAAATTTCACAATAACAACTCTAAAAAAAAAAAAAAAAAAAAAACAATACAATCGACATCCAACAATTTACTCAATCCACCTCAAAGCCAAAATCCTAACATGGAAGAAACGATAATTCAGATCAAGAAAGAAAAAAAGAGTAATTTATTCAATATTTACACAATTTTATCTTTCAGATAATCACTTTGTCTTCCACTGAACTTTTCAAGAATTTAATCTGGCCTTCAATCTGCACAGAAAATTGACACAAAAAATCGCACACTACAATGCAATAAGAATTTTAAGACTATAAAATAAAAACACACCCAAATTGTGGGTGATGGAACCATGCTTTCGTACATTATTTCAATTGCAGAAAACAAAAGATAATTTTTAGGATTAGTTTAAATCAAAATATAAAATCTTTTTTAATAGGCAAAATAATAAGTATCAAATTAGTTAATAAAAATAGAGTGTCAAAAGAGGTAAGAAACTGAAAAGCCAAGAGAAAGAAAGTAATTGTGAAATTAAGAATTGAGAAATACAATACTTATGAAATTTAGAGATTTTTTCTAAGTTGAAGTAAGACATTTTATTTATTTTTCAATATCTACTTATTAAAAAACTTAATAAAACATGAATTATAAATATTAAATAAATATTGAAAGATACATGACAATTTTTTTTAATACATAACAGTTTTAAAACCTGGTCTTCAAAATGTAACAAAAATAGGAGACTTTTTCGTTTTAGTCATAGGCGTGGGTGCAATCCGCACTTATTAAAAAGGTCAAAGTGCAACCCGTGCTTCTTAGACGTATTTAGTAATAACTAATATAAATAGTAAAATATTACTCCGTATTTAAAATGACATAAAACATGATACAAACTAACCAATTATTGATAATTCACCGTGAGTCCTCCATGAGTCCTTGCGTGAGTTGAGGTTCAATTATGTTTTTAGTCATTTTAGGTTTGCTTCGTGTGTTATCATTTTGGTTGGTTTAGAGGAGTGTACATTTTTTCTTTGATCCGAGTTTTATACGTAAGAAGAGATCTTTTGTGCAATGTTTTAATGACGCTCAACCCTTTGGGTCAACTTGTAAACTTATAGCTCTAAGTCTTTGTTGGGAATAAAATGAGCTATGTTTTGATTAAATACCAAAAACCCCCTGAGACATGCCTAATTTATAATTGAATATGTTCTAGAGATGTTAGAACATATGGCATAAGGCTAGATGAGAAGCTGAAATGTTAGGCAGCTCTTAGAAAATTAGATGCACAATTTGAGGGGGAACCTATGCTTTGAAGATGATCAAGATCAAGTCCCCTCAAGGCTCAAATTCTGGAACAATCACTTAAGAGTAAGGACACTCTATGAAATCTAAAATGCTCTTATCAGAAGAGTTGTCCAGAGGAGTTGTCTCAGCCAAATTGACCAAGATCAAGTGCTCTGAAAGCCTGAGATCAACTATGCTGAAGAGATTGAGACAACCAATCCCTAAAGGTCCTCAAAGGAATGAGCTAAGACCATACACAAGAGAAACAAAGGGAAAGAGCCAAGTCATCTGAAGAAGAGCAAGCCAACCATGCTGAAAGGCAAAGCTGCTGATAGTGATAAGGAGAGTTGTCCAGATGATAAGGAATATTGTCCTATCATTGGATCAACCTTCAGAAGTCATGTCCAAGTCCTAACAAGAAGTCAAACATTGGGAAAAGTGCTGCAGAATGAAGACAAAACTGTTACAGCCGTTTATTACCCAAATGAGGACATGTCACTATCAAGAATCTGTCTTCCAAGTTTGAAGAACTCAAGGAAGACATTTATAGCAATTTGGGGCTGCCTCTCCAACGGGCAAATCCTCCATTTTGTCTATAAATACAGAAGTGTGAAGACCATTTGAAGGCACCTCAACCTCAACACAATCCAACTAAGCTCAAAGTTCTTACAAGCTAGAGTGCTTTCAAAGCTTTCAAAGACTATCTTAGTCTTCAAACACTTCTTCTAAGCTGAACCAAATTGTATATCCATACACAAGCTTAGAGAGATATCCTATCCTTATACACTGATCTCCATTGTAAAGGATATCTCATTAGTTGGAACCTTACTTCAACCCTTATATCTTTCAAGAGTGAAAGTGAGAAGGTTGTAGTAGTAGAAGTGGTAGGAACTGACTGTTGAGAGAAGAACAGTTCAATTCTGAGTTGAGAAGAGGGTACTAGGACTCTAGACATCCTAGGGATCAATTCACCAAGGAGTGGTGTTCTTGATCAAGTGCACCTTGGCACTATAAAACAAGTTAATTCCAAGAGTGAAGGAATTATCCTGTTAAATCAGGGAAAGTGGATGTAGGAGCTTGAGTCTCTGAACCACTATAAACTCTTGTGTTGATTTACTTTACAAGTACTTACATCCATTCAACACTGCACACAAAACTGATCTTTCATAGATACATTTTCAAAGACTGTGCAAAACTGATTTGGACAAGTTCCCTGAAGCTTAACTGGACTGTGTTGCATTGACTAAGTGATTTCAGAAATTAAAGGAGTCTAAACTTAAAGGGCCAACCACTATTCCGCACATATAACTCCCCTAGATAGTTATTCAACTAAGTACTCAATAGTACTTAGTAGTCTGATTATCTTAGAAGAGTTAATCTTCTTCAGCAGAGTTGTCCAAGACAACCTTGCTGAACTCTGGTTTGATCAAAGTTGAAAAAGAATTGCATACAAGTGTATTCCCCCCCCATACACTTGTTATATACTCCTTTCAGGACCAACAAGTGGTATCAGAGCAGGGGTTCAAAGACCACTGCTTCTGAAAATCCATCTTGATTTTCAAAACTCTCATATTTGTGTGGTCACTGAACTGATCTCTTTCTGAAATCCATCATTTAGTAACTAACTGATTATTTGTGAGATATGGCCAACAACAATGCTGTTCCTCCACCTGCTGTTCAAGGATTAGACAACATGGCCACAAATCCAGTCAATCACATTTCTCATCACAAACTGCCCATGTTTTCAATAGACAATTATGAATTCTGGAAAATTAGAATGAGGGCTCATCTTGCATCTCTTCATACAGACATGTTAAGAGTAATCACAAGAGGACCTTTTGTGTTTACTCAAACTAACCCCAGGGTAACAGATGCACAAAAAGCTGATGTAAGGGAACTGATTCCCAAGGATGAGGATGACCTCACTGCTGATGAAAAGAGGAAAGATAATCTGAAGTATCTTGCCATGAATACCCTTTATCAAACAATTCCAGATGCAATCATGGGAAGAGTCTACCACTGCACAACAGCCAAAGAAATCTGGGATACCCTTGCTGAAATGTGTGAGGGCACTGAAAAAATCAAGGAGAACAAGCTCCAAGTTGCTGTGCAGAAGTTTGAACAATTCTCAATGGAGTCTGAAGAGTCCATTGACAAATTTGCTGGTAGATTCACTGATGTGATGAATGAAATCAACTCATTGGGCAAAGTCTACACCAAGAGAGAGGTTGGATTAAAGATTTTGAGGAGTCTCACTCAAAAGTGGGATGTCTATGCTGTGATGATGCAGAATACCAAAGATCTCTCCACTATGCCCATGCAACAAATATTCTCAGAACTTAAAGCCTATGAGTTTGACCTCAATAGAAGAAAGCCTGTTGAGGAACCTTCAAATCCTACCAAGGGAGTGGCATTCAAAGCCAAAGTTGCTGAACCAGAAATGCAACCCACTCCCAGATCATCAAAGTCAGTCTCTAAGACTGAAATGAAGGAAGAATTAGCCTTGATGGCTAGAAGGTTTGACAAGCTCAACACAAGGTTTGGTAGATACAAGAAATTCTACCAAGACAACAAATTCAGGAGAAGATACAACTCCCCTGAAGATCAGGCTGAGGACAAAAAGCCTGAAGAGAAAAGATCAGAGGACAAGTCCTCTGATAGGAGAAGATCCAGTAGAGCTGAACCCTCATCATCTAAGAGAAGAGATGAATCCAAGAAGGATGATGATGAAGATCTGTGTTACAACTGCAAAAAGAAAGGGCACTTCCAATATGACTGCCCTGAATTGAGCTCTAAAGAAAGAAGAGAGAGACAAGCTAAAAGAGACAGAAAGTTCACCAATAGAAAGGCCATGATGGCTGGTGAAGAATCTGATAGTGCTGAAAGCTTCAACTCTTCTGATGGACTATTCTCCAACAGTGATGATGAAGATGATGTTTGCAACATGGCTCTTGAGGATGATGAGGTATCCTCTACTTCTAGTTCACCATCATTCATCTCACAAAACACTAGTGAGGTTAGCCTGAAACTTTCCTTGGGAAAGTTGATGGAAGATTTCACTAGATTACAAGAATTTCATGATAACTGTGTGAAAGAAAATGAAAGATTGGCTATTGCACTTTCTAAAAACTCTGAGGTAGCTGTTGATGTCAAGTCTACTGAGTTGTATCAACAAGCCTTGAGAAAGCTTGAGGAAGCAAATCTCAGGATAGTTGACCAACAAAAGGAGATTGATGATCAACTTCTCTCTCAGAAGAGAAAAGAATTTGAACTTAAAATCCTAAATGCCAAATTTGAAAATCTCTCACATGAGTATGATATTCTTAAATCAAGTGAAGAGAGCCTGAAATTAAAGATGTCTGCTTTGAACAAATCCTCTAGAGCAATAGAGGAAATTCAAAGTTATCAAAGACCTATGGCTCAAAGAAGTGGATTAGGTTTTGATCCATTTGAATCTTCACCTTGTCTTAGTGTTGCATCCACAAGTAACACTAAGAGAATCTTTGTTAAATCAGTGGCACAACAAGCTGAAAATGAAGTAATTCAGCCACTGAACAAAGGAAAGGGCAAATTGAATGAAATGCCTACTCAAGTGATTCAGGAGAATAGGCCAAAACCTAAGGAAATGGCCAAAGCTCCTGAACACAAGAGGAATATTGGTCAGCAGAGTAGACCCAATGGCAGGGCAACTCTCCTGAACAATGTTCAGAGGAATTATCCAAGGTATAATCAGCCTAGGCCAACTCATCTGAGAAAGCCTCAGCTGAATAGACCTAAGGAAAACTATCCTCTAAGGCAAAATAAAATGAGACAACCAAAACCCTTCATGCCAAAGGGTAATGGTCATAAGAAAACCTTTCCTCAAAGATTTCATCAAGCTGCACAAAGAACTCATAAGTTCAGAAGAGTGGACAACTCCTCTGAAATTTACAGAGTTAACACATTCACACATACTTTCCCAAAGGCATTTAAGGGAAAGACAGTGTATGTTGATGCACTAGGAAATCAACTTAGCTACCTTGAATCAATCAGGGTTATTAGGCAAGTTTGGGTTCCCAAAGGTACAGCTAACCTCTCAGGACCCAAAACTCAAAGGGTACCTAAACCTATCTAATTGCAGGTACCATTGGGCCACAAGAAGAGGAGCATGAACAAAAAGACAGCATGGTACCTTGACAGTGGATGCTCAAGGCACATGACTGGAAACAAGGAACTCCTCTCTGATTTTATTGAAAAAGAAGGCCCAAATGTCACCTTTGGAGACAGCTCACAAGCAACAACAAAAGGCTATGGTACTTTGATGATTGGTAACATCAAAGTAACCAATGTATCATATGTAGCTGGTCTCAAATATAACCTCCTGAGTATCAGTCAATTCTGTGATAAAGATTTTAATGTTGAGTTCTCAAGTGGAAAGTGTCTAATTAAAGATAAAACTCAACAAACTCTGTTGACTGGAACTAGGAAGGGAAATGTGTATTTTGCAGACTGGGACAAGTCTAATGATGCTGCATGTTTTATTGCTAAAAGTTCTAGTGAACAAAGTTGGCTATGGCACAAGAGGCTAAATCACCTGAACTTCAAATCTATGAACAAACTTGCTAGAAATGCATTAGTTAAAGGACTACCTAATGAGGTTTTCATTAAAGAACATGTGTGTAAGCCATGTCAAGAAGGAAAACAGATTAAAGCCTCATTTAAGGGAAAACCAGTCATCTCCACTGAAAGGGTACTTGAAATTCTACATATGGATCTGTTTGGACCAATTACCCCTTCAAGCATAAATGGTAGAAAATACACATTAGTGGTAGTAGATGACTTCTCTAGGTTCACATGGGTAGTATTTCTCCTTAATAAGAAGGAAACCCAAGTCAAACTACCTGAACTTCTCAAGAGATTGTCAAATGAGAAAAGCCTTAGCATTATCAAGATAAGATCTGATAAAGGCACTGAGTTCATTAACTCATACATCAATGAGTACTGCACATCAAATGGAATAGCCCATGAAACCTCAGCAGCTAGAACTCCCCAACAAAATGGAGTTGCAGAAAGAAGGAATAGAACTTTAAAAGAAGCTGCTAGAACTCTAATTGCTGACTCAAATTTACCTAAGAGGTTTTGGGCTGAAGCTATAAACATTGCATGCCATACTCAAAATAGATGTTTGATCACTAAGGGGCAAGGCAAAACCCCCTATGAACTCTGGAAAGGAAGAATGCCTAAAGTGTCATACTTTCATATATTTGGTTGTAAATGTTTCATTCACAATAATGGGAAAGAACAGTTGAAAGCCTTTGACAGCAAAGCTGATGAGGGAGTATTCCTTGGATACTCTCAAATCAGTAGAGCTTTCAGAGTCTACAACAAGAAATCCCTTATAGTGGAAGAAACACCTCATGTTGTGTTTGATGAATCTATCTTTGAGATCAGGAATGATCACTTGGAACCTGAAGAAATCACACAGAGGACAACCAGATTAAGCCTAAAAGACAAAGACACTGAATTCATAGATGTTGTCCAACCCAATCTACCTGAACACACAATACTGGACAACCATCCTGAAGGCAACCTTCCTGAAACAAATCCCACAGATGGAAATGGTGAACTGAATGAACCAATCCCAGTTCACATCCAGGTAACAACTACCAATGAAGAAGCAGTTCCTGCTGAGGTAGTTAATGGGTCAAATAATCAAGGGGAAACTCAAAATGTTGAAAATGCCAATGTCCCTGACATTGAGGACAACATCCCTGATTATGATCCTGAATTAGATCCTGCATTAAATTATCCTGAATTCTATGATCAAAATGACTCAACTTCAGTAGAGGACAACTCTACTGAAGAGATCAGAAAAAGGAGGACTTGGTTATCTGACCATCCTACTGATCTAATACTTGGTGACCCAAGTATTGGAGTCAAAACAAGAAGATTCCATGGTGAAAGTGCTCTTTTCTGTTGTTTCTTGTCAGAACAAGAACCAAGTGATGTTGAGGAAGCACTTCAAGATGCCAATTGGATCACAGCCATGCAGGAAGAACTAAACCAGTTCACCAGAAATGAAGTATGGGAGCTGGTGGATAGACCTTCACATCAAGATGTTATTGGAACAAAGTGGGTGTTCAAGAACAAGAAGAATGAAAATGATGTGATTGTCAGAAACAAAGCAAGACTAGTGGCAAAAGGGTACTGCCAACATGAAGGCATTGACTATGATGAGACATTTGCACCTGTGGCAAGGCTAGAAGCAATAAGGCTCTTTCTAGCCTATGCAGCTCACAAGAGGTTCAAAGTATACCAAATGGATGTCAAGAGTGCCTTTCTGAATGGAGTCTTGAAAGAAGAAGTCTATGTGGAGCAACCACCAGGTTTTGAAGTTGGAAACCAAGTTTATAGACTCAAGAAAGCTCTATATGGACTCAAACAAGCCCCTAGGGCTTGGTATGATACACTGTCACAATTCCTCTTGGATCATGGGTTCACCAAGGGAACTGTAGACATAACTCTCTTCAGAATCTCTGAAGGAGAGGACATCTTACTTGTCCAAATTTATGTGGATGACATAATTTTTGGATCCCCAAATGAGAAGCTGTGTGAGAAATTCTCCAAGCTCATGCAAAGCAAGTTTGAGATGTCAATGATGGGGTTGATGAACTTCTTTTTGGGTCTACAAGTCAAGCAATCTGAAGAAGGAATCTTCATCAACCAAGCTAAGTACACCAGAGAAATGATCAAAAAGTTTGGGTGTACAACTAGCAAGCCAGTAAGGATCCCAATGAACACAAATTGGAAGATGGATCCTGATGAGAGTGGTATTCCAACCAACTCTACTGAGTATAGAGGAATCATTGGTTCACTCCTCTATCTCACTGCCAGCAGACCTGATATCACCTTTGCAGTAGGTGTTTGTGCAAGATTTCAAGCAAATCCTAAGAAAAGCCACCTTGAGGCTGCAAAGAGGATCTTAAGGTACCTCAAAGGCACTGAGAATCTAGGCCTTTGGTACCCTGCTGATGACAATATTGAGCTAACTGGCTAACTGGCTACTCAGATGCTGATTATGGAGGATGTAGGATTGACAGAAAGTCCACTTCAGGGACTTGTCAATTCTTGGGCAACAAGCTTATTTCATGGTTCTCCAAAAAGCAGAACACAGTGGCCACTTCCACCACTGAAGCTGAATATGTTGCTGCTGGAAGTTGTTGTGCTCAAATCCTATGGTTAAGACAACAACTAAGAGACTACAAGGTCAACTCTACTGAAGTGCCAATATTTTGTGACAACAATAGTGCCATTGCTATATCACAAAATCCTGTCTTGCACACAAGATGCAAGCATGTGGACATCAAGCACCACTTCATAAGAGACCATGTGGAGAAGAAGGATATCAAGCTAGTGAAAATTCACACAGACCATCAAAAAGCTGATATATTAACCAAGCCACTTGCAGAGGCAAGATTTCTGGAGCTATCAGCAGAGTTGGGATTACTTGATCCAGGGAAGTTGGACAAATAAGTCCAAAGAAGCTCATTGATTAAGGGGGAAACAAAATCAAACTTCAGCAGACTTGGTCAAGTCTACTGAAATTCAGAAACATGACCTTACCTCTTCAGGACACTTGTCCATTAACTCTCAGGACCTTTGTCCACCTTTCTTCAGGACACTTGTCCATGTAGGGTCAGATAAGTTGTCCTAGCTATCAAACCAAATCTTGGTATGATAAGCACCTATTTTTGGTGATCAATACCTATTTCGAAATCTGTCCCTTTGAAATACAGTTTTCACCTTTTTGGGATTTAATTTGTCTCCCACCCAAAAGGTCACCTTCCATGCATTAAATGCCAAGATTTAACTCTTGTTTGCATTAAACTTTTTGGGACATGATCTATCTCGAAAAATCCCCAGCCTTAAACAAACATTTAAAACCTCCCACGTTTTGAATAAAACAGTTATTTCACTGTTACATTGGTTTTTGACCATTGGATCAAAAATGGACAACTCCCCTGAAATCAATCCTAGCCGTCCATTTTGGATTTCCATTTTTGTTCACCTTTGAATTGTATCAAGACCTTACCAACTCATTGACAAACATTCTTTTTAGAATATTCACAAGTCTTAAGATACCCACAAACACTTCTTCCCCACGTATTCGAAACCCTAACTCAAAAATTCTTCAAACTCTCTCATTCTTCATCAAACTTTCTCTGCAATTTCAATGGCCCCCAAGGTTAGACCTGAGATGCTTGTTGATTTCTCCAACAAGGATCTAGACCTAGATTTTGCTTATCTAAGCAACAAAAACAATCTTCACTTTGAGCCCATTATCTCTTTTGAAAGTGAAGATCCTGAGATTATTCCAACCCTAAGATGGTTGAGAAGGGCTGGTCTCCAAAAGTTCTTGGAAGAAAGACCAAGCTCTTGCTTGGAAAGCTATATGGCAGAATTCTTTGCCTTCCTCAAGTGGAGAGGCAAGCCTGAAAATGGTGAAGTATCAACCAGGCTATCCTACACAGCTGAAGGAGAGGAAGAGGAGAGATTCCATAGAGTTAGATTCTCCTCAGAAGATCTGGAAGGAGCCTTTGGATTGCCTTATGAGGGAAGGAATCCAGAAGTATATGGCACTGGACATGAAGAGGAAATAGCCCAAGAGTGGTTATTAGTTCCAGGCCCTCTCTCCTCAACTCAAAACAAGAAAACTCTCAAGCCAGAGTTTCTCAATCTGTTTGAGGTAGTTGCTAAAAGTCTCTTAAGCAACACTGGAAGCTTAGAGCAAGTCAGCCAGCCAAGGATCAGAATCATGGCTGCCATTATTGATGCCAGTGATAAGGGCATCAAGTTTGATTGGAGGACCTTCATCATATCTGAGATGATGAAGGAGAAGGCTAAATTTAAGGTGAAAGCCCACAACAAGGTGGTGCTAGAAGGGAAAATCAAGTATTGCACCAGGGCAAGCTTGTTGATTGAGAGGTTTTCCCACTATTCCCAGATGCAGACATTTGCAAAGCCCCTCCCAGCCCAAAAGATCCTGTTCAGGAAGCTCAGTAAGAAAACTGAGAAAAGAAGGATGCTACTGGCCAAGCCTGCTGAAGAACAGGAGGAAGAGAAGCCTAAGATGAAAAAGAGAACAAAGGCCAGGGCTGTAAAGACAAGAAAAATGGCTCAGATAATCTCAGAAGAAGATTCAGATGCTTCAGCTGAGATTGAAGAAGTTGCTAGAGAAGGTGTACAAGTGCCATCTGATCATTCAGAAGAACTCAGGCAAAAGTACAATGAGACTAGACAAAAGTCTAAGGGTGATAAGAGAGTCAGGGAAGTTGTCCCTGAGAAGGAAGGAAGTGGAAGTAGCAGGGCCAGCAAGAGAAGGGCCAAACCTACTGAAAAGGTGTTGGAGCTGCAAGAAGAGAGGTCTCTTCAATTGGCTCTAAGGGAAAGCAGAGCAGAAAGCAGGGCCAAATCCATGTCAAGGACAAATTCATCTGGTTCTGGAACTCCAGAATCCAAAGTCCCTGAAGGTCAACCCATAGAGGCCAACCTCCCTGATCTTCAGTATCTTGAGCCCAACTCCCCTGAAACCCATGTTACCCCTTCCAATCAACCCATTACCCCTGTAAATCTCACTAAGAGATATTCTCCTGAAGGGAATGAACAAAGAAGTGGCATAGATGTGCTTGCTGATTTAGCAGTAGATGAGACAAGACTCCTGTCTCCCCTTGACTCATCCATGCTCAATTATTCAAAGCTCTTAGAGCATGCACTTCATGAGCCAACCCCCCTGAGTAAAGCCCCTTCAGATTCATTGCTCTCTAAAGCAACTGAAGTACCTTCACTTGAGCCCAACCCTTCTGAAGCCAACATCCCTGAACTTAATTTGCCTGAACCCATAATAGGAGTACCCAGAGCCAACTCCCCTATAACCCAAAGTCCCCATTCAAGTGGAGATGAGGAGGAGTATACTTTTGAAAGTATGCTCAGAGGAGGAGCCAAGGCTACTGTGGACAGTTTGTATCCCCAACTTGCTGAATTTCCAAGAATTCAGAAGGCCTTTCATGATTTGAGGATGCTTGTTGATGTAAAAGATAAATCTATGATGGAGATATCACAAGTCATCCAAGATAAGGGTGCAAACTGGTGGCAAATAGAGGAGAACAGATTGCTACACTTTGCTGGAGTTTCAAAGACAAGATTCCTCATTGATGAGGAGATTTTTGCAAAGTTGGTAGCCAATAAGATTGAAGAGGAGAAAGAAAGAAAAGCCAAGGGAATCAAACACCCTGACAGTGGCTCTAATGATGATGATTCCCCTGATGATCCCTCAAACCCTTCAAATCCCAACCCTCCTGAAACCCCTCAAGCCAACCTCCCTGAACACTCTCAACCTAAGTCTTTTGTATCAGATAGACTTTCCAATCCTCCCAAAACCTATCATAGGAAAGGCTCTGTAACTTCAGAGGTGTTGACCAAGGGTGGTAACACAACCAAAGACACATCTGCCAATGAAGGTTCTTCTGAACCCAAGGCACAGCCTACAGATGTTGAGGTTCCTATACTAGAGGCTAGTTTGATTAAGGCCTATTCAGTGTCAGAAGAGTTGGACACTGATCAGCCCTTAATCATTCAGGATGACTCAGTGGCTGCTGATATGAGCACTGTGATCTCCCCACAACTGCCATCTTTGAACCTTGTTGAAGGTGGAGATGCTGCAGGATTAGGTGAAGGAGTTGAAAAGGAGAAATTAAGTGAAAAATCAGAGGGAGTTGAGGATGAAAGAGAGGTAGTCATCACTAAGATAGTGAGTGTACCACCAAATGAGGGTGGAATAAGTGAGGAAGGACAGGTTATTCTTGAAGTCAAATCTGAACTTCAAGAATCCCTTGATGAGAGGAGGCCTGATTCCTTGAGTGAGATCATTATTACAGAAGGGAGAAAAGAAAAAGTTGAAAATGAGAAGAAGACTGCTGATGTATCAGAGTCTTATGTAAAAGAAATTGAGGGTGATGAGTGCTTATTTCCTAACCTGTTTGACTTGTCTGATGTTGCAGGTATTTCTTTTGACCAAATTTTTGCAGATGAGTTCCTCACAGATGCACCTATCCAAGTTGACACAGGCTCAGCTCAAGCCTTACTTGGAATGCAATCAGAGAAGTTGGACTCCTTGGCTCATCAAGTTCAATCTGCTCATGCTGAAACTTCAGGAGCATTGAATGAGCAAGGAAGGACTCTAGCATCTGTTGAAATGAGGCTCACTGGCTCTGAAGATGTTGTGCTCCCAACTCTTGAGGCAAGAATCAGTGGTGTGGAATCTGGTCTCCAAACCATCTCCACTGAAGTTCAAAGTGCCAAATCAACCATGGAAGCCATCTCCGAGGAGGTCAAGAAAGAGCAAAAGCTGCTGAGAGACAATCACAATGCTAATGTCAAAGCTCTCAGGCTAACTGTCAAGCAAGCCCTTGGAAAGAAGACAGCACTACAAAAGAGAAGAGCTGAAGAGCAAAGGCTAGCTATGGTCAAAGCTGCCTCAGAAAATTTTTCCCAAGAGGTGCTGGCCAACATTGCTGAAGGTGCAGTGGCCAACCTAACTAAGCTCTTAAAAGACCAACTGGATGCATCTCTGAAAACAACCATGGAAGAGGTTGTCCAACAAAAGATGAAGCCTGTTCTAGCTTTCCTTAGCTTGAGCAGTGATAGAATGCAGAATATACATGATGAGAATGTATATTTGTTGGAGGAGATGAAGTCCCTAAACCAGGCCCAATCCCTGATGGCCTCAACAATGAGTGACCTAAAGCCCCAGTGCTTTGATGCTGCCAAAAAGGGGGAAAGGGAAAGAGCTAGAGCAAAAGGTGCCTTGGTGATTGGAAGTCCAGTGAAAGGGAAGGACAAAGTCCCTGAAGGAAAGGGAAAAAAGCCAGAAATGCTGAATTTGGAAGATTTGGATGAAGAGGAGCAGTTAGCACTGGCATTGAAAAACTCAATGGCCTCAGCTCAAGAGGAAAGAGTAAGGCTACAGCAAAGACCAGGTGGTGAAGTGTCAGGTTTGGACAAAGATGCTGAAGGTGTCCAAACCAGAGGAAAGATCAAGAAGGCCCAAGGGAAGAAGAGACAAATTGAGAAATTCACTGACTTTCCTAGCAGCCTTGATCTTCCACCTGAATTCAGAATTGATGAGGATGAGCCTACATCAAAGAAAGCCAAAACTGCTGAAAAGCCCAAATCTACTGAAGAAGACAAATCTTCTGAAAATGGAAAAACTGCTGAAGGTACCAAGTCCCCTGAAGACATTGAAGAGTTATTTGCTGAAGGATTTGGACCTGAACCTAAGAAGAAGACAACAGTCCTAGCTCTTGATCCATCAAAACTGTTTCATGAAGGGTATGGCAAAGACCCTAAAACACAACAGAAACTGGCCATGATGAGGGCCCAAGAGAAAATGGACTTGATGGAAGAAGCCAACAGAGCAAGAGATGAAAGAAGAGCAAACTTTCAGAAACCAAGAAGGAGAAGAGCAACATACAGCAAGATGAAGCCTCAGCTCCTAATCCCAATGGACACCAAATATCCACACTTGGATAAATGGGTGCCAATTCAACTGAATGACACATGGGAAGAAGCCAAAAGGGAGTTTGTCTATGACTATTATGTCATTGACAGATGGAATGGAGGAGATGCAAACTCTGCCTTCACTGAGTTCATGTTAGAATACTACAGAGAGTTGTATCAACAACTACTTGCAGCTGCAGACATTGCAAGATTTGAACTCACAGCTCCCAAGCCAATCATTTACATGCCTCCAAAGCTTGAAGGATGGATTGACCAAGCAAGAATTCTGAGGGAATTCACTGAGATCCTTAAGCTGAACAAGATGGCTCTTGGACCTAAGGGAACCAACCAAGAAGCCATGGCACTAAAAAGAAGAGTGTGGGCACAGTATGGAATGCTGCCACCTCCTGAGGATGATCTTTGAAATGGCTAAGTCTTCTGACCTTACTTGAATGATCAACTATGCTGAAATATGGTCAAGTTTGCTGATGTGTTAATCTGATTGCTCTGATCTGATTATGGATTGCTCTGATACAAGATTGGTGTTCTGATTTTTGTGTTTATGCTCTGATATGCTTAGAATATAATGCTCTATTGTATTTAGTGTTGATGATTCATGCTCTGATATGTTAAATTCAACTATCAACATGCCTGTAATGATCTCTTATATGAAAGATAGTTGAACTACTTTTGAATCAAGATACACTTATACAGAAAATCTCTCTATGCCTATCCTTGAAACCTACTTGCAACAAAAACAGTGAATACACTAACACATTATTTTTCAGGAATATTGACCTCAGTCATGTCTTCTGAAGATACATGTAATAGGTGTAGACAAGTCACTTTTGCTTAAGTTGTATAGGTTTTGGCATCATCAAAAAGGGGGAAATTGTTGGGAATAAAATGAGCTATGTTTTGATTAAATACCAAAAACCCCCTGAGACATGCCTAATTTATAATTGAATATGTTCTAGAGATGTTAGAACATATGGCATAAGGCTAGATGAGAAGCTGAAATGTTAGGCATCTCTTAGAAAATTAGATGCACAATTTGAGGGGGAACCTATGCTTTGAAGATGATCAAGATCAAGTCCCCTCAAGGCTCAAATTCTGGAACAATCACTTAAGAGTAAGGACACTCTATGAAATCTAAAATGCTCTTATCAGAAGAGTTGTCCAGAGGAGTTATCTCAGCCAAATTGACCAAGATCAAGTGCTCTGAAAGCCTGAGATCAACTATGCTGAAGAGATTGAGACAACCAATCCCTAAAGGTCCTCAAAGGAATGAGCTAAGACCATACACAAGAGAAACAAAGGGAAAGAGCCAAGTCATCTGAAGAAGAGCAAGCCAACCATGCTGAAAGGCAAAGCTGCTGATAGTGATAAGGAGAGTTGTCCAGATGATAAGGAATATTGTCCTATCATTGGATCAACCTTCAGAAGTCATGTCCAAGTCCTAACAAGAAGTCAAACATTGGGAAAAGTGCTGCAGAATGAAGACAAAACTGTTACAGCCGTTTATTACCCAAATGAGGACATGTCACTATCAAGAATCTGTCTTCCAAGTTTGAAGAACTCAAGGAAGACATTTATAGCAATTTGGGGCTGCCTCTCCAACGGGCAAATCCTCCATTTTGTCTATAAATACAGAAGTGTGAAGACCATTTGAAGGCACCTCAACCTCAACACAATCCAACTAAGCTCAAAGTTCTTACAAGCTAGAGTGCTTTCAAAGCTTTCAAAGACTATCTTAGTCTTCAAACACTTCTTCTAAGCTGAACCAAATTGTATATCCATACACAAGCTTAGAGAGATATCCTATCCTTATACACTGATCTCCATTGTAAAGGATATCTCATTAGTTGGAACCTTACTTCAACCCTTATATCTTTCAAGAGTGAAAGTGAGAAGGTTGTAGTAGTAGAAGTGGTAGGAACTGACTGTTGAGAGAAGAACAGTTCAGTTCTGAGTTGAGAAGAGGGTACTAGGACTCTAGACATCCTAGGGATCAATTCACCAAGGAGTGGTGTTCTTGATCAAGTGCACCTTGGCACTATAAAACAAGTTAATTCCAAGAGTGAAGGAATTATCCTGTTAAATCAGGGAAAGTGGATGTAGGAGCTTGAGTCTCTGAACCACTATAAACTCTTGTGTTGATTTACTTTACAAGTACTTACATCCATTCAACACTGCACACAAAACTGATCTTTCATAGATACATTTTCAAAGACTGTGCAAAACTGATTTGGACAAGTTTCCTGAAGCTTAACTGGACTGTGTTGCATTGACTAAGTGATTTCAGAAATTAAAGGAGTCTAAACTTAAAGGGCCAACCACTATTCCGCACATATAACTCCCCTAGATAGTTATTCAACTAAGTACTCAATAGTACTTAGTAGTCTGATTATCTTAGAAGAGTTAATCTTCTTCAGCAGAGTTGTCCAAGACAACCTTGCTGAACTCTGGTTTGATCAAAGTTGAAAAAGAATTGCATACAAGTGTATTCCCCCCCCCCCATACACTTGTTATATACTCCTTTCAGGACCAACAGTCTTTTTCTTTTTGTATATAACTTTTATTTGTCAATTATAGATAATCCACCACATTTTTATGAAATGATAGATTTTCTAACCATTCTTGATTACTCAGAGTCGTTGACTTCATACATGAAAGAAAATAAGTTATTATTCTTCTGTAAGATGAAATAAAATAATTGAAGCATTTGTTAAGATGTACCAAAACGTACGCGTGTATAGTCTTGACAGATTCAACACAAAATGTACCTATTAAAATATTATAGTTGTAGTAAGATTTAAAAATTACTCATAAATTGCACATGCTAAATTTTCTATAACATAAATACATGTATTTAGAATTATAAATAGATAATATATGTTGATTGTATAAATAAATAAATAAATAAGGTGATATTTGGATGTGATTGGTTGCACCTATACATGCAATTGAAATTGAGTTTCAATGAATTGAGTCAAATATTGAGGTTAAATATTAAATTGGGTAAATTGAACATTAAAATCCAAGTGTACGTATATATCCACTCAATTGTATAGAAGAATCTGTCAATAAATAAATGTTTAATTACAACATTTTTTTTTCTTTGCAATTCGACAGAGGAATTTTTTCTAAGACAATAGAGGAATAATTATGATTTTGATTAATGCTGCCACATAAATATTAGTGCATCGAAAAATATATTGGTGCATCGAATTGTAAAACATAAAAATATGGTGCATCAAATTACAAAGAAAAAAAGAATATAATGTAATTGATAAATACGCTAAAGGCGGTAAAAAAACTCCAATTAACCCATAAATAAAAAAGGAAAAATATACTAACCATTGGATATATCACTGATTTATTAAAAAATATTCCTAAACATGTCGTTTTTAGGGTTAATTGCGTCATTTTTACGCATGCAAATTTCATAGTGCTAGTCACTTACCACTATTCATTTCATGCACTAAATTAGGTTGTATATACCATATTTACGAACATAAAAATAATGTACAATATAAAAATAAAACAAAATCTCAAAGAAAAAAATCGAAATGAGAGGTTCAATTCCAAATTACCCTACAACGTACGTCAGAATCTCCACTACACAAATATTTCATTTTGTCTCCATTCATTAACGACTAATTCTATTTATTCAAGTTTAACTTATTGAAAGATATTCCTAAACATCATATATATATATATATATATATATATATGTGTGTGTGTGTGTGAGAGAGATCATATATCATAAAAAATTTAGATTAAAACTTAATCCATAAAGATAATAAGAATTGATAGATTTTAAAATGTAGAATTTTAAAAATGATGGTGGCTTTGCCTAAATAAGCTTAAAAATACTTGCTCTCAATCCTTTGATATTGTCATTGTTATACATTTAATGCAAAAAAAAAAAGGTTAATGTGAATATAAAAAAAATGGTTGAAATTTTAAATTATTAAATCTTTATTATCATTAATTACTGATTAACTTAATTAATTAACATAATTTAAGGAATTTATAATAACAGTTACAAAAATAAATATTCACAAAGTCAAATTATATTTTATGGAATAGTTGAAAATTATTTACATACTAATTAATTATTATATCATTATTATTAATAATAAACTGTGGCATATACTTTTAAATTATTCTGAGGCATAGAACAACAAAAAATATTTATAGATACTTTTAAAAAAAAAAATCAATAATGAAATATATTATATGAAATTAATGCATTTAAATAATAAACTTGCTCTCTTAATCCTTTGATATTGTCATTGTTATACATTTAACGTAAAAAAAAAGGTTAATGTGAATAAAAACAAAATGATTGAATTTTTTAATTATTAAATCTTTATTATCATTAATTACTAATTAACTTAATTTAAGAAATTTATTATAACGGTTACAAAAATAAATATTCACAAACTCAAATTATATTTTATGGAATAGTTGAAAATTATTTACATACTAATTAATTATTATATCATTATTATTTATAATAAACTGTGGCATATACTTTAAAATTATTTGAGGCATAGAACAGCAAAAATTATTTATAAATACTTTTTTTTAAAAAATCAATAATGAAATATATTATATGAAATTAATGCATTTAAAGAATAAACTTGATCTCTTAATCCTTTGATATTGTCATTGTTATACATTTAATGTAAAAAAAAAGGTTAATGTGAATAAAAACAAAATGGTTGAATTTTTTAATTATTAAATCTTTATTATCATTAATTACTGATTAACTTAATTAATTAACATAATTTAAGGAATTTATTATAACGGTTACAAAAATAAATATTCATAAAGTCAAATTATTATATCATAATTTAGGAATTAATTATTATATCATAATTTAAGGAATTTATAATAATGGTTACAAAAATAAATATTCATAAAGTCAAATTATATTTTATGGAATAGTTAAAATTATTTACATACAAATTAATTATTATATCATTATTATTAATACTTTTAAATTATTTTGAGGAATAGAACAACAAAAATTATTTTTAGATACCTTTTTAAAAAAAATTAATAATGAAATATATTATATGAAATTACTGCATTTAAAGAATAAACATATATGGATTTGTGCGCTTATACATTTCGTAACATTTCTTAAAAAAATTAAACTATTCATACATGTCAATTCAAAGACACTAAATATACATTTCGATTTTTTTTTTTATATAAATTCGTAAGATTGCTTAAATTTTGATCATCACGAATTCAAGAAATTACAACTCCTAATTCATAAACCTATATACATTACAATTTGAGAAACAATAAACAAAAAGATGATCTAAATTTTCTTCTCTTTAATATTGTCATTGTCTTAAGTTTCGATATATGATGTACCTGCAAAACAAATTAAAACTGAATTATAAAAAAATATTAGTGACAAAATTAATTAAACGGACTCACATAAAACCAGATTTGGTGAAAGCATTATACCCATAAACCCAAATTGCTAATGATCTTCATGTCTGTAATCATATCAATAGAAAGAACATTGAATCGTAGAAAAGAAAACATGGTGACTTTAAAAGAAGAAAATTATATAAATTAATTGGCATATGAGACTTTTGATTTTCTTACTTTGAGAAGAAACATGGCCATACTCGAGAAGAATGAAAGGAAGAAACATATTCATACTCGAGAAGAATGAAAGAAAGAGATGCACACAAACATTGAGAATGAATTTGTGACTAATAGAAATTACATATTTATAGATCTAGAAATAAGAATGTAGGGTTGAGATTAAAACTTAAAATGGAGGGTTGAGATAAAAAGATGAAAGTTAAAATGAATAAGAATTGAGAAATTTTAAAATGGAGAGATTTGGAGAAGGAAGAGGTTGAGATAGAAGGGTGTGGTTGTCACATGTGTCACTTTAGAGGTTTGCAAATATATATAATATAGATTGTCTATATTGTAATATTGGACCCCAAATTCTGTACTGGAATATAGAGGAGGTATTTTATCAATGTAAAAAAGGGTCACCATAATAATAAAATTGATGTAATTATTGAGACATACTTATTAAACAAATACTCCCTCCACTTTTAAATAAGTGTCACTTTGCCATTTTAATTATTTTTATAATAAGTGTCATTCTATGTTTTTTTCTTCAATTTTGACAATTTCACCCTTATAAAATAATTTGCCTTCAATTTCAATTAATATAGTAGCATAAATCATGGAAAAATCATAAATATTGTACATATGAATACCACATACATTCTTGACCACATTCTTTATTAAACAAAAATTTAATATTAAAATTATTTATCATTAATGAAGGGTAATATTGACCACAATTTAATATCTTAATTTGTTGAAAAATGTTAAAGTGACACTTATTCAAAAATGGAGGGAGTAATAAATAAAATAGTTACAAACCTACCATTCCAAGTAGGGCTGTGCAACAACGAAACTAAAATATAAATCTTTTTTTTTTTTTATGAAATCGAAAACCAAATCATATTTTATATGATTATTTCGGTGTTACAAATTGATGTGGCATTAGACTTTATGGAAATTCATGACCGAATCGCTAAACAAAGGGAATGACGGGAAATTGAATGGCATGATTGGAGGAACATTTAAGTCTGATTGTTAGTCTTTAATTTCTGCACTACAAGCCCACGATAGTGTTGGGCCTTAGACTAGGGTTTTTCGGCTTTCCTATTTATAGTTGTTGCTTTCTTCATTGTACGGGTTGTTGAATTTTGAATAAAATTGAAATAAAGTGAGATCATCGCCTAGTATACGTAGTATCAAGGTGTATATCTCTTTTGTTTTATCCTTCCGCTACGTCAGTTGGTATCAAGAGACAGGTACGATGCCTCCCCGCCGCCAACCCCCCCTTGACGCCGCCGCCGATGCTCAACGCGATGCCGTTGCGGATTTGGGTCGTCAAGTGGCCGCCCTCACGGCGGGCCTCGAGGAGCTTCGCCAAGCTTTTGCCAACAACGTCCCGGCTGGACAGAACGACCATCATCCGCCCGGACACCATCCCGAAGGACCCCGTCAGCGCCGCCAGCCCCCGAGGGCCCGCTCACCGGTACATCCCCCTTCGGATCCGGAGGACGATGATGAAACTATGTCGGACATCAACCCCTTCGCCCCCCTCGCCCGCGAGCCCAGGCCGCGAGGAGACGATGATCGACGTTGGGAGAATGGTTTCAAACTAGAGATCCCTGAATTCACCGGCGGTCTCGACCCGTGTGACTTCTTGGATTGGATCACCACGGAGGAGGACATCTTGGATTTCAAGGGTGTCCCTGATAACCGCCGCGTTGCTTTGGTGGCGACCAGATTTCGCCAGAGGGCGCCTTCGTGGTGGCAACAGGTCAAACAAACACATATGCGCGAAGGCAAGCCGCACATTCTCTCGTGGGGAAAATTTCGCAAGCACATGGAACGCGAGTTTTTGCCCCACAACTATGCCAACACACTATATCAGCGACTGCACTCTCTCCGTCAGGGTTCACGCACCGTCGATGCCTATACAGAGGAGTTTTACCAGTATTTGTCCAGGATCGATGTCCGCGACTCGCAGCCGCAGTTGGTTTCCTGGTATTTAGGGGGTCTCAAACCGGCCATCCAAGAAACCCTAACCCTGCTCGCCCCACTTTCTGTCTCAGAGGCTCATCAACGTGCCCTCCTTTTGGAACAGCAGCAGTCTCGTCGCCCTTCCAAAGCGGGAGGATTTTCTGCTCGCCCAACGTATCCTACGCCCTCATCGGCGCCACCGCCGCGAGCACCCCAGCCAGTGGCAGTAGCGGCAGCGACCGACGCTACCTCTTCGTCGTTTCGCTGTTTTGGTTGTGGTGAAACCGGCCATCGCCGTTCGGCCTGCCCGCGGGCTCGCCAACGCGCTCTACTCATTGAAGATTGGGAGACCTCGGGTTACGACGATCCTCCTGTGTTCGATACTGAAATGCCGAGTGACTTACCAGAAGAACATGTGGATGGGGAAGTTGGCCAACTCCTCGTCATCCGCCGCGCTTGTCTCACGCCGAAGAGTTCCTCGCCGAATGACGAGCAGCGTAATCATATTTTTACTTCTACCTGCACCATTGCCGGTAAAGTTTGTCGCTTCATTATTGATTCTGGTTCTTGTGAAAATGTTATTGCTGTCGATGTCGTTAGTAAATTGAACCTAACGACCACTCCACACCCCTCCCCGTATACTTTGGCCTGGATTCAACGGGGCAACTCCATCACGGTCGATCAGCGTGTATTGGTCCCCTTTTCCATTGGCAATAAGTACAAGGATTCGATTTGGTGCGACGTCGTACCGATGGACGCGTGTCACCTCTTGTTGGGACGGCCTTGGCAGTTTGATAGATCGGTCATACATGATGGTCGCCTGAACACTTACAGCCTTGCCTTCGACGGAGCCCGAATTGTACTACATTCGTCGACGCTCCCTCCTTCATTGCCGAGCACAACAGTCTTGCTGCTGGACAAGACGGAGTTCCTACGGGAACTGGTCGCTGCACCTTGGTTACTATTGCTCGTCGGGGTGGAAAAGGCCGAACACCAAGCGACCATTCCCCCTTCGGTGACTGCCCTGCTTGCAGAATTCGCGGATGTATTCCCTTCGGAACTACCACATGGCTTACCACCCCTTCGGGACATACAACATCACATCGATCTGGTCCCGGACGCCTCTCTCCCGAACTGCCCTCACTATCGGATGAGCCCTACGGAGCACGAGGAACTTCGTAGACAGGTCGAGGACCTCATACGGAGAGGCACAGTCCGTCAGAGCTTAAGCCCATGTGCAGTCCCCGCCCTCCTTATTCCCAAAAAGGACGCATCGTGGAGAATGTGTGTGGACAGTCGAGCGATCAACAAGATCACTGTTCGTTACCGGTTTCCCATCCCCAGATTAGATGATCTTCTGGACCAACTGAGTGGTGCTTCTTACTTCAGCAAGCTCGATCTGCGAAGCGGGTATCACCAGATCCGTATTCGCCCAGGTGATGAGTGGAAAATGGCTTTCAAAACTAGAGAAGGCCTTTTCGAATGGTTAGTTATGCCATTTGGCCTCTCCAACGCCCCGAGCACTTTCATGAGGGTTATGAATCAGGCATTAAGGTCCTTGATTGGACAATGTGTGGTGGTGTACTTCGACGACATCCTGATATACAGCAAGACCATGACCGACCACCTAGGGCACCTGCGGGCAGTACTCCTCATTTTACGTACCGAGCAGTTTTATGCCTCTCCATCGAAATGCATTTTTGGGGTGCCTTCTGTGTTATTCTTGGGCTACATCATCTCCTCCACAGGCATTCAGGTAGATGACTCCAAAATTACGGCCATTCGGGAATGGGCTTCCCCGACGACCATCACTGAGGCGAGGAATTTTCTGGGCCTAGCCTCTTTCTACCGCAGATTCATTGCCCACTTCAGTGCAATCACCGCACCGATCACGGACTGTATTGGGCGCAAGCCTTTTGTATGGACGCCGGCGGCGACACAAGCATTTTCCACTATCAAAAGCAAGTTGATCCAAGCCCCGATTCTACTCCTCCCGGACTTCGACCAGCCTTTTGAATTATCTTGTGATGCATCGAAGACTGGTATTGGTGCGGTCCTAAGCCAGCATGGTCGACCGGTGGCTTATTTCAGTGAAAAGCTTACGGGGGCTCGTGCTCGCTACAGTGTCTACGATGCCGAGTTCTACGCCGTGGTCCGAGCTGTCCGACACTGGCGCCACTACTTATTCCACAAGGAGTTTGTGCTTTACTCAGATCACGAAGCCTTGCGCCACCTCGCCACTCAATCCAATCTCTCTGCTCGCCATGCGACCTGGGTCGCGTTCCTTCAGCAGTTTACTTTCGTGCTTAAACATCGCTCGGGCGCATCGAACAAAGTGGCCGACGAGCTCTTTTAATTTCGGACCTTCGGATACAGGTCCAGGGATTGGACATTATGGGCGAACAGTACGCGACGGATCCCTTCTTCGGCCAGGTGGTCGCCAAACTGGCATTTGGCGACCATGAGGACTATGTAATCGTCGATGGTTTTTTATTCAAAGGCACGCGTTTATGTGTACCGGACACCAGCCTCCGCCTCCGCCTCATTAGCGAGCTACATAGTGCGGGTCATGTGGGACGTGATCGCTCAATCGATCTAGTTCGTCGCTCTTATTTTTTGCCAACTCTAGGAAGAGATGTAACCCGATACGTTGAGCGGTGTCGTATTTGCCAGACCTCGAAAGGGACGGCCACTAACGCCGGACTATACCGACCTTTACCAGTGCCCCGGGCCCCTTGGACGACTATCAGTATGGACTTCGTGTTGGGCTTACCCCGGACCCAACGTGGATTTGACTCTATCTTTGTGGTGGTGGATCGCTTCTCTAAGATGGTGCACTTTGTCCCGTGCAAGAAGACATCTGATGCCCTTTACATTGCCAAGCTTTTCCTTAGAGAGATTTACCGTTTGCACGGTTTACCCTCCTCGATCGTGTCGGACAGAGACACGCGATTCTTAAGCTTCTTTTGGAAAAGTTTGTGGCGCATGGCGAACACTCGCCTTGAGTTCAGCAGCGCTTATCATCCACAGACTGACGGTCAGACGGAGGTGGTGAACAGGTCGCTGGGCAACCTCTTGCGCTGCTTGGTGGGCGAGCATGTGCGCACTTAGGATACGCACCTCAATCAGGCTGAATTTGCCCATAACTCGGCAGTGAATCGCAGCACCGGCCTCGCTCCATTCTAAGTCGTCTACGCAGTCCTACCTCGCGGCCCTTCGGACCTCATTGCCCTACCCTCGCCAATCCAGGCTGATGCTCGCGCCGCCGACCTCATTGAGGCACTGCGCGCTACTCACATGGCGACTTATGATCAGCTCCTCGTATCCAACGCTGATTATAAGACAGCTGCTGACAAATCTCGTCGTCTGCTCGATTTCGAGCCTGGGGACTTCGTCTGGGCAGTCCTCACGCGAGATAGATATCCCGCCCACGAGTACAACAAGCTAGCTGCTCGAAAAATTGGCCCCGTCGAGGTGCTCGCCAAAATCAACCCAAACGCCTACCGTGTGAAGCTCCCTTCTCATCTCCGCACTTCGGATGTCTTTAATGTGAAGCACTTCATTTCGTACTCAGGGGATAATGATGATTACGACGACGAGCACTCCACACCTTTAGGTTCGAGGGCGAACCTTTTCTCGGCACGGGTGAATGATGTGGCATTAGACTTTATGGAAATTCATGATCGAATCGCTAAACAAAGGGAATGACGGGAAATTGAATGGCATGATTGGAGGAACATTTAAGTCTGATTGTTAGTCTTTAATTTCTACACTACAAGCCCACGATAGTGTTGGGCCTTAGACTAGGATTTTTCGGCTTTCCTATTTATAGTTGTTGCTTTCTTCATTGTACGGGTTGTTGAATTTTGAATAAAACTGAAATAAAGTGAGATCATCGCCTAGTATACGTAGTATCAAGGTGTATATCTCTTTTGTTTTATCCTTCCGCTACGTCACAAATATTTGTATGTATCAGTTAAATATATGTAACTTGTTCCTATTTAATACAATACAATTTTTTAAATGAGTGAATATTACTTATGAGTTATGACAAATATAGTAGTAGTACACAAAAGTGCAACCTTATTTTGCACACCCTCATTCCAAGTCAATGATACATTTCAGAACGTTGGCCAACCCATTTTTTGTATTTTTGTTTTTACTAACGGTAGTTTAAGTTTTTAAATTTCTCTATTATTATAAACTGTGATAAAAATATATATTATCTGTACATATGTCTAGATCACTGCCAGCCTTGTTTGGAAATATTTCTCTTTATTATAATGATAGTGGAATAATCAAATAAATGAGCCAGAGTTTAATACACAATTAATTTCTTAAGTATGCTTAGTATTTTTCGATTATTTAACCGAGTTTGGAAAAGATCAGTTCAAATTAAAACACGAAGTTTGCCCTTTGGAAGATTTAAATGAAGTTGTATTTAAATTAATAATAATTTGTTGACAATTAAATTCGAATAAGTCTTGAATGATTAATTTGATTTTATGCACTGTGCTGACAATGACATTGAAGCCCAATACCATACAAGTGTTTAGGTATGGGAATGTTGTGAATTAATTACCGACATCTATATGGTAGAGGTCACATAATCAATCATTTTCTATTATCTCTATTTGTCTTATCAAGTTGCACTATTATGAGGGCATTAGTGAAAAAAATTACACCGACCTCTTCGAAAAAGTTACTCAATTTTTCTTTTCGTTTGTTCTAATAAAAATTATTCATCCAATTTTTAGTAGCTTTCACCAAAACGAAGAGTATGATATTTTCAATCAACAAGTTAACTTATGCTCAACTTTATTTGTGTTTTTGTCTTATATTTTATAATTCACCAATTTAAGGTAATTAGTAGGTGAAAGGAATCATCATAACCTCTACTTTGATTGAAATTCAATCCAATTACAACAAGTATCAGATTAAGAGCAATAATGTAAAAATGAAAAATAAGTAAAATCGTTAATTCATTTCTAAAAATAAAAGGAGAGAAATATAATTTATGTAATTTAATAAATTAAATACAAATAAGAGTTTCGTACCATTTTCAAATGAATTTTTATTTTTACCAAAACTCAATCACGATCATGTGAGGTCCACTTAACGTGGACACCATTGGGTAAAGAGTTGAGAGTTTCACATATTCCGTGGATTATAAATTCAAAATATTCCCACTTCCGACTCTGTGTTTACCGAGCATCTCTTCCCTTCCGCCATGGCTATGGCTACACCGGTACTCAAGCCTAAGATTATTTTCGCCGTTTTCTTCTTTCTGGTCCTCTGCGGCTTCACCTATGGCCGCATTATTTCCGATCAGTCCAATTTGATATCTGACGGCGTCGTAGCTTCAAATTTCCCGCCATTCCTCCGCGTCCACGCGGCGGAGGAGGTTTGTGAGCCGTCCTATGGCTTCATGCCGTGCACCACCACTGCGCTGGGAAATCTCTTCCTAATTCTGGCGTACGGTTATCTGATGTTCCTCGCCGCAACGTATCTCTCCAACGGCAGTGAGCTATTGCTTCAGATCCTCGGCCCTGGAATTGTAGGCGGTCTTTTCCTTCCTATTCTCGGAGCACTTCCAGATGCAATGCTTATTCTCGGTGACTATAATTTCTTACTATTTATTTAACTATTTTCACTGGGTTTTTTGTAGAGTAGTACTTTTAGTTTTAGACTGGTTGTTTGATTGATCGATATTACTTGAAATTTGGAACGACTAGCTCTAGAATTTGGTGGCTACATGGAATATGCATTTCAATTAACATATTAATGACTTCAAAATCCCCGTGTACAGTGTACTACAAGAAAACAGTGAAAATGGACGTAATAACCGGTAGTTTCAGCTGCAGAGTAATGGATGGATTATTTATCATTCTAAAGCAGTTTGAATGTAGCTAATTATTTGCAAATATTGAATTGATTCATTAGACACTTGATTGCAATTTTCGTTTCTAATCAGTTCATGTAAATTTTATGGGGATTTCTAAAATTCTTTTGAATCATGTAGTTCAGAATAAAGTTTCCTCTAGATAAACCAGTTCATACCATGAGACTGACATATGTAGTAAAGTATTCTGGTTAACTTCACTATGTCATTTTCTTTTCAATTTTCATGTTTTACTGGTTTTCTGCCGCACTATTAATATGAGCTATCTTAGCATTCCAGGTTGACAATGGACATTTCGGGTTAATTTTTACTAAATAGTGAAAGAATATCAAAGAATTAATTTGGATGAAAGCAAAATTTTCACTCATTGGCACTTTGAGATGAGCAATATTATTGTTTAAACATTTAAAAATAATTGATATGCACGATAACATAAAACATATATTCCCTTTTTTCTGCGGTTTTGTTCTATGCACACTTCACCAATCGAACATTTGAGGCTAGTTTTGATGCGTTTTCATATTACTCATTTACTCTGCTTGTTTTTCAGTCTCTGGGCTTTCTGGAAGCGCCGAAACCGCACAAAGCCAGGTCTCAGTTGGAATGGGACTTCTAGCTGGCTCAACTGTCATGCTTATAACTGTAATTTGGGGCACCTGTATAATTGTTGGAAAGTGTGATATAGAGGACTCTGTTGCCATTGACTCCAAGGATACAAAAGTCTTCAGCTTAACTGGTTTGTCTCTATCTTCTTATTTGAGGCTCCATAGTGTTACCTCCTCGATATCCATCATATTTGTATTGTGCATATATTTCATTTGTGGTCTTTTGTCCGTTCTAGTTTTCTGCCGTATTTCCTACTTGTGGGGGTTATACATTCATGTTTAAATTTTGTGTAACCATATGTTTTTACTGAGTATTGGTCCATGCAGGCTCTGGCGTTAGCACTGATATATGGACGAGCTATGCCGGCATTATCATGGCTATATCCGTGCTTCCCTTCTTAATTGTCCAATTGCCACAAATCTTGCACTCTAATTCAGGAAGGCATTTGGCTGTCTTGGTTGCTCTTATTGTTTCTGTTTCATCGCTGATCTCCTATTGCATTTACCAGGTATCGTGCATGTTCTGTTACTTGATTTGTCTTATGCGTCTTCATTGCATATCCTAATAGTTAAGAATTTGGTGGTCATTGCAGCCAAAGACCTCAATATTTGTGGACCAGCTCCCAGATTATCGTAGTCATTACAGTTTTATAGCATGACAACAGTTTTGTGGGAAATATATTATGTTTGGTGTTTCTCTCAGTTCGTGATGGTATTTTGACTGAAAGGACTAGATGTAATGCTCCTTCTGTTTATTTATTTTGAAAAATCATGGGACATTCCTTTGAACTTCTTTTGCAGGTAGTCCAGCCCTGGATTCAGAGGAGGCGACTTACTTATGTAAAACATAAGCATGTTATGGCAGGGGTCTTACAGCATTTAAAGAATCATGCCTTGGGGAACCTCTGTACTGAAGATGGAAAGCCTAATGTAGAAGTATTGAAGAAGTAAGTTTAGCTTGTTGCTACTCTACTAGCTATATCGTTTTCTCACAATCCTATTTCCATTCTATTAATATTGCTGATCCTCTCTGATATGGTAGGATGTTCGACACAATTGATAGTGATAAGGATGAGTACCTTTCATATTCAGAACTAAGAGCTATAATTGTTGGAATCCATTTTGATAAGATTAATTCAGATGCAAATGACATAGTGGAGAAGTTGATGAAGGATTTTGATACCTCTCATGACTCAAAAATTGATTTGCAAGAGTTCATTTCTGGAGTTGAGAGATGGCTGCAAGTCGCCAAGGGTAGCAATGCCACTTCCCATTCTGATTCAATGAATTACATAGATGATTATCACACGGTAAATAATATTGTATTCATCTTCTCCAGAGCATTTCACTATTCTTTACATCGTTTTTCATGGACCTTTATTTTTTTCAATACTTTGGCAGCAAACGAAGAGAGAACATGACAGTTTACTTGATCAAAGTGATGAGACTGTTGAGGGTGTTGAGAATCCTCGATGGAACTCAATTAAAGCTGCACTACTGTTGTTGTTGGGAACTGTCGTTGCAGCTGCATTTGCCGATCCTCTGGTTGATGCTGTTGATAATTTCTCTACTGCAACGAGCATTCCAACTTTTTTCATCTCGTTTATTGCGCTGCCACTGGCTACCAATTCAAGTGAGGCGGTGTCTGCAATTATATTTGCTTCCAGGAAGAACTTAAAATCTGCCTCTTTGACATTTTCGGAGGTATCCTGCTTTTCCATTCTCTAGCATTCCATGATTAGCATTTTTCAGCTTTCGTTAAGTGCATTTCAAAGCAAGCAGCTTTCTTCCATTTTTGTCTTTTTAATAATTCGAGTCGTTTTACAAATTGGAAGTATGGGTGAGGAAGGATTTGAAAAAAACATTGCTCGAGCATTTGAAAAGTTTTGAAGCTTAGCTTAAACTCGATTTACAAAAAAAGGAAAATAGTTTTTCCAAGTCCTGTAAGTAACCTTGATTTCGATTTTATTCCTATCGACTTTCACGTGTTGAAAATTGCTCTGTAATTTTCATTTTTTTACATTTTGGTCCAGTGACCGGGATGTAAGAGGTGAAACATCCGGTTGACGACCAATCAGGCTCTGCAACATCAGCGTCAATCAGATGTTTCATATTTTACACACGGTTATCAGACCACAATGTCAAACATTGAAAGTTACAGGACAATTGGACAATACCGAAACCAAAATAGAGATAACTTGCATGACTAAGAAAATTATTTCCCAAAATAAATGTGTGTTTTAAAGATCAAATAAGCCAAACTTTACTTGTTTTGGGTCAATGAGAACTAAAAAGGGCCAGGTTTATAAGTGATAGAAGAAAGCAATATGTATGTTTCTGATTTCAGTTATATGGAGCTGTTACCATGAACAATGCACTGTGTCTTTCGGTTTTCTTGGCCCTTGTTTACGTGAGAGGCTTGGTGTGGGACTTCTCGTCGGAAGTACTGGTAATCTTGTTCGTGTGCATCGTGATGGGGGTGTTTGCCAGCATGCGGACGACTTTTCCGCTGTGGACATCTCTGCTAGCTTTCCTGCTTTATCCATTTTCCTTAGCAATTGTCTATGTTCTTGACTACATCTATGGGTGGGCTTAGCCTGTCCTTAACCTCTTAGGTTCCCTGATTGGCTGATTACCACTAATTATCAAACACTGATGTACTATTAATACATGCACACAAGCGTGCTTATTTGTAACTCATTTTATAACTTATATTATATACTCCAGTATAGTTATAAATACAAGAAAAATCAAATTCCATGAACATGATTAACAGGAGCTCAACGCCACGAAAATGTCGAGATTCAACATAATCGAAAGGGGGACAGAAAGAACGATATGAGTTCTGATTCAAAGGATACAAGAAACAATCGAATCACTTCTTCACATTTTGAGCATTAAACAAAATATAAAAGTTCTAGGCTGATGAACTACATTGCAACAAATCGTAGTTCCAAATCTGATAGATTGGGGTCATACTACATGCTACAGCTAAATGGGAAGGGAGGTCCACGAAACAACTTCCTTTTTCGTATCTTGAAACTGGATGATCGGATAACATTATCGTCTCTTAGTAGTGCTTCCTTAATGATCGATGCTGACTCGGGCTTGGTGAAATACGTAAATAAAAGTTTGATACCATCCAAGTAATCCGTAGTTTCTCCAGCTATGTTTCTCTTCCTAATGCTGTATGAAAGCGGAATTACCCCTCCGTTTAACACCTCCACGTACGCAGCGCCACCATCAACGAGCAACTGCAAAGAAACAACGGTTAAGGGGCTGCTCGATTCTCCCTTGTTATTTAAACTATTTAACCATGTTTGTGGGTTAATATGCCTCCTTAGGTAGCAATGTAAATTAGAAATTGCACATTTCATCTTATTTCCTACCTCCTAACCACTAGAAATGTGATTAAACTCATTATGAATCCAATGTAATACCAACTACAATGATGCTTGCAATTGATTATGCTTTTAAACAAGTATTTAAACTAATTGTTGTAGGAGAATAAAAATACTTGTGCGTAAATATCATAAAATGGAAGTGTTAGCCAAACAATCACTTTCTTTTGGCACAAAAATGCCCCCTTAAAATTGGATTAACACGAACATAACATCAATTTTCATCAGTAAAACAATTACAGTTCAAATAATGTCAAAATCCCAAAAATAATTTCCGCCTAAATTCAACCTTCTTTCAAATTCAAATGTTTCGTATCAAATTTTATTTCCATTGTATTTGAATTTACAAACAGAGAATCAAAGCAACCAACCTGTTCATATTTGTGTGTAAAGGCGAGTCGCTCATCCTCTGACATATCGGGCCGTAGAATGGCCATGGTCTCATACGGGCGGAGGCCCGGCGGGCATTCGGGGCCCTTATTCTCCTCGGAGGAGCCCGAATCGGGCGGCGCGACGTCGTCTCCAACTAAATCACTCTCAAAGATGGATGTGTCGAAGAAAGCTCTTATTACGGCTGGTGCTGTTCTCGAGGGTTTTAGGTTGCTTCCGAGCAGCGGGATTTTGACCGGATTTTTCGATTTGAAGGAAGCGTGTGTAGTTAGAGAGGAGTGGGAGTGGGAGTTAGGTATGGCGGTTTTGGGGATGATGAGAGAGGAGGATGAGAGAGAAGCTGCCGCCATTGTTGTGTTGGTTGCTCAAGAATCGGAGGTGAAATGAAAAGAAGGGGCGGAGAAATCAATTATGTCACTGTCGAAAACGATTTTGCAGCAAATGAAATCAACGTTTTTTCAGCTAAATGAGTACTTCTGTTCTGATGGCAAGGATGTGATTAAATAAAGTTTGTAGGGCGTTTCTAGATTTCAAATTTTTTTTTAAAGAATTTTATTAGCTAATATTACGCTCCTATTTGTTGATGTAAATGCGAAAATCAGTCTAGTCTAATGAATGAGTTGAGTTGAGTTAATCGAATTCTAACTCATTTAAGAATATGTGAATCTCTAAAGAAACTCATCATTAACTATTGACATGTTTATCGAATTAATCCTATAAGGTCGCGAAGTTAAATGGGCTATGACTTTATCTGGTTCACACTTAACGATCAAATAAAAATTGAGACCTAAATCTAACCTAGTAGGCCACGGATCACTAACCGGCCATAAACATAAGATTCAAAAATAGTGATTTTTTTCAATATATAATTTACATTTTATATAAATTTAGCAAGAAAGTTCATATCAGGTCAGTTTTTTTTATGTGATTTTTTTTTAAAAATTATTGCATATGAACTCACTTGAATTCGCTCATCTCTACTAATGTCGATGGTTTTCATGGCTTCCATCTTCCGTGCTAATTGTTGTGTCGGTGAAGGATAAAATCAAGTGATATTTGTGAATTGTGTCTTAATTCTCTAAATTCTAAAATCTCTATCCATAATTCAAAAAAAAAAAAAAAAAATTATTAAATAAATAATACTCATGGGTTGGTCAATTTGAAGTGTGAGCCGTAATATCAAGTATGGACCTACGGAAACAATGAACCGTACAAAATGTAAATTATGGGCTGTAATATATTTTATTCATTATCAAATCATAATATATAGATCGGGATGGCGGGTTGGCTCTATTAGTTCGAGGGCTAACTAGTCCGAAAAAAAAAACTGAAAATTTAAGCAGATATGTATAATCATAAATCTAAAACTGCATATATTTAAGTTAAATGGGTTAATCCAATTAACCCGATTCGAATAAATATCTCAAAGTAATTAGTTCCACTAGTTTTGTTTGAATTTTCAACTTATCCTAAAATGTACACAATATATACATACAGACACTATGAAACGCTTATGTCAAGCGTAGATGAATTCGCGAGCTTAAGAGAATAGAAATGGAGGAAATTAAGAAGAATTTGAGGGAGAGAAAATCGATTATTTCATATATGAATCAAAGATACACAATATGGATTCAGGGCGAATCACGGGTATATATACTCAATCCTGCCGAACGAATACACAATATGGATTCAGGGCGAATCACGAGTATATATACTCGAACTTGCCGAACGGTTACAAAAGTCGCACTAGCGACTCTACCAACAATTATACTTTATCAATTAAAAACATATACAAAACGACACTATATAAGATCTATTTACATTTCAATTATTACACTTACTAAACGACGCCGTCTTTTCATTCGTCTTCACTTCACCCTTCTTCATCTGTAACATACTACTATTGTTGGTCCTAAGCAGTTGAGTTATTAAAATTAGAACTAGTCTAAAGTCTAGAGTCTAGAGGGGTGAATAGACTTTTAAAACTTTTTCTAAAATATTAGAGATTAATCGTGCGAAATATCACATTATGAGCCATTAACAATTTATACTCAACTAAAATATGCAAAACCTTACTTGTCTATTCTGCAAACAATATCAACTCGTCTATTCAACTTCGATTTTACAATCTTGTTGATTATACGAATTAACAAATAAGAACAATTAACAAATACTCCCTCCGTCCAATTTCATTATTCTCACTTTTCTTTTTTGGTTGTCCAATTTTATTATGTCCATACCCTTTTTGGAAACAATACTATTCATACTACTTTATCTTCACCCTTCTATCATCATTTATTTACCCATTTTGTCATGACCCCACAATACTCTATCATACCTTCAACTTATCTACTTTATAAATAAACTAATCAATATTCATTAAAACCCGTGCCCGAAGAAGTGAACATAATAAAATTGGACGGAGGAAGTATATAACAGTAAGTAAATCAACACAAGATTTATAGTGGTTCGATAAATCGTCTACATCCACTCTCACAAACCCAATTCGTGATATTTTATTAATTTGAACTTGTGGCTTTAAGTCCCAAGAAATAAGATTTCGATCTTTTCGATTATATCACCAGATATATCTTCGATCTGTACTAGTGATTTTCTAAGCAACTAGCAAGCTTATACAAACTAAAAACAATAAAGAAAACTTCTATGTTTCTTCAATACGTCTTCTTGAGTAGTCTCTTCGAAGATTCTAGGCTTTCTTCTTCAATATGAACTTTGAACTTTGAACTCTGGGAGTGTTTGATATCTCTTGAATACTTCAATATATGCAGATTCAGTAGTCTTCAAACGTCGAATGCCTTCAACTATTTATAGACTTCATTTTGTCAAGATAAGTTAGTTATCCAACAAACTTTCTTGATAACTTCTCCTTAACTAACTCTTGTAACCTTTCTTTGATATGTATCTTTAACAATACGACGGTTAATCAGTTACTTAAGTTGTAACAAACTTTATATCTTCAGACTTTATCTTTGATACAAATCTTTAATTTTTTTCAATTTGACTTGTCTTGTCTTCAGCACATTCAATACTTAGAATATATCTGACTTCTTCATGACTTGTCTTGTCGTCAAGTATTCTTGTCTTCATATGTCTTCTAATCTTGTAGTACTCTGCTTGTTCTATCTAATCTATTGCATCCTATTACTTTAAGCTTTATAAACTAGCTTAGTCATCCTATAGACTATTACAATTACAACAACATATAAACATAAACTTCTATACAATATTTAAAGCTTATCTTGAAAACCTATATAAAGTTTTTTTTTTTGGTCAGTAAAATAGGATATATTTATCATCAAGTTCAATGGGTATGAGTAATACCCTACATTTTGAAATCCTAAATGAGATAAAATTACACAGCATCACCCCACTATCAGTTCATGTCTATTGCATAGTAAGGATTGCTTATCCAATCCGCAAATGTTGCAGTACCATTGAGTAGATTCCTCTCTTTCCCCCAGTTCCATACATGCCTCTTGACTACATCAAATAGATCCTCTTGGCTTTCTTGTCTTTGAAACACCACCATGTTCCTAGCCTTCCATATAAGCCAAACAGAGCATTCCCAAATACATATTGCTATTTGTCTCCCATTCTTTCCAGGCATCAGTCCAGCAAAATGCATCAGGCTATGCGACGGATTCGAGTGCAGTTGAAATGAAGTGCCCATCCAGTTAATTATCTTCATCCAAACTCGATATATATTCGGGCATTCGAACAAGATATGGCTTACCGTTTCGGGTGCTTGCTTACAGAAACAGCAGTCGAGGGGCACCCCATCCGGTAGTATTCCCCGACCTTGGAGGTTTGTCATCGTCGGAATTCTGCCCCAGATCGTCCTCCAAGCGTGTATACGAACTTTCAGTGGTGCCGCGCTCTTCCAGATTATTTTGCAGTCGCCTCGCACGTCTTCTATAGATCCTCCCTGCTTTCGTCGGGCCACGATCTCGTACGCCTCCTTAGTAGTGTATCTGCCTTTCGACCCAAGTTTCCACCTCCATTTATCCTCATCATCTCGCGTAGGTTTCCTCTTGTGTAAGACATTCAGCAACTCATTTAGCATTAATAGTTCCCTATCTAACAGCCCACGTCTCCAGCAACAAACCCACACCCACTCCCCATTCCTCCACTCCCCCATCTCACACACCCAAGCCCTTTTATTGCTAGCTAGATTATAGAGTCTAGGGAACCTATTTTTTAGCATACTATCGTCCACCCACACCTCTTCCCAAAACATGGTTTGGTTCCCTTTACCCAGTACTTTCTCTAAGCCCTCTCTGAACCAGCCACCCTCTCCCTCACCTAGGTTCTTGCGTATTTCACCCCACCACCCTATATAAAGTAATATGTCTTTTTATATTTAGTCATATTTCAGTATTACTTCATCTCATCTGATCTTGTCTCATACAAGACGACTTCTATAACAAATCAACTTAGAATATATTCAAATTCTCTTTTTGGCTTATCAAAACTCATCTCATCATCAAATAGAATGTACTTGTATTAGAATTTATATCCCAACAACTATAACTCCCTTTCTCCAGTAAAATTTTACTCACTTATTTTTATACATGTTTTTAAAAAAAATCATATTTTAATTATAAAAAATATATATGAAATAACGAGTAAAAAATATTGTCGTTAGTTACTCAATCTTGTTAATAAAGTAGAAAAAAATACTCAAAAGTTAACTATTTAAATAGAATAAACATATATTTTGTGAAACAAAATTTTATAGGACTGAGTATTAAGTATGATTACATTTTGGATGTATTACATTTGTTAAAAAATTATCAAATTTTTACTCACGTATTTTATTCAAATAAAAGAAATATTATAATGGATCGCAAGTAAAGAATATTCGAGTTTATGGGATAAATGATCGGTGATAAAAAGTCATAAGTTCAAACTTTTTTGTCTATGTTTATTTATCAAACTTGCTATACATGAATTGAGCAATTTATTTTATGCAATTGAATACATTTATATAATTAAATTTTAAGTGATTTTATTCTTTATATTAGAATTAAATTAAAATTATAGTTTATTTACATTATATAATTGAGTGTGATATTGAGTAAACAAGTAACTCCATCATATGATTCACTTTCTCGTGTAATTGCAAGTTATTGTATGGTCTCGAAATTCATCAGAGTTGTAACTTTTTTTCACTATTAGTATTAAGTGGAGTATATAGCTAAATATATATATATATATCATATCCTCATGAATATCCTATTTTTTATTAAATATTTATTGGATCTACAATTTAAAATTTTAGATCCGCTATTGGTACAATAACTTCTAAAAGTTCTTCTGATTTGTTTGCGTTTTCAATCAACCAATAATGGAAAACAGTTTATCTTAATTAAAATCAAAATATTTCTCATAACATAGTAATTATATGGGCATTTTAAATCAAATTTCAAAACGATCTTATGAAGTGTAAATCTAAATCAAATAGGTAACCAATTAAATGCAATAACTAATTTGATTCCACTAATAATTTAAGATACAATTAATATTTTTAGATAAAAATTGAGAGAGATCTTTGTTAAGCACACATGCTAAAATGCTACTTAAGATATTTTAGAAAACAAATATCCCTTCAATTATGGTTAAAACTCCTTACATACATAATCTTCAAGAAATATAGTACATAGATCTTTGTTTTTATTTCAATTTCTTAGAGCAAATTGACTTTTTTGTTATTTATTTAAGATTAAAATTTGAGGAGATCTTGAGCATGATTTACGAAATAATTTTAACACTTTAGAAGAGACGAATTTTAATTTGTGTTAGCTTGTGAATGGTCTCCCGTTACTCAAAAGTCTTTTGTCTTAAAATTTAAACCATTTGAACAGCTCATTTTAGGTGCAGCTGCATAGACACAAACAAGCCAGTAATTCCAACCACTCAAGATTTGCTTAACAAAGTAATAAAAAGCTGTAAAATATGTTTCTACCTTAGCATGAACAAACTTAGGACAAAAGTAAAATATTATCAGTAGATTTTCCTTAAATAAGAGACCCAATAAAAACATACAAAATTTGCTACCAATAAAGTGAGATTTATTATACATAAAACTGAGCAATCACTCTAAATTTGACAAATTCTTGAAACAGAAAGTCAAGATAGTGTAGGATATCAATCAATTGAAGGAAATTTCTTACTAAAAAGCTGTGAAAGATGCATTACAACCACTCATACCATATTTGGTATCTGAATACACATAATCGAGCTCGACTCGAGCTCAAGATCCCATCAGAAGCTAATACGAGCGTAATCACGTCCCGACAAACACACAAACTAAAGTTTTCCGGGACTAGCATGAAAACCCGAGCAACCTAGTGAAAAACAAGGAAAGTTTGGCGGTTGCAACCACCAAAGTTGCTTTAGCCTAAAAGTAATACAACAAAGAAGCCAAAGCAAAGCATCTTCGCTTTTTCTACAATGATCGCATTCACCATGTGTTGAGATTTTGTCGTTTAAGGATCCAAGTTACGCGTATCCATGTTCGTCTCGATCATAATGATGAAAAGATTAACAAGCAATTTCAGAGTAACATATTTACACCATTAACCAATTGATCAAGCTTCTATAGCTTAAGATTGAGATCAATTTTTTCTCCATTTTCACCATTTCCAGTGCTTTCATTGTGCGTTGAACCGTTGATCTGCACCTTCGTAGGGAAGAAGCTGAAAGTCTTATCTGCTGATCCAGGCTGATGGATTTGACTGTTGGTGTATTCCTATCGACATAAAATTGGTGAATTAATAATTTGAGTTAAATCGAGAACTAAACAGGACACAAAAGCGTAAATTATAGCTAACCTGATTAGGTCTGCCTTCATTGTCGTGCCCTGAATAACCGAAATGATGCATATGCTTCGAGATCAAAGGTGGAGAAGCAATTGATGGAGGAGCTAATGTCAAAAAGTCTGCGTTTATCTTCCCATTATCTGCGGTCACTTCATTTCGTATCGTCTCAGGCAGAGGACTCGAGTTTGAAGGGCCCAGTCTGGAAATTGTGTAAGAAAAGATGTGAGCATAATTTGGTACTCCTAATTTCAAGAACACGAATAGTCAACAAACCAACCTGATGCATTTGTTTCTCGATTCCATTCGATCGTTGTTACATAGAGCTAAATCGTCTAACTTAGACGACGAGCTAGCAGCATATATAGGGTGAAAACTACGGTGTGAGGAAGGGGCGGATGGATTATCGAGAGAGAATGGGTATGACCTCTTCATACCAACCACCTACATACCAACCATCAACAGAAAATGAAAGATTCAACATACATCAATTTTATGATCATCAACACAACATACATCAATTTTACAGATTTCCAACATTTATCCTATCTAATCGAATCGAAAATCTACAGCAATGCACCATCATCATCAACATCATCAATACAGCCATTGGAACATAAAGAACACAATATATGTACACAATTAAAAAACAAGAGAGTAAAGAGAAAGAAGATGAATACCTCATCTTCCTCTGTCCACAAAGTTGCATAACTATTGCTGCGAAAACTTTGGTTTGAAGGGGGCTCCATCTGAGAGTTCACTACAGAGGATTGTAAAATCCCAGAAGAGGGGGAACTATTCACCTGTAACTGCAACACAAAAAAAGAACACACAACGATAAATCGAACACATTTAGACTAATCGAACACTTTATACGAACACATTACGAACCATCGAAGGCGGATGGTGGTGAAATTGTTGGAACGAATGGGGATCGAATGGAAATCCATGATGATCCAATCTAAGCAACTTGTCCCTTGCACCAGCATTCGTTTGTTTGGAAACATGAAGATAGTTTTCCGGCATCATTTCAAGATTTGGGAGATGTCTATGACTATAAGGTGGATTGAAATCAGGGGGCGGTGGGGGTGGGGGAGGAACAGAATTATGAAAAGGGGAAACACCTTGCCTAAATTTCTGAACCCCTAAAAAAGAATTAGAATCGGCAGATGAAGCAACTGCATTTTTAGCCAAAATATTAGCCGCTTGTAATGATTCTTTCTTATGTTGTTCCTCAATCCTAATCTTCTCAAGCTGTGCCACCCCTAATCCCCTTTGTGGCACTTTTTTTTGCTTCATCTTTTTAGACTTAGTACTATTACAACCACCGCCACCGCCACTAGAACCACCTCCTCCGCCACCGCCACCGCCACGGCCGCCGCCTGCACCACTATAACTGCAGCCTAAATTGTGGTCTTCTTGAGCCATTAGCCCTACTACCCATCAAAAACAAGAATAAATCTTGGGATTTAAAGGAGGGGTTATGATCATAAATGGCAAGTAAGACCCCATATCCCCTATCAAATTCCCAAAACACACAAAATCTGAGAGGGGGTTTGGAAAAGAAAACCCAAATGGAAAATCTGTGAAATTTAATGAACCCAGATTTCCATCATTTAGATCACAAACGATCGTGGGTCAACATTACACTAATATTATTATTTGATTACAATCAAACGAAAAAACCCACCATTAATTCCCCAAAGATTTGAAAAATGCTAAATACACAATAGATACATGAGATTTTCGTTGTGTCGGAGGGACAGATCAGATCACTTATATCCCCCAAACAATAGGAAAGAAGGAAGAATAATGCTTTTTACCTAATTCCTTTTTCGAAATTCAAACTTTTTAATTATAATGCAAATCTAAGGAATGCTTTTGCCTCTATCTCTCAAATCTCATTTCTCGCCCAAATCCTCGCTCCACACATCTTTTTCCATTCTTAACACACCGCCTTTTTCTTTCCCTTTTTCAAATATTACTCTAATTTTATTTCATCCAAAACCAGAAAATTGTCTGTCCATTAACCCAAACTTCGATCGTGCATGTTTGTACCTTTTTCGGATACACTCTGCATTTCTATTGAGGTCCCCTCACCTTTTTACTGCATCTCCATTCCATTTTCTCTATTTTTTTTCCTTTTTTCTTTTTTATGGAAAAAGGATTATTATTAATAAATATATGAAAGTCAAATTACTTACTACCATATTTTATTATAAATAAATCAATCAATCAAAAATACTTTATGAAATCGACAAAAAAAATCTGATAACAGTAATATACACAGAGTATATAGTACTTTTGTAGAGTACCAGATTATGGTGGTCCACAAAATGCTTAATAGGGTACATTATACCATTTTTGTGCAATTTTACTTAAATAATTGGATCTACTAACTATCTACAAACTAGTAAATATAGTGCACTAGTGTAGGGGTCGCGTGCTACGCATTATTTTGAAATATACTAGTAGTATAAATTTTGTATTTTAAATTATAGTGTAACACTTAATTGCATTCGTTAAAATTTGTTAATATAATTATAAAATAAGAAAAGGACGGATGTACAATATTTTACAAAAATACACTTCTAATTTTAAAAATAATAGAAAAAATTATTTGTCAAAATCGGTCACATACAATCGCGCAAAAATAAACAAAATTACTATATCTCAAATTCGTGTTACTATAAAAGAAATTAGGTGTTATTGTAAGAGAAAACTTGTCTTAAATAACACATGTCCGAAAACGAATTTTTCTTTGGAGAGATTTTGACGTGATAATTTTTTATTGCCTTTTTTCTAATTTGTTCTAATATTGCATATAAATTTTTATCATAAAATAATATTCTGTAGTATTCAATATGAATTTATTTCAATTATTATTATTTTGTTAAAAATTTGTTATATAACTATTTAATAAATTTAATTAAAAACTATTATAATTATTAACATATCTTAGTATTTAAAATATTTAAGTGTCGTAAAATAGTTACTATTAGTTATTTTAAAATGAAATATTGTGATTGTAATTTTCATTTAGATAATTATCAATTCTCCCTTTTATATCTACTCTCAATTTGACAATGATACGGAGTACATAATAAAACACTAAAAATATAGATCCCATTTATTCATAAATCGATAGAATCATTACCCATTAAAATAGGGTTCACGTAATATTTTATGTGAATTTTATAGTAGTAATTCTTTGAGACCTAGACATGTTGATATATGCACAAACTTAAATACGGAGTATATTTTATAAATTTTATTTTAAATTTAATTAATCATTTTTCTTGAATCCGATCCCTAGTTTATTTTGAGCTAATATACCCTACTACAAAACTCATTAACACATTGGATTAAATAATACTCGTGCAACAACGCGTTATCTAAATCAATCAATAATTGACATATTAGCTGCCAAAACTCCCAATGAGTAAATCAGGAAATTCTTTTATTTTCAAAATGAAATACTAGTTTTTTGAAAATTTTATTTTGGACGCCACGTAGAGTATTGGTGTGCAAAGATTCATTATATCTTGGTGTTATATTTACCAAACGAGCCAATCATTAAACATTTCATCATCTAATAATTATGTGCTTGATTATGGTATCTATCTATTTTTTATGCATAATTAAAACTTTATTTAAATTAGAGATTACTGTTACGGCCCCCATCTTATTTTAAAAATTACTTATATATTGTTAGAGATAGCAACATACTAAAAAAGAAATATTGGTTATTATATTTTTAAAAAAAAAATCTTGGGTTCATTTTTGTTTATCGTTTTACTCCAGTCTCCCACTATATAATATTATCATTTTTTTTTAATTTTAGTTGTCTCACTGTATATTATTCATTATATATTTTTTATTATATCATATTTATTACATTTTTTTTCTTTCTTAATTACCTCATTTATACTAAATTTTTTATTTTATTATACTCTATATATATTATATATGTGTGTCCAAAATGTGTGGGTAATATATAGGGGAAGGATAGCATATTTCCATGATCATAATGAAGATTACATTGTAAAAATATTTAAAATCTATACCTTTCAATTTAATATCTAGTACATATCTAAACAGTACGTAATATGTATTGATGGAATAGAGATAACAATATATATACTACTAAATATATTTTCAGTAGCAATTAAATTATGAAATCTTTAGAAATATTGCATGGACCACCCCAAAAAAATCTTTAATAAAACATTTAAAAGCCCAAAAGGGAAGAGTTTGATCCAACCAACATGGAGAAAATCGAAAGGCAATATGAAAATTGAAAGAGGGATAATAAAAAAGAATCAATTTACATGATCATGAAATAAAATCAAATCTTTCAAATGTATGCCAATGGATTTGGCTTTCACCATTGGCCCCACTTCTGCCTTAACAAACTTTTCAATACAAAGGCACGACTATTGTCTTGTTGCCTCCACCACAAGGACGGTGGAGCCACCGTGACGCCACCACTTTTTTTTTTTTCCCTTTTTTTTAATTTTTTTTTTTTAAGATCTAAGGATTTGTTGGATATTCAAAGATATGAAAGTAGTCCCACATGATGCATGAAAATATTGGGCGTAAAAAGAATGTAATATAGGTTGTATTTATTTTGCACCCAAAAAAGAAAAGAGGCTGTATTTATTTATTAATAATGTCAAATGATCATTTTTTTAAAAAAAATAAAAATTCAAATGATCAATTTAAATCCCTTATAATTTTTCATTTTTTTAACAATTTAACACATAACATTTTTTAATCAAAATAATACTTGTGCTTTCAATTTAGGTTTAAAATCACCATTCACTCAAGATTTTGGCAAGATGCGTATTGCCAAAATCCCCATTAGTTGATGAAGTAACAACTAAAAGATTAAGAGGATGAATTTAAATTCATTATAGTTTTGCATTTTTTTCTAACAAATGTAACGCACAACAATTTTTTTTTTCATCAAAATGATACTCATGCTTTCAATTTATGTTTAAAATCACCTTTGAAATTTCGATAAGACGCGTACCATTGAAATTCATATTGTTTAGAAAGGTAACAATGAGAGGCCATATGATTAATTTAATCAAATATTTCAATAAATATGTATATATAATAACTAAAAAAGAAAATTAAATAATAATTGGTCCCGTAGCTCAGTTGGTTAGAGCGTTGGTCTTATGAGCCGAAGGTCGCGGGTTCGAGCCCCGCCGGGACCAATTTTTTTTTTTTAAATTTTGCTTGCTTGAGGTGTTTTTGTTTTTTTTTTAAATTTTGCTTGCTTGAGGTGTTTTTGTTTTTTTTTTAAATTTTGCTTGCTTGAGGTGTTTTTTTTTTTTTTTTTAAATTTTGCTTGCTTGAGGTGTTTTTGTTTTTTTAAATTAATGCAAACAACATTTTGCTTGAAATGCAAGTATTATAGAATTTAGAGAAAGATGAAATATCACATTCCCACCACCTTGTTGTCAGTTGATTAGTCAATTGCAACGTTGATTTACAAACCTTTCTTTTCTTACAACAATTTTAAGGTATATTATATGTCTCTCTTCCTTCCCATTTTTCTCACTCACACAGTCATGAAAATTGGGTGAAGCATGTATTATTGTTGCCATAATTAACCTCATTCAGTAAGACCTTTTTTTTCTTCTTTTTAATTTTTTGCTCATTTCTCCTCATCTGCAATTTCATTTAAACATTGATTTTGTTTGCTGAATTATTAACTGAGATGCCACTGGGGCCCTTTTGTGCATTCTCACTTTTTGGACATGATTTTTGGTGGTTTAAATGTTGTTGGAGTAATTATTCAAAAAAAAACACACACAAATGTTCTTGGAGTAATTTTCAATAAAAAAAAAAAAAATCATATTCTGGTTTTCTCCTGTCACTACAGAGTAGATGTTGCACTAGGGCAATGTCCCAGATTCCCGATTTGGATATATGTAGATCTATATGTGAGAGAGAGGACATTGTTGTTTGCACATATATATATATGAGAGAGAGAGGAGGGGACATTTAAGTAATTCCAGATGTGAATGATTTTAGCTCTTGAATGAGGATGATTATGAATTTTTTTCTTCTATTTCTACTCTGTAATTTTTAATTTTTTTATGGGCATACTATAATTTAGCAGATCGAAATTTAATTATCTGAACTACAATTAAATATCTGTGCAGAGATGGGCTCAGGAGATTGGTTCAAGAATATCATAGGCCTAAAGAGATCAAAGGTAAATGTACAAACAAATTTGAGATTACTCTTTAAATAAATGTTTGTGTACAATATAGGTACTAATGTTGTACTAATAATCTTGCAATTTTATTCAGGCATCAAAGTCTGATCATTCCAACAAAAGGGGCATCATTAATCTTGCCAATGGTGCTTCAACCAAGAATCCCAAATCCAGGCATTTAACACAAGATGTTGCTGCTACAAAAATTCAATCTGCCTATAGAGCATTCAGGGTTAATTTTCATTGATTTATCATTTTGTTGCCGTCTTCGTACATGCTATAATCGTCATGCTCGGGTTTTATCGCAGGCAAGGAAGGCATTGCGTCGTTTAAAGGGAGTTGACAGGTTCCGGGGAGTTATAGGAGAAGGTCACTACTCGGTGAAAAACCAAACGTCGTCTGCTTTGAACCATATTCATTTTTGGAGCAAAATACAATCGGAGATTAGGGATCGTTGGCTTGGCATGGTTGTTGAAAGCCGAGCCAGGCAGAAAAAACTCGAAAATCAATTGAAGCTCGAAGCGAAGATCCATGAATTCGAGGTAACTTTAAAGTCTCGATATCCGATTCAAGTGAAATTTAACAAATGTAAGAATATAACGTGCTAGAGAAGGTACTTGCTAGTATGGCCTATCACAATGTACACTTACTTGCCTTTATTGAAGGGACAACTGGAATCCTATCACACAATTTAATTCAACCTATATGGATATATACTTGTTCTATTATTGTACTGACATAACAGCCTAGCAACATAAATTTATTTATTTTTTTCATTATTTTCTCTTCATAAGTTATGATTCCCCCTATTGTAATGAAATACTAGTAACATTTAAGGAAGGATAAGATTTTGTTTGGGACAAAAATAATGTCATTTCTAATATAAGCAGGTTGAATGGAGCTGTGGCACAGAAACAATGGAAGAAGTTCTTAACAAGATTCAACAAAGAGAAACTGCAGCAGCTAAACGAGAACGAACCCTGGCTTACGCTTTCTCGCACCAGGCACGAAAACCCCCCGATTAATCACTTTAATTTTAAAAAATGACTAGTCTTTAATACGCGTCATGTGTTGATTTTCAGTGGAGGGCGAATTCAAATCAATATTTCGGTCAGTCTTACTACGATCTTAGCAAGGATAGCTGGGGATGGAGCTGGAAGGAGCGGTGGGCAGCTGTTCGACCTTGGGAGAAACGGTACCAGACGAGACCTACTCTTGTCAAGAAAGTCGAAACTAAGAACAAGACAAGTGAAGTCTCGGTTCATGCAAGAAGATCGCCTAAAGTCAACCTAAACAACAACGTATGAGTAACTCACCCACACAAAAACTCTTTTAGCTTGTGATATCCCGTGTTTGCAGAAAAACCTACGACGATTTATGATTCGTGAATAAAGATAATATTTCGATGTTGATTGTGGTTCGAGGGACGCATCTAGAATTTTATCTAGAAAGACCTAAGGAATGTTATGATTGTTATGATAGACTATCAAATTTGTACATTGATCATCTTCTTACTACTTTATTTCTTTGTTATAATATAAATAACATTTAAAATAAATCCATTTCTTTGCTACCTTACAACATCTAACAAACAAGAAGCTGTTTGCTTGTCTTGACATATTTGTCTGAAAACAAAAGGCAACCATCTTTTTTACAGAAATAATTTTATTTGTAAAAAAAACATAGGATCCCAAAATTTTCTAAAAAAATGCAGACCTAATTTTTTTTAAAAATGGAGGGCCAGAAAAAATTAAATGGCTTTAAATGATCTCTGTAGATGGCAGAAATTGTTACAAGCTTTGAGAAGACTCAATTCAAGTGAAAAATATTATCTTGTGGAGTAAAATAATATTTGGGAGTCCCAAAATTCAGAAAAATATCTGTGTATTTACTTTGTAATTTTGAACAGTAGCAATCAGCAATAAAGAAGTACCAACAACCAATCAAGCAATTGTCACTGTCTAAACAGAAAACCCAATTGTAATTTCATTATATTGTGCCTAAAGTTGAAGAATATTTTACAGATTTTTATTAGGCCAGAGACAAATGGGGTAGGGTTGGCCCGGTTGGGTAGGGGGACCATGAATTTATGATGGTTTTAAGTACACAAATTTTGGTATTATTCAAAACCCTTTTTCTTTCCCATAAACACATTTCATTTGCTTCATAAATCATAACCACTTATTCAAAACAAACGATAAATCTTGACTGTTTATTGTCCCAGACGAACCATAACATGTCGCGCCATTCACTTTCCTAGTGAACGATGGGGCACGTTATAGTTTGTTCAATGAGATGATTATCCGAAATTTACCATTTGGTAAACGGGAAGTACTTCCTTCAAGGGTGAAGGGTTCCTACTGTTACTGTTAGAAAGAAAACGACTAGTCTGGAAATGCCTCCCAAACCCCAGCTGTGATGGAGATGTAAAGAAGCCTACCATTAACAATTCTATTTGCAGGAACAATTAATCAAGATTATAGCTTTTTCTAAACACAGAAACAACTTGATTGTTCCTCTTAAGTCAATTTCAAATGAATGAAGCTCAATCAGCAAAATCCACAATCATTTCACTAAAACAATTCACAAATCATAACTTGGGAAATAATAAAGATTCAAGAACCAAAATCCACAGATGATGATTATTATGAGTCTAACAACATAAAACAGCAAATTGAAACAGTCTTTAAACAAGAATCTGACAATTGGAAATTGGAAACATTAAGCAACTAACATAGAGTAGCTAACCGTAGTCGAAAAACTCGATTCTTCGTCTAACGGAAGCGGCCATCGAGAAAGACTCACTACTCACTCTTCATCCGCAAGGGTTTCAGGAGTTGTTGATAAATTGAAGCCCTGCAATGTGGATTGATTCATATTAGTGGGGGGAATTGGGATTGGAGAATGTGAATTAGGAAATGCATGTTGGAATTGACCTGTTAATGGAAGAAGAGGATTAGGGTTTGTTGTGAGGTTTAATCAATGGCGTGAATCAGAGGAAGCAGAGGATGGCTTGTCGGAATAGCCATCGTGCTCCTCTTCGTCACCTTGAATTCGTGCCGGGATGTGAAATCCGGTGAATCCGCCGTACCCGGAGGCGAAACCTAACCCGGGAACCGACGAAGGATAGTGCTGCGGCGGAAGTTGGCCGTGGTCGACGGCGGACGGCGGGTCTACCCAAGCACGAACTGAAGGTGAATTACTGGACTGAAGGGGTCCCCTCTGTGAAAAAAACTGGTTGTGGCCTAAAAGCTGCTGCAGCAGGGGCTGCGGCGCTGGTGGCGCGTTGAAATAGAATCCGGCGGAGGCGGCGGCGGAAGCGGAGTCTCCACCGATGTTCCAAGCTGCGAGGCGAGGAAAGTGGTGGTGCTCGTTGTCGAAACCGAGTGGGGTGCCACTCAGGAGAACTCGGGATTGGGAATGGCCGTGTTGACTCGGGTGGTGACTCGGGCTGTTGTGGTTATGGTGGTGGTGGAGCATTATTGGATCTTGAAATGACTGTAAAGAAAGCCTCAAGTCTTGGCTATGGCTGCTGCTTCTCTGCATCAAATCCGGCGGCGGAAAGCTCTGAAACTGCATCGACGACGAGGTGTTCTCGTCGGAAGCCCCCATCGGAAAGAAGGACTTGATAGTATCGGCGATTACATCGGAATCCATTGACGGCGGGAGAAAGCTCGACATCTGCTGATTAGAATGCAAATTCTGTTCCTGAACATTAGAATTCACCAAATTGTTGTTATTATCATCATCCCTCCTGTTTTCTTCATCTTCGAGTTTCTGTTCGGGCTCGTAGCTCGGGCCCGAACAGGAAGTGGGGTGCCAAGCAGGAAGCTGAGCGAGCTCATCAATGGCGGATTTCGCTTTCTTAATTAACCAATCGACGGCTTTACTGGGGCGGTCGTAGCCGAGGCGGTCTTGAACGTCGTAAAATTGAATGGCGGTGTGAGCGGCGAGGCGGACACGGCGGTCGCGGGGGCCTTTGGCGGTGCAAACTTTACTGTGGCGGTCTTTTCTTCCGGTGGACCTTACAATGTGGCCGCCTTGAACCTCCACAATCTCTCCGACGGTGGTTTTGACGCCGCCTAGTCTCGTTTGATGATGGTTGCTGCTTTCCGCCATTTTTTCTCGCAATCTAGCATGTTCGGGGGAGGGGGAAGCGCGTTTCTTGGACGTCGGCGGCGACGGCGGAGGAAAGTGGTGGTGGTGGGATGATTCTAATCTAGTTGTTCCATAAAGTAAGTGATTCTGATTCTGCTGAAAAGCTTCTTCTTCCCTACTCCTCTGTTGTTGGTCTACATTTCTGTCAAATTGATTTTGATTTTGATCTTGATTGTGGTGATAAAGATGAAGATGGTGATGATTCTTGTGAGGATCCACTTTGTTTTTTTCTTGTTCTTGTTCCAGCTTTTGATTTAGAGACCCTTTTCTTCACTTTGAAAAAACAAAAGAAAAACCTTTTAGCCATTCCATAATCATAGATGATACTAGTTTCATTCAGAAGGCTAGGCAGCCTAACCCATCTTCCACACACCTTTTGATGAACCCTATATCATCTGTGTACTGTACTATTACAACAACAACAACAACCAAAAAAAAAGAAAAAAAAGAATAGACTTGTTTTTTGTGGGGGATGATTTAATCTGCAGTAGAAAAAAGATGGAAGTGGTGGGAGGTGAAAAGTGAGAAGAAGATAGAGAGAATAAATGAAAAATAGGCTTTAACAGCTATTCTCTACCATAAGAGTGCTGGATGGCAGTGATGAGGGTGGCAGTGTTTGGGTCAGAATGGAGATTAAACATCTCTCTCTCTCTGTGTTTTTGTACACTCTACCCTACAAATATAACTACAATTACATTTAATTCATTTCTTTTCCACTTTGTCCCATACTATTGGGTGGATTCCAACATTTTCTTGATTTCACTTGGAACCCTAATTAAAAAGCCCTAATTTTGTAATATATCTATCTATCCCCCTTTTGATTATAGAGAGATAGATCCTCCAAAATGGCCCTTGGCTTGTTGAAAGCGACCGCTTACAACTTTCTCTCTCTTGATTTAATTTAATGCTTCACTTAAAACAACGCAACACAAAGCTTCCCTCTATTTTCTTTCCTCCAAACTGCCTTTTCTACACTTCTTGAATTTCTTTTTTAATTATTCATGAAAAAAGGAAATAAAAAGAAAGTAGGGACTGACGTTTTAATTATCCTTTTGACAACATTTTCATGTCGATATCGCCCTACAACATTGACCCGGACCCATATTTAAAAAAAAAAAATTTATATGAAATTATCAAATAAAATTTAAGTAATTATAATATATTTACAATTACTCGTTGCAATAAAATCAAATTAGAATTGTGACTTGCAATTGATTAAAAAAGAATACTTAATTATTTTCACACATATACATTTTTAAATTGAATAAATAAGTTATTTGCTGTATTTTATTAGTCTAAATACATTTAAACTACGTCCTAAAAAAAATGCATGACTATATATTTTCTTATTTGTATATCACTTAATTTAACATTAGTTTTTTTAGTTTAATTTTTCTAATTTATTAATAAATGCCCTTTTTTTTAATGTATGTTTCCAATCATAAACTATAAAATTTGTATATTATTTATGTGATTTTTGTTGGTAAGATTTTTTTAAATATTAGTATTTCATATACTTTTTTCTTAAAAGTAAGGAAAATTTTCATTTTACCACATTAGTTGAAAAACAAACATTTATTTTGTACTAATAGAATTGTCTTTTTGTTTAGTTTTGATATTATAAAGTGCTTCTTTGCACGAAAAAATATTTTATGAATTTACTTAAACCTGACAAGCTAATTTGAGAAATTTAAATGCATTAAAAATATTTTAAACCTTACTTGGACCTGTAACCTGTAATAATATTTCGATGATATACAGAATCACAGACTATACAGTACATGTATCTTTTCCTATAAGAAAATAACTTTGTTGATTGCTGAAATTAAAATATTACTATATAATTACAAAAAAAAAAAAAAAATGGTACTCATTATGAATGATAAAATAACCTCAACTTCTTCTCAACTTTACCCACAGTTTGTCACCCCTAAAACTTTAGGATAAAACTTTGTATGAGATGAATTTCAAAGAATATTATATGTCTCCTTATTAATTATTAAAGTGGTGTTAATTTATTATATTTTAAAAGAAAGTGTGACTAAAATATTAACATAAAACTTTGTTTCATATTTAAGATCCTCACAATTTAAATACAATATTCAATCTTTATATCATTTGCATAGATATTTAAGCAACATAACTTTATGATTTGGTGGTCTCCTAGCATGTCAACGACTTTTAGTTGTAGTACTATCTTTTTCACTGAACCAGTGTTACAGTGTACGTAACTTCATTAAACTCACCCTCAACTTTTTTAAACTAAAACAAAAAATACAAGTTTTTTTTAGTGTATTTTTTATTTATTATGGAATTTTCTTTTATATGAAATTAGAATACAGTACACATTCTCATTTTTTTTTAGCATAAAATATTCATATGTTTTAGTGTAAGGTTTGTTGCTTTTTAGTAATAATTGAAAAGTGCAACACCATTTACCAAAAAGTGTAAGTCAGTCAAACTGAAATGTGCAACATGGACTAGGGTGCACAACATGCACTCGAATGCATACTAGACTTTACCAAGAATTTAATAGTTGGGTAGTTATCTAAAGTAGTCTAATGCAGAAGTTATGAGCCCTAAATTATACTTCCTCCGTGATTACTTGTACACTCTCAAGTCCTTAAATTCTTCAAAATTTAAGGTATCCTTCTTCCTTCCATTGTTGGTTGATATGCCTCTTTTCACGAGATTATTCATTGTTGCTAATCCACCTCTCAATATCTTCCATGAATGAACATATATATATACTTTGGAACTTCATCCATATAAATACTGAGTCATTTGTTGACTGTTCAAAATTGGACAAACAGTTGTACATCGATTTTGAGCTGAAAGCGCCTTCAATCTTTTCAAAATAATAAGAGTCAGTTTCTTCAATTTAATCCTGCAAATATACCCCATACCCAAATTCTCGACAAAGTACATTTTCATGAATAATTTATGGACAATCTTCAAAGATATGAATAATTTTCAGTATTCTAGACTCATTGTGTTGATAAATATTTAAATTGCTAAATTAGTATACTTTGTGTTGTTGATAAAATGTGTCATCTGATGATATATTAACACGTTCAAGCTCGAAAACCTTACCAATTTGATATTGTTGATACTGTTAGAATAACTAGTATCGATTTTTCCCATCATCACTCTAAACCGATCTTTTATGTGAGGAACTAACCGTGTATTTCCCTTTTCTGTCCCACCACCAACACGAGCATCCGGAGTAACTCGACGACTAATCGGGACACTTTTAATAGCCTTCCATCCTCCAACAAAGGAATCCATACATCCCATTTGATGTCAATCACTTTCCACAACAACCCACTATCTAGAAGTGATTTACTCCAACACACATAACTCCAAATTTAGGAAGAATTGGATCCCTAGGCATTCATTGCATTAACAAAAACAGTTATGATACTGCCAAAAAAATAAATTATGCAATTACTAATTACTTGTTGAAATGAAGTATTAGAGATGGAAGATACCAATAGCATTTAATTGTTGAAATAAAGGCAAAGAAAACAAACAGAACAATCTTAATTGGCTGTGAATGTTCAAAATTAATGTCCCCGCGCGTAGTATATATAAATGGTTAAAAATCGAGAATGACTTAGTTGAGCTTAATTCTATATAAGTATGGTTTTCATTCTACCAAAAATATGAAATAAAATATCAGCAAGTTTTCAACTCTATTTCCTGAAATTGTAATACATTTTCAAGGGTAAATCTTGTGGGGAGTCAAGTCATAATCGATATATAGATTAAAAATTACGCAATCTACGAAAGCTAAAATGGTAGTGAGGTCGAGAGTAAATTTACACATTTTCAAAACTTTTTAATTTCACAAAAAAAAAAAAAAAAAAATTCATGAAAGAGTGAGTAATATATTTCACATTGTTATGGAATTGTATCCACAAAGCAATTTCTCACAAATGATAAAACAAAAAAACTAGAAACGCAAAGAATTGAAACGAATAAAAAACTCAAAGAAAGAACACGAAATTTACGTGGTTCGATCAAATGATCTACGTCCACGGAGGATAAAAGACTCTTTTCACTAATCACGAAAGAAAGATTACAGATTACAAGTATTCACAAAACTTGATATCTAACGCAGAATGTTCACTAAGTCCTGCGCTCTCTCAAATCTTTCAGTACCCACAATCTATGCACTTGGTTGTGTATTTATAGATGTACAATGCTCTTGATAACTGCCAGTAACCGACTAACAAACTAACATAAACAACATAAATAACTAACTCCGAAAACTGGAAATCAGCAGACTTGTCTCAGCTGATATGCCTATCAGCTGAGTTTGCTTCAGCAGACTTGGACCCAACTGATCTGATCAGACGACTTGCATCAGTAGAGTTGTCCTCAACTCATCTCAGATTAGTTGACACCTATATTAGACTACTAAATCTTATCAGCTAAATACACATTTACTCAACTTGTACTGAACTCCAAGATCAGACGACTAGATACTCTTCTAATAAACAAAATCAGATGGCATCTCAATATTGCATTAATCTCAACACACATGATAACATTTTATAAGCAAGTATCACAAAACACCTACCTACTCAAGACATATTACATGCCAAAGACAAAATACATGTATTACAATTAAAACACAATTAATATAAGTAGGTGAAACGTTAATGTATAATTCCTAGGACTATGTTACTCATTTATAATTGTATCAATACTACATTATATATATTTTTCTACATTTTCTTTCGTTCTATCTCTATTTATCCTAATATTTATTTAATACTATTATTCTTTAATAAGGGTAGGAATAGTGAATGACACACTTAACCTTGTAATTAAGGATGTCATGGAGGTCGTCAAATGTTGAAAAGCGTGTGTAATAAGAAAATTGGTGAAAATAAAGAAAATTAGGGAGTGGGGGATATGTCTAGCATATTGTAGTCAAAATAGAATAAGGATGTGTGAATAGGGAGACAATCATCCTCCATATCTTAGGTTATTTTTCATAAATATCCAACAAATACATTGAATCTAGTGCCCACATATACTCCATTCTATCCGTACTATCTTCAACCATTGAAGTTTTAAAAAAGTTTTATTGAGCATTTTTATGTTTATTGAGCATTGCACCTATAACTTGGATCCCAACATTCTCCATCTATCTCTCAACTTAGTTGTGCCCTTTATTTGCCAATTTATCACAAATTCTTAGGACTACTTTGTTTTGTGCTCTGCTTTAAAATTCAGTTTAAGATTTTGAAATCTAAGTACTACAAGTTTTACTTTGAAATTTTAGAAATTTGGATTTTGAATTTTTAACCTACAAAATCAACTCTATATTTCTATAAATATAAGTAATGATATAGAATCGATGGTGAGTTCCCAACGAATTCACTATTTGCATAAATTACTTGTACAGATGGTAAGTTCCATAAAAAAATTATAATCTAATTTTATATCAAAATCGTTATATATATGTATGTATGTATAGGTAGGGTCGTAGGGGTGTGAATCGGTCCAAAATCGGATTGGGACCGAAACCACCCAAATGGATGGACCGGAGACCGGACCTAAATCAATCCGGTCCAGATCAGACCGGTAAATTTCGGTCTGGTCCGCGTTTGGACCGTTTCAGACCTTTTTTTTTTTTAAGTCCATCCATACATAAATTTTTTACGTCCAATGTAACAAATTAATACAAAAAATATTCAAAATCAATACACGTTTTCGTAGGAATTAATACAAGTCTAAAGAAAAATTACTTTAGATACTCTCATGAAGAAGAAAAAAAAGTTATGTTAGGTCTAGGATCGGTAATTTCGGTTTTAAAATAATTTCTCTTTTCTCTCTCTTCCAGAACTTTAATTTTTAAATTTTTTTTTTCTTTCTTATCAATTATCTCTCTTCTTCACTTCTTTATTGATTTACATTTTCTAATTATAATTATATTTTATTTATAATATCAATTATTCATTTTTAAATTACTTTTTAATCTTGCTTTTTATCATTCTCTCATTTTCTTCTAAATATATAAAATTACATACACATATATTTTTAAAAATTATATTAATTATTATTGAATAATTTTTTTTATGATCTCCCGTAATAATAAATGTGACATAAATTTGCGTTGGTTAAAATTTAATGTAAGAAGAATAATTGAGTAATATTTATTAAAGATCATTTTAATATTATTTAAATTATTTATTTTCTAAATTTTATCATTAGTTCTTCTTAAGATTGTTTCATATTTATTAAAGATTGTATCATTAAAATTTTCTATCTCTCATTTCGTTTTATTTTTTAATTATTCTTTTATTAATATTTTGCATAATACGCTAATGCTAATCTAGTATAATATAAAATTAAATCTTAATTTATTTTAAAACGTCGTCTAAAGAATCTATGTTTTGTGAAAGCGGCTATGGGATAGATATATAAATTAAATCTTTGATTTAAGAAGGCGCACGAGTGCGAATAAAGAATATTTTTTATAAAGCTTTATTTTATTGGTTTCCAAAAAAGAAGTTTTATTTTACACGGTTGATTTTCTTTATTTAAGGTTTTTAATTTATTAGGCTTTTCCCACTCCAATTGCCACTGTGCATGATATTTTTTTATTTTTTTTAACAGTAAAGAAAGGTGTATTATATCACTTGAGTATTAGAAGTACTCAACCCATGAAAATATACATCTAAAATCTAGAAACTAGCCATATGTGTTTTCCGCCTAGCTTAAACCACATATTACTCAATTATACAACTCATCGGATCAAGACACCATGCTGCGGCTGATGAATTTGGAGCTATTAGATTATGCCCTCCTAACTACGTCCATAAGCAGATTTTGATGTTTTCCACAGACTTCTTTGTTACATGTTGTTCGTCATTGAATCTCTTGAAATTACAGCGTCTCTATATTTCCCACATGATGCAGTTCCATAGGCTGTTCAAGAATTTTTTCTTCACTTTTCCCCCTCCGAGTGCCCCGCTAAATTGCATGGCGTGAGCATTTATGTTGCCCTGGTGCCATTTGAACTTTGATCCATCTAACACACTCCTGCAAGATTTCGGTTGCGAAATTACACTTCAATAGCAAGTGATTGTTTGACTCCTCCTCGTCGTCGCACAGTGGGCATCGGGACTCTCCATCCCCGATCTGCAAGCCTCTCCTCGTCAAGTTATCGATCGTGGCGAGTCTCCATTTTAACGCTTTCCACCGTATCATTTTCAACCTCCTTGGCGCGTAGCTCCCCCAAAGATTTACGTATTCAGGCCTGAGCTCGTTCGCCTCAGGATTCGTCCCCATCTCCTCAATCAAATTGGTGTATGCATAGCTTATAGAGTACCTTCCGTGTGGTGCTAGGCTCCAACTTCAGCTGTCTTCATTGCCCTGCGATAGTTTAATTCTGTCTAACAAAGAGTTTAAAATCATCAGTTCGTCCTTCTCTGCTGCACTCAAGTCTCTTTCCTAGGCCCACTCCCATTGCCACCCGAACTGCTCCCACACGCCCTTACTACTTACTCGACACTCTTTCTGCCTACTGACCGAGAACAACCCCGGAAATTTTTACTTTAAGATGTCACCCCCTTCCAGCCAGTAATCGCACCAGAAGTTGGTGTTCTCCCCATCTCTACCCCCTATCAGATTGTATATATTTTTTATTTCTTTCCACCAACTCGACTCTCCTGTTATACGTCCCACTCTTCTCCTACTCACTACTTCCTCACTCCTTAGACCTCCGAATTTAGCCTTCAAGACTCTAACCCAAAGGTTATTTAGTTCCTTAAGTAACCTCCATATTCATTTCCCCAAAAGGGCTATATTGAAAAGATTCAAATCTCTGATCCCTAACCCTCCCTTGCGTTTATCTTTACACACCTCATCCCAACACACCCAAGAAATCTTCCTATTTTCTCCCGTCCCCCCCCCCACCCACCCACCCTCCACACAAAATTTCTCTGTATTTTTTTAACCTCACACAGGATAAATTTAGGTAACTTGAAAAAAGATAGATAATACGTTGCTACCGCGGATAATACAGCGTGCACGAGTGTGGCTCTACCCCCATTGATATATGATTGTCCTTCCATGCTGCCAGTTTTCCTCGTATCTTTTTCGTCCCATGGTGATATTTTGTGGTGGTTTAGGCCCAAGTTCATACACATAAATTCCATCGAAAGGGCGTCGGTGTCACATCCCGAGAAGTTTGTCATTTCTGACTTCTCTTCATCTCCCATGTGTATCCCTATGAGTCTGCATTTATTGAAATTAACGCACAATCCTGATATTAATTCGAACAACTTGAGGATTATAGCCCGAATGTCTTTCCAATTTCCGTTACACAAGAACACTGTATCGTCTGCGTATTGAAGTAGCAGAATCTTGATATTGCCCCTACCCATGCAGATCGGATCCAGACAGCCTTCTTTTACCGTTTTGTTGACTAAAATATTCAAACCCTCGACTGCTAGTAAGAACATGAACGACGATAATGGGTCGCCTTGTGGAAGACCCCGTTCTAATTTGAATTCCCTAGATGGGCTCCTGTTTACAAGCATTGTCGCACTCGCCGTTGACACACATTCTCTCATCCAAGCCCTCCATTTTGGATCAAAGTTCATGCCCTCCATCATGCTGTCTAAATACTCCCACTCGACCGAATCATAAGCCTTTGCAAAGTCCACTTTGAACAACACCCTTTTCTTTCTCTTTATTTTCGCTTCGTCAATAGCCTCATGGGCAACAAGGATAACATAGATTTTCATACCCTTGAAACTACATAGAATACTACTCCATTACTAAAAAGCTTGTGGTACTTTTAAAGCACGGAGTTTAAGAAAAAAATGTAATGATTAGAGTGTTCAAAGGTAATTTTGTAAACTTTATATATAAAGTAAATAAAGTAGTTGAATTGAGTGTATGATGGACCCCAAAAGTAATAAAATGAAGGGTAAATATGTGTATATTGTGACGGGGATTGTGATGATTATTTCCAAGGGTATGCAAACTTTTGAGGAATAAACTAAAAGGGAAAGTATGAAAACTTTTAAGAGTGGAGGGAATTAAATATGTTCATTGTTTTTATTATTTTATTCAAATTAAGTGGCATTTTTATTTTATAAATTTACCCTTTAATTAATAAAGAAAAAATTTCAACTTATTTTCATTATCATGAAAGGGGGAGAATGAAAGGGGAGAGAGAATAGGAATACATAAAATATAATTTTCAATTAAAATAAAAATAAAAAGTTATAAAAATATACAGGGATAAAAATTTTTTTAAAATGTAGAAAAAATATATTTAAAACAATTAACATTTTGAAACAAAAATTAAAATCAATATGAAGCGGACTGAGTAATATATTGTCTCATAATTTAATCTAATTATAAAAGTGTTAATTGAAATTAAAAAATACCACTATATTGTTTCCCTCCCAAAGACGCGTCCATTTTCAGTCGAGGTATGTAAGAAAATATCAAATCTTGTAGGACGAGGGCTTGTTTGCAGTTGCAGAATAAGATAGATAAGTTAGGACATGATTAACTAGGATTACACTGTTTGGATTGTAATTTTTAAAATTTAGTTACGTATTTGAATTGATGGATTACTTTTTATTTATAAGGTAGAAAAAGTTATATTTTGTGTTTTCATTCAATGATAAATGAGATTAAAGGGGCAAAGGTCAATTTTGCTCCTAATTCATTTCTCTAATACATCTTTTTTTTTTTTTAACTTCCTGTAAACAATTTAATATTTGTTCGTTATATTTGCCGACATATATTTGACTATATACTTCAAACAAATTTTACCATATAATTATTATTACTATTGAACGAAATCTTACAGCACACCTAATATTCCATTTATTTCTATATTTTAAAGAACTACACGTAGAAGTGTAAGTAAGTCGAGTTAACTCGTAAGCTACTCGTGCTCGACTCGAATAAAGATCAAAAGCGGCTCGAATTAATTAATTGAGTCGAATTTCAAACTACTCAAACAGCTCCGAGTTCATAAATACTCAACTCAAAAAGTTTACAAGTCTAATCGAGCTTTGACAATATTTACTATTTTTTCATTAATTATATAATTTATATATAAGTAATCGAGTCGAGCTTATTTGGTAATTAGTTATATTAGAAAAAAAATATTATACATTTAATTCTAAAAATTATACGTGGAATTGAGTCTAGTCAAGTCAAGCTCGAGCATAAAAAATTTAGGCTCAATCAAGTCGAATCGAGTTTCGAACTTTAAGCATACCAATCGAATCGAATTTCGAGCTCAACACTACTCGACTCGATTCATTTACACCCTTAACTACACGTACATAGCAGCATAAGCAAAAATAATAATAATAATAATAATAAAACTTACATTAATTACTTTGGAACAATAAAACACAATGCCACACTGTGTAATTCAATAGAGTTGTTGAGTATATATTTATAAGGATTATAAGGAGATATTGGTTTTTATATTAAAAAAAGTAGGGACATAATTAGAATTTTACCTCACTCCCTAATTGCTCATAACAGTAGGACAAATAAACTCAACCCCAAGCTTGGATCAATAAACCCGCCAGAATGGGATAATTGACAAAAGTAACTCGGGCCCAATGTTAAACTCGAGCTTTAATCCATTGAACAAAACGACTGATTAAGTTTGAAAAAATAGTCTATCACATCTAATCAAGTGAATCAAACACACTCTAGATTTTCTTATTAAATGTTTCAGGGAATATTTGTAATTTTTTTATTGGATATTGTTACATGTTGAAAGCTTGGAGTTAAATAATTGATTAACAAAATGAATAATGTCATATGAAAATCCGAAAGAAGCTAAAATTATTAATTTAATGCTTAAAAGGTATTTTCTACCAATGCATATTCTGAAAGAATAATAAGTGAAAAATTAGAAACTATCAATTTAGAACCAAACCAAAAAATATTTAGACCATATTTAGCATATTATACTTTTTCTATCTTGTAGGAGTAATAGATTTTACATTTTTCTTTTTTTCCATTCCACAATAAATTTTATACCTTATTAAAAAATGTGTCCTCACACACGTGAAGTTTATTTTGAAGTGAAGAGAATAGTTTATATTCTTATTTATTACTCTTATTATACTCTTTTTTTTTTTTAACTCGCGTAATATCAGAATTTTAATTTTAAAAATATATTGTAGGATAATATTAATTAGAATAGTATGACGGGACGTCACATGAAGAGATAGCAGTTGTCGCATGGGGAGTTTAAAAAGATAGATGTTGAATATGACATTACAAGAGTTTGACACCCCTGATGCTCCATAAAAGGTTTGGTGATTAGTTAATTCTTTACGTTCAGAAGTTCCAATCGACGTCACGGATAGAGAAGGAGCCAAGGGTACGACATACAAATCTTGAGACCCAACACACGAATGATCACGAAATTATTCTTGAAGTGGATGGGGCCTTCAACAACGAAGAACAGAGGTATGGGATTGATTGGATAATTAATCATCAACATCAAAGCAATGAGGAAGGGGGTTCAGCCATCATTGCACCGTGTGGAACGGCAAGGGGTAGAACTAAGGGCAATTGAAATAGGACTGCAGCATACCCGACGGAGGAATATTTCAGAATTGCTTGTTAGGACAAACTCCAAACATGCAATCAATATCATTAAAGGAAATATTAGCGTGCGGAGGCCAGATGAGAGAATAATAAGGTGCATCAAGAGGCTGATGGGGGAATTTGTAGCATGCAGATTTGCCCACATCCCAAGGTCTTATAATAGCGCAACGCATCGACTAGCTCAGGGGGCGGCATACTCTTCCATTCCTCACCATTAAGGTGGAGTAGTCTTTCTAAGAATATTGTGAGGGGGTAAGTACATCTTGGCACAATGTTACGTAGCCAAGTTCATTATTTTCATACGTCTAATTTGTAAATGCCTCGACATTTATATTCTATCTTACTCTCAAAAAAAGCATGATGCCAAACATGGCATTAAAATGTGTTGTGAGTGTTATCTCATAATCTCAAAATCAGCACAGTAAACTACTGAGCTGATAGGATCAGATAAGATGACTTAGGCCGTAATCAGATGAGTGGAATGGTTTCAATCAGCTGAGGAGGTGATGCTGAGACTTCAGCAGAGTTGTCCAAGTAGAGTTGTCCAACAGAGTTGTTCAGCAGAGTTGTCCAGCAGAGTTGTCCAGCAGAGTTGTTCAGCAGAGTTGTTCAGCAGAGTTGGTCAGCACAGTAAGGAGTCTATCAACAGAGTTAGCTTTTGATCATCAGAGCAGAAGAGTTGGGTATCAGAACACTAAGTAGTGATCTGATCTTTATGGGCAAGTCTTCTGGTTCGAAGTTAGTTAGTTTAACTAACAGTTTTACAGTTACAACAACTTGAGGGCATAACTACCATTTCAGTTGGGCAATAACAGAGCACATGGGTTGTTACAAGCGGTTGCAAACGGTTGATAACTACTCAAAACAGTTCCTAACAGCAGCAACTACCTTTGGTCTTTATATACTCTTGATTGTGTACATTGTAAAGGTTGACACCTTTTTGGGATGAGAGATTTAGTACGTTATTGTATTCTTTGAGTTGTGTGAGTTCACGAGTGAAGTGAGGAAATATCCAATTCCGAGTGAATGAGTGTGTAAACATTCTTTATCAATCAAAGAAGTACTAATCTGGTCCAGTGGATGTAGATCACATTGATCGAACCACTTAAATCCTTGTGTGCTGTTTGTCTCGTTGCTTACTTTTCTGAATTACTATCCTAAGAGCAGTTATTTCTTCTATATTCAAGTGTTCTAATTAGTTGGAGACGTCTAGCTGATCTGAATCCATCTTGACATGTGTAGATCCTAAGTTGATAGTTTTCATCTTTCAGGTTCTAGAATAATAGTAATTTTTTATTTTTCAAGTCTTGAATCAATAGAAAATTTCGTTTAGGTTTTAAGATAGTTTTATTATCTTTCAGGCGGCCTGAATAGATAAAGCTCATTTAAAAAAAAATGATTATTTAATTGAATAACTAAATAGTTAGGTGATATTTAATTATTTACTTTAGATTATTTTTTGTGCTTTTAAAAATTAATTTTTAAAATTTTGAATTTTTAAAATTTCAATTAATAGTAATATGTGTTTTTCTTTTGAGTTTTTGAATAGAAGATGATTTAATTTATGTCAACTCAATATGTACGATTGAATGAAATTGTGTGATTTTGAATAGTTTTTTAAATTGACTTATAATTTTAAGAGTTGGTCTGCTATGGACTCGAGTGCATGTTGTGCACCCTAATCCATGTTGCACTTTTCAGTTTACTGACTTGCACTTTTTAATTATTAAACTGTATAATAATATTTTTAGTAATAATTGAAAAGTGCAACACCATTTACCAAAAAGTGTAAGTCAGTAAACTGAAAAGTGCACATGGACTAGGGTGCACAACATGCACTCGAGTGCATACTAGACTTTACCTAATTTTAAAACTTAAAATCTATATTTTAAATTCCAAACTACTTCATCTGTTTCACAATACCTTTCATAATTTTTTTTTTTTTTTTGTGATGTTCCACAATATCTTTCATATTCTTATAATATACTGTAATTTTTTTTATAATCACCCTTACAAGTTACAATATCAACAATTTTATATAAAATGTCATTACTTTTGGATCAACCCATATACACAAGTCAACTCTTTATTTACTTTATATATAAAGATTTATAAAATTATTTCTCAAAATTTTACTTGTTATTACACTTTTTAAAAAATGTGTCCACCTACCTGTGAAATATAGTCAGGTGGAGAGTAAATGGTTGACAATGGAACGGGTAAAACCGGCCCGTACAGATAAATATCCGGTCAAACGGGTTCCGGAACACGTATTTACCGGTCAAATAATACCCGACGGGTAATGGGATTGCATATACCCGACCCGCCTCGACCCGTATATATATATATTAAAAAAAGCTTCTACTCGATCAAGGGCAACAGAACACACGCTCCGGTCAAACGGGTTCCGGGACAGTTATTTACCGGTCAAATAATACTCGACGGGTAATGGGATTGCATATACCCGCCTCGACCCGTATATATATATTAATTTACAGTTATTAAAAAAAGCTTCTACTCAAGGGCAACAAAACACACGCTCACTGTAGTACATCTGCTTTCTTTGTGAAAGAATTCTGTCTCATCTAAAAGTTCGAACTTGTAGAGAGGGTTGAAATTAATTCTTGTATATTAATTCCTAACACTCCCCCTTACTCGTGGACCGAATTAACACCTCTTACCCTTTTTGGGAGGAGAGAGGGTGTAAATTAATTCTTGTATATTAATTCCTAACACTCCCCCTTACTCGTGGGCCGAATTCTTGTATATTAATTCCTAGCACTCCCCCTTACTCGTGGGCCGAATTAACACCTCTTACCCTTTTTGGGGAGGAGGCCCATCGAATGGACAATTAAATGGGTGGAGTGCTTTCAACAGGAATCGAACCATACCATAAAAGAATTTTGTCTCATCTAAAAGTCCGAACTTGTAGAGAGGGTGGAAATTAATTCTTGTATATTAATTCCTAACACTTTGATTCTTTCTCTCCCAGTCCGGCAGTCCCAGACTCCCGGGCCTCACTCTTCAGACCTCAGTCCGCCACATAACAAGTACGTGAAGAATTATCTATCAACGAATATTAAAAATTGAGACATTTTATGTTATGCATTTAATTTTATTAGATTAATTTTACATTGAACAATATATATGATTTTTAAGATTTTGTATTCTATTTGATATTGTAATTGATGTTTTATTGTAGTTTTAAGAGCAATTTTTAATAATAGATAAAAAAAAAAAGAGTGAAGACGGGGTGGGGCAGGTTTACCCGTCGAATTTGCGAGATGGGACAGGAAGGATTTTGAGTCAGGACGAAGCGGGCAACAAGTCTAAAAAAAATTGGTGAGACGGGTCCTGAGACATACTATACCTGACCCGTTTACAACCAATAATGGTTGGGACTTGGGGGGTAAGATTGAAAAAAAACATTCGATGAATAATTTATAGTAACTGAATAACTAATTATGGTCTATTATATTGATAATGAAATCTGAACTTACACAACGACCCTTTGAAGTGAGACAGGCTGATATAATCTGACACTAATTCATGATTGCACATCATTTTTTTATTCCACAATCCACAAAAGGTAGTAGTAGTATTAATTATTATTTTACCAACTTTGCACAACTAATATAATAATATCCTTCATTCACCCACTAATTTATCTTTAAATATTTCCCCAAACTCAACCCATAAAGATTTGTGGGTCCATTTAATACAAGTTCCTTACCATTTTTCACTCTAATAATTATTAAATTTTAATAAATCACTTAAAATCACCTCCTACCTATCAAACATATTATAAAGTTAAATTCTTATACACAAAGTATTGCATGGACGTGATTCATGATAGTCCTTAATGTGAAAATTAACTCCATTATTATTCCAATCATAGTTACCATCTCACAATCAGTCTAAGATCCAAAGTTTGAATATTAATAACGATTCATATCATAAATCATGTCCATATAACACATACTCATCCCTTATAATCACTTCAATAATTATAATCTTACAATAATATAATATCTTCAATTATTACATAATTATTTAATTATTATAATTCTACCTAACAATAATATAATACTATCAAAAGTTTCATTCCATATTACTCATTAATTTGATATAAAATTAAAAAATTCTCTACTTAAGAATTCAAAAGAAACACATACTCCGTATATATTAGTACGTATTATAATTTTTAATTTTAAACCAAACTAATTTTAAAAATCACCCCAAACTCAAGATAAATATAGCCTTGAGGTTCATGGTTAATGTACGGGTAACTTTCACTGAATTAATTTATGAGTATGAATTTAGGGTAGTAAAAAAATCGAAACAAGACACTTAATTGTACCAATCTTGCATTGAATTACAATTATATTACATCTTATAAATAAGGAGTAATTATGAATATGAAATTTCATTTTAGTAGTAAATTTTTAAGGAGTAAATTTTTTTTAAAATAAATCTTACTAAGTTTATTTGACTTTCAACCTAATTTTCCTATTCAAGAAGCAATTACATAAAGTCTATACTTAAAAAAAATTAGGGTATAGTTATTAATCAATTACATAAAGTTAAATGCTCCTATACTTATTTTAAAAAAAAAACTACTGTTTATTAAAGTTTCAAAAATCATTATTATTATTTTGACGGTTCAAAAATCATTATTAAAACCACAAAAAATGCAAGTAAATACCCCCAAGTGAAATGTTCATTGAAAATACACGGATGCAAGAGATATGTGTGGGACGGTCATGTACATTAGAAGAAAATTCACCTTATTATTTGAGATATATTTCTTTTTAAAAATATGATTAAATTAGAGTTTCATAAACTTAAAATAAAATATCAAAATTACAATTAAATCCACCCTATTGATTTGCTGGTCTTGTCCAAAAATGAGAAATAATTATTAAAACATCACTTTCGTTGAAGTAAGGGAAGCTAGTAAAGCAAAAGGGTAGAATAGGGGAAATAATTAATTACTAGTTTTGATGTCATTATCCTCCCACAGCAAATTATGCATATATGACTAGTCTCACTCGCATGCACCCCCCCACCCTACAAAGCTATGCTGTGCATGCGTGCTTTTATTCACACCCACACGGCCCGGCCCCACCTTTTCTTTTGGGCTTATCTTTTACCTAATCCTAAAACCCCTCGGTTAAACAACCCATGCTTTTTTATTTCTATCGAGTCGAGTATTTGAAATTTAAACACCGTTAGAGTATTTATCGAGTTAAGACGCCTAACGAGTATAATAAAATTATAAAATCATTGAATAGAGTTTAATGAGTTGATTTTTTTTATAAATCAAATACTACTTCACAAGCTCAAACTCAATTCATTTATTAATATAAACGAGCTCTATATCTTCAAAATTTAAAAATATTAAATATATACATTAATATATACTATCCGTACTACACACTAGCATAATGCCCCGTGTTACGGGTGTTTGTAAAAGTTAATATTAACAATAAGTTAAGTATTAAAAAATGTAGTAATATATCGATTATATTATATATTTCACAGAAATACGCATATCGGTGTTTTTAATTATTTAAATCTACAATATATTTTGAATATGACAAAATTTTGTTCGAGATAGTTTAATGTAAACTTTGGTTGCATCGATTGTAACACATATATTTTTATTTACTTGTAGTTTTATTTTTATTTAAATGAAATTTTATAAGTTCAGTTGTAAAAATTGAGTTTCACATTTTTATTTGCACTAAATTTATACGCGTGCTTAATAGTACATAAGTACGTATCTTTAAAAGTAAAATGAAAATTCAACAAACAGCCGTGCAACAAAAAAATTTACGATCTAAATTGTCTAAATAAATCGTGGATCGTAGTTATATGATTTGCTACAAAGTTAAAATATGCTAGTACAAGACCAAAATATGTTACTATAAAACAAGAAACATTTTACTACTACAAAATAAAAAATATGCAACTACATGGATAACTTTTGTTACTGTAAATTTTTGACCCGTAAATTTGTTCAAAAAACAAAGTTTGTGTAATTGTCTTTGTAGTATAATTGGTCTTGTAGTGGAATATTTTCGTCTTGTAATAACTATATTTTAATCTTATAAGAACATATTTTGACTTTATAGTAAGACAATATTTAAGAGCGAAAAAATTAATCTCAATTAAGTTTGATCCGGGCTTGACCCAATTTACTCTATTTACTTTAATTAGTAATATTTCATATATGCAATATTTTATATAACAAATTTGAAATTTAAGTCAAAGAAATTTGAAAATATAAGAATCTAATGTAAAAAAATTAGTAAAATACATTCATGAAACTAGGGGTGGGAATGGGCCAGGCCTTGGTAGGCTTTAAGAAAAAAAGTCTGGCCTGTTATATATTTCTCAGGTCCAAGCCTGGCCCATGGCCTGTCATAGACTTTTTATAAAGGCTCAAGTCTGGCCTTTTTAATAAATAGGCCTAGCCCGAAAGCCTTTCAAAAGCCTTTTAGTCTTATTAGTGTATTTTTTATAAAAAAAATCTACAACATATTATCATCAAATTACAAAAATTAACTCATTAAATCTCAAAATGAAGAAATGGAAGTAATAGCAAATTTATCAAATATTCAAAAAAAATATTCAACTATTACACATAAAAATATAACTAGGGTTACTAAACTTTCTTACTTATTTATTTATTTGAAAATCACATATTTTATATATATGTGTGTGAAGTTATATAGGCCGGCCTGTTGAGCTTAAAAGGCTTACAAAGAGATTTTTTACTAAAAGGGTCATTATCACCCTACATTAATCTAATTGCAACGCCTAATTAATAGTTTGTCTATTTGCTTCATTTTCGAGATAAAAACCCCTCATTACCCTTAAATCATAATTACCATTAAATTATTCAAATTCAGATTTAAATTTTCAAAACTCTCTCTAATTTTTATTCTGCCTTAATTATCGGGTTCAATTAATTAGGTTATACAATTGGAAAGACTACGACTTTCCAAATTTTGAATTCCCAAATTTTCATTTCGATCATCTCCAGATTCTACCAATTCAGATTCGATATTCATCTTCAATTCCGATCATCTGCATCGCGCGTACGTATATTCATTTTCAATTCCATGAGTATTAATTCTGCATTTTCTGATATTATCAATTCCATGTGTTAATCTCACCCCAATTCCATGTCGTGGTTGAAGTGGATCGAGATCGTTTTAGAATCTCGTTCGATGACGTCATCGAGATCGCGAAGGTGATGAGCTCCAGATCCATTGCGAAGAACTGGGCAAGAGATTAGGATTGAGGTTTTGTTGGATTTTGATTTGAAGTTTAAGGTAATTGAATTTTCTGTTTAGGCTATGATCTCTACTTTTTTTAGTTTTGTTTAAGTTTTGGTTGTATTGATTCTGAAGTGATGGAATATGCATTGAAATGACGTTACTTTAGTTTGCATGTACTTCAATATGCATATTATTAAAATGCACTTTAATTTGCATACTCCTGAACGTAATTCACATGAACTTCAATATACATATTTTTAGACTGCACTTTAGTTTGCATGTTTTTATGCAAAATTGTCGAAATGCACTTTAGTTTGCATAACAGTGAACGTAATTCACATGAACTTCAATATGCATATGTTTAGATAATACATACGCTTCTATTTTTCTGTTCTTCTACACTTCGCCAGAAGCTTTTTCCTAAACCTGTAGATTGAATTGCAGATTTCTCAAAACCCTCAGTTTAACAAGATTATCTTTTAGAAATTTTTTTATATTTTACATATACCTACTTTTTAGGAATTTTTTTTATATTTTAGATATACCTACTTTTTAGGAAAATTTTAAATCTTTGGAAGGTGCTAAAATTTCTCTGTTTTTGAAATTCTCCCTTAATCGGATAATTATGATAATTATGGTATATAATTGACTTTTGAATTCCTATAAAATATCCGATTTATTTGAAATTAATTGAAGGGTATAAATGTCTCAAAGTTTTCAATTTGATGCTATTAGACAAGAAATTATATTGTAGGTTTTATTAGATAAAACTAGTAGTGAAATGACCTTATTAATAAATAACCCGCTTACAAAAAAGCTTGAGCCCGACCTATTTAACTAAATAGGCTTCTAAAAAAGCTTGAGTTCGGCTTGTTTGTTAAACGAGCTGGACCGAGCTTTAATAGGCCGAGCCGTAGGCCCCTGTCGGGTAGCCTGGCCCATTCCCACCCCTACATGAAACCGACCCCCGACTTACTTTTTGATAACAAGATCTCATAAATAAATAGAGAATAAAATCCGAGTCATTTGTCAATCCTAATAAGATACATCATTTTCCTACATTGCTTTCAATTATTAAACGTAATTTTGACCCTTTATTACATACCAAATTAATGCACTTATCTTGAGTTATATTCCATCACAACAATTGACATTGCATTCACACACATTTTTAAAAAATCATTAAAAATAATACACATACGCCATTCCAGGTGTATTCATATAGGCAATTTTGATATATCTTGTAAAATGAGATAGTTAGACGACTCCACACGCGACCACCTCATTATAAATAATCCTCCCTCCGTCCCACAATAACTTTCACACTTTCCTTTTCGAGAAGTCCCACAATAACTTTCACACCCTTAAAATGGAAAACCATTTATAAACTCCACCCTTAAAATATCCTCAATTTTACATAAATGTCATTATTTTTTCTCCACACATACACAAAAGTCAACTCATTCTTTATTTTATACATAAAGTTTTACAAAATTACCCCTCAAAACTCCACTCATTATTATATTTTCTTAATTTACGTGTCCACCTACCTATGCAAGTTAATGCGGGACGGAGGGAGTACTACTTCCTCTGGTTGTGAGAAGTGTGTTCGATAGATAAGACAATTAAAAAAAGTGAACACAATTTTAATGAGCGGAGGGAATATTTTGTCTTTTATTCTTGAGACACCACAAGATATTTATTGACTATAAACTTGTACACAACGTGCATTAAACCTCCCCTTGATTGATAAGTGAAAGTTTATTGTTAGATGCGATATTTTTCAATGACTCTCAACAAACGAGTGTTGGTATGGTACTTTAGAATGAATCGGGGATGTTCTTGTTGGGCAATGTTGTAACGATTTCTGTTGGAGTGTATTGATCAAACGTTAACAAACATAACCATTTATATTTTGAGTGGTTGATACGGATTGAAGGATGATCAAAAAAGTTTTTGATGAACTCTTAAAATTAGGGTTTGTGTTCTTCGGTAAAACTTGAAGAAAGCTTTGAGACGAAGCTAAATAAAAGAGTAATGTTTTCTTGGGAAAGTTTCGAATGAATGTTAGTAAGCCTTCAATGGTTTTATATTACTAGGTTACAATTTGCATGTTATTAATTGCTGGCAGCTCAGCATTAATCTATCTATTAATTGAAATACAGTTGTTATTAATATGATCATTTCATGCATTTGATGCAACTACTTTGCGTTAGATGCCTCTGAAAATTTCCACTATATGTTCCATCTCTTATGATACTCTTTGTCGATCATCCCTATTAAACCGCCTTTGACTTGTCAACACCCCGAAAATGAATTCCATAGTTCGTTGTTCACCATTGCTCAATTATAACAACTTCTGGTCGTCCTCGCCATAACTTGGTCGTCGGGTGAGCATTTTTTCTTGGATCTTCTCATTATAACTGGACTCTTAGCTAATTAATTAGATTTCTTCTTAATTATGACATTGTTCGTCATCTTCATTCCTGTCGAGCATCTTGACTTGGTATCATAAATCAACTTAATTACATCTCTAAACATTCTTCATTAGCGAACATAAACATATTGCTCGCCAACAACCTTCTTTCTTCTCGCTGCCAGCCTGCCACATAGATTCTCTGTTGGTTGGTCGCCTCTTATTTACTCGCCTTTTATTGGTTGTTCGCTCTTGCTGACTGGGTTTGATGACTTTGACTATTTTTCGTTGAATTGTTGACTGGTCAATAAGTCGTATGTTGACTCTTTAACTGAATATAATATATATAACAGGCAGAACTATTGTTGTGTGGAGGAAAGCAATGGGTTTATTCTCTTTCGTGGGTGTAAAGTTTAGACTTGAATAACACCATTATCGAAGGAATTAAATGTTAACATTGTTATTAGATGTTGTCAATTTTTCAATTGTTCTCAGCTCTATTTTTTGGAACTTTGTAAATGCTTACATGCACACAAGTTGGTTAGAGCATATCATTATTATAAGAGTTTTTTATTGGATTGACCAACCAAATTTTATGGTTGAGTTATCACACGTGGTTGGCAATTGCAATAAAACACACAATTGAAAGTAAAATGATCGGATTGAATAGGATAGGAACAAAGAATTGCAAAAGTTTGTCTATTATTCCATTAGCTTCATACCGACCATTTAATCTTTAAAATAGTGTGTGTGTATATCAGAATATATATTAGATGTGATTTTGTACGAAAATCGCCCGTTTCCCCAAATAAATAAATAAATAAATTCTTTTAATTTTCTTCATTTTTCTATTCTTTTTAAGAATATGAGACCAATTATATGCACGATTATTAGAATGTTTATGTTATACCCAAAAAAGAAAATGAGAATATTAAACTTTTAATATTCTTAAATATATTCGATCTCCCCCACCGACTTAAATCTTTTAGGATCCACCTATGATAGCAACTGCAGCCAAATGCATTATTCTGTCTAATTTATATTTTCTTTTTCACAAATATTTTTGTATACATTTATACGAATTTAAAATCTGTGTTAATTAATCAATCAATAGTACTTATTGAGATATAATTATTTAGATTCAAATAGATTTTAATTATCCCACGAATTTTAGGGTGTTGTTTGCAAATTGCAACAATTATTCAATATTCTAGAATTCAAAATTCGCAAATGATTAATTATGCAAATGATTTTCTCTTCCTCAATTACTCTTTATTTTTTATGGTTAATTTTTCTTTTTTTGCCATCATTTTCATTTCATTTATTCGAGTGTTCTAGTTTTAATGGTTGATGGTCAATCGAACACATGCCTAACACCTATTTGTTTTTCAATAATATACATCCCCATCAATGGAGTGTACAATTAAAAAAAAAAAAACATATATATTATTATTGTGCAATAAAATTTAAATATCAGCCAAAACGAGACTGTTTTATTTTTTCTATCTAACATCCCAAACTTTATACTTTGTTATATTACATTTTTGTTTTGTTTAATAATAAAACTTTATGATTTTTTTATTTATACTCCTTGAAAACTTTTCGTACGTAAGACCGTCATATACCAGTTTAATTAATATGTGTGATAATACCTGCAATGGCCTAGTATTAAATAAATGTTTAGCTAAAGAGTTCAAAAGAATAAAATAAAAGTATGAGGTCATAATAATCTCGAACATAAAAGCTGAGGAGCATTAAAATATACTCCAATTTTTTTTTTTAATTAAGAAGTATGCATCATAAACGTATGCCAATCTTTGGTGTTTTGTGAGTCATGACTCATCATGAATATATTGGTGCTTCTATAATTATAAAATAATGGCAATAATTTGTGGGTGTAAGATATAAAATCAAATAAATACAATGAGGGCTAGTACAAAAATCATGTAATATATATATATATATATATATATATATATATATATTGCTTTAGTAAATTTAGTCTATGATAATTAAGTAGCATTCCAAACCTATAATGTACGATCAATTAATATTTGTTTTCAATAAATACATACAAAAATAAAATATAGATGCATAATTAAATTAGACCCACCAACTTGTGCAATGATTGTTCAACTTGTTTGAATTAAGGTCTTCAATTTTGAGGAATAACGACATAACACCTCTGTTTTTAAAGTGCAATTTGATTTTCTACTCAACTTTTATATTTTTATATGTATAGATGATAGATATTTATAATATTAGTTATTTGTACATTAATCATTTATTTTGATAAAAACAATAGGGGAATTAAGTACAATTTTTTTCCTTTTAAGTTTGTACCAATTTAATTTTTTTGATTTTTTTAATAGTAGATAATTTAATTTTATGACAAATCAATGTGAAAATTAAATGAAATTACAATATATTATATTATTGTTTAATGAGATTTTAACGATTAAATGATTTTGTAATTATTTAATTTATTATATTATTGTAGTATTGATATATTATTGTTGAGAGAGATTATAAATTATATTTATAATGATTTTGAATAATTTTAAAAAAGATTCTAAAATTTTGAAGTAAAACATGCGTAGAATCTTAAAATCTAAATCTGATAATTTCAAATCCCAAACTGAACAACGCCTTTGTGTATTACTCATTTTACCAATAAATAGAGGCAATTCATTGGTATGAGGATGATGATGATTGTAATATTGCGAAAGATTCAAATAGCGACAATGTTCGGTCATAAGTGTTTAGTCCTTAGGAAAGTTTCATGTGCACTCAAGTACATGGTGTACTTGTGTTGACCTTGATCGATCAACTGTTAAAGTTTGAATTATTTTTTTTTATATTTTTTTCTTTTGAGAAAGTGTATGTTAGTATATTGAAAAGTGCATCTTCATTTTTAATGAAAAGTGTATGTTACTGTATTGAAAAGTGCAACATTATTTTTAATGAAAAATGTATATTATTAATATAACTGAAAAGTGTAAGTTATATTAATGAAAAATGTATGCTATTATAACTGAAAAGTGTATGTTATTATAACTGAAAAATGTAAGTTATATTAATAAAATGTGTATGTTATTATAACTAATTTTTTTTAAAAAAAATTATTATTAATTTTACACATTTTATTATTTTGTATTTGCACTTTTATTACTAGTAATGATACATTTTGTTAGTTATTTGTACTTGCATTTTCATAATTTAGAAAAGGTGAAAAACTGGTGCTAATTTTTTAAAAATAAAATTAGGTGCAAAAGTAAAATTAATTTGAATCAATGATGTTATTGCAAAACAATCAAAGGACCACCACTAAGCTATAACAGCTCTTATTTAAAAATGTGTTTATTGTCGTATATATTGGCGTTTTGATCGGGTTAAAAATGGACTCAAGTACACCGTGTACTTGAGTGCACAAGAGACTCACCCTTTTAGTTCATGCAAAATAATAAAATATAACTTATGTTTACTCGAAAAAATGACTAAAATATTGAATTTTGTAAATATAGTAGACTAATTTTAAATTAAAAAAAAATTAAAGAACAAAAATAAAAACGGGTACAATTCAAAAGATAATTTTATTTTTACACAAAATAATACATTTGAAATAGAGCTATCAAAATCAGTTCAGCTCGATGGGCCAGCTCGAGTGACCATACTAACAGACTGGGTTGGACATTGTTTTTAGTGGCCCAAAAAAGATCGGGCCAAAATGGCCCGACTCAATTGGTCCAATGGGCCGGCCGAGCTCAGACTGAGCTTAGCCCCAATTCCCTTTATTTTTTATGTAAATAAATATATTTAATTAAACAAAAATTAAAAAACTAAACTAAGTCTGATGGGAGCCCATAAATTCAACTAGCTTCTCTATCCATTTGATTGGTTTTTCTTTTTTTTCTCTCCAATGAAATACCTATGCGGCCATGCTACTCTACATGATGCATTTTTCTATAAATATTATCAGCAATTGAAAAACTTGGCGCTTTCAAAAATTCTGGAATATCTTCACTACCAGTTACTTGATCTAAAAAAGGAAATTATTTTACGCATATTATCTTTCTTATACTGTAAATTGATCTAAAAGCTCAGATAAAGCAAGTGCGAAATTCCTCTTACACATGCAACTTCAACTTTTTCGGATGATTCATAAAAAATGAGCTAAAAAAAAGACGGCAACAAGCATTACCTATGTGTAGAGATGTCTATCGGACTGGCCATAGCCCTATAGGGCCAGCCCTACAGGGCTACAGTCTAAATGGGTTAGGGTCTTAACCGGCTCATATTTAACGGGCCTATAATTGTTGGAACCTAATCCTAACTCTAGTGGACCACGGACTAAACGGGCACTAACGAGCTACAATAATTTTTTTTTCTTTTAAAATTAAAGGTCTCAATTGGCACGTCTAACAAACAATTAAAATAGAAAAATACATAAATAGTTAATGATTAGTAAATGAGAAAACAAAATATAATTTAAACATAATTGTAGAACTCATTATCCTCAATATCTAAACAAATATCATAATCTAATAAAAAATAGTAATAATGACTAATGGATGGTAATAGACTTCTTAATGCTTATAGTTATGGTTATTGGTCAAATGACCCAAAATTTGTTTTAGGTTATTTATTAAAAAAAAAGAAAAAAATGTAACAACTCGGGCTAGTGGATTGGCCATGTAGCCCTGCGGGCTGGCCCGGTTTAGCCCACGGGCTAAACGGTCCGGGTCAAAAAGTCCGGTAATTCATGAACCCCAACCCTATATTTTTCAGGGTTAAACGGACCAGCCCGGTTAGCCCGACCCGAATAAAGATCTCTACCTATGTCACAATTTTTTTTTGTTTAATAATATAAAAAACGGAATGTTGGGCCCGTGGGTCCGACAATTCGACCAAGACTGGACTGAGCCTCATATTTCCAAGTCTGGTAGCAATCGGGCCGAATCGGCAGAAACGTGTGGCCCAGCCCGACTCACAAAAGCCCTAGTTTGGAATAAAAGATAAATGAGGTCAGTGCTTAGCCAAACAAGTCAAACTCAAATCCATGTAAATTTGATATTCGATGTTGACCGTTTGAAAAGTCTATGTCCAGCCAAAGCTTCTTGTTTCCAGAAAATGTGACTCAATTTTCCCAAATTTTGAATTTTTTTTTTACCAACGCGATATTATCAAATATGAAGTCAAGATGGAACATTTTCCAGGAACCATCACTTCAATTTGATAGATTTTGACAAACGTGATACATATATAAAAATATTTTTTTTCCCTGAAAAAGCTCAAAGTCTTAAAATATACTCCATATGGATTTTTTTTTCATGGCGTTTATTTGATATATTTCTTCAGTGAGATATTTCGTCATTGCTATTTAAAATTACGTAATGAAAAAACTTTGTTGTTGGGTTGTTTGAAATTATATGAAATTAGTTCAAATATTAAATAGGAACAAGTTACGTGTACATCAGAATACAATCCAAGTAAGTATACTTTCTTGGTAATCTAGAAAAATATAGGAATGAAGAATTTAAGCTTATGGCTTTCAAGTTTCAATCATTATTTCAATATATGTGTTTTTCTTTTAAGTAAAGGGTCTTAAAGTCTTTAAATATGAAATGATTTATTTTCTTCATAATGAGAGTGTACCATCATAATTTGAGAATGCACAATGGATAAACTTTGTTCTTGTTTAATGTTTAAAATTATGTGAAACGTGTATTTCTACTACCCTAGCAACTATGTGTAATGGAATTTAAAAGTCATACTCGCTCGCACGCACTACTTATATTTTGCAAGGGAAGGGCTATTGTATACTTAGTGTATTTATACATTCTAGTCGTTCGTTGACCAATCAATGATTAATCTTTTATTTCAATAAAATAAACAAATTTTATTTTTTTGTAACTTGGACTTTTTAATAATATTTTTTTAATTATATTGACTTACATTTTTTTTATAAATGGTGTTATACTTTTCAATTACAAGTGACTTACATTTTTCAATAATATTTTAAGTTATATTGATTTACATTTTTTTGGTAATATTATATTGCACATTTTAATTATATGGTGTTGCACTTTTCAATTGTAGTGTCTTACACTTTACAATAATATTTTTTTTATAGTGAGTTACATTTTTTAGTAATATTGTGTTGCACTTTTCAATTATAAAATTGTAATACTGACTTGCACTTTTTAATAATATTGTGTTGCACTTTTCAGTTATAATAACTTACACTTTTTATTAAGGGAAAATATCACTTTTACTCACTGAACTTCACCACTTTTCACTTTTGGTCACCCACATTTAATCACTATCTTATTAAGGGAAAATATCACTTTTAGTCACTAAACTTTACCACTTTTCACTTTTGGTCACCCACATTTAATCACTATCAAAATTGGTCACTCGATTATTCTTTTCTATCAATTTTGATGTTGTTGTTTAATTCATAACGGATTGACTAACGGAAAAAAAGTTTTGAGCGCCAACTTTTGTTTTACTTCATTTTCCCTCTTTTAATTCCTAAACCCCAAACTCAAAAAAATCCCCCAAACTCAACCCAATTTTTTTTAATTTTTACTGAATTTATCTTCAATTAATATTACTATGTAGTTAAGAAATACAAGATCCACAAATATAACAATTTTAGAGAGTTCTTTACCATTAATCTTCACCACAAATCTTCATTATACAAATTCAATATTGAAAGTGTGTGTGCGTGTTTATCAGAGGTGTTGCCTTAAAGATGATGGAACAACGAAGACAACAATTAGAGCAGCGGAAATTAAAAACACGAAACAGCAGAGTATTCAAAACTTTGTATAGACTATAAATAAGTCTATACTGTTTCACTAAAAATATTATTAGTAAAACAAGAACCAAAAACCTCTTCGAGGTACGGCAGTGCCAATTATACGGTATTGACAACCTTACGAATCTAGAATAACTTTTATGGAACAACTCCTCAATTCGGTCTATACATAAACCTTCTAGATTCAAAACTAATGTGCTAGATTAATTGATAGAGTTTACAACTAATCTATCACACGCAGAGAGATGAAACAATGATATTCTTAAAACTAAATACACAACGTGCACTCGATAGCTTTAGTCTTGGTGAGCTTTTCTTCTCTCTGTAATTTGCGTTGAAGGCAGCCTCTATTTATAGATAATTCTGCAGCCTTCAACTCCCATAGATTGCATGATCTATGTAACTCCTCTTATCTCCTAAAAATAAGGAAACTTCCAAGTTAATCTCAACTTCCATAATTGTAGGTTTTTTCTCACTCCTTATGCAACTGCCAGTTCTGGAACCGTCCAGCCCTGTAACTGCATAAAAGGAACATTACGAACAACATAGAAAAATCGGAGTTAGCGTTTAGGAGAAAGGGCGAATTATGATGTTGCCCAAAGTGATGGAACATTTTGTTCATCACCGGTACAACATCAACAATCTCCCCCAATTTGGCCTTTCTACTACAACACTTCTGATGTTAAACATACAGAACTGTTCAAAGTAAAAATATACAAAGTTTACATCAAGTGAATGACATAAAACTGTAATAGCCAATTGTAGGTGACAAGTCTTGCTCTAAACACTAAAACAATGTGTTTAGATTAAAAACTGAAATAAATAACAACAAAAAAATCCTAAAGAATAATAAGGAAATCCTAATAAACTGAAATATAAAAAATACGGAAATAAAATTGCTTTCAAACAGAAATAAAACTAACATAATTAAACATTAAGCATTACAACAAGGAGGAAAAACTATAAAGGTGCATTGAGGGCAAGGATTGGGCCGAAATGATATCAGTTGCATCTTCATGTAGTCTGCACGTACTCCCCCTCAACACAAGTTCTCCCCCTGTCTTCATGCTTCAATCAAATGTCTCCATAAAGAGTATGGAGGTCTTCATCGTCTTGATTTTGAACTTGTTGAACTGCATCGACATTTTCATCTACGGTATGAACTGTATCAGTATTTGGTTGATTAGCAACTGGAACGTCATCAACATCAGTTGCTCTAGGAATTGATCCATCACCAGCATTAGGAACATTATCACCACCAGTAACATCAGCATCAGCTACTCCCCCTGTTGGAGTAGAAAGCAAGTATTGCCAAGATTGCTTCTGTATAAGCATGTCTTCCACCGTGCTTTGAAGATTAGTGATCGTGGTTTGGATGGAGTCAATCTGCTTTTGTATGTACGTAGGAGATAAGTGCACTGAAGTAATAGGACCTGCATAAGAATTGTGTTGTGAAGATGATGGGTCATCTTCAGGAACATTTTGCTGGCCAGGAAGTGGTATATCACGCACTCGGTTTCCTGTCTTCAGTTGATGCGAGATGGTGTAGTGAGGTACATAACCACTGATTACCTCATGTTCTGGTCGAACAAACTCTTTGTCTTGAAGGAACTTGTAGATCAGACAAGGATAAGGAAGAAGTCCCTTTCCTTTCAGATTACGTCCATACGACATCATGTTGTCAAAGATAGTTTGACCAAGATTAAACTGTTTGAGGTGCCCTATCTTATATAAGAGGATGGCTTGATCTAGAGTAAGGGTAGTGTTGTTTGTGGTAGGTAGCCAATTGTAACACACCAGCTTATGTAACACAGAATACAAGCTAGTTAAACGGGAGGCTAAAAGTTTGTGTTTCCATTTTTTTTTTTACTCTACCCCCGGTGATAACTGAAATAACCTCATTGTGATCAGACACAACAGGATCATCCATAGCTCTAGTCTTGAGCATAGTGTTTATAAGTCTAGGAGTGATAGCAATAGTGTTTCCACGGAACCACACATTTCCATACCTAGGAGACTCTACTCTTGAGGTAAACTTGCTTATATTAGCATAAAATTCATAAATCCACTCAACATAATATGGGCATGCAAACAGTAGAGAATGTAACAAGGATCTCTCTTCTAAAAATCCTATCATGTTAACCTCTTCAAAGTCTGAAATTTTGATTACCCTTTTACTAGCAATCAACCGTGTTCGAATTGTCCTATATCTTTCACTGTTTTGATCATTTCTAAGTTCTTCTTCATCATCCGAACTAAATAAGGGGTCAGATTGTACCTCATTGTCACTGTCACCATCCTCATCAGAAGGTCCAGAGGATGATGGTGGTGACGAACTTTCGGATGTTGCCATCGGAGAGGCAACATTTTCGGACTCAGCGACATTGTTATGATCATCAGTGTTTCCTTCCATTTGGACATCATTCGGAATTGTATCCTCATCAGCCGGATTGAATTGATCATCAGAAGAGGCTTTCTCAGCAGGGGAATCAGATTCTGAATCAGTCACATGCACTGGATTTGAATAGCCACCATCAGTATGCACCTTCTTTGCTTTCCCAGTATAGTCCACCTTCTTTCCAAGAGTTCTTTGTGATTTTCTTCGACTCCCTCACTTTCGAATTGGGGTGTTCTTTCTTTTACGGTGAACTCTTTGAAATCTAGAAGCAAGTGTTTCATCCGAGGATGAAGAGGAAGGTTTAACATTTTTACCTTTGGAAGAATCTGGAGAAAGAGTGGATTTGAACATTGCATTGTCAAGCTCTTCATCTCCAAGGACTATCACAGGATATATTGTCTTTTTACTGAGTGATTCAAAAGCTTGTTGCAGAACTTCGAACGGAGTGCCCAGGGGAAAGAAGCTGTGCATCGGAAAGGTTTGAAGAGTGTCATCTTCAGGAGACCCGTCATTCAGAGGCACACTCCCTGTTTCTGGTGGAGCACTTGAAGATTCTAGTACAGAAATGGATTTTGACGCTTGAGCAATTTCTGTGCGAATATCCAGAGGTCCAAAGTCCATGGATGGGGTAATTTCAGAAGTTTCGGTGGATGGAATTTCTGGAGCTTTTGGTGTTTCAGAAACAGAGTTTTGCATTGTGGGAATTTGAATTTCAATTGACCCGATCGTAATAGTGGGTGAGTCGGGTTCAGTTGATGCAATATTTTCTGAAACGTTTGGAGTGGACGTCATAGATGCTAGTAGGTTAAGGTTTGTTGGAGAGATGGAAGAGGAAGGAGGGTTTGAGCTCGGTTTTGGTGAAGAAGATGACTTTTCCATCTATAAAAGCCTGCAACAATCAAATCAGAAGTTTAAAAGCCTTTACAAGAAATCTTAATGAATATTGTAGGCTAGTAATAATTTAACCCTATTTTGTAGTTTTGGAACTACAAATATACCTTTTAATTCCTTGTGCCAATAAGTTAATGATGCAATATATAAGATGAGTAGACATTCATTTTGATCGAGAGTCTTATATAGAGATAGAGATTGATCGGAAGTAATTTCACAGAAGTGGATGTGAATAGTGGAATAGTGGAATAGTGGGAGATAACTTCTGCCATGAATGATCGTGTGAAGTTTGTGGGAGAAAAACAAGGATAAAATAAACTGCCCAAATTTAAATAAAATAAATAAAATACAGAAAATGCAATAAATATCTAGAATTAAATGCTGACCTGGAAATAAATCAAATAAATAAATCTGAAAAATTAATCTAATATTCAGAAAATAAATAATCCATAAAGGTAACTGAAATTCGAACCATTTTAATGTCGCTCATAATGTTGGCCCACATACATCTCAACACTGTTTTTACATGAATTTGCTTCATTTGTGTTGCACATATATTTTTTTTTTTTCACAATTTCACATTGATCCATCTTTTGAAAAGAGTGCATCGTAGTAGCGAACTCCGTGCCCCATAGTTACTCAATGGATATATGAATAATTTGATGCATGATTTAATCACCTTTTGAAAAGAGAACATCGTAGTAGTGAGCTCCGTGTCCCATAGTTACTCAGTGATTTTTAAGCATCTAAATTGTGATCCCTTTTTGCATTTAAGAGATGTATGTCCAGAACAGAAATTTTTGCAACAATTTTTTTTCAAGGCTCAAACAACATTTACACAGAAGAATTACTTAAAATCTAACACAGAAAAATATCCAGAAAAATCTAAAAGACCATTCCATATGTTGTCTCAAATGTTTACACATTCGATACAACATTTAGTCAGAATTTTTCAGATAGTGCATAATCCAAGAGATTTTCGAAGGGATGAAAACCTCTTATCATCAAGGGCTTTTGTAAAAATATCAGCTAGTTGTTTCTCAGTAGATATATATTCTAACTTCACAATCTCTTTCTCAACAAGATCTCTAATAAAATTGTGTCTAATACTTATATGCTTTGTCAAAGAATGTTGCACATGATTCTTAGATATATTTATAGCACTAGTATTATCACAAAATACAGTTAGCTTATCATTTTTAATGCCATAGTCATTGAACATTTTTTGCAACCAAAGTAATTGAGTACAACAACTCCCTGCTGCGATGTATTCGGATTCAGCAGTGGATTGAGAAACACAGTTTTGTTTCCTACTGTGCCATGAGATTAAGTTGTTTCCCATATAGAAACAACCACCACTTGTACTCTTTCGATCATCACTATCACCTGCCCAATCTGCATCACTATATCCTGTCAAAGTACAGTTAGTGTCTTTGTTATACCATATGCCCAAATCACATGTGCCTGCAACATATCGTATGATTCTTTTAACAGCATTCATATGTGATTCTTTAGGATTAGATTGATATCTAGCACACAAGCATACACTGAACATGATATCAGGCCTACTAGAGCTTAAATACAGAAGACTTCCGATCATTGATCTGTATAATGTTGGGTCAACATTTTGTCCAACATTATCTTTACTCAGTTTCTGAGTTGATCCCATAGGTGTCTTCATATGTTTAGAATTATCTAAGCCGAATCTTTTCACTAAGCTTTTAGCATACTTGCTTTGAGTAATAAAAATGCCATCTTTATGTTGTTTTATCTGAAGTCCTAGAAAGTAATTTAAATCACCAACCATAGACATTTCAAAAGTAGATGTCATTTCATTCACAAACATTTTAAGCATATGATCACAAGTAGATCCAAACACTATATCATCTACATAGATTTGAGCAATCATAATATCATTATTAGCATGCTTAATAAAAAGAGTTCTATCAGCCTCTCCTCTAACAAATCCAAATTCAATTAGAAAATCAGTTAGTCTTTCATACCATACTCTAGGTGCTTGTTTTAATCCATATAAGGCCTTCTTCAATTTAAATACATGGTCAGGAAATTCAGGATTTTCAAAACCTTTTGGTTGTTCAACATAAGCTTCTTCCATAAGAATTCCATTCAAGAATGCAGCCTTAACATCCATTTGATGCAACTTTATATCAATGAAACATGCAATGGCAAGTAATAATCTTATAGACTCGATTCTAGCTACAGGAGCAAATGTTCATCAAAATCTATACCCTCAACTTGAGTGTAACCTTGAGCTACAAGTCTAGCTTTATTTCTAATGATGTTTCCTATTTCATCAGTTTTGTTTTTAAATATCCACTTAGTTCCTATAACATTGACATTATCAGGTCTAGGAACAAGAGTCCATACATCATTTCTAACAAACTGATTTAATTCTTCATGCATAGCATTTACCCAATTTTCATCATTTAAAGCTTCAACAATATCTTTAGGCTCAATCATAGAATGATAACACTCATGAGTTACCTTGTTGCACATGGATGACATGCATATAGACCTTACCACATCTTTTGAATTGATACCCATTCTTCTTCTTGTTTGAACACCTGTAAACTGTTCACCTATGATCTGGTCTTGAGGATGATTCCTAAGTATTCTGGTAGATGGTGTTTTCTGATATTCATAGATACTTTCTGGTGATTCTGACTTTTCCGAAGTTGTTTGAACGGGTGTTGCATCATCTGGATCAACACTTTGATTTTGATCAGAATTCTCAGAATCTTTTGAAATTTCAACTAAATCAGATACATCATCTTCAATGTTTTGACCTGTAAGACTAGCATCATCATCAAATACCACATTTACAGATTCTTGCACAGTATTAGTCCTTAGATTATAAATTCTATAGGCTTTGCTATTTCTAGAATAACCTAAAAAGAATCCCTTGTCACTTTTTGAATCAAACTTATGCAATTGATCTCTATCATTCAATATATAGCAAACACATCCAAACACATGAAAATATTTCAAATTTGGTTTTTTCCTATTTAGAATTTCATATGGAGATTCATTTGAGTTTGCTCGAATATAATCTCTATTAGAAATATGACATGTAGTGTTCAATGCTTCAGCCCAAAATCTTTTAGAATGTTGTTTGGATAAAAGCATAACTCTAACCATTTCTTGAAGAGTTCTATTCTTCCTTTCAGCAATACCATTTTGTTGTGGAGTTTTAGGTGAAGAAAACTCTTGCATGATACCCTTACTTTCACAAAATTCAGAAAACGAACTATTTTCGAACTCTCTTTCGTGATCAGACCTAATTCTGCATACTTTAGAGTTAAAAACAGTTTTGAATCTTTTATAAAGAATTTTGAAGATAGAAAAAGTTTCAGATTTTTCTTTTAGAAATTCAATCCAAGTGTATCTTGAGTAATCATCAACCACATCCAATGAATATCTCTTACCACCTATACTCTCGGTCTCCATTGGACCCATCAAATCCATATGCAGCAGTTCAAAGCAGTGTTTTGTTGAGCAATGTCCCAACATTTTGTGAGACACCCTAACCTGCTTACCTTTTTGGCATGGGCCACAAATCTTAGTATTTCCAAACTGAAGTTTAGGTAAACCTGTAACAGCTCCTAATCTAATCAGTTGTTGAATTTGTTTATAATTAGCGTGACCAAGTTTGTTATGCCAAAGAGTATTTTCATCAATTTTAACATTATTGCATATTTCTTTTGATTCAATCAAATAACAATTATCAACTAATCTTGTTCCTGTCATAACACAGTTAGAATTTTTGTCCAGAACATAGCAAGAATTCTTATCAAATTTAACATGTAGATCATCATCACATAATTGACTAATACTAATCAAGTTTGCAAGTAACCCATCAACATGTAAAACATTTGATAATTTAGGAAAACCAGATACATTCAATGTTCATTTTCCAATAATTCTACCTTTAGAACCACCTCCATAGGTAACATTTCCACCATCATAAGCCTTATAATCAGAAAGATAGTTAATTTGCCCTGTCATGTGTCTACTACAGCCACTATCAAAGTACCATAAACCAGGAATACAGGCTTTCAAAGACATATGCACAACATTACACACAATATCAGATTTAGAAACAGAAGCGTTTTGTGCAGAATGTTGTTCAGCATATTGAGTCATTTTAGACAACATTTTGGCAGTTTTCTTATCTTTCATTCTTTTGAAACATTATGATCGTGTATGTCCATTTTTTAAGCAGTAACAACATGTATTTCCTTTATCAACAGAAACTTGTGCTTTAGCAGAGGTATTAGAATCATTTTTAGCTTCAGCTTTTACAAACACAATAGGCATTTTAGCATTTGAAGGTTTAGAAGACATACCATTATATCCAAGTCCATTTTTTCCTGGATTACCTATCGTTAACGCATGATTCAGCTTTGTCCTTCCTTCTGAAAATTTCTTTAAGTTTAATGTAGATTCCTTCAACTTTTCATTTAGCTTACAGATCTCCAAGTCCTTTTTAGTTAAGATACTTTCTAACTTTGTTAAAGAATCTCTTAAATCAGAATTTTCTATAGTCATAGACTTTAGAGTTCGATTTAATTTTTCAATTTCAGAAACTATATGACTTTTGAAATTATCATTAATTAAAGGTTTATCATATGAGTATTTTCTGAAATCCAAAATAGAAACATCCAACCTATCTTTAAGTTTTGAAATCTCATGATCTTTCTTTGTAAGCATAGATTCTAGTTTAGAAACAGTTTTATGAAGATCATCAATTTCTGTAACACTTCTGGATAAGTTCCTGTCGCTTGAAGTACCTGTCTCAAAAATTGAACTTGCAAAACAGTTAGATTCTGGACTGACATTACTTGGTGATGTCTGAAATGTAGGCACATTTAGCTCATCATCTTAATAATCATCATCCAAATCATCAATAAACGTATCATCAAAATCAATTCTGCCAGAAAAAGCACGTTCTACATCATCTTCAATTTCATCATCAAATTCATCACTCATAGTAGCACTGAAATTCAATTTTCTTTTTAGTAAAGTGTTTGCACATTCATTAGCATAATGACCAAAACCAGAACAGGCATCACACTTGACTTTCTTTCTAAATTCAGCATCATTTTTGAATTTGCTACTCCTATCAATTTGCCTAGATTGATTAAAAGTATTTTTCCTAACAGGCAATTGTTGAGTGTTATTAATCTGAACCTTAGGTTGAATACTGTCTTTAAACTTGTTTGACCTATTTTTCAAGAATGATTTGAATTGTTTAGTGATTAAGGCCATGTTGTCAGGATTGTTGATACATTCCTCGAAAACATCATCATCGTCAGTTTTAATTTCAGTAATATACGAAGATTTATCAGTACTGGATGAAGCATTACCTTTAAAAACTAAAACTTTCTTATCACTTTCATCATTCTTTTCAGTAAAGTTCATCTCATAGGTTTTCAATATTCCAATTAATTCATTTTGGCTTAGAACATCAGTGTCCTTAGCTTCTTCAATAGCACATATCTTAGGATCAAAACGTTTAGGGACAGATCTAAGAATTTTATGAACTAACCTTGTATTGGATATTGGATCACCAAGTGAATGAGCTTCGTTTGCAATTTCAGTCAACCTTTCGTTGTAGGCAGAAATGGTTTCATCTTCTTTCATCCTTAGATTCTCGAATTTGGTTCCAAGCATACGTAGTCTCGTCCTTCGTACGCTATCCAATCCTTCACAATGTTCTTGCAATCGATCCCACGCTTCCTTCGAGGATATGCAATTTGAAATGATCTTGAACATTGATACATCAGTCGAGGTAAAGATTGCATTCAACGCCTTTGAATTATAGCTTGCAGCCGTGATTTCATCATTGGTCCAATCAAGTTCTCTCTTGACTCGTGACTCGTTGTCATCATCCGCCGTAGTTCGTGGTTGAGTCCAACCAGCAAGAACACTCCTCCATGCTCGTTCATCAATGGATTTGATGTACATACGCATTTTAGGTTTCCAAAAAGCATAGTTAGTACCGTCTAGAATGGGAGGTTTAAGTGCGGGTGAAAGTGGATACTCCATTGTAAAAACACACTCTAAGCAGAATCTCTACTTAGTGTATCAAGTAGTTGGCTCTGATACCAACTGAAAGTGTGTGTGCGTGTTTATCAGAGGTGTTGCCTTAAAGATGATGGAACAACGAAGACAACAATTAGAGCAGCGGAAATTAAAAACACGAAACAACAGAGTATTCAAAACTTTGTATAGACTATAAATAAGTCTATACTGTTTCACTAAAAATATTATTAGTAAAACAAGAACCAAAAACCTCTTCGAGGTACGGCAGTGCCAATTATACGGTATTGACAACCTTACGAATCTAGAATAACTTTTATGGAACAACTCCTCAATTCGGTCTATACATAAACCTTCTAGATTCAAAACTAATGTGCTAGATTAATTGTTAGAGTTTACAACTAATCTATCACACGCAGAGAGATGAAACAATGATATTCTTAAAACTAAATACACAACGTGCACTCGATAGCTTTAGTCTTGGTGAGCTTTTCTTCTCTCTGTAATTTGCGTTGAAGGCAGCCTCTATTTATAAATAATTCTGCAGCCTTCAACTCCCATAGATTGCATGATCTATGTAACTCCTCTTATCTCCTAAAAATAAGGAAACTTCCAAGTTAATCTCAACTTCCATGATTGTAGGTTTTTTCTCACTCCTTATGCAACTGCCAGTTCTGGAACCGTCCAGCCCTGTAACTGCATAAAAGGAACATTACGAACAACATAGAAAAATCGGAGTTAGCGTTTAGGAGAAAGGGCGAATTATGATGTTGCCCAAAGTGATGGAACATTTTGTTCATCACCGGTACAACATCAACAAATATGAAAACCAGTAATTGAAATATTATTAAAAAAAATCTGAAAAAACAGAGTACAAAAAGTCTGAATAATTTTCATCAACTATAAATACAATAATTATAAACAATCAACTATACACCATAATTATAAAAACAGAGTACATAACAAGTACATGACCACCACAATTTGACTAATTTGGCTTGCCACCCTTATCACTCTCACTTGCTTTTGCTTGCTTGGTCCTTTTGATGAACCCCTGACACTTTTTTCCTATGTAAGTAGCTTGTGGACCTTGATGATTGCACAGCCTATAAAATAAGAAATTAGTCACATAGCAATTACAGTAATTATAAAATGACATTGTAGACAAGACACACTCACCTTTGCTCTGATTTTTTCTTTTCCTACCTTCTGAGTTTTCCATTTTCGGGTTACCCTGTAAAATGAAAAGTAAACCAACAACAATAATGAGATGATAATAAATCAAATCATAATTGAGTTATATGATTATTAACCATTTACTCATAATTCCTGGCTACTCTATAAAAGGTTGGTTGATGAATCACCAAATGTTCTAAAAGAAGTGATTATTAACAACTTACCGATTCTTACCGTACTCGGGGTGCAAAAGCTATTCTTTTAGACATTTCTAGTTCTTAGTACAAACTCAAAATCACGGGGGTTTATGGTTTAGAAATTAAAAGAGAGAAAATGAAGTAAAATAATTGGCGCTCAAAACTTTTTTCTTTAATGACGGATTGAGTAACAACACCATCAAAATTGATAGAAAAGAATAATTGAGTGACCAATTTTGATAGTGATTAAATGTGGGTGACCAAATCTGAAAAGTAGTAAAGTTCAGTGACCACTTTTGATACAACTCACATTCCAACTTATTTAAACAAATCCAAAAAAATACCCTTTATGTGACTTTAAATTAAAAAAATACCCTTATAATTTATAGTAAATAAAAATTCCCGTAAGCTATGACTAAATTTTTTGAAATTAATTTAATTAGGCATATTTTATATGAATGTTTCTTTTTATTATATTGAAATGAAATATATATAAATAAAACTTGATACTATATTCAATATAACTAGGGATATGAAAACATATCACTGAATTTATATTTTTTGTTATTATTGAGTATTAGTGTTTATAAATAAAATAAACGGCTTCAGAAATCATTTATTTTTTAACGGTAACAATTAATTTTAAAAGTTATTAGTTGTGTTTTCATTTAATTTACTCGGACCGTTTAAAAATACACAAAAAATTGTATACAATTGATCTCGGACCGTTTAAAAATACATAAAAATTTGTATGCAATATTGATCAATTACGGTAAATATAGTTTAAAATTCGTGGACTAAACGCGGGTCAATCTTAATTAAAAAAAAAAATTCGCTTCCAAATATTATTTTACATGACCAAAATTTTGCCACTCCAAGGTAAAAAGTGTATTACTACAAGTCCAAATAAAATTTGAACGTTTTTTTTAGACCGAAATTACTAGAATATTTTCTATTCTTCTACTACATAATTAAAACTATGTTACTACAAGACCAAAATTTTATCACTACAAGTTTACAAGGTCAAAAGTGTATTACTACATGTCCAAAAATATTTTGAACACTTAATTTTTTAGGTGAATTTGACGGAATATTTTTAGACATATAGTAATAAACTTTTAACTTTGAAACGCTTTGTAGTAACAATATTTTAGTCACGTTGTAAATCACATGTTTACCATCCACAATTTTTTTGAACAATCCGAACCTGAACTTATGGGCCACAATTTTTTTTAAAAAAATACCTTAATTAAACATATTACATGTGTCAAATGTTTCATATAAGTGATTTTACAATAATATTTGATACAATTGTCGTTCAAAAGTTTTTTTTTTTTTGAAGCCCAATAACAATTTAAATAGTATATGTTGAAGTACAAGTTTGCGTTGATCTATTAATTTTGGAAAGGGCGCGGCTAAAGGCACCCAAGGATCCTATAAGTACACCCACATAAACTTTTTTTTTTATCAATAGGGCATGCAAAATGTCTTTTGTACCCCTCTGCACATTTTTTTAAAAGAAGGACGGATGAGTACACCCATTTCATTTCACCCGATTCATCATTTCACACCATCCCCATCCACCAAACAACAAAAATGAAGGCTCAATTTTTTGGAGGCATTTAGAAATGCCTCAAGCAAAACAGCACTACAGATTACAGAAATAGCAGTACAGATTACAAAAATACATCAAACACTCTAGCTAAAACAACACTTTGGTTCTCTTGATTTGACTAACAATTTTATTACTAATAATTCCAAACAAACTTAAATTTGTACGAAAAAAAAGATGTTCGAATTTTTTTCCAATTTCCAAAACAAACACAGATTGTTCGAAAAAAATTCCAAAACAACCTAAATTTGTCCGGAAAATCCGAAAAAAAAGATCGAACAAAATGTTCGAAATTTTTTCCAAAACAAAACAGATTGTTCGAAAATATTTCCAAAACAAACTCAATAGGTTCGAAAATAAATCACGAACCTCTAAAAACCCTAATTTTTCTAAAAACCCTAAATTTCCTAAAATTCCAAAAAATTAAAAAAAATCCTACCTGGAACGGGCGGCGATGGCGGAGGGAGGAGGGTGGCGGTGCGAGCGGCCGCGTCTCTGGGAGGAGGGCGACGGCGGCCGCGGTAGACAAGGGAGGAGAAGAGACGGCGGTCGCGGCAGACAAGGGAGGAGAAGAGGCGGCGACGTAGGGAGTGAGGGCGGCGCTGTCGCCGCGTGGGAAGGGGAGGCGGAGCTGCGCCGCGTCGACGTTGGGAGAGAGGGCGGCGTTGTCGCGCGTGTTGGGTGGGGAGACGGGGACGGCGACGAGAGGAGGCGGCCGCGAACGGCCGCGAAGGGAGGGAGAGTGTGGGCGTGGGCTGGACCCAGTTGACTCTTAATGTTGGGCTGGACCAACTACACAAGTTATGTCACGGTTATACACACACATAGTTATTATAGACACCCATTCACTAAATACACAACCTGCATAGAAAATTCCAGAATACCATTTCTTCAATAAATTTCAAACACCCACTTCATTTTTCTTCAACACCTTAATTTAGTTTTCTCCCCTTGTCATCAGCTGACATAGGTATACAAGGACTTTGTCATAAGATTAATTTCACTAATGAACTTTATCTTCAAGGTCTTTAAGAGTATTTAATTTTCTACTCTTCTCATCTTGAGAAAGCGCATGTTGTTCCAAATGTGGTATCAAGTGATATACATGCAATTGATTTCAATACTTAGACAAATAAGTTTTATACAAACAATTTATATAACCTATCAGATTACAAATTATTTCTATTTTCTAACACTAGATTATATATATTTTGGCCATTAAAATTTAAACATACAATCTTGATAAACTTAGAATCGTATAATGAATATCCCAATAAGTTATATTGTCATTCATCAATTGATATGTATTTATCAACAAAATGTGTAATTTCACAATAAAAGTATTTTTTTCACAATAAATATAGGTCTACTTCTTTGGATATAAGCACGGGCGGACGTACGTTTCCTTTTAAGTTCGCCCCCCCCCCCCCCCCCCCCCAATATGGGCTAAATAATCTAAGTTCAGCCCACACAAAAATTTTATGGATTAATTATCTTTTGTGAAGTTAATTCCAAGCCGTCAATTACAAATAGTAAGTTTGTTATTTTAATTTATAGAGTATATAGGTATATATTATTTGTTTTATTTTATTGTTTTAATTTTTCTATAAATATTTCATTCATAATTAACTATTAAAATTAACCATTTAATTATATTTAATTTGTTTGAGACTATTATTGATAAAAATAGATAACTTTTATATTAGTACTATAATATTTTTTAAACACGTTTGTAATTAATACATTTAGTAATATTAAATAAATAAATAAAACTTAGTCCCTCACAAAAAAAAAGGTAAGCCTGAAGAGTCTGTCAAGAAATGCATTTTTCAGGCGACGGTGGCGACGACATACAGACTACGGGGTCGCGACCAGATTTGGGGCTTTGGGGTGGTGGTCAAGAGATGCATTTTTTAGGTGACGGTGACGACGACATACGAGCGACGGCCAAATTTGGTGTTTGGGTGGTGGCCTGATTTGAAGCTTTGACGACTATGTTTTTATGAGGAAATGAGAATTAGGTTTAATTTCTAATTTTTTTAATATTTGGGTCAAATAAGCAATAACTAAAGGTTTTAATATCTGGGCCATACAATTAATTATCCAAATTGCCAGAAATTGAATTTACCTAACAATTTGTAGTAAATTATGTAATAAGGAGTATTCAATTTTGAATTTGTAGTAACTTATATAATATTCAAACTCAATTTAGGTTTAAGGTTTATATTTAATACTATATGTAGTATCATTTATTGAATAGTAATTTATGTAATATTTAAATTTAATTTTAATTTATGTTTTAGTAACTTGAATAATATTCGAACTCAATTTAGGTTTAAAGTTTAGGATTTAGTACCATATATATATATATATATATATATATATATATATATATATATATATATATATATATATATATACCATTTAAGTTTAGTAACTTATGTAATATTCATCTCATACTCATCTATTAATACTCATCTATTAAGTTTTATGTATTTAAATTTAATGAATTTTTTATTCAATTTCAATTTAAAATTTGATTTAGTACCTTATGCAATATTTAAATTTTCGATTTAAACTTTAGTAATTTATATGATATTCAATTTATATATTCAAATTTGATGAATGAATGATACAATTTAAGTTTAGTATCTTATGGAATATTCAAATTTAATTTAGGATTTAGGATTTTGTACCTTATTAAATTTAGTATGTTATGGGATATTCAATTTATATATTTAAATTTAGTTAAATTTAATGAATGAATAATTCAATTTAATTTCAATTTAAATTTTGTACCTTATGTAATATTCAAATTTTCGATTTAGAGATTAAGGTTTAGTATGTTACATTATACCCCTCATTACATTTTTTCTTACACATTATTTAGAAAATGTAATATTCAAACTCAATTCAATTTAGAGTTTACATAAGTTACTAAACTCTAAACCCTAAATTGAATTTGAAAATATGGAAGATTCAAACTCAATTCCAATCAATGTTCTAATAATTTATGTAACATTCAATTTAAGTTTTAGTAACTTATGTAAATAACGACTCAATTTAAGTTCAAAGTTTATATGGTACTAAACGAGAAAAAATGGTAACATATTTAGATTGAGTTTAAATATTACATAAGTTACTAAAACTTTTAAATTTAAAATTTAATATTACATAAGTTATTAAAACATAAATTTAAATTCAGTTTGAATATTTGAACACAAAGGGTAAATATATGAACAAAAGGTGTCTTTTTTTGAATTTTTCTCATGAGTATCTTACATGATATTTCTTACACATTGTTTAGAAAATGTAATATTCAAACTCAATTCAATTTAGAGTTTACATAAGTTACTAAACTTTAAACCCTAAATTGAATTTGAAAATAATATGAAAGATTCAAACCCAATTCCAATCAATGTTCCAGTGATTTATGTAACATTCAATTTAGATTTAAGGTTTATTAACTTATGTAATATTTAAATTTAATTTCAATTTATATTTTAGTAACTTATGTAATATTCAAACTCAATTTAATGAATATTTGATTCAATTTAAAATTAAGTTTAGTAACTTAAGCAATATTTAAATTTTCGATTTAAACTTTAGTACTTTATATGATATTAAATTTATATATTTAAATTTGATGAATGAATAATACAATTTAAATTTTAGTTACTTATGTAAATGGCAACTCAATTTTGGTTCAAGGTTTATACATACTAAACATAGTGTAGAGAAAAAATGGTAACATATTTAGATTGTGTTTGAATATTACATAAGTTACTAAAACTTTTAAATTGAAAATTGAATATTACATAAGTTACTAAAACATAAATTTAAATTGAGTTTGAATATATATTACATAGGACGAATATTTGAACACAAATGGTAAATATTTGAACGATGGGTGTCATTTTTTAAATTTTCCAACTCAATTTAGGTTTAATGTTTATGTTTAGTACTATATATATCATTTAAGTTTAGTACTAATTAACTTATGTAATATTCTAACTCAATTTAGGTTTAGGGGGTGTTTACTTTGGGCTTTAGGTGGTTTTAAAAACCGGGTTTTTGAAATTCTAATGAATAGTAATATGAGTGTTTCTTTTGGGTTTTGGAATAGTGAAGGATTTAACTTTATGTCAAATCAAGTTGTAAGATTGAATGAGTTTGTATTATTATATTATTGTTTGATGAGATTATAATTATTAGTTAAGTGTGTAATGATTAAATGTATTATATTATTGTATTATTATATTATTATAGTATTATTATATTATTGTTGAGAAATAATATAATGATTAGAGTAATATTATATAGATATAACTTTATGTCAAATCAATATGTTTGATAGGGGTGGTTTTGAGTGGATTTTGAAAATCTATTTTTAAATTTCGAAGTAAAACGGGTTTTGGATCTTGAAATCAAAAACCTGGTTTTTAAAACCAAAAGTAAACATACCCTTAAGGTTTATATTTAATACTTCCTCCGTCCCATATTTGAAGGCTCAAACCAATTGGACACGGGTTTTAATGAATGAATTGTTTATTAATATTGTGTATGATAAAGTGGGGGTAGTAAAGACTTTTCAACTTTATAAATAGTAATAAAATTACTTTTTAGTGTAATAAAGTAGTGACATTTGTTGTAATATTGTGATGTTTTAAGGAGAGTGTATAAAAGTGTTTTTGCTATTTTAATGTGCCTTCAAGTATGGGACGCCAAAAATGATAAAATGTGCCTTCAAGTATGGGACGAAGGGAGTACTATATATATCATTTAAGTTTAGAAACTTGTTTAATATTTAAGTTTAATTTCAATTTATGTTTTAGTAACTTATGTAATATTCAAACTCAAATTAGATTTAAGGTTTATGTTTAGTATTTGCCCTAAATTGAAACCATAAACCTAAATTGAGTTTGAATGTTTCATAAGTTACTAAAATTGAAATTGAATTTTTTTTTTTAAGTCCAAACTTCATTTATTAATAGCTGCAAATGTCGACCGGTATGCCGTCCATAAAGGATGGAAGATCATACTGAACATGAGGGTTAGGAAAATCCCTAGCAGCTTTAGCTAGTCGATGGGTTTTCTCATTAGCCATACGACGAATAAAAAAAATTGAGCAATAAGAAATAGAAGTCATAACATTTTTGCAAGCAGAATGTAGTCTCCAAGAGTTGACAATAGTGATGTAGTTGAGTTTATAGCATATGTTACGCCCTTCGCATCCACCTCCACATCCACTTGTTCGAAACCCATCTCTTTGATCCACGATAGCGCCTCGAGTAATCCCATTGCTTCTCCCTCGATTATTGAGTAGTTGTCCGGCGCTGTTGATGTACGAAATGCCACAAAGTTACCCCCGTCATCATGTGCTATCGCACCAAAATTGAAATTGAAATTGAATCATTGCACATTCTCAACATGTCACATAAAATCACTATACATTTTAAATAAGGAAAAATATCACATAAGGTACTAAACCCTAAATTGAATTGGAATATCACATAAGTTACTAAACTTAAATTGTATATAAGTTACTAAACATAATGTCATAAACCTTAAACTTAAATTGATTTTGAATATTCTATAAGTTACTAAAAGTTAAATTGAAATTAAATTTGAATAATATTACATAAGTTACATAGGCTTCATTTAGATAAAGGAATTTTGATCGATGAATTTTAAATCCACGATCCAAATCCACCTCACTTGTTTGGATTAAAAAGTAAATGAATTTATTTTAAATATTTAGATTTGTGCCCATCTTTTTTAAGTTAAAATGAAGATAATTTTAAATTCTCACTAAAACCATTTCATTTGAAAATCATGTATTTTTAAATATGTTTATTTGAAATGTCTTTCTTAAATCAAATTCATTCATCCAAACACAACATTAGAGTTTACATAAGTATCTAAACCCTAAATTGAATTTGGATATTAAGAAGGAAGGGGTGTATCAATCAACTGACATAATTAATTACAAAAGAAACTCTCTCTTCCGTCAGAGTACTTGTCTTAGTGTTCAATCTTGCAACGCCTAGTGTTCAACTTTGCAACACTTAGTGTTCAACCTTGCAACACTTAGTGTTCAAATATTTTAGTTTTAGTAACTTAATATAATATTCAAACTCAATTTCAATTTGGGGTTTATAGGGATTTAGAACTTTAGAAAATGTAATATTCAACAATCTATTAATTACAAAAGAAACTCTCTCTTCAGTCACAAATAGGGTGGTAAACGAATCAAATCGAAGCGAATACCACAGTATTCGATTCGTATTCAAAAAAATATTTGAATATTCGTATTCGTTTAATTATTAAATAATAAATTTGATTCAATTTTTTTTAAACAATATTATTCGAGGATTCGAGTCGATTTTTTTTTTTGGTCAGTCAAAAAGATTTCAAATTACCACTTGAGAGTACAAGGGGTACACATACACGAAAACAATATTGCTCTAAATTAGCTTGAAAAATAAACTATAAACAATAAACAAGATTCTAGAATGGTTGTTAAGAACACCAACTAGCCAAAAATGACTTATCCAATTTGCTGTCAATTTTTCAAACACTCAAGTGAGTTATTCCTCCACTGAGATACATTGGTCTCCTTAGTCTTCCAAATTTTGTTCCCAAGCCACATCTACAACCTTAGTTTTATTATTTCCACCATTTTCCCTCTCTCCAGCTTGTCATTGTTGAAGCAAATTATATTTCTTAGTGTCCATATAGACCACGCCACGCTCACCTAGATTGTATTAGTCACTATCTTCTTAATTCCTTGTCCAAGCAGATTCGAAATTGACAGAGCTTATACGGAAGGAGTAGATCTTCTTATAAGCTCTTGAACAATTTACAAAATGATAGAGCTTATACGATGTTTAAATAAACTTAGCCAAAGAGGTTCTTATTATTTTGAATCCAAGTATGCCCGAATAAGATAAAAGACAATAAGAGGAGTCATATGGCACAATTCCAATCCCAATGTCTCTGCAAACATGTTAATAAGAAACTTGTTCTATCATATAATGCAAATGGTCAAATGAACAACAAATTGAAACCTGTAAGTAGGAATGATTTCATCTTCAAATGACTGGACCATAAAAACAGCTCCAAATCAAGATCTCTTGCCCATGTAAACACACACTCGTGAACATCTTCTTAGCACATTCAAGTCATTCAGAATCAGACCCAGAAACATTAAATCTAGCGAAATTTCAAGATTGAGTTTTTAACTACCCCTCAAAATCTATTGAAACATTCAGACAAAATTGAAATCTTGTTCCGATGAATCTAGCTGATTAAAAGAAGAAATTGAAGTGCAAGGAGAGTTTCTAAATAATTTCTTCTTTAATAATTTATTTGGTAACTCAGGATGTCAACAACCCCCAGAAAACCCTAGATCTACGCCGCCATCACGCGAGCGGCACAGATCGGAGAAAACGAGCCCTTGAAATCCTCTTGCTAATTCCACTAAAAAGGCCGGGCCGAGCTTGAAATCCTCTTGAAACGTGAAATGGACGTGGCCCCTTCTGTGCCCGAAAGATCGGGCTTATCCCAGAGAGAGGGCCGAGCGCAGATTGGCGATGGCCGTAACTGAAAGCTTCTTTCTGGGGGTTCTGATGGAGCCCGTGGAGAAAGAATGTTGTAGTGGGAATCTTTTGAAGTGGTCCGAATTCGAGGAATCCGAGGTCAGGATTTCTTCCATGTCATCGTCTTCTTGTTCATCGTCGCCGAATTTATACGGTGATTGCCCTCATGTCTGTGAATGGATTTGTGATGGAATTGTGTGTTGTAGAAATAAACAGAGGATGGAAGTTGTTGAGAGAAGAAAGGTAAACAGTACTACAGTCGTCTGCAGAATATAAAGTGGACAAGATGAGTGGATAAGATGAGGGGTAAAAGGGACAATTGATATAGGAATTGTGGGTAGGTTGCCCGCCAAAAAGTCAATGGGAGTGGGTTGCAACAAATATGAGTAACTGGGAGTCAGTAGTAAATAAACTCAAAAAAAAAAAAAAAATTGATGAAGAAAATATAATTAAACAATTTAATTTGTTATTTTTTTTAATTTTACATCACATTAAACAAAATAAATAAATAAAATATTTATTGTTCAAAAATTTATGTATTCATTTTTTTTTGTAATATATATATAATCTAATACTCCCTCCTATTTTAATGTAAATATAATATAAATAAATATTATAATATGTATTAATTAATGTTTTGGATCATTAAAAAAAATTGGCTCCCCCTAACTTTAACTTTGAGTTCTGGGTCCGCCCCTGAATATAAGAAACATGGACATCGTTAAAATGAGCTAAAAGGAGCCTACAAGCATGAATGTAGCCTCTAAAAGCTGAGTTATAGACTTCTCCTGAATGTATTGCATTGACGACGATCTTTGCATCCCCTCAACTCTGCATGCATTCATTCAACTATGATAATGCTTCGAAAAATCTCATGGACTCTCCAACTTTTACATGCAAGCAATCTTGGATTACCCTCTAGCGCCTCCCCAAAATAGTTCCATTTGATTCTCGGATCACTAAGCCCAAGCCCGCCTGGTTGCTGCTTCAATTCGACGTCAGTTTTTTATTCCTATTTTTCTTTCATTCAATAGTGGGAGGTTAGAGCACCACTACCTAGGCTTTAGGTCCTGAGTTCGAGTCATATAGAGAGGAAAAAAGGGATGAGTATTTAACTTCCATAAAAAAAAATAGTGGGAGACCCGGTCCTAATGTTAGGCCAACGAGGCGATCGATTCAGGCCCAGGAATATTTTAATTTTTTAGGGACCCATGTTTTAAGATATTTTTTATAATATATATATATATATAGTGAAGGGGGAGGAAAAATTAGAAGAAAAAAGTCTCAACAAATGCCTATATATCATTTAAATTTTTGTCCAATTTAAGTTAAAAATTTGAGATTTCGAGCAAATATTCCAATTTACATCCTTTAAATTTGAAAATTAAAAAAATAACATTAAAATTTTTCTTAAAATTTCATTAAAATTAAAAATTATTCGTATAAAAAATAAAAAAATTATAAAATTGTCTATATAAAAAAAATCTCATTAAAATGTCAAAAAATTAAATTACATTAAAAATCTGTAAAATCTCTTAAAATTAATTAAATAAGTTAAAATCTTAAAAAATCTATTAGTTAAAAATTAAAAAATCAAAAACGTGTAAAAAAAATCTATATTGTTAACCCTTTAAAACTTATATATTGTTAGTCTTTTAAAATTTGTTTTACATTATATTTTATAAGTTAGTTTAAAATAAAAAATATGAAGAGACGGAGCCCTTTTTTAAAGTTCGATTCAGGCCCAGATATTCCTAGGACCGATCCTGAATAGTGGACATGACAAAAATCCACTTATTAAATAAAAATAATGTAGTAGTCTAAATGAGTAAATGGTACTCTATAACTTAAATTATAAAATAAATGAATCGTCCAAATTCACAAAATCAATTCATTATAGTGCACTGCACCTTTTGTTTAAACGGCAGACAAAAGGTGGCTTACTATGGAAAACGGACAAAGCTTATTAGCATAATCCACAATCTTTGTCTTAATTTGATCCTTATAAAGTGAAATTCATTTTCTGGAATAGTACTATTAAACTTTTGATTAATAAAACATTAATACGACACCGTTTACGTGTAATATGTGGTCAACCACGTAAAAGCTGCCAATTAGATTTATGTCAAATAAAGGTTACTTTGTCCTATTGAATGTTTGTCCTATCCTTTTCTTTATTTAATATTTTTTAATACAAAGTATTTGAGATCTTCTTGTACTCCATAATATTTATAAAGTACATGTAATATTTTAAAAAGCCATGAAAAAAATTAAGTAATATTTTAAAATAGTTTTACCTAAAAAATACTACTCCATAATCTTAAGGGAGGGTATTCAATTGAGATTCTGTTGAATTTTTTTGAATTTTTAAAATTTGGAGGTATTCAATCCGAATTTTTAAAAGTCTTTCAAAATTTTGAGGTATTCAATACGGATTTTAAAAAGTCTTTAGAAATTTTTAGGTATTCAACAATCTATGGATTTTAATACTCTATGGATTTCGTTGGATTCTCCTTAAAAAATATAAATAAATTTCACTATTCAAAATCTCTTCTAAAAAGTAGAGATTTCAATGGATTCTCTTAGAAACTCTGAAAGAGAATAAAGTAGTGTATTTAGAACCACAAAATCCTATACACAGTCTCATAGTTTATAAAATCGAAAAACTGTCCATCTTCCTCAAACTAATCTTCTTGCTCTTTGTCAAACGAAATAAAATCTAACCATGTTCAAGCATCACATATTCTTCACCATCATTATTATTATCGTGAAAATTGTATTTTAAAATTATATTTTTTCTTTAAAATTTATAGTATATCATTATGTTAGCAATATCAAGGTCATCACTCCAATAATCGACGTCAACTCCCCATTACGTGGTCGTCACTCCATAAATGCAATTATTCAATCTTTCTTCATCGTCATGCATCATTAATAAATGTGATTGAGAGAATTTTTGGTATTTTCAAATCACAAGTTCCCATTTCAAACACAAGCAGAGTTAGTACTAGCTTGGACTGGATTACACACCTGTGGAAGAGGAAAATTTGGAATTGCTTTCTCAAAGCCCTAATGCATTGAGAACCAGTATGGCTAATAATAATGAAGATATATTTTTGATATTTTTTCTAAATAATTTAGATAATTTTTTTTATATACAAGTGTGTTCGATATACGTTTGCATCAATAGTTTTAGGGGCGTAATTTATGGAAATTCATTTAAATAAATAAAAAAAATGTGTATTTCAAAATCATGTCAAATCTATGAAAATCCATATAAATCAATAAAAAAGTCAGTCAAACTCTGCATAAAGTCTATGGATTTCACTAACTTTTTAAAGTCCAAAAAAATCAATCAGAATCTCAATTGAATGGGTTGGTCTACTATGGACTCGAGTGCATGTTGTGCACCCTAGTCCATGTTGCACGTAAATGGTGTTGCACTTTTCAATTATTAAATTGTATAATAATATTTTTAGTAATAATTGAAAAGTGCAACACCATTTACCACAAAAAGTGTAAGTCAGTAAACTGAAAAGTGGACATAGACTAGGGTGCACAGCATGCACTCGAGTGCATACTAGACTTTACCCAATTGAATACACCCTCCTAACTCCTAAGTCAATCTGATCACGAATGCACAGCTTGCCCGATTTGCGGTCAGGGCATGGAAACATCAAATCATCTCTTTCTCGAATGCACGGAGACTACAGGAATTTGGCACGAATGTTACAAGTGGATTAATGTCTCCACGCCTATGCAAAACCGAATTCAAGAGAACTTCCTAGGCCACACGGGGATCCTGAAAGGAAACAGGGGACGCAAGAGGGCAGTGGGTATGTGGATATGTATTGTCTGGACAATCTGGAAATGGCGGAATAGGAAGATTTTTGAAGATGCGCCGTGGGACGTTGCGAAGATCACGGACGAGATTAAGGGCCAAATGTGGAGCTGGCTTAATTGCTATGATAAAAGCATTAAGAGCTCCTCCTTTATAGAGTGGCATAAGGAGCCGAGAAGATACCTGGAAGATGAGACTGGGAGCTAAAAACGAGTCCTCTGTTATGGACTGGAAGCATAAACAATTTATCATTTTAGCCTCTGTTTTCTTTTCGTCTTTACTATTATGGGTACGCCTTGTACCAATCTTTTCTGTTGTAATGATGTATCTCTCCTAATTAAATAAAATGATTCTTTGCCTGATAAAAAAAAATAAAAATAGAATCATATAAAATAAAAACCAAATTAATAGAATTAATGTTGTGAAATCGAATTGAACTAAATCGATTAAAATTTTTTTTTGTCTGTTCGAATATTTTCTATAGCTAAATTATTTTCGCCTCTCCTCTTTTTTTTTTTTTAATAAAAAATTAAAAAAATTAGTTTTCTTTATTGCAAATATAAGAATAAATTTGTAGCCCGGCCCTCCTCTTAAACTTGAATCCTCAGTGTTTTTATTTTTATCTCATATCTATTTAAAAAATATACAAAAAAATGCACACAAATAAAATAAAATAAAATAAATGCTAAGAATGACACAAATAGTTACGAATGTAAATGTCCACTTAATATATTCAAAACCATACTTAAAATAAATAAATAGTTACAAATGTAAATGTCCAATTAATTTTTTTCTTCAATTCTTTATCTCACACATCTTTTTTTTTTTTAAAATACAAAATTGCACACAAATCAAATATAAAAAATAAATGCTAAGAATGACACAGATAGTTACGAATGTAAATGTCCAATTAACAATTTGCATTTATTTTTCCAATTTAGAGTTCTTTCACAAAAACAAACAATTTTAAAGAAATCAACGAGACCACCCGTGATTATGAGTTCTTTAAATATCACATCATATTTTCATATATTCAAAATAATACTAGTATGTATTAATTAGATCACATAAATAATAATATGTGATTTCATATTTTTAATTTCCATTACATTTTCTAAAAATATATATTCACCATTTGCGGTTGCACGTATTCTTGTAACATAAAAAAAAAATCTTAATTTTTTATCAATTAGATCACATAAATAATAATTTGTGACTTCATATTTTTAATTTCCATTATACTCCGATCCTATTTCCTAAAAATATCTCTTCCCCGTTTGCGGTCACGTATTTCTGTAACATAAAAAATAAAATAAAAAAATCATATTTTTTTTGTCAATTAGATCACATAAATAATAATTTGTGACTTCATATTTTTAATTTCCATTACATTTCCTAAAAAATACATCTTCACCGTTTGCGTATTTTTGTAACATAAAGAAATCATTTTTTGTTGTTAATTATATCACATAAATAATAATTTGTGACTTTATATTTTTTATTTCTATTACATTTCTTAAAAATATATCTTTCCCTTTATTTTTGTAACATAAAAAAAAATTAAACTTATTCGATATGTCCAATCTAAGTGTCTTATTTACTATTTTTACACTTCTAATATTAAATAGATAGTGAAGTATTGAGGTAAAGAGAGGTAGTAAAAAAAAAATCTAAAGATCGAGGGATAAATGATTAAAAAAACGAAGAGATAGTGGAATGTTGAAAAAAATGGAAATAGGTAATTTAGTGTAAAATGTCTTAAATAGTAAAATGAGACACTTAACCTATACCAACGAGTATTTGATGGTGTACATTATAAATTTTATATGTAATTTATATGTGTGGTTTCAAGTAAAGTGCCCATCACTCCATTGTGTCATATGTATTTAATTTGTGTATCATAAAATATATATCATTCCATCTTATGTTGGTATATATATTATATATATAATGATAAAGTGATCATATATATACATTATTAATAATACATGCATATAAGTTTGAACTAAATAACAAAATTAGTGACTAGACAATAACTAAAACTTTTGGAACCATATTGAGCCAGAGACAAAAGAACGAGGCACCAACACTATTCCTCTCTTTCATTTGAGAGTGTCATAAGTGTGCATTTTTTTTTTTTATTTACTTATTGAGTTATATTAAGGATTTAGATATAAATATATGAATTTCCATATCTTGTAAAAAGACAAAACAATCTTGTCATTTGCCTACACGATTTCGCAATATGAAATTGCTTAATCTTAAATTTTGTCAACCTGCATGTGTATATAAAGGGCATCTTCAAGCTTAAATTGATATCCCACATTGCATACCACAAATCATTTTTCCAACTTACCAAAATGTTGTGTGTGAGTACACGATTTCTTCTTTTTGTAATGGTGGTATCATCATTGTACGTAGTAAGTTCGGGCTTACGTCCTGGTCCTAAAATCTTTATAGATAAAAAAATGACTGCTAAGGCACATTTGATGTTGCGACAATTCGGATTTGACGGACCTAAATTGGAATATTATCGAAGAAGAGCGATGTTGGATGTTGGTACAATGAGAGCTGCACCGGGAGGGCCAGATCCTCAACACCATTCCAAATCTCCAGGATTATCATAAGTAAATAACCATTTCAATGATTTCATAGCCTTATATATAATTGGCTAGGATTAATGTTAAATTGGCAAGTTTGGTTGAACCAAATTTGAATTTTGATGGTATTAATGACACATATTCTATGTAACCAAATGTGTACGCTTAATTTTAAATGTTGCAATTAGAATTTTGAATTGTCTATCGTGTTCCCAATATTAAAAAATGATGCTCCAAAGTTTTACTTTGGAGGTATAAGTTCTATCATTTGGAAATTATTTTGATAAAACGTCATTTAATGGTGTAAAATTATATGATGCTAAAAAAAATATTTATTTATATACGAATAAGTGAATATTAACCAATGACAGTGACAATTATACATCTCTGTTGCAAAAATCCGCCTAGGCGTCCTTTTTTTTTGTTTTTGTTTAAAATTTCGATTTAGACAATTGTGCACAGTTTTTCAAGGAAATAAGAGAATCTAAGTAATACTCATGGCTTTGCCATGATGTACAATGTTTTTTTTTTCAAATTATTTCGATTAATGGGTGAAAATTGTTTTTATATAAAAAAAATAAAATAATAATATAAAAAAATCTAGGCGGTCGCCTAGGCGCTAGACGGTGCAAACCCGCTTGATTATTGATTTACGACTGCTACAACCAATGACAGACCCATAAAATTTTGATTGAGGGGCCCGATTAACATTAGTATAAAGATAAAACATTTTGTACTATTAATTATACTCATTAAAATTGTCCATACATCTCATTAAATTAAATTGATTGAACAAGTTGTCTTTCATTTTTGGGTTAATTGCAATTTAAATCACCACCTTTCATTTAATTGCAATTTAATCTAAACTTTTGAATAATTGCAAAAAAAAATCACCACCTTTCAATATTGTTGCAATTTTGACTTCTAGACAATTTCATTTGTGCCCAAAGTTGACGTTTCGAGATTAAATCGAAATAAAAAACAATGTTGTTTCATTAAGGAGGTGTCACATCAGCTAACCACGTTAGATTTTAGCACAAATGAAACTATTAAGAAGTTTAAATTGCAACAATATTGAAAGGTGATGATTTTTTTTGCAATTATTCAAAGGTTTAGATTAAATTGCAATCTAGAGAAAGGTGGTGATTTAATTTGCAATTAACCCTTCATTTTTTTAGTGTCTCGGTATTCGGTTCTAGAATCGACTAATTTGTGGGACCAATCTCATCGTTCACTTGAGGGAGCTCCGTTTAAAGTCAGAGTTTTGTGTTTCGTATGAACTCGACCCCTTAAAAAATTGTTTGCATCTTAGGAGTTTCGAAATTTGACTTTCTTTATGTTTTGATAGAAGTTCATACACCCTCAATCCCATCTTAACCGACTCACTTTTAATTTAAGAGAATTGAATTTAGTGGGAGTGTAAGATCAAATAAGGGAAAAGTATTTTGGGTGATTTGGTGGTTTTAAAAATAAAATAAAACTGTAAGAGTATTAATTTTGTGGATTATTTCTATATTAGAAATTTTTCAGTAATCTTGAAACGTCTTAATAAAAAGAATTAATTATAAAAAATATAAGGAATTAATTATATATATATATATATGTGTTAAATTACTAAAAAAATCTTACTAAATTTCTAAAATTTAGGGGGGACCCACTGCCCCTTTGGACCTAACGTAGGTTCGTCACTGGCTACACCCTTGTTATACATATAGTAAAAACATATGGGGATGTTTGTTTTGGAATTCGAAATCCGGATTTGGAATGTGATTTGATTCAGGATTTTAAAATTCCACCTTATAACCCTACAAAAATAATCTCTATAAATATCAACAAACCCTATATAAATACTTATAAAACCTATATTCCTATACTATAAAGTTAAATCATATCCTACATAAATCTCAAAACAAACGCAAAATATAAGTTAAATCATACCCTACATAAATCTCAAAACAAATGCAAAATATAAAAAGCATTAGGATTTTGAAATTCATTAAGGGGGATGTATTCAATTGAGATTCTGTTGGATTTTTTTGGACTTTTAAAATCTGGGGTATTCAATCCGGATTTTTAAAAGTCTTTTAAAATTTTGAGGTATTCAATACGGATTTTAAAAAGTCTTTAGAAATCTTTAGATATTCAACAATCTATGAATTTTAATACTCTATGGATTTCGTTGGATTCTCCTTCAAAAATATAAATAAATTTCACTATTCAAAATCTCTTCTAAAAACTAGAGATTTCAATGGATTCTCTCAGAAGAGTCTTAAAGAGAAGATTTTTTTTTTTTGTTCGTCTAACAAAATTTCAATGTCCATCTTCCTTCCTGCTCTTCTTAACGAAATAAAATCAAGAAACGTAACTATGTTCTTCGATCGATAAGCATCACAGATTCTTCACCACCATTATTATCGTGAAAAAGATTACTCTATATTTCAAAATTATGTTATCTCTTTAAAAATTATAGTATATGGGCACAGTTTGTTGGAATTAATGGGATTGATTGGGTTTTGACACCCTTATCTAATTAATTAATTAGATGGACTAAAACGTTAATTATAAAATAATTGAACGTGACATAGTCGATCTACTCGCGGAGTAGATGAACGTGGTGTATTTAATATCTCAAAACCAAGTTAAGGTGAGTGAGAAATTAATTGTTGAAGTTGAGAGTTTCAACTTTGAAGTTTGAGGAAGTGGAAAGTTGTCCCACATAGGAAACCTACAATACATTTATGATGTTTAAAGGCATTGAAGTTCAACTATGTATAAGAGGTACACTCCTCTAAGAGCCACACGCGCGCCCGCCCGTCCGGCCGGCTCGGCTCGGCTTCGGATTTGACAATTAGTCTTTGGGGCCCACCTATCTTTTTGCAGACCCAAAAACTCTGAAAGCCCAACTGTTTTCGTGATTTAGTCTTCAAGACTTATCCACATACGAGATATTTTCGTGATATTCCCACGATTTTCTCAACGACCTCCTAGGGTTTCTTCTGCCTATAAATACAGACTCTTCCCTCATTCCAAACTTACGCTGAAATTCGTCCCTCTCTCTCTCTACTCTCCTCTCGTCCCTACGCAGTGTATTGAGCTCCCGTAAGCCTTACACTGTTCTTTCTTGTGCCGGATTTATATCTGAGAGTGTTCAGTTCGTACTAAGTACGTTCGCCGAAGCTTCTTATACAGTGGTGCTACCGTGTAAGAAGTAAAAGTCGTTTTACCTTTGGGAACGGAACGCCATACCAGTCGAGCACTACCTGGGCGTATTCTGTTCTGCGGGAAAAGGGTTTTCCCTTGACTCGACTTGTGTGTTATCTGACTCTTCGATATTGCAGTATACCCCACCCATCAGGCGTATAGTTTCCAACAATCGCAGAACAGAATATTGATTATTTGATTTCGAACTTAATTAACTAAAATTATTTCGGACTTAATTAATTTACTACTGCAATGTCGAAGACGAATGATAACATGGATGTTGACCCCACTAATACTGAGGACGTGCATGGTACTGAGAATATTGGCATCGATGCCAGTAAGGAAACGTCTCCTGATCGATCTGTTTCACACAGTTCTGATATAGGAAAACAGAATGAACATGCTGAAAGGGTTAGAAACAGAAGTGATCTGTTTGCTCCCTTTTCTCCTTTCAACAATCCCATGAGGGATAAGACGTTTACCTTCTCTGCACCTGGGCCGAGGCCAATGGTTGTACAAGGAGAAAAGCCTGAAAATTTTTCAGGATCTGAATTCAAAAGATGGCAAAGTAAGATGCGATTTTACTTAACCATGCTTGGAATGGATAGGTTTTTTACCGAAACTAAACCTACACAACCTGACTCAAGTGGTAGCCAACAAGAAAGGATCTATTATGATCAGTGGTCTAGTGGTGATTATCTATGCAGAAATCACATAATTGGAGGACTTTCTGATGCCCTCTATAGTGTCTACTGTGACATACAATCTGCAAAGGAACTGTGGGAGTCTTTGGAGAAAAAGTACAGAACTGAAGGTGTTGGACTAAAGAAATTCGTTGTTGTACAACTGTACGATTTTAAGATGGAGGATAACAAATCTGTAGTGGATCAAGTCCAGAAACTACAGATTATTTTCCATAAGATAGTTGTTGAAGATATAGTGTTACCTGATGCATTTCAAGTAGCAACTGTGGCTGAGAAACTACCTTCATCATGGAAGGATTTCAAGTCATATCTAAAGCACAAACGAAAGCTTATGAGCTTGGAGGATCTGATTATCCGTCTCAGGATTGAAGAGGACAATCGAAAGAGAGAAGGCAAGGGACCTGCCCTCCGGATTGAAGCCAAGGCTAACTTGATGGAACAAGAGGGTCCATCAAGGAAAAGAAAGCGTCCCAACGAGTCTGCTGCCAACACAACGAAGATTGTGAAGGGGAAGGGTCCAGCCACAAAGCAGAAATTCACGGGAAATTGCTATAACTGTGGGAAACCAAACCACAGGTCCAGTGAATGTCGTCAACCCCGTCGTGACGATAAAGGAAAGGGCAAGCAGAAAACACAAGATTCTGTGAACCTTACTGATTTGGACATGTCCGCAGTGGTGACGGAGGTCAACTTGGTGGACAATAAGAAAGAGTGGTTCGTGGACACTGGTGCCACCTGCCACGTCTGCTCAGAGAGATCTGCATTCTCAAACTATTCTCCTTCTGATGGGAGAAAGCTTTTCATGGGAAATCAAGCCTCATCTGAAGTGGCTGAAATTGGGTCAGTGGTGCTAAAACTGACATCTGGAAAAGAGCTAACCTTGAAGAACGTGCTGCATGTCCCAGACATCCGGAAGAATCTGATTTCGGGGTCTCTTCTAGTTAGCAATCAATTTAGACTAGTCTTTGAATCTGATAAGATAGTTCTAAGTAAGTTTGGTCACTTTCTCGGGAAGGGTTATCTCGAGAATGGTCTGTTTAAATTAAGCACAATGGTTGTAAGCCCCAAAGGCAAACAAGTTGTTAATGAAATTTCTTCTACTTCTGCTTATATCGTTGAGTGTTCCTCTTTATGGCATTTTAGATTAGGACATGTGAATTTAAAATCCATAAAACGATTAGTAAATCTCGATTTACTTAAAATTGACAATGTTGATACATCCAAACGATGTGAAATATGCACGGAAGCAAAGATGACCAAACTACCGTTTAAAATTGTTGAAAGGAACACTGCCCCTCTAGACTTAATTCACACGGTTGTATGTGATTTAAAGTTTGTACAAACTAGAGGAGGGAAAAAGTATTTTATTACTTTTATAGATGATTGTACATGATTCTGCTACGTTTATCTTTTGAGAAGTAAAGACGAAGCTATAGAAGCTTTTAAACGGTACAAAAATGAAGTAGAGAATCAATTGGACACTCGAATTAAATCAATTCGTAGTGATAGGGGTGGAGAGTACGTAGCTCCGTTTGAACAACTATGTATAGAATCTGGGATTGTACATCAAACTACAGCCCATTACTCACCTCAGTCCAATGGTGTTGCGGAAAGGAAAAATCGAACACTAAAGGAGATGATGAACGCAATGTTAATCAGCTCAGGTCTACCTCAGAACTTTTGGGGGGAAGCCATTCTGTCGGCTAACCACATTCTGAATAAGATCCCTCATAAAACGAAGGATCAAACTCCTTATGAAATATGGAGGAAACGAAAACCTTCATACAAATACCTCAAAGTGTGGGGGTGTTTGGCTAAGGTTGAAGTACCACTTCCTAAACAAGTTAAAATCGGCCCTAAAACAGTTGATTGTATCTTTATAGGATATGCTTCAAACAACTGTGCCTATTGATTTCTGATTCACAAATATGAAATACCGGATATGACAGAAGGCACCATAATTGAGTCAAGGAACGTAGTATTCTTTGAAAACATTTTTCCTCTTAAGGAAAAGGAGGAAGAGAGTTCGAATAAAAGAACTCTTGAAGCAACAGACGACACTGTTAGTCCTTCCACTCAAGAAAGTGAAGAATCGAGACGCAGTAAGAGAGCTAGAATAGATAAAGATTTTGGTTCAGACTTCATTACTTATGTTCTGGAGGAAGACGAACCCAAAACTATCAAGGAAGCTATGGCAAGACCAGATGCACAACTCTGGAAGGAGGCCATAAAAAGTGAATACGAGTCTATTCTGTTAAATCACACATGGGAGTTGGTCGACCTCCCTAAAGGTTGTAAGCCCTTAGGATGCAAGTGGATCCTTAGAAGAAAGTACAAAACAGATGGATCTGTTGACAAGTACAAAGCTCGTCTAGTTGCAAAAGGTTTTAAACAAAAAGAAGGGTATGATTTCTTCGATACATACTCACCAGTGACAAGAATCATCTCCATTCGGGTGTTAGTCGCTATTGCTGCTTTGCACAATCTCGAAATACACCAAATGGACGTTAAGACGACGTTTCTTAATGGTGAGATGGATGCTGAAATATACATGGATCAACCTGAAGGATATGTTGCTCCTGGAAACGAGAAAAAGGTGTGCAAACTCGTTCGATCACTGTATGGACTTAAGCAAGCTCCTAAACAGTGGCACTTGAAATTTGACAATACGATGTTGTCAAATGGGTTTCGAATTAACGAATGTGATAAGTGTGTATACGTGAAAGATACACCAAATGGATTTGTTATCGTATGCTTATATGTCGATGACATGTTAATCATGAGTAACAATCACAATATCATAGTTAATACGAAGAACATGTTAAGTAGAAACTTTGACATGAAAGACATTGGGATTAGCAGATGTGATTCTTGGAATCAAGATAGAGAGAACGTCTGATGGAATTTCCTTGACACAATCTCACTATGTGGAGAAGGTACTAAAACAATTTAATGCCTTTAACGATCCACCTGCTAAGACACATTTGGAACTAAATGTTCACTTGAGAAAGAATAGAGGAGAACCAGTGGCTCAACTGGAATACGCAAGAATCATTGGAAGTGTGATGTACATCACGAACTGTACGCGCCCTGATCTTGCATGTTCAGTAAACAAGTTGAGTCAATACACGAACAATCCAAGTCATGAGCACTGGAAAGCACTGAAAAGGGTATTAAGATACTTGAAGTACACCCTTGATTATGGACTTCACTACACAAGACATCCAGTTGTAGTCGAAGGATACAGTGATGCAAATTGGATATCAGACACTAAAGACTCGCTATCCACCAGTGGATATGTATTCACTATTGGAGGAGGAGCAGTGTCGTGGAGGTCCAAGAAACAAACGTGTATTGCCCGCTCCACAATGGAATCATAATTTATTGCTTTAGACCTAGCCGCTGCTGAGGCTGAATGGTTGCGTAACTTTCTGGAAGACATTCCATGTTGGAATAAACCGGTACCTTCGGTGACGGTACACTGTGACAGTCAGGCTGCCATTGGGAGAGCTACGAATGTCATGTACAACGGAAAGTCGAGACACATACGTCGTCGACACAACTCCGTTAGAGAATTGATCTCCACTGGAGTAATGTCCATTGATTATGTCAACATAAAGGACAATATAGCGGATCCGCTCACGAAGAGCATAAACCGAGATCAATTGAACAAGCTGGTAGAAGGAATGGGTCTAAAACCCACAAGAAAAACCAAAGCAGTGGAAACCCAACCATGATGACTGGAGATCCCAAGAACTTGGTTCAATGGAAAAACGAAACTGTGGAAGTTAGTGAGAAAACACTTGAAAACCATGACTATTCCTGACAGCACTATCTCAAGTGTTAATGACCCGTAAGATGTGGTAAAGGTTGAGTCTTCGACTCTTAATGATTCCTAGAGTATAACGGGATACTCGAAAGGAAGTCACCTATATAAATGAGAAGTGAGGGCCGCTTCGACCAAACATTTATGAAGACAAAGGACGTCCATGGCCAAAACGGACAAAAATGTGAGAACGTTATAAAGACGAGATTGAAGTGTGCTGACACTGTTGATTAGGTATACACTATGGAGGAGTAGTTCAAGGCAATACGTCCACTAAGCCGCCGGTGTACCCGATAGTGTTTGGCTACGGAAAGTTCAAAGCCAAAAACTACTTTTCCGGATGCACGGAGATCTCAATCGAACTGAACACTGAGTCTGATGTTGTATAGATACTATTTTCACTCATGTGGGGGATTGTTGAAATTAATGGGATTAATTGGGTTTTGACACCCTTATCTAATTAATTAATTAGATGGACTAAAACGTTAATTATAAAATAATTAAACGTGACATAGTCGATCTACTCGCGGGGTAGATGAACGTGGTGTATTTAATATCTCAAAACCAAGTTAAGGTGAGTGAGAAATTAATTGTTGAAGTTGAGAGTTTCAACTTTGAAGTTTGAGGAAGTGAGAAGTTGTCCCACATAGGAAACCTACAAAACATTTATGATGTTTAAAGGCATTGAAGTTCAACTATGTATAAGAGGTACACTCCTCTAAGAGCCACACGCGCGCGCGCCCGCCCGGCTCGGCTCGGCTTCGGAATCGGATTTGGTCTTTGGTGGTCTTTGGGGCCCACCTATCTTTTTGCAGACCCAAAAACTCCGAAAGCCCAACTCAGGAATGGGTCCGGCCCATTCGAATTACTTCAAGAATTCTCAAACTTGGTCTTCAAGACTTATCCACGTACGAGATATTTTCGTGATTTAGTCTTCAAGACTTATCCACGTACGAGATATTTTCGTGATATTCCCACGATTTTCTCAACGACCTCCTAGGGTTTCTTCTGCCTATAAATACAGACTCTTCCCTAATTTCAAACTTACGCTGAAATTCGCCCCTCTCTCTCTCTACTCTCCTCTCGTCCCTACGCAATGTATTGAGCTCCCGTAAGCTTACACTGTTCTTTCTTGTGCCGGATTTATATCCGAGAAAGCTTACACTGTTCTTTCTTGTGCCGGATTTATATCCGAGAGTGTTCAGTTCGTACTAAGTACGTTCGCCGAAGCTTCTTATACAGTGGTGCTACTGTGTAAGAAGTAAAAATCGTTTTACCTTTGGGAACGGAACGCCATACCAGTCGAGCACTACCTGGGCGTATTCTGTTCTGCGGGAAAAGGGTTTTCCCTTGACTCGACTTGTGTGTTATCTGACTCTTCGATATTGCAGTATACCCCACCCATCAGGCGTATAGTTTCCAACACAGTTGACACCATTAACAATAATATATTCTCGATCGCCGCCTAATTTATAACATTAATTATTGTACAAAGTAACATTAATTATTGTACAAAGATTATTAGGAATACAATTTTCAAATTGCGATTCACAATTTTTAAAACCGCACTGTTTCCATTTCAAACACAAGCAGGGTTAGTATTGGCTTGTGCTCTAGATTACATTTCAAACACAAGCAGAGTTAGTATTGGCTTGTGCTGTAGATTACATATTACATAACTTTCTTCGGAAAGAATGTCACTCTATGAATTTCCAGTTGAATATGAAGAAGATCGAATTTCCAGTTGAATATGAAGAAGATCGAAGAGGAAAAATTGAAATGGATGGAGAACTAGTATTGCCTAATGCTATGTGGGAAATGAGGCTTAGGTATAACCGTAATGGAAATGAAGATGAGAATAATAACGATGAATAATATATTTTTTTAAACTAATATATTTTTTGTATTTTTTCTAAATAATTTAGATGATTTTTTTTATATACAAGTGTGTTCGATATACGTTTGCATCAATAGTTGTAGGGGCGTAGTCTATGGAAATCCATGTAAGAGTCAGTGGATTATCCACTGACTTTTTAAAGTCCAAAAAAAAATTCAACAGAATCTCAATTGAATACACACTCCTAAATTTTAAAATCTGAATTTCAAAATACTCAAAATCTCAAAATAAACATCCCAATAACATTGGTATGATTTCGACATAATAACTACTCAAAATATGAGCGATTTTTTGCGATTTTGTACCTCAATGGATGATTTTATATATTTTTTATTTGAAATTTGAAAGTACAATTTACAAAGTAGAATATGCTAAATTCATCTTACTCCAAATACATGTTTGAAGAAGAAGTCCTTGATGTTATATAATCGATTAAGTTGATGGTTCATTATTTATTCTACAATATTTGATATTTGGTTCAACTCAACATGAGATTGTTTTTTAAAATTATATTTTAACATGAGAAAAAATAAAGAAAAAAGAGCTGTACCTTTTTTTTTTAATTGGCTGCCATATATTTCAGATCAAGAAATACCAATTCAATGTCCACCCCTAAACCGATTCACTATCTGTGACCCCACGTTTCGATTTATCATAAATGCAAGCTCATTAATTTCATAATCTCCTCTTTCTAGTAATCTTTGTTGACATACACACTGTCAAAATTAAAAAAAAAAAAACATAGACTAATTAAGTTAATGGGCTGAAAACATATATTATTGGACCACCATTAATTCATTTGGGTTAATTCTTAATTTATTTGTCAACTGACCCGCTTGTGTTCTAATTTTGACAAAAAAATTTCTCGTTTATTTTGTCAATTTCTGTGATTTTTTAATCTTTTATTTTATTTTCGAACGCGGGATATTAAATGTAGTAATTCAAATCGTAATATGTAGTAACACACATTATTTTATGTAGTAATAACACAAACTATTTTATATAATAATACAAATTCTTTTATTTAGTAACCCGTTTTTTTCTAGTGTTTTTGTTAATGTAGTACGGAGTAACTCACATTATAATACGTAGTAACATATACTATCGCATGTAGTAAACACAATAACCATGTTGTAATGCAAATCATTTGATAAAGTTACATATAGTAACAAACGCATATTCAATTTAGTAATTCAAACTGAAGTATGTAGTAACATATAATTTTTTATATAGTAATACCGATTCTTTTATGTAGTATTTTTTTCTATAATTTTTATTGATTAAGTAACTCACATTATAACATATTGCATGTAATAATATAAAATAATCTCGATCCATAATAATAATTAAAGAATATTTTAAAAAATATAAAATATTTAAAGATTAAGGCCGTCATAAATTGCAGCGTTCGGCCGCGGTCTCGGGTGGCCGAAAACTGCTCGGAGAAGACGACTAAGTACAATTTCTGTTAGTGGGTGTATTTATAAAAATTATTTCTGCTAGTGGGTGTATTTATAAAAAATATGGGTGTGAATTGGATTGTAAGTGTGTGCATTTATAAAAAATGTGGGTTGAACTGTCACTGAATGTATTTATAAAGAATGTGAGTGTGAATAACTGAAATGCATATATAATACTCCGTATTTCACAAAAACTAGCCAAAAAAAATCTTTGTTTACATACTATTAGTATTTATACACATTAAAATAATTTAAACATTTTTTAAAATCTAGACAAACAAACTTTTCTAAACCACAAAGATCATTCAAAATATCTAATTTATATAATCATTTTTTTGTAAGAACATTAATTAATATTTTTTTGATGTCTCTATCCAGTAAGATGATAGACTGATTTAGGGGACCAATCACATAGTCCACTAATAAGAACATTAATATTAATCAATTAAGAAGGAATTTTGAGTGAGATGGTCTTATACATGACACGAAACTCCAACTTAACATAGAAGTTACTAAAGAAAAAAATAGAACAAGCCAAATTATGTGCCACCAAGTTACATACAAGTGACAAGTGTTGTAGATCAATTTAAAAAATTCTCATATCCAAGTAAAGTTAGCACTATAATTCAAAGAGACTTGTCGACTTGTGAGTGCTGACACATCGAGTAATGAATTCGAAAACACTAAAACTCTATCGTATCTACGATCATCACAATATAATAACACAAAAAAATGATTTATACTATCGCCTAACTAATAGGCACCTATTAGCATTGAATTGCTTGGACCACATAAAACAATGTACTTTATATCCGTCCCTAAATAACGAGAACTCAAAGAACACTTTAATACGAATATTGTTCTTTGATACAAATATACAATCAAAACATGTTTTAATCGACTTCTTAACATTATCATCGTCGAAATCCCACCCCTACACCGAAAAAATCTCATCATAAGCTATTCATAACTCCAAACCTCAATTATGTAAATTGATTCATAAATAATAATCACACTAATCTTGTGCTACACGAAACAAATTAAAAATCTTACGAAGTGTAAAATCCTTAATTCCCACCGATAAGACAAAGCTGGAGAAGAAAGACCACCAGATCATAAAACACAAATTTTTTTTTTTTTATAATCTTTAAATCAAAAGTTGAAAAGAAATAAAAATATAATTTTCCAATCTTATTCCCGACACACAAGATAAAACCCTATGAAGAATAAAAAAATGGAATTTAATAAAAAAGAAAATCGAAAATATAAGACGGAACAAATACCAAAAGGAAAGTACTAAAGAAAGCACACGTGGTTGAGAATCCCACACTCGTAAGAGCGCGTGGATTCTTACGAGCGAATCCTAATTGTCCATTCTGCTTTCATCCACGCGCTATCACTCGCCGGTGACGTGGCAATCTGTCACCGCCTTCGGATCACTGGTAACCAGCGCGCGTGTGATTAAAAGAAGCGTGCCGCCCTACCCTAACATTCGACAGAGCGCTTTAGAGAGAGAAACAAGTGATTTCTAGAGAGAGAAAGCGAGTTGGGAGTTTGGATCGAAGAACAACGCGCACGGCGCACGTACCCCCTTTCTCCTTCCCCCAAACCCTAATTTCCTAATTTTCTCTGCTGTTTTTGAATATCTGTTTCTTACAGTCGTTTTCCGCTAATCTTATCTGTTCTTCAGATCTTAGCCCCTTTTTTCCCCCTTGTTTATGGGTGTTTATCTTTTGTTGTAAAATTGGATCTGCGTGTATTCATAGATATATCCAGTCTTTCTGATTTAACTGAGCTCCTGTTTTTCTATGCCTTTTGTTCATCGTGATTCTTGATACTCGTGGCTTTGGTGTTTGTTGCGTCTAGGGTTTTTGAAACCCTAGAATTTTTGAAGGGGCTTATTCTAGGGTTCTTGAGGCTTGATTCGAAAAGGGGGTTTTTTATTTCGTAATTGGGGATTACATGTATGGCTTCGGGAACTTTAGGGGATTCTAGTGATGATGTGAATTGGAGAGGGGGCATTCGATGGTCGGAAAACAGTATAGTTTATAAGCGAAGAACCCAAAAGAAAGCCAAGAAAACCAGCAATAATAGCGATACAGCCACCCTTACCACAGTTTCCGGCGCCGAGAAACCCATATCCGCCGCTGCCGCCTCCTCCACGAATCAGATCCCCACACTCACAGAGGTTGAATCGGCCACTGTTTCCACAACCTCCCCTGCTGTTGTTCCGGCCGCCCCCACCAATCATGCCGCTGCCTCCCCTCCGTCCTCTCCCCATGGCACTGCAGGGGACCATGATGTTCAAGGGTCACTTGAAGGGAAGAGGGATGTAGACTCTTTCGAAAGGTCACCAAAGCATTCTCCACATCAAGAACAGAGCCTGTCACGCGGGTCACATGACAGAAATGCAGGTTCTTCGCCTCAGCCACCACAACTAGAACATCGACTTGTGTCCCCAGAGTTGGATTATGGTTATCCTAGTCAAAATCGGGTACAACTAGGCAGTGGTGGTATTGAAACTTCAGAGCTGCAGAGCCTTGAGGTTTTGCAATTGCCTAACAATGGAAGAGAAGTTTCAACAAGGCAGTTACCCAATGGGAATGAGGCACAGAATGATGGAGAAACGATGGTTGGTTTATCTCAAGCTGCCCAAGGCAATGGTTCGGTTAATGCCAATGGAGTTGTGAAGCCTCTGGTAATATCTAGTTTTAATGATAGGATTAGATTTAATTTATGTAAAGCCACCCCGAAGAATGAGATTATGGAGCTTAGAAATAATCTAGAGAACGACCTTGATCGGGTTAGGAAGTATTTTCAACAGCTCGAATCCAAAGAGCTTCAGCTTGCTTATAATAGTCAGGTTGGCAACACTAATATTAGTAATAGCAGTAATTATGTTGGAGCTGAAGGTGCTAATATTAGTGGGTACAATTATCTGCAAATCCAGCATGTCAGAAGCAACGTGGTAGATAGAAGGTTGTTGGTGAGGGTGAATTCAGAAATTGGCGCAATGGGACACCACGAAACTAGGCCAATAGGATTATCAAGAGTGAATTCTGATATGGGTGCTGCACGAAATTTAGAACCCAGGGTATATAATAGGCAACTCAGTGTTGCAGTAATGGAGAACAATAACCGACCTGGCGAATTTGTTGAGAAGGAGAAACGGACACCAAAGGCCAATCAGTACTACAGAAATTCAGAGTTCCTTTTGGGGAAAGATAGGTTGCCTCCGGAAAGTAATAAGAGGTTGAAGACAAGTAATGGGAGGAAACATAGTGGAGAAACCGATCACTCTATGGGCTTTGGTTTTGGGTTCGATAAGAGCAGGAATCAGGTGTTTAAGAACTGTAGCAGCTTACTTCAGCGGTTGATGAAACACAAGTTTGGGTGGGTGTTTAATGAGCCAGTGAATGCCAAGGCCCTTGGGTTAGTTGATTACCATGATATCATCAAGCACCCTATGGATTTGGGTACAATCAAGACTAAGATGTCACAAAATCGGTACCAATCTCCGAGGGAGTTTGCTGAGGATGTGAGACTTGTTTTTGACAATGCCATGACTTATAATCCTAAGGGGCAAGATGTCCATTTTATGGCAGAACAGTTATTGCAGATTTTTGAAGAGAGATGGGCGGTTATAGAGGCTGAATGCAGTCCTTATTGGAAATATCAAGCGTATCAAGATGGTGGTTTGCACACTCCCTCTTCCAGAAAAGCTCTGCCACCGTCTCATTTCTCCCATCCATCCGGGCCAGTCACTACTCCTACTGGTGCTGCTTCAGGTCCTTTTTACGTTCCTGCTACGCAGATGACATCATCAGTGGCTGTTGATCACAAAATTCATCGAGCGCATGTGGGCAGGACTCCAGTTCCAAAAAAACCTAAAGCAAAAGATCCCAATAAAAGGGACATGACTTATGATGAAAAGCAAAGACTTAGCACCAACCTTCAGGGTTTGCCTCCTGAGAAGCTTGATGCTATTGTTCAGATCATTAAGAAGAGGAGCACTGCACTTTCTCAGCATGATGATGAGATCGAGGTAGACATTGACAATGTTGATGCAGAGACCCTGTGGGAGCTCGATAGGTTTGTGACCAATTACAAAAAGAGTTTGAGCAAGAACAAAAGGAAAGCTGAACTCGCTCTTCAAGCAAGAACCTTGGCTAATCAGAATGTCACATCGGGGGTAAGAGCATTCAATTTGTTACTGGTTACATAGAATTTTCAAATTAATTGTTCCGTCAGATCTTAATGAGAATGCATTAATCATTCTTTTGCTAATATTGCAGAACTCAAATCCACCAGCGGAAGCCCAGATTGAAAGCGGAACAGGTATTGATCTACTCCATTGTGTTCTTTGTTCTATATTTTTTTGTCGACCAAGAATTGTTCTGTGAAAACTTGGATCTGAGATTTTTCTCTCCCTTCCAAAGCTTTTGAAAAGAGAACTGCTCTTGCTGATGGGGAAAAGCGGGCGTATAATGGAAGCAGGTCCAGCAGTTCAAGCAGTTCCAGCAGTGATTCTGGATCATCTTCAAGCGGTAATTGATGAAAAAACCATTCTTGCCTTTTATTATATATATATATATATATATATTTTTTGTAAATGTCATGTTTCAGTGATAAATGTGGATGATGATGTTGGTTTTGGTCATGATATATGCCGGGTTTTTTTGTCTGTTACCGTGCTTTTGTTTTGACTCTGTATTTAACTCACAGATTCCGACAGCGACAGTTCCTCTGGAGACGGATAAGATGCAGGACAGTCACCTAAGACATGAAAATGATAAGGTAGAGAAAAATTTCTCTGCTCTTCATTGAACATCTTTTCTTTTTCATGCATTTTGAAAGTTACTCTTTTAGAATTAATTTGTCGATAAGGTTCATGATTCTCCAGCTATATCTGTTCCATATTTCGGTTATGCTAAATAGCTTGTGTTTTGGTTATATTTGGAAGTTTTTGTTTGAAATTGTATATAAAGTCCAATGGCCAATTTCATATGCAATTGTAATATCCAACCATAACGAAGGATTCTATCTACAGTATTTTCCATGTATAAAGTGTACCTGTATGTGAATTCTGTCTGATACTTGAATTGGATTCACAATGATGCTTGTTTGAATTTCATAGAAATGGCTGACGTTTACTATCCTCAAAAGGAAAATGTATCAGATTGTTCAGACTATCAATACTTTTGTTTTTGTTTGAATTGCTTATTATCTGTGCTGAATTTTTCATGTCCTTTTCGTTCCAAGAGAAGTTAGCTCACAGGTTCTCTAGTTGTGAATGCGCCATCAGAACTATCCTTTGTCGGCATACGTCATGGACACCTAATTATGTGTGCTGTTGAAGTTTATAAACATATATGAAGAGTTCAAACTTTAGTTACTTGGTATGTTGGTTAATAACAATTTGCTTGAGAAATGTTGGTTAAATATGCAGCTTGGATGGAGTTTTGTTTGAGATATCGTTATTGGTTTGTATGTATTATGTAAGCAAGTAGAAGAATCGTATAATATCATATACTAATTACATGACAGATGACATTGTTGACAGAATGAGTGTTTCATGTTAGTACACCTCTGTTATAGAGATGAGGCTTATTAAGTATCTCTCTTATTTGCTGTGTACTTGGGTGTTGATGTGGTCCCCTTGTTGGAGTATGACTTTCTTTAGCTAAACACGTTGATTAAAATGCCAAGTATCTGAAAATTTCCGTTCTTTTGCAGAACACATGTTTGGAACGGACCAAGGCATGGTTAAAGGATAATTTATGTGAACGAGGAGTCTGCGTTTTTCTGAATGTTTTACAGTTACGATCCCCAGACTCCTGCAAAGTATCTTGTAGGTTTTTTTTTCTTTTTTTTTTTAAAATTTGTTGAAAGAATGTGTAATTTTTATTTAGCTATGGTAATAGAGAATGCATCAGATGTAAATTGCCATGAATTCTACCAATTTTTGGTTTATAAGGATCTTTGTGATAGAGTTTTAGGTTTTTATGAGTTGACTAGTTAAAAATGGGGTGTATTTTGCTGTATCACAAATTGAATGGTTATACATGCCAAGTAGAGTAGCGATTTGTCGTCTCGCGCGTTCTAATCTCTGCTGTCTCTCTCGTGCCTTTGATCTTCGTCATTACTTGTTTATCACTATAATGAAAATAAATCTACTTCTATAATACTAACTTTTACACTTTCATAGTAACTTTTACTTTTAAAATGAAAACCTTTTATACACTAAACAATTCCTAACATGCTTCTTTTTCCACAACGCCTGCCTTTTTAAATCATTACATTTGATATAAGCTACGAGTACAATCTAGAAAATTTCCTTGCTTTAAAGGCCTTTTTTTTCCCTAGAATTTGTATGTCCTACGCAAAAGGTGAGTTTACATCGATAAGTTATGATTTTACAATTTGTCCTAAAATTAAATTTTAACCTACATAACTATCAAAACGAACACATCTATTTAAACACTTTTAGTACTTATGGTCATGTTTAGTCTTTAGACAACAATAATAATTGGAGGGACTTATTAAGATCACATTCGAACATCTCTTGTTTTTCATATCCCATTTATCAAAATTTTGTCTGAAATATTACTAAAATTGAAAATTCCGTGGTTTAATTATTCTAGTACACCAAAAAAAAAAAAAAAAAAAAACTGTCTCCTGACTAAAATCTCTTTTCTACATTTGTTTGTTGAGTAACTTGTTTTTTCTTTAAAAAAGTTTTGTGTGAGACGAATAAATCTACCGATCGTGCCATATACATTTGATAAAAATTGGTTAAATAAACCAAGTTTTTGTTTTTTCTTTATGACCTTCATGGCTCTTTAATTGTTGCAAGGGGTAAATTTGAAAATATACTATTTTTAATTTGATAATAACTCCCTGTTTTTTATGTTTTTAAAAAATACCACCTAAAATTATTTTACCCAAAATTTTGAGTGCACATCTCATCTGCGGGGCTTTTTAAAGAAAGAAAGAAAAAAACAATAAAATAATAAGTAGAAAAGTTGGGCGCACAAACTGCACATTACGAAGGAGAGAATAGAGGGAGGTTTGAAGTTTCAATCCCAAATTATTGTAGTCTAGAAAAGAATTCAATTATCTCGTTTTATCTGAATTCAATTCCCAAACCAATCATCTAGATTGCCAAAATGGCGTCGACAATGTTGAGATATGCTCTCCAGCGGTCCTCCAGGTCTGCTACGGCGTCGTCGAATTTGTTCACCCGCGGTTTCTCATCGGCGTCGGCACCGGAACGGAAGGTTGCCATTTTGGGGGCCGCAGGGGGGATCGGTCAGCCGCTATCTCTTCTGATGAAGTTGAATCCTCTTGTTTCCAGACTCGCGCTCTACGATATCGCCGCTACTCCCGGTGTTGCTGCCGACGTCAGCCACATTAACACTAGATCTGAGGTGCTCTCATTTTCCTTCATCGGTGTATATATACATATATATGGACATTTTGGAGTATTTCTCTTTGTAATCTTGTTGTAATTAATTGATCGCTTATTGTGGTTGATTTATTTATGGTGTTTGATTATTTACTTGACTCAGTTTGGGGGCTTGGATCAGTGATCGTGATTTCCTATTTGTCTTGATTATGCATGTTCTATTGTTCTTCTGTATAAATTTCCGGAGCTTGTCATGCATAATTTTCAGCTGGTATGAAAAGGTTTTATAAGAATTGAAAACCAAATCCAGGGAAAGTAAAAGTAATATTCTGTTGGTGGACGTGGAACAAGGAGAGGAAAAACTGTGTAGGGCCTGTAGGAATCCGATCTGAAGAATTAGGTCCTCCACTATTAGCATCACTGCCTTTTTCTACAATTCAATAGAATCAATACCTCCATTCCACCATTGACCTGCATTTATAATTGTGGGGATGTGAGGATAAGCACTATTCACTTCATCATCTAATTAATGATTATTATTTGGTGCCTAAATACCAAAGTTGATAGCTATATGAACTTTGATAATATGAGTTGTTTGAAATGGGAAAGGCTTGCATGCAGATGTAGATATTGAAAATTTGAAATCAATGTAGACAATAACCTGCTTCCATGAGAAATTGGTATAGGGTTCCTCTCTGATAAAAAAAAAGTGAATTGTAGTTACAAGTATGGGGTATAGGTTTACCGATGTTGGTTCATTTGCCCAATCAGTTCTTAGCTGCCTCACTTTATGCCCGCTCTCAATTCCATCAACACGCATTATAAGAGCTTATGAATTAACTCTACTTACAAACAATGATTGCGGACTGTGCATGTGAGTGTCAATCTGTATAATGTGTTTGTGCTTCTCAACTTGTAACTGAAACCGAAGGATTGCTAATGTTTAGTTTCCGCTGATTGAAGTTGCATCTTAAATCCTCCGATCATTATGTCGTGAGAGTGCTTCCTTTTTTTACTGCATCTTCCACATTTATTTGATGTATATATCTGAAATTGCATATTTACTTGTATATGCACAGGTGAAGGGGTATGCTGGGGAAGATCAGCTAGGGCAGGCTTTGGAGGGTTCTGATTTAGTCATCATTCCAGCCGGTGTGCCAAGAAAGCCTGGCATGACCCGTGATGATCTCTTCGATATTAATGCTGGCATCGTCAAGTCTCTTTGTGAGGCCATTGCGAAGTATTGCCCCAACGTAAAATACCTGCCATATGTTACACAGTTGTACATTTTCTAGTAATTATATTTGCTGTGACTTTCTTCTATAATCCAGTGCCTAATTAGGTTTGAATAATTGATGTGGTCTTTTATTTTAAAAAAATAGGCTCTTGTCAACGTGATTAGCAACCCTGTAAATTCAACCGTACCAATTGCTGCCGAAGTCTTCAAGAGCAGGGGAGTATATGATGAGAGGAAGCTCTTTGGTGTGACCACTCTTGATGTGGTTAGGGCCAAAACATTCTATGCTAGCAAGGCTAAAGTTGATGTAGCTGGTATGACTATTTTTTACTTGCAGTGTGCAAGCTTACCTTTATGAATTTAAATCTCCTAAAATTACTCTTCGGCAGACGTTAAAGTACCAGTCATTGGTGGTCATGCTGGAGTTACCATTCTCCCATTATTTTCACAGGTACTAAGTTTGCAACGAGTTATTTTCTATCATTTTGCATGACAAGATTTTCACCAATGTAATCTACGCATTAGTTGTTGCACAATTCGCTTACACTACACATTTTACCTACTCTCTTACTGTAGGCCACACCAAAAGCAAATCTGTCAGAAGAAGACATTAGGGCTCTGACAAAAAGGACACAGGATGGTGGGACTGAAGTTGTTGAAGCTAAGGCTGGAAAGGGTTCAGCTACACTGTCAATGGCGTAAGTGATGGACTCCTACTTTCTTTGCGTTATCTTTTCTGCTTTTCACACTCCCTGATGCATAATGTCTCTCACGCTTCCTGATAGAGCTTTGAGTTGGGACTTTTCGGTGGATGTATCATGTTGAAAAATCATTATTGATGAGAGTGGCTTCAATGTTAGGCAAATTCTGATACAAATTATAAAAGGTCCTTTTTGTGAGTCTTTAAATTATTTGAATGGGAGTCATACTCTTGTCCGCTTACCTTATTTTGGTGTGTGTATACAAGTTCAAGGGTCTCTCTATGATGCAATTTTAAAGTGGAGCCTGTGCCTTTATAGGAATTCAGTGTTTTCTAAAGTGGTTAACGTCTGAAGAAAAGTTGAGCCATGATCATTCTGTTTACTATGGCTCTATCGTACAGCTTCTATGATATTGCAAAGTGGTACCTACATGTTTTCTCACATTCATAGTTTGAGAGTCTGACTTTTGACTTTTCTTATGTTCTGCATTTTTAATTCACAAGGACCAAATAGTACAGCTGAGTACTACTTAAGCGTAATGGTTTCTTGATCCTTTTGAGAGAGAAAAAAGAAGCAGTTACTTGGATTCCTCAGTAGCTACGACTACTTACAAGTTCTTTATTCATTTGAATCTTCTTGAAATTAAGTGAATGATTTATGAATGCGGTACTGAATATTGTCGCACTCTAAATCTGCCATTTCTTCTGCAGTTATGCAGGGGCCTTATTCGCTGATGCATGCTTGAAAGGACTCAACGGGGTCCCAGACGTCGTTGAATGTTCATTTGTGCAATCCACTATCACCGAACTACCTTTCTTTGCATCCAACGTAAGTTAAATTTATTTAAGTGTTGGGATATGTTCATGTGATGGCATAATAGTAATTCCGTTTAACAGGTGAGACTTGGGAAAAACGGTGTGGAAGAAGTCCTAGGTCTAGGTCCTCTGTCCGATTATGAGAAACAAGGGCTCGAAGCTGTCAAGCCCGAGTTGAAAAGCTCAATGGAAAAGGGAGTCACATGGCATAACAAATCAAAATCAGACACCACGATTTTATCTGTCTATGAACCTATGAAACCTACCTTTCGACCACTTTCTCCTCATCTTCCGGTTTACAAGCCACAACTGAGTTCAACGGTTTCAATCTTCAATAGAATGACGGGGGTCATTTTAACCGTTTTCCCGTTGAGCTATTGTCTCCTTTGTCTGAAAGTAGGACCGATTTGCTTGACCTATGAGGATGCCTACCAGCTCTTCTATTATTCGTCGAAGCTTGGCCCGCTCTCCCTCGAGCTTACTGGGTTAGCCCTGGCTTACCATACGTATTTTGGGGTTCATCATTTGTTGCAGTTGTTTCGTGGAAAAGTATAATGGATGCAGCAGATGATTCATTTGCAGGAGATGTTAGTATTAATAAATTGCTTGTAAGAAGTGATCGATTTTTTTGATAGAACTGAAGTAGGGTTTTGTCGATTTAGAACACTGGTTAAACAACAATAATCATCAGCTCAGTGCAGTGCAGATGAGGAACAACTTATAAATTGTTCTGGTTTTCACCTTTCTTGTCAATTTATTTCTTCTTTCATTTTTATGTTATTCTTGTTTCTCTCTCTTTCCCCCTCTCACAATTCTTTGGTATATTCAATGTTGTTATTCGCATATATAGGAGTGCATAATTTCTATTTGTAAAACTAAACACAAAATTGGAGTAAAGAAGGAAGGATACACAAACAAACGTTTTTGTGGATTTTTAGATTTGTGCAAATCCACACCCTGGAACCAGCTCAACTATATCTCATTCATTCGGGTGACTTTCATTCCTCCAAAAAAAAATAAAAAATGAAGCTTCAAATTCTTGTCTTTTAAATAAATTAAAAAATATAATAATTTTTTGATAAATTTTTGTATGCAATTGGATGTATTGAATTTGAAGTGATTTTGACGTAATTCTAGTTGTCAAATTAAAATTTTGATCCACCAAATTAGAACCAACAAATTAAAATTGTGACTCAATTAAGTGCATACGAGTGTGTCTCGGATGTGGTGGAAGTTGGAAGCACCATTTGGATTGCAATTCTGTGGAGACTATGTAGCCAAGTAGCAGGGACGGAGCGACATATGCTCTACAGACCCTACTGACTTTTGAAATATCATAATCATATATTCCAATATACAGTAGTTTTTTTTTGGATTGTTTAGGTTTCCTACTATCATTTGATATATTTATTGTTCAATTCATAAATTCATATATTTGTTATGTCATACTCCATGAGCTCCGGCACGAAAATTAAGAAATATAATTAAATGTGAAAGGGAATAGTTACTAAAAAAATGATGAAAAACTTTCATTGGGACGAACGAAAAATATAAGTTGAGTAGCTTTCACTGGAACGGAGGAAGTACTAATTAAAAAATAAGAACAAAGAAACTATAATGTGGAATGATTTTAGACTCTATTTTTGTAAACCTATTTTTGTTGGATAGAGAAAAAAATGTTGGAATGGGTTTAAATGAGAACAACTTACATCACCTTTTCTTCCCCACTGCATATTCTAATGTTCTATGATCCTTATTCCTTCACATCCACATTCTTTTCCTAAAGTAAAAAGTTCTGAAAAACCAAAAACAAATCTTTAGGTAGTTGTTTGGGAGATTTTTTAATTTCTCATTAGAGTTGGTCTGTATTTGACCCACTAAATAATCAAATTAGTAAATAGACAGAATTTATACTAATAATTTAATTTATATCTTTAAATGGACCCTCTGTCAAAAAATAAAAAAATAAACTGTAAATGGACCCTAAGATGTATTTTTTAACCCTTTTTCAAGGAGTCTTTGACTTCTTATAATTGAGGTGTGCTGCATAATTATGGCTCCAATTTAAACTTTTTTGTATTTTTATCAAATTTCAAAAACTATTTAATGTTATTAAAGAGAATGTATTATGTGAACTTTATTAATCTATAAATAATTGTTATTCGAGTAGTGCAGAAGTTCGAATTCAAAACAAGTTCTTATCGAGTTGAGCTCGGCCTAATTACAATAATGAGCGAAAAGCGAGTTTGACTCAACTTGTAAATGAGCATACTTAGCCTATCGAATCGTTCCTAATGAAATTACAAGAAAAAACTTAGATATCGAGTCGAGCTCGAGTTGAATCATGTAATTGACTCGTTTATCAATATAAACGAGTCGAAACAGGCTCTCAAACCTAATTAAATGAGTAATGTTTTTATTTCAAAATATTTGATGTTTCGGAAAAAAAATATGAATAACAAATACTCCATCCGTTTAAATTCTTTATGCTCATTTATCATAAGTTTTAATGAATATTGATTAGTTTATGTATAAAGTAAATAAATTTAGAATATGATGGGGTTATTGTGAATTTCATTTATAAATAAAATTGTTGTTTTTAAACAAAGTGAATGACAATTTAAATAAATAAGCATGATGGAAAGATGAATATAAAATAGTGTAAATAAAACGATTTAATAAAATAAATTAAGTATGATGAAATTAGATAACTAAAAAAAAGTGAAAAATAATAAAATTGAATGGTTAGAGTATATCCATATCAAAATATCTCACATTAAGTAGTGTCCTTATTTTCTTAAAAAAAAAAAAAAGTAGTGTCCTTATTTCAAAATATTTCATAATGACATATGTATCCTTCATTAATTTTTTTTTTTTTAATGATAGTTTCACTTTTATTTAAATTTCATATATCAATATTACATCATTTATTAGATTTACAATTTTAAATTTTACTATAGAATTTCTAATATATTCTTATTTATTGAATATACAAACAATTTATATTATAGAGGAAATCTATTGTGAAATCGTCTCATGAATTTAATTTCGTGAGACTGAGCTCCATGCCTCCATCTAACTTACTCAGTCTTTTTTTTTTCCTTACATTTAATTAGGAGTATTATTTATGTCTTTAATTTGATCTAAGATTGTGGTAGACAATTGCAAAGGCGTTTGTGGTTGATGGATATTTCAAATTTGTAACGATCTGAATTTTTATTTTTGAACTTCATTGTACTCTTAAAAAGAGGTACGAATAAATTTTTATTTAAATATTATCACTTATAAAATAAAAGTTCACTCTCAATAAATGATAAGATTTTAATAGAAAAGGATAATATTTTTATTAAAATTCACTATAACTTTTGTTCTCTTAAAACATTATCCCATTTTATTGGAATCTTTATCACTTTTGAATTATAATTTGGGGATGAAATTAAATAAGGTAAAGTCTAGTATGCACTCGAGTGCATGTTGTGCACCCTAGTCTATGTTGCACTTTTCAGTTTACTTACTAAAAATATTATTATACAATTTAATAATTAAAAAGTGCAACACCCATTTATCAAAAAGTGTAAATCAATAACCTGAAAAGTGCAACATGGACTAGGGTGCACAACATGCACTCGAGTCCATAGCATACCAACCCATTAAATAAATCTTTATCATGAGCGGATAAGCTCATGGACTTACATATAACATGTTTATGAGACATTCCACATCTTAATTAGGATGATATCTAAACGAGACCTAATATGTTTGATACTAAAGATTAATTACACTAGATTAAGATGAATAGATGATATCTAAATTTTTTAGATTTTAAAATATAATCTAAACTATCAAACAAGACCTAATAATAATAATTGTTTCAACGTAGTCTTATATCTTATATTAATATCAAGTTTCACTAAATTAAGAATATTTTAAACAATTTTCACACTTCTAATAATCAAAATTATATGTGTACCAGTTTCATCATAAATTTAATTTGCATTTTGGGTGTATTTTTTAACTGTATTGATTGGTCCATTAAATGATCTTAATATAAAATAGACTATAATTTAAGACAAATGTAAAATATGACTATCTTAATGAGTAATTAATTAAGATAACGAAGGAAGAATATATTTGTCATTATGCACTCATTTTATTTCATCAATAAATTATAAACATCACTTATTTGGATTGGATGGTGTATACGCGTAATTTTGATTTGTTCCAAATTATAGTATCTTCTATATTAAGAATGTGTAGATTGTTTAAAATACACATATTTAATGTATAAAATATTTATGTATTCAATTAATAGAACATGAACTTTATAAGTAAAATTTAAAATTTAAAACACAATAAATGATGATGTTATTTATATGAATTGTGTAAAACTGAGACAAAAAAAAAGTAATTAACGAAAAAATTATTTATCATCATGTACTCATTTTTTTATTTTACCCAGAAATTCTGACACTATCACTTTGAAAAAACAACAATTTGATAACGTTCTCATGATAAATCATTTTCTTACACGAGAAATTTATTGACGTTCTCATGATAAATCAATTTCTCCCTTGTGAAATTGCTCTGGGCCTTTGGCTAAGCTGCTTATACCTCGATTTTTGGGATTGAGCGCCCTTTTGAAATCTCTTGATCAGTTTGTTTCCATTGGTGTTCACCTCCCTTCCTTGGAGGAGCACTTTCCTGGGTTCAATGAGTTTCTCGAACTGCTCGTTGGCTCTTTACCTGCGCTGTCGTCTCCTATCTCGTTCGTGTCTGTCTTGATCGGACAAAGCTCCGCCCTCTTTTGAGATGCCCACCATGTCCGTTGGCTCCTCCTCCATGAGCCCAGTCATTTTTCCTGAACACGTGCGCCCATGTAAGAAGGGGGATTACTTCACGATCTCGATCGATCATGTCACGTTACACGCTGGTGTGAACGAATTCAAGGATGCCTTGATTGGTCGCTTAATCACCCCTCGTGGAAAAACCTCGATCCCGTATGCTGAGCTGTCGAAGAGGCTTGTCGAGTCTTGGTCCCTCCATGAGAGCCTCTCTGTTGTGCCAATCGGAAAATGATTTGTTATTCTCAAATTTCGCATTTTGGAAGTACGCGACCGTATTTTTAGGAGACAATATTGGCAACTGGGCCCAGGTTCCATTCGCTTTAAAAAATGGTCTCCCGGCTTCAATCCGAACCAGGCGCGCCGACCTCAACGACTCAAGTTTGGGTACGCCTCCTCGGCCTCCCGATTGAACTTTGGCAGTCCACAGTTCTCTCGACTGCGGCTTCGGCGGTTGACAAGCTCATCAAGATGGACGGTCACACAGCAGCTAAGGTCATGGCTCAGCACACTAGAATTTTGATCGAGGTGGATATGAAACAACCTTTTTTGGAGCGCCTGGTCCTTGAATGTGAGGATAGTTCGGTGATGGTGGAGGTGTTATATGAGCAGCTTTCGGAATTCTGCAACCACTGTAAGGTAGTTGGACACGTGTCTGCTCGTTGCGCTATGGGACAGGCCCCGCCGCCTCCTCGCGACGACTCCCGTGGTAGGACTCGGCACAGAAGACGGTCGAGGCCTTCTCCCCCAGACCTCCAGCCCCGAGCGCACCCACAGAACCCCTCCTCGGATATTGAGGCATGTCCAGTCTCAGTGAACAACTCCTTCTCCAGTCTCAGCACGGATGAGCCCTCAGAGGATCCTGTGGCTGCAGCGGCCAACAATAGTCCGAACTTGGAGGCCACTACTAACGACGTTCCTTCCTCTACTCGGACAGGCCCGACTCGTTCCACGAAGAAACGTAGTAGCCCCAGGACGCCTGGGGTGATCCATCATCAAATCCGGGGTAGGGCTATCAATGAATTCTAGACTAGAGCCTGCACGAGCTACACTATCATCCATCCAACATGGCTTGATAATAATTTCACCCGCGTCTCCAAGTTCAAGGGTAGTAGGGGCGATGCATTTGACCCTCCATAGTCCTTCACCCGATTTCAGATTCATAGATTTTTGATTGATTTTTTCGAAATTTATTATCGCTTTTATTGCTAGGTCGTTTTTAGGGGTGTACCATTTAGCGATGGCACTCCGACCTCTGGTTTTAGCTTGTGAACTTATGACTTTTATCTTTTTTTTTTTTTTTAATCCAAAAAACTTTTTTTATTGTCATTTTCTTACCGGAGATTTTGCATTTGATATTTGCAGATACATCCCTGTCCTGTCCCAAATTGAGAAATATACCACAGTATATAAATCCTGTATAGGTAATTTTCTTTCCTCATTTTTATAATTTTATTTTAGTTATTATTATTATTACTATTATTTTGCAGTTTGCCCTATTTATCTATCTTATACTCATTCCCCTTCAAAAGTCAAAACTTGCTCATTTTTTCCATTTGGACATATCAAGACATTGCTTTTTCTATTTTTTTTTCAATTTATCTCAACAATTTATTATACATATAATATTATATTTTTCAATTAATGTGTAAAATGTGAATAGATAATTTTGGAAATGAGGGTGGGAGTAAATACTCACTCCGTCCCTATATTAATTCAATATTTACTGTTTATTTGTAGTTTTTTGTGAGAGTTATTTATTACAATAAAAGTGATAAAATAAAAGATATGAATGTCTTTTTTATGAGTAATAAAATAAATTATAAAATATTGTGAGTAATAAAATAAAGTAATGATAATGAATTTGGGACATTTATTATTACAGAGTATTATTTTTTTGTAAATTATAAATCTAAATTGGTAAGGAGGAAAAAGTTTTCTATTTTAAAAATATGAAAGTTATCCATTTTACAATAACTTACACACTTTTTTTATTGGACTACCCAATAAAACTTTCACTCTCATAATATCCTTAATTTTACACAAATGATATTACTTTTTCTGTACGCATATACATAAGTCAACTAATTTATTTACTTTCATATAATTTTTTTTATAAAATCATTCTTCAAAGCTCAACTCATTATTACACTTTTTTAATTGATATGTTCAATTACATTAAAATTATTTTGGAAGGAGTAGAAATTATCTAGACTAATTTATGATGAAACAAGGTTGGATAGTGGGCGTACATTACAAAGAAGAGAATAGAGCGGGGACCTCACACTCTCCAACATTAAAACCTGCTCTCTCGCTCTTCTCTTTCTCTCCCCAAATTCTCCGCCTCTCCACTCTACACTTGACTCCTCCTTCAACTCACTTCTAGATTGTGAAGATGACGGTCGCAATGTTGAGATCTGTCCTGCGCAGGAGCACCAGGGCGGTTACAGCCTCGTCCTACTTCTCCAGCCGCGGTTTGTCATCCGCGCCGGCGCCGGAAAGGAAGGTAGCCATTTTGGGTGCAGCCGGAGGGATCGGCCAGCCGCTATCTCTTCTGATGAAGTTGAATCCTCATGTCTCCAGGCTCGCTCTCTACGATATCGCCGGAACACCAGGCGTAGCCGCTGATGTTAGCCACATTAACACCAGATCTGAGGTCTTATCCTTTTCCTCCGTCACTTTAAGTCTGAAATTCTGTTGCTGTTTCTCCATTTTTTGTTTTAATTGATTGTTCACTGGTATATGGTTTTGTATAACGTTTCTCGGCTTATTTCTGGTGTTTGGATCTATGATTGTGTTTTTATCGTGTCTTCATTGATTTACCTCTACTTTAGAAGAAAAATATGGAGTAATATCCTATGTGTTGATTTTGTTGATTTACATTCTGGTTCTTTGAGGCGGATCTAATGAAGAAAAATATTGAGCGAAAATAATTGTACTCTATTAAATTTTTTGAAATAACCTTAGTAATACTCTACTAAATAGTAAAAAATAAAATAAAAAATATCAAGCTTTGTACGTTTTCTGTCTTCACAAATTCATGCATCATCCTATACCATCTATCTCCTAACTTCGTATAAGTATTAGTTGTAGCTTAATTAGTGTTTATTATGTGGTTCAGTCATGAGTTGATTAATTTGTTAATAAATTTTATTTGAATATGTTAATGATGATTCGAGTTTATATTATTTGTGTTATATGTATGTTAAATTCTTTAATTAAGATATATTTTTAATAGTGATCAATTATAATATATTTCCAATGATGATGTTATAGATTGCTTCCAAAAAATAATTACTTGATAGTGTCAATTGCAATTTCATTTCAATTTTATGTAATATTATTATTTTAGCTTGGGTAGAGTTGTAAGCATTTGAATATTTTATTAATTATCTATTGTACCCCCAAATTTAATATGTATGTTCTTATACGTGATTTGTGCTGGTTAATATTGAAATTTATATTGTGTCTGAGGTGCATGCCATATGTCCTGCTTTCTTCACTGCTGTCTTGCTTCTTTCGTACTTACTGCATCTTTTGGTGTTCTGATGATATATTGTACATTTGCATGTATGTTCAGGTGAAGGGCTATGCAGGGGATGCGGAGCTAGGTGAAGCTTTGGAGGGTTCAGATATAGTTGTCATTCCAGCTGGAGTACCCAGAAAGCCTGGGATGACCCGTGATGACCTCTTCAAGATTAATGCAGGCATTGTCAAATCTCTTTGTGAGGCCATTGCCATCCACTGCCCCAAGGTAACATACCTCTCCACCTCGTACAATTTGTAATAGTGATTTTTAGGTTGAGGCTTTTCTGTTGATTGAGATAAGAGTATATTAATTGATTTGGGCTTTCCAAAAATCAGGCTCTTGTTGCTATGATCAGCAACCCTGTGAATTCAACTGTACCAATCGCTGCTGAAGTGTTCAAGAACAAGGGGGTATATGATGAGAAAAGACTTTTTGGCGTGACCACTCTTGATGTAGTTAGGGCCAAAACCTTCTATGCTGGCAAGGCTAAAGTCAATGTAGCTGGTATACATACTGTTTTTTGACTTGTAGAATATTGTTGGATAGTGTAAATTTTCGATTTTGCATCTCTATTTGTGAATTGCCTAAAACTGTAGCCACTTCGTTTTTTGCAGACGTCAATGTACCTGTTGTTGGTGGTCATGCTGGAGTTACCATTCTCCCTTTGTTTTCACAAGTATGTATTTGCAGTGGATACGTTCTTTCTCTTTTTCATTAATTGTTCCATCAGTGGGACACTGAAACATTTCTCTTATTATAGGCTACTCCGAAAGCCAATCTGTCAGATGAAGAGATTACAGCTCTTACAACAAGAACACAAGATGGTGGGACAGAAGTTGTTTTGGCCAAGGCTGGAAAGGGATCAGCCACACTTTCCATGGCGTAAGTTGGACTTCTACTTGCTTCATGATACCTTTTTTTTTAAAAATTTGGTTTGTACATTTTTGTGGATGATTTTATCTTGACCAATCAGTATGATGATGATTATGTATTCAATGCTAGTCGAGTCATCTTATAACAACCAGAAATAATTAACATGATGAGCTTCTTAATAGAAGCTATATGTTTAAATGTTATTCTGGTATGTTTTTTAATATCAAGTGTGTTTATGATGCCATGTTACCAGGCAGCAGCTCTCTTTGGTGTTTTATCTTTCATAATTCCAACTTCTCTTATGACTGCTAATTTATCAAATGTACAGATATGCTGGTGCCATATTCTCTGATGCCCTCTTAAGAGGACTTAATGGGGTCCCAGATGTTGTGGAATGTTCATTTGTGCAATCTACTGTGACTGAGCTACCTTTCTTTGCATCCAAGGTGCGTCAAACCAAATTCTGATATTTTAATTTGACATTATGCTATGATGCTCTTAAAAGCTGTATCGGGTTGAAATGATCACATCTGTTATTTGATAACACACTCCCTGCTCCCAGGGATTCCACCAGCTCAGGCCTTCAATTTATCTCTCTGTGCCTACCTTTGCAACTTGCTATTGCATGAGATAGCATGATCTATAAATGTTTATGGTTTATTTATTTAGGTACAGGAGATAAATGTTAATTTCTTTAATTTTATTAACAGGTGAGACTTGGCAAGAATGGTGTTGAGGAAGTCCTAGGTTTGGGTCCTCTATCTGATTATGAGCAACAAGGACTTGAAGCCCTCTTGCCTGAGTTGAAAAGTTCTATCGAAAAGGGCATTGCTTTCGTCCATGGCAATTGAAGAGGCGGCAGGCCAAATTACCTTTAATTTTTAAATTACGAATCACAATTTTGCATAATTTGCTAATGTTGTATCTTCCCTCTATTACTGAACTGCGCATCTTGCCTCGCAAGAGTCTAGGTAATAAGTGAGTAATTTTGTTTGACCTGCAAACAAATGCAGTTTAGTGGATTTGATTTTCCGGGATTTGATAGCCCAAAAGTTGGCATGCCTCTGTGTTATTTGAGGTGCGAGGAACTTGAATTATGTGTTTAATTAGCTTAGTTGAATAAATGCAGATGTCTGAATTGTCTTTGGTATGCTGCAGACGTTGGTTTATATCGTCTTTTAATTTCTACTTTCAAATATGGAATTTATAAACCTGCATTAGGCATTCGGGCCGACAGAAGGACAATAAACATTGTTGTGAACGACATGTTCTCACTTTATAGTTCATACTGACCAGGGAAAATTTCTATTCAATTTTCATGTTGTCAAATTTCGCTTTCAACGTTTGAGTATTAAGATTCAGAAGTTCCAAGTGTTTTGGGCATGTGACAAATAATGTTTTTTTTGCATTCTAGCACTTCTTAATTCCGAATTAGTGATATTTACTTTTTTGCAATTACTCCCTCCATCCATGAAAAGTAGGGACATGGGGATGGGGCACATGTTTTAAGAAGAAGATAGATAAAGTAAGGGTATTGTAGGGTATTGTGGGGTCCATTTTGAATAAAGTGATTGTTTGTGAATAAAGTTGATGGCAATTTGAGTAATTAAGTGATGGTTGAAGGGGGATAGTTTTAAAAAAAAAGGTATGAGACTACATTTTGTGGACAAAGAATATAGGGCAAATGTGACTACTTTTCGTGGACGGAGGGAGTATAAATTATGACGAATTAAAGATATAAAATTATATCAAAAGGTCAAGTCTGATCCCTCTGAAGCATTATCTCATTTTGCAGCATTATCTCTTTAAGCAATTTACAGGCCGATAATCCAGTCGCATTTACAAAAAAGGGCTTCTTCAAATAAAATTTATACTTTTTTAGTTTTATCAAGTACCCGGCTACCCACCTCATTTGAGAAAAAAACTTATATTTTTCTCGAGGCATCTTCAACAAAATGTGTTGCATAATATAACTCATGATTTTACAATTAATACAGAAGCTATGATTCAGATGATATTCTGAGCAAACAAAATAAGAAAGGAGGATAATGACTGAAGTTTTAAGAGGTATTTTATAAATATTTATGTATAAAGTAAAGAAATTGATTGTATTGCATAATTTGCATCTTACCAAAAGTAGTGACATTTTATGTAAATTTGTAAATAATGTAATGGTGGGAATTTATGGAGTGTTTTCCATTTTTGGGGTGTAAAAATTATTACAGGACGTCAAAAAAAAAAAAAAAGTGTGAAGCTTTTTAAAGGGAATACAATTTATACAAAAGGAATGATTTCAGATAGCCTACAATGGATGGAAAATGAAAATCAAAATAAGTTGCATTAAATCCTCAAACCAATATCTCCAGAACAACATTAAAGGATCCAGTAGAGTGATCTTCTTACCATTGTCCTCTATTTGAAGGGCAGTGCAAAGGGATAATAATACCTAGCTATAGTTTGGCATAAAAACAAAGCCCTAATGTTCAATTTCTAACCTAAAACAAAGCAAATCCCGTCCCATTGAAATTTTAAAAACACTTTGTAACATGAGCAATGGGGCATAGAGTGTAATCAATACAAGTGGGGTTCTATATAAGCACAAATATAAACAAATCCCTCCATCAATACACCAGTGAATACCTGCTTATTACTTCCTAATGAATAGATTAAGATTTTGTTATACTGCATCGTCTATGTTCATGGAACAACCAAAATACTCAAATCCTGGTGAAGCAATGGGCATATATAAAGATCCAGGTTCATTTCAAATGGTACCCAAGAAAGGCACCTGAAAGATAAACCTATCTCCACCTGAAGCTTACGTAGTCACAAGCAAGCAATTTATAGAAAGTATCTCCAGGTCCTGCTCTTGAAAAATATCATCTTCAAATCCATTTAGCTCAACAATTAAATATCACACAACAAAATGCATTATAAATTAAATTTCTCTCATCAAATTTTCAGTTGATCTTCTCGAGTCAAAAGAACAGTAGTTAAGGTATCATTAAGGAATACAGCACATAAGGAACATAAAACCTTCCATTTTTATATGATCACAAATTAACGAACTGAATAACTAACAAGATTACCAAAACCTTAGTTCAAGCCAAGAAATAAGTACAACAATACAGTGAAGGCCAGGGATCAATTAAAAAGAACAATCAAATAGTATTATAGAACGTGAAGGAGTAAGATTTACGAGGGAAAGCTTCACATACATATGAGCTAGGGAGAGAAAATGCATAAGTTCTCTTTAGGCCCATTTAAAGTGTGCATCAAAACTCACGATAACAACTAAATTTAGTAGCAATTAAGTTGAATGAATCATTTGTATACAAAAACTAAACTAGGCAAAGCCAACTCTATCGATAAGTGAACAAATTTCTCGTAACCGAGCTCTTGGCATATATATTCAAGATAGATATATCAACAATCAAATTTGACAAAAAATACTTATAGTAGTTATGGTACAAGACCTTCCATATACATACAATCTAAAGTGCATCAGCAATTTAGGCTATTTAGCATAATTAACAATTACAACTAACTAGAAGCGGTAAGACACTATCTGGAGTACATAGAATTCTTTCACCTAGCATAAAATACGACCCACAAATTTCATCACAAGATAAGAAGACAAGACACAATTGTAATTAGAAGTGTAGTTGTTAGAGGCGCACAGGGCCCTCTATCGCCAAAGACAAGAGGTGTGCCTCTCGAACACATGTATAAAGTTTTTTTAAAGAAAAATATTACACGTGCCTATTACTCGTCAATTTCATAACATGACCATTTTAGAAGTTGAATTTGTTTCTAATTAAGTGTCACTTTAACTATTTCTCTGCATTTCTTCAAAATTTATCGTCATTTGTATACCTAAAAAATCTCAGGATATCTTTTGGATTAATACAAGTTCAACTGGGGGTAAATATGCCAAAATTTTATGTTACTTAATTTGATACAAAATTTCTAAAACAACTCTTATAATGAAACAAAGGGAGTACTATTTCTAAAAGGTAAAGACTTTTATGAAAAATTTCAATGAAACAAGATCCGTGAAAATTGCCCATAACCCGCCCAAAATTTTGTATCACATATTATAACTAAACCTCATATGACTTGGAAGGCCTACACAGTATTACGTCTTTATGCTTAACATGATTTCTTGCTATCCGAGTGATACGGATTCTAAAACTAAAAATGAGTATGATAATAAATTATTAGTTAAGAAATTTGGTGTGCTGGTGAATGGATCCACGAGCTTAGTTAGGCAATCCCCTGATTTTTTGGATTATGATCCGGACGAAAAACAGGTCAGATCAAACAGAAGCCTCCTTCCTATTTTAAATGTTTTTCACAGTGAAAATTTTAATGGGAGGCCTACTCTTTCTTGAATAAAAAGATTTGCCAAATATATTGCTATGGGAATGAGATATATTCTTATCGAAGTCTAAAGTTGTCAAATCTCTTGGTATGGGAGGAGATATATGTTTCTAAAAAACATGGTACAAGTCATAAAAAAAAAAAACCACTAGACAACAGCGAGAGAAAAGACGGTGGCTGTGCCTATTCTTCTACTTTTTACCAAGTTTCCCTTACACCTAGGCCAGAATTTAGTGTTGTTTTCCTGTTTAGGATTCGCTCACTGTTTCCTTCTAAGATTTTATGTCTAAAACTTGCTTTATATCCTAAAAATAATACACCTAAAAAGTCACAAAAGGCACATGGAGGTGCTCGGCCAGTGAATTGCACCCACCTCGGCTATGAATAGGCGCAAACTCTGAGCCCTGCACACCCTAGGCGTGCCCCTTACAAATATGATTAGAAGGCGATTTATCTAAAAGTATCTCCCCGTCAAGAGTTAAGCATCTTATTACAATATGATTTGGCAAAAGGCCTTTGATTATTTTAAAATTGTCCCTAGAAGTTTGTTAAGTCTGCAAAATATCAAGCCACATTATTATTTTGTTTAATATCACTTCAAAACATTTCGCAGGAAATTACGTATAAGCATCATAAGTCACGTTTCAACCAATTAACAAGACTGCACCCGCAAGCTAAGTCTAGTGATCAGCGCATCACTTAACTTGAGCAATGTATCAAATTCAAGAGGAGGTGATAAAGAGTGTATAATTTGAGAACCTCATTTATACATGTGCAAACAGTAATGTGTTGTTTAATTGGCTATTTTTCATTTTATAAGAACCATAAATACATGTTTGCATTCACCAGGCAAATCAGGAGGAGGTACACATGACAATATATGTGGGCCAGATTCTATATTATTCAAATATTTTGTTTCTTAATAGTTTTCAAAGCTGAATGAAACAGACACACAGTATATATTCAAATATGACAGGATAATATGTACATATGCATGTAACACACTAAAAATAATACTCCGTATGTATAAACTAAACAAGATTAACTCCAAAAACTACAGCATATAGGTGATTATAGGCAGGCTAATTTGTGTTTCAAGAGACAATTTCAACATATCGCGTATCAGCATACTGTAGCAAAATTGGTTATCCAATTGTTTGAGAACAAAAATTCTACAGAACAACTAGTTCAAATGCATCTTGAGGCCGTGTTTTAATGCTTTGGCAATCCATATCAGATAAGATTAGCATTTTTCGAAGCATTTTGTAGTCAAACCAATAGGGACGGATTAAAAAATCAACACAAGAAACATAACAAACACCAAACATCAAAAGGGAGTGCATAATGTCAAAGCATTTCACTATAAAAGTAGGCATATAAATTAAATTGTTTTCATACATAAAGGTACCAACTACTAGTCTTTCCTCACCCACAACCACACTCATTCGGCATTTCCAGAAAGGCAGTCTAACTCACTTAAAAATACGAGTAATCACAGAAGATCACATCATAAGGCGCAGATGGAGTGAAGTAGATGCCAAATAACAGAGCAAATCAAAATCATCAAGCCATTGCCAGCAAAATCAACGGAACCACTAAGGCTACTGCACCAACAAGCTGGTCATAACCTGAATAAAACGTCCATTCACAACTCAATATATCATTCCACATCCAACCAACATAAGATTCAAAGTAAGAGAACACGCAACCAGAAAAACAACAAAATAGGAACCAACGACAGAGGGATAAAGAAAGGACTCTCTATTGTTCAAAACACGAGTAAAAGGAATATAATGTCCCGAAGGACTTTATCACACCCAATCAAAGGCATAAAAAAATTCACATCCCAAGAAAATAACACATACAGCTGCTCAAGACATGCGTTAGAAGGAACCTGACAAGTGACAATCCACATGTCTTATAGAACATGCAAATATGTACACCACTTGAACAACTTGTACTATGAAACAACGGATAGATACACACGATAATACCATGTAAAATAGGATTACATCTCAACAGCATGAAATCCCGAGTCTTTAATAGCAGCACGCCAACATTACAGTTCAAAAAGGCCATGTTCACTACACATCAAATTTTAGAAAGCTCAAACAACACTCATAAGAAGGAAATTATATGAGGCAACAGCTAGAAAGATGTACCCAGAAGCAGTCAATAAAAGCACAAGATAAGTTAGCTCGAAGAGATGAAGCAACTTAAATTACTGAAGATAACACTATAAAGACTGCATGTCATCGACCCATATATTACCATTTTAAATAAGACAAATTAGAAATAAAAGATTCTTAAGGTAGGAATATCTACAAAGCAAACCAAGTAAAAAACACAAATAGATACGGAGCTAGTTCCAAATTCAGTCAATTTTTCAAGTTTTATTAGATAAGATAACATAAACCTCAGCCAATCAATACTATTACCCAAGCTTCTTGCAGTACCATACACCGCGCCAAAGGAAAATACTATGATTGAGAATCCACCCTAATCGAACCAAATTTCACTAGATAGAATCTGGGGACAAGCAAACCACTCACGAAGGCAAATATCAGTTGCCTCAATCTACCCTCATCACTAATTTTGAAACACCACATATAAGAATCTGCGCATTGAAATCAGATAATAACTCATAATAGCGCAACCATATGTACTCACAAGTGATAGCAAATGTATCATGCAAGTAAAGCTTATACCACAAACAGCAAGTCAACTGGATTACGCAGGATCTGTAGATTGATTTTTTGGTCTCTCAAATAATAACACCGAGATTCATCTCATACAAGTATTCTTATACACAAGTCCTGCAAGTGAATTACCAGTTACAAGAAAAGTAACAAAAGCTAATACATTTCCATGCAGCAGATTACCATAGAAGAGGACAGTACACAAAAGCAAATCACCCAAAAAAAGAGACTAGTTCTGGATTGTCATGCACACAAACTGCCAATCTTGGAAACCATAGGAAAGGATTTTAGACATTGAGCTAAGACCCAATTCAACTTCTTGAGAAACACAGAAACAGAGAATGACAGTTACATAAGCGCAAGTAAATGAGGAAGCACAGAACCAAAAACCAGTCAAGATAGCCTTCACAAGATTATAGAGATGCTTAAACCCTCAATTAAGAATCTCATTGAAGCATATAACCATGAAGCTCTGAGACAGGCAAATAACACCTCGCATGGGAACAAAAAGTAGCAGACCTGTAGCAAATAATGGGCAGGCAAGGGCAAAGCTTTAAAGATATGGTAAAGGAAACTACCTCAGTAGTAAGGGGGCATTCCCTGGTAGGCTCCACCAGGCGAAATTCTAGTTCCTGCTGGTTGATTATGCTGACCTTGATAGCCACCAGACGGTAAATTGTGATGTGCACTCGGTGGATAATCTCCAGAACCCATCCCAGCTGAGTTAGGTGGCATCCCATAGAAAGATGACACACGGCCTGCAGCCCCCATTCCACTTCCAACCCCACCCAATGCACCACTGCTACCACCATATCCACCACCATATGCAGTTCCAATATGAGAACCACCACCATAAGGCCCACCTATCCCAGAACCATACCCTCCACTACCCCCTAAATTGGATCCTGCAGCTTGACTTGGAATGGCCGGTAAACCAGGACCACCCACACCAGCCCCAACATTAGCTCCTAAACTTCCAGAATAACCACCATATTGTCCACCATAATGTCCTCCCGGTACTGCTCCCATTCCATCCCCATTCCCCATAGGATTCGAAGCCCCAACTCCAGGAGGTTTGCCTCTTTTTCCATCAATAGCCAGCTTACAGTTCAATTGGTGGCCATCAATAGACTTTATGGGATCCACTAAAGAAGCCCTGGCAGCCTCGGCAGTTTTATAAACAAACAACGCAAAACCCTTAGACTTCCCAGTGGCCTTGTCAAAACCCAATGGCCCCTCCTCGACCTCCCCATACATTGTAAAGTGTTGGAGAAGTCTCTCGGGCGCCATATCATACGGCACATTGGCCACATAAATCTTCCGCATTGATACATCCACCTGACTACTAATTCCTCCTCCACCACTGGCTCCAGGCCCAGCGCCACCTGACATTCCGGCAGCAGCAAGCTGCGTAACCGTCATCCTGCCATCAATTTTTTTGCTCGGTTCCTTCAACGCCATTATTGCACCATCAACATGTTTGAAAGTAATAAATCCATATCCTTTCGACTTACCTGTTGCCTTATCAAGGATGACAACGGCTTCGTCCAACTCTCCATAGGATGAAAAAAGAGCGCGGAGCTTCTCCGTGGTGGTTTCCCAGCCGAGGCCGCGGATGAATAGCTTCCTCAGCGCCGTATCTCGGTCGGCAAATGATCGGACGGCGTCGAGGACATCAGGGTGGCGGATAAGGGCGTTTTGGACAATTTCGAGAAGCTGATCACGGGTGAATGGCTCCAGAATCCTGCAGGCATCGTCGGCGGTGAGCATGATCGGATTGAAGGCGTCGGATTCGGCATTGAGGACGGCGTTATCGTCGATTTTGCGTTTTTTGATTGGGTCCATTGATAAGAAGTAGCTAAGAGTGTAAAACCCTCAATTGAATTGAAGCAAAATTAGATAGATTGGTCTGTCTGTATATAACTTGTTGGGAGTTTTATATTGGGCTTGCCCATATAATTAGTATTTTTATTCTCCAAACAAAAAAAAAAAAAAAAAAAAGGAGTTTTTCTCGAATAAAACAATTTTGTAAATAATCAGCCTACTAAATAATCTATTTTAACATTTCATGTCAATATTAATTTAAAATAATTAACGATTTGTTCTAATATAGATAAATAAATATATTAAAACCTCGATAACAATATGTATTAGAAATAATTTGGTGTGAATAATTAGAACACGAACTTTTAGAGTTAAAACTCTAGAATATTTGATAAAATTTTAAGTGAAACTTATTTACCATAAAAAAACTGAATTTATACCATAACACTTTTAGAATTACTGATATTAAAAAATCTAGTAAAAAATGAATGATATAAATAAAATACTAGTAAAATAATGTATGAAATCAAACACCACAAAAAGATATCGATATGAGGTGGGCAGAATAATAAGCCCCAGCGTATGATTTGTGTTGTATGTCCCTTCCATTTCAAGAATTGCATTTGTTGCTCTGATTTCCACTCACGCAATCTGCGATGCTCTCTTGTCCTCTGTAAGCTCCGCCCCCACCCTTAAAATAGTCTCCATTTTCCAATATATGCTCGTTTTCTTGAAAAGTTTTAAGGTTTCAGTTGCAATTAATTTGATGCACTATATCTTGAGAATTAGGAATTTGGCTATGGAGTTTGGTTTCTTTGATGTAGAAAGTATTTTACCGCTGAAATTTCTTATTCCCTATTGTTGAATATGAGAATATATCAAATTATGGAGTACTGTACTTGTTATTTATTAGCTGAGGTTGTCATTTAATATTGTATTAGAGCTGGACCAAAGAAATGGTCATGTGGATGGATGAGTTACTGATTTAAGGGCTTCGACAGTTTAATAATTTTCCTAATAATAGGGTTTGTCCAATTAGGTTTTCAATTTTCATGATGATGCATTGTGCTTTTTTGGTTTAGTAAGTCTAAATTATGGAATAATGGTGAAAATTTGATGGTCTTATGATGGATTCTTGGCAGGAAACTTTCTGCCTCTCGACTACGTATCAATTCCATGCCTCGAACTGTTCTGCCAAAGTTTGCTTATGTAATCGAGCCCACAACGTATTCATGTTTTTGTGCATCTCTTCTTGTGAAGAATAAATCTCCCTGCATTGGCCTTGGCCTTTTCAGTTCGTATAGAGTACTAAGCAAGGACATTAAAACGAAGAAATCTCATGTTGTGGAATATTGTGAAGGGATAAAATCAGATTCATTAGACGAGATAAATGTAACTGCAAATGTTCACACAGATAGTAAGGATGATATGGAAATCCCGAGATCGAAAAAAGTTGCTCATGGAAATAAAGGGAGAGTGCCATGGAACAAAGGAAGGAAACACAGTGAAGGTAACTATTTTGGGAGTTAAATTAGGTAATTTGATAGGTTTTTCTGAGTGTAATTCTCTGGTTTGAATTATGCAGAGACTCGTGAGAGAATCAGAAGCAGAACAAAAGAAGCCTTGAAAGATCCCAAGGTGAAGTCATGTAAGAATCGGTCAACATGGATCGTATAGTATTTCCAATTTATGAGTTTATCAGCGTATATCACATACCTTTTCTCTATTCTATGTTAAAAATGCATTCTTCATCAACGTAAATTTGACTTTGATCAGCTAACCATTTGTGTTATACGTATATTGGAAGTACTTTACAAAGAACTTACCAGTTACCACCAATCTTCCAGTTTTTATGCAATTTGAATTCATAATTATATTGCTCCGAGTCTTTTTGTTCCCTACTCTTTGACGTAGTTGCTTCTAATTTTTATAGGTTAGAAAGAAGATGTCTGAAGCTCCTCGTACTCTCAGGTAATTTCCCTGATCCTCAGCTCCTTTTTTATTAGAAGGAACCAATCTCGCATGTTGAAATTAAAATTCTTTCACTCAGCGTGCTTGTTAATACTTGACTAGATAAAGGATCAGGTAGGTCATTTCAAGTGGGACAGGTTTGAATCCATCAATATGGCTTGTAGGGGCGGTCCCACATTACTTTTATCTCTAAGAGGAGAGTGTTTGGAGAGGAGCATCAGTATAACCTAGTTATTATGAAATTATAAGGGTTTGGATACTAATTTTGAACAAATGTGTTTGTATTTATGTGAGATTGACATTACTGCATGTGGCATTTATACATGAAACTAATAAATATGCTTCTTGCACTAAAATATATAGGGAGAAAGCATGCAAATTTAGTGTCCAAACAAGTGATACATGGGTAATAGCATTGTTTCAACATAATTCATAATGTTTTTTTTTTTTATCATTTTACCACATTTGAAATTTCTGAAACGGGTCTAACTGGTCTAACCTGTTGCCTTATCAGATTTGTCAGTTGTTTGATGAATATATGACACTTGAGGCTTGAACTGAGACACCATATTTTCAACATTTTTATCTGATTTTTAGACTACTTCACATTGAAGATGTAACTGTTGTTGCAGTAATCAAACCAAAGTGAAAATACGAGCATCTCTCACAAAGCTGTGGGGGGAACGCCTAAAATGGAAAAGGTCAAGGGAGAAGTTTGTTCAATCATGGGCTGGAAGTATTGCTGAAGCTGCTAAAAAAGGAGGGAGTGATCAACAAGAACTGGAATGGGATAGCTATGACCGACTTAAACAAGAGTTAGCCCTCCAACAGATTAATCGGGATGCAGAAATAGCAAAGGTGAAAGAGATGGCACGCATCCAAGCAGAGCGAGCAGCACAAGTAAAAGCAGAAAAGATGGCAAGGCTTGCTCAGAAAAGGAGGGAACGGGAAGAAAATGCTAGAGTTAGAGGGAAATCAGTTAAAAAGAGGAATAGAAGGTCGAAAGAAGAAAAAGAGAAGCTGGCTGAGTTTCAGGAGGAAAAACTCAAGGAGAGATTGATGAAGGTAAATATGTTATTTATCATATGAAACTGTATCGTGATGGTAAATCTACTGTTTATATTATAAATAATTATGTGCATGCTAGGACCTCTTTTGCTGGCTGTCAACCTGAATTATGTTTATCTGCATGTGATGTATGTGGGCGGGAAAGAAAGAAAAAGTTGTCTAGTTTCATTGCTTGGATCATGCTAAAATCCTTACAACCTTCACACCAATCTGATCCATTGTGACTAATCGAAACATCAAATATTTGATGATTTTGTTCCTTATGTTAGTTTTTAATCTGAAATGAGTGAGAAGGAAAATAACAAAGATAACTAATATTGTACTTGAAGAATGCTACATTTGTGTTTGTGTTATTGTAGGCAGAAAGGGGTTGTTTGTATCTGTATTTGGATGCTCACTCTTCCCTCCTTGTAACTGTAATATTATCATGTCTCACTTCTCGTATTTGGTTATGAAAAACAGATTCGGAAAAAGAAATCCACAATTTCCCAAGTAAGCAATCAGCATCAACGATCCTGGGACAAATTGGACTTGGACACTGTAAAGGGGGAACGGTTGCAAAAGGATGTATCGCTCGCGGAGCTCATTCGTTTTGCTAAAGAACACAAGGGCACAACAGCAACTTGACAATCTTTGACATCTCATGAACTCACTTTGTAATTGCTGGAGAAAATTGTAGCCAGAAACATTTGCCGTCTATTTACAAACATTTCCAACCTAATTCTTCATTTGTTAAATCATTATTAGAAATTAAAAATCTGGATTTTGGGTATTATCTACGATTTACATAAATTTCGGAGAGAGGACACGAAATTAGTGAAAATGGAAAAGGCTGAATCAACATAAATTTTACTATTATAATATTACTTTTGGATTGAATTGTGGCAAGAAAAATATAATTATATCACAAAGTCTTGTAGTATATATTAATTTTCCCAGAAGCTGATCATATGTCATTCTTTTCATTAAAATTGACAGGGCTGTTAACCCAAATGCATATTATCCAGTGTGGTATCCATTAGTCGTTTTGCGCAAACCGATTATGCAAATGAGCAATGGATACTCACTTGGTAGAACAAACCTGATGAAGGGTATGCAAGGCCAGATATGTAGGGGCCGAGAACAAATTGATCCCAAAGATGCTTCTGTTATCATTCAAAAATCAAGAATTCATATCGACATAGTCACACGCTTGCTTAACAGTGCAACAATGCATTCGTAATAGATACATCATCAAACTTATTACACCTAAGCAGCATTTGCACATTTGAGAAGTTGATCATACTAATATCCAACTAAAGCATCCATATGCCTATCTTATGAAACTATAACTTAACACAAGACAAGCCCAGCTAAGTATATATGTGTCTTAGTAATTCGAAGATGGGGGGTAGTCTCTCCCTGGCACGTTGTGGTTTTGCTGAGGTGCGTAAGCATTCCCATATTGCCCCTGACCTGGTCCCATATTCGGGGGCGCATAGTTCTGATTACCATATCCTGCACTGGGGTCAAAATTGACAGTAGTTTGTCCAGCACCAGCACCATATCTCTGATTTGGTGGCGAAGGAGAACCTCTACCAGGATAGTTCTGGTTTTGACCAGGCCCCGAAGGAAACCCACTTTGATTTGGGCTCGGGCCAGATTGATATGGCATTCCTCCATTGTTTGGGCCCGGGCCAGGTTGATAGGGAACTCCTCCACTGTTCGGGCCAGGGCCTCTCATGTTATTAGCTGGATAGTTTCCGGGGTTATTTGGAGGGGGGCCTCCCACGTAGTTTGGCTGTCTGGGTCCAGCATTACCTTGTGGAGGGGGCATATTTGGTTGACCTCCATAGTGGCCACCTGGTGGTCCGCCATTGGCTCCAGCGTTCTGCCCTTGCATGTCTCTTCTTGGGGTGAAATTTCTTGATCTGTCATTGTTTCGAGGTCTGTCATTGCGCCTATTCCTGTCTTGTGCCCGAGCATTATTCCTCACCCATTCTTCATGATATTTAGGGTCATATGGAACAGCCTGCCCGTTAATAAATGGTTCACCTGCAGTATAGATGAAAAACAATTGAACTTGAATAACACTGCATTCAGAGTGGACGATAAGATACTTTGGACCGAATAAGCTCGAATATCTAGGGGGTACTCTATTGAATGACTTCAGAGAATGATGCTTGCTTTAGTGATTAATCAAAAGCATAACCAAGAACTTGTAAAAGAAAATTGAGAAACTTGAACTACACCAGCTAATCTGTAAAGCTAATGAGAGAATAAAATATATATTCATTGGAATATTTACGCACTCCCACTAAATATTACACCGTGCGACCAAATATAACATGAAATCCATACCTCCATAATCCTTATTTTTCACATCTAAGTATGAATCAGGGAGAACCCAGCGAACTTTAGGCAATTCTGCACCAAATGTAGTTAAATCAAGTTAGTTAATTCAAAAATATCAACAGAAAGTAATCATTCAAAAAATTTCTCACCCTTTATCTTGTAAGACAGTTCTTCTGAAACAAGTGCTCCAAAAGCAAAGTAATGCCTAGTAGAGACCGAGTAAATTTTCATTCTTGCTTCTTCCTCACTGCAGGTTTCAAAGTTACATTATAAGGAATCAAAGAAAGTACACCTTGATTCATGAATGCAAATTTCACTTATCAAACTGATGTGACAATCAACATAATACTCAGCAGCAATGCTACGCAATCCATAAAAATCGAAAGAGACCACCCATCTGGCTATAAGACTTCAGTGGGAGCCAATGACTAGTAGCTCTGTTACTCATCATACTTGCATTTTATACAAAATCGTCCTTGCTTTAGCATTTCCAATATTCACTTCTAACATATAACATGAGTTACACACTTTACACCACTAGCCCGACATAGAAAAACCAAACATTTTCTCATAATTTTCCATTTAATCTGCATTACAATATTCTTTCACGTAGGGATTCCATCAGATGCAATCTTTTCCGAAAACAATCAGAGGAAGATAACTAAAGGTACCGATAATCAGAAATAAAGTCTAGTTAACTCGAAAGAGAACAAAAGATTGGCAGAAAACAAATTTCACTCAACACTGATAATAAACAGATTAAAAGATAAGCCATAAAAGATCAAACTTCAAACCTCCCAATGACTTGAGCAAGCGTTTTGATATAGCTATCGATGAGTTCATCTCTGGTGATGTCACCCTCCGGAGGATCCATAACCACAAGCCAATGCTCGAAATCACAGCCGTCGAGCAGAATTGTCTCCTTCGGGGGACGATTCGACCAATTAGGGTTTGGATCGTTCAGGGAAGAATTCGTGGGTCTAGTCGAAAACGCTCGAGTGGAAATCACCGGCACAAGGCGGCGAAAATGAGAAGCGGAAACCGCCGCCACGAGAGGGCGGAGGCGGAAGAGAAACGACGAGGTGTTGGAGAAGGAGGCAGCGGAGACGGTGGCGTAGGAGGAAGAGAATACCGATGCCAGCGACGGCTTGGTAGTGAGGAGAGAACGTGCGAAACATCGAGTCGCCATTCTCAGAGCAGGATTGCTAAGCTGCGGAGAAAAACGAGGGTTTTAGCCCTGATATGATAGGGGTTTTACATTCTCAAAATACGCCTATTATAAAGAAAAAATATCTATTTCTTTCCTGTCCGAAATGTCTCCAACACCGTTGGATCCCATTTTTTATGATTTTAATTTTTCAGACGAGTTTCTATTTAATTAATAAATGACTTATTTCGTTAATGAATTTACGTTCCTATTGATAAAAAATTAAAATAAAACAGTGATATATTTTATACAAAAGTGATATTATTTAAATTAAAAGTGGATTTTTTTTTTTAGTTTAAAGTTATTCGTCCAAAATCATTACAAAATCTACCTCTTTTCTTATGACGTTTTATCTATAATCGAAGATATAATGGATTGTGTAGCAAAATTAGTAACATAGTTAGAAATCTCATTTATCAAAATCTCAAATTATTATGGGGTTTTAAAATCCATAAAATTTCAAATTCCAGACTTCCGGAACATCTAAAGGCTAATACTCCTATTAGGAAATAAAAAGAAGTTACAAGAATTTCAAACATGTATCAGCTGGCTGATATTAGGAAATACAGTAAAAAGTATTTGGAATCCAAATCAAAACCGTATGTAACAATCTATGCCTATCTGACTATTTCATGAAATAGTTCTTCTGACTAAAGCTAAATGAGAGAGAGAGAGAGAGAGAGAGAGAGAGAGGAGGCACCTACTATGGAACAGTTATCAACTACAGGTATTTTTTCTGAAGAGTACAAAGTATGGTAAAATAGCATATCCAATCCAATGGTGACATTTGTCTCATTCCCCTTACCAAGCATCACATATTGGAACTGTAGCGCAACGGATGACGACGGTGCAGCACCCGCTGCAGCCACCGCCTACGCGGCTCAGGAGGCAAACAAATAAAGCACTCTCTCTCTCCACCATCCTGCAATATCTCGAAAGCATCCAAGTACATCTCACTCGACTGTGGAATATCCTCCATTTCGTTCAAACACTTTATTGCGTAAGATATAGAGTAATCTGGGCCCTCAATCGCCAATAATGGCTGCACGGGACCCACTGGAGTTTTACCATTAGTGAGGTCTACAAGCTTGGTTACACAATGCCTCAACTCATTCATCCATGCCTCTCCTTTAGGTTGAGATATGGGGAGTTTGCCACGTGATGGCAACGGTGTGTGGGCCCCTTCATAGTCGTCTTCGACTACTTTCAGTGGCTGAGGTGAGAGATTAGTGAGCCTATCTGGTAGAAGTTCGACCTCGACGTCCATGCATTGTTGGGTTGAGGGTTGGCCTGGCCCGAATTTCCATAAATGATGCCCGTTTCTCTGCTCCATGCTCCCTCCTCTCGTGTAGCTCGATATTGTTACTGTCCTATCTTTGTCTTTCTTGAAAACAGGACAGATCCCGTCTGTTATGTGACGGAGTAGATGAGTTGTCCCGCTTCTGCTTGAACAAGTGAACAGCTTCTGGCAATGATTACACTGGCATTTATCGCATCTTCCATCCTCCTTTATAATCTTTGTGAAATGGTGCCACACTTTAGACCTCAATTTCCCATCTCGCTTTCGCTTGTCTCCAATGCTCGCTTCGGAATTGTAATGTATTTCCAAATCAGTTTCATTATTTGCATCTTCCATCTAGAAAAAAAAAAAAACATGAAAACGAAAAATAAATTCCATATATATTACTACTATCATTAAATGAATGAACGTGTGACAGATACATCTATATCCAAAGTGACAACTTCTAATGGCAATCATGTAACTAACAAACTAGCATTGAAGGCCCGTGTTCTGTTGTTCTAACACACCCAATGGTGTCTTACAAGTCAAATTATGCAATAGAGCGCAACTATCAACTTAATACCCACTGAATTGCTTTATAAATCATATGTACAACATTTTTTAGCTACTTGTACAATCAAATACAACTATAAAGTGTATGCAATATCATCTATAAATCTACAGCCCAACAACATCTGCCAATTTCTGCACTACTACAAATATAACACAAATCAGTAGGGTACTTTCAGATTGTATTGCCAAAATAATAATTGATCCCTTCTCTTTGTAATTTCTTGGCTTTGGTTTTCAGATCCAATACAAAGAACTTCTCAGCAGTATAACAGTACTCATCAATATACTGTATAATCCCACAAATGAGTTAAATAATTACACTATTTTACTCCGGAAAAAAAAAGGTCAAGAAATCCTTTCAACAAATTATCATTTTAGAAGGCCATATACAATCAGAAAAAGACTTCATCATTTTAGAAGCCCAAACACAATCAGCAAAAATAGACATCATTTTCACTGCAGACGTCAACACTCAATATAAATTCCACAAAAAGTAAAAATCACAGGAAAATATAATCAGAATGGAGTTAAGGAGACTATACAATTATGAATTACACACATATAAAGCTAAAATCAGTTGAAATTAAAGAGGGAGAAAGGAACGAGCAGTTGCCTGGGAGGAGAGCAGTTGCCTGGGAGGGAGAGCAGCAGCGGAACGAGCGAAAGTCGGGAATTGAATAGAGAAATGCAAAATCAGAATCCACTCCAATGCCGAAAACCCTAGAGGTGGATTTTTGATCGGGCCCATATGAGTTGAAGATGTATCTAATGGGCCTGGATTCGGGCGGGCTATGATCGGCCCGACTCGGCCCAATCTAGTGTCATCCCTCCTCTTCCATTAGCTTCATTGATTCTTTATTACTACTTTACGCGAAATAGGTCCCACATTCTCTCCTTTCTTTTACCTAAAATTATACACTCTCTTCTTACCAAAAATATATTCATTTTTATTCATACTAGTCAGGGTGGGAATGGGTCAGGCTACCGACAGAGACCTACGGCTCGGCCTATTAAAGCTCGGCTGCTCATTTAATAAATAAGCCGGACTCAAACTTTTTTGAAAGTTTATTTAATTAAATAGGCCGGGCTTGAACTTTTTCATAGGTCTTTCAAGCCCAACAGGCCGGCCTATTTAATTAATATAATATATATATATATATAAAAATATAATAAATACATAATACTTATACTTAATAGAAACATCTTAAATAAGAGTGTCTAATATATATAATTTGTAACTAGTAAACATTAAGCAATACAATTCGTGGTTTTTTTATGATTTGATGAAATACAAGTGTTGGATGATTTTTTTTAAATGCACTAATAGAACTAAAAAGGCATTTAAAAGGCTTTCGGGTGCAGCCTATTTATTAAAAAGGTCAGGCCAAGCCTTAAAAAAAAAGCCTATATCAGCCATGGGCCAGACTCGGACCTAAAAAATATTTAACAGGCCAGACTTTTTTTCGTAAAGCCTACCTAGGCCTAGCCCATTCCCACTCTAATACTAGTGTAAGACCGCGAATTTAGTGGGATTGAAAAAAAAAAATATTATTATTTAATAAGATTTTATATAATTAATGTATTTAATAATTCATATCATCCTCAATAATATCAACAAAACTCTTGTATAAGTTCAGATTGAATAAGAAAATGTGTTCGACAAACTCTTGTATAAGTTCAGATTGAATAAAAAAATATGTTGTTATTTGTGTATGGTTGTAATATTCGAGTCTTTGTCTAATAATATTTTTATTTGTGTATGGTTGTAATATTCGAGTCTTTGTCTAATAATATTTCCGTACGTGTATGAGCTATTCAGGTATAACTTGTATTTTAAAATGCTTATAAAATTATAAAAAATAAACATAAGAAATTTAAAACACGACATAGAAAATTAAAGTCACTTGAAATGAAGAATAAAACAATAAAATTGAAAATAATATAATTACATGAAGTGATGAATGAAATATTATTGAGTATACAATATTATTTTTTTGTTAGGAGAATAATTATGAACATTAAAGATAAATGTGTAGTACGGTAGAAGTTTGTAGAATAATATAGAGAACATATATTTTGTACAATAATATAGATAACATTTGTCAACAGTTTAATTAAAATGATAGTATATAAAAATAAAGATTAAATTATGACTTAATTAAAATGAATGCTTGATTGAAAATACCTTTACTTTTAATAACTTTTACTTTTACTTTGAATTAGGTGAGTTGAACATGTACCTACTTTTAATATGAATTGGGTGAGTCGAAGATGTACCTAATGGCCTAATGGCCTAAATTCACTTTTATACTTTTACTTTGAATTAGGTGAGTTGAACATGTACCTACTTTTAATATGAATTGGGTGAGTCGAAGATGTACCTAATGGGCCTAAATTCACTTTTAATTGGGTGAGTTGAAGATGTACCTAATGGGCCTAAATAAATTCGGGTTGGCTATGATCGGCCGACTCGTCCCAACGTAGTGTTATCCCTCTTCTGTTAACTTCATTGATTCTTTTCTAATAGACTTTACAGTGAACTAGTATATTACCCGCCACAGTTTATAAAAATAAATGAATATTCATATAAATTTTAAAATAAAATTATATACAATTTAAAAATAGTTTTTCATTTCTGTTAAACTTATAAAAGTGTAGTTATAGCCCTAATATTTGAAATATTTTTTTAAACACAATGATAATGGTTGTACTCATTTTTTTTCTTTTGGTATGTTTTTTTTTTCTTCAAATAATACACTTATTAAAATCTAGGGAAAGAAATACAAAAAATAATGTATAAATAACATCCACAAGCTTTGGCTCAATTATGGATGTTTCATTTCTAAAGTTATTCGTAACATAAAAGAATTCAACCAAGAATCACATCGGCTAATCCCTGGTCTTTCATGTCAAAGTTTCTACTTAACATGTTCTTCGTATTAACTATGGGATTGTGATTGTTACTCATGATTAACATGTCATCGACATACAAACATACAATAACAAATCCATTTGGTGTATCTTTCACGTATACACACTTGTCACATTCGTTAATTTGAAACCCATTTGACAACATCGTATTGTCAAATTTCAAATGCCACTGTTTTGGAGCTTGTTTAAGTCCATACAGTGATCGAACGAGTTTGCACACCTTTTTCTCGTTTCTAGGTGCAACATAACCTTCAGTTGATCCATGTATATTTCAGCATCCATCTCACCATTAAGAAACGCAGTCTTAACATCCATTTGGTGTATTTCGAGATTGTGCAATGCAGCAATAATGACTAATACACGAATGGAGGTGATTCTTGTCACTGATGAATATGTATCGAAGAAATCATACCCTTCCTTTTGTTTAAAACCCTTTGCAACTAGACGAGATTTGTACTTGTCAACAAATCCATCTGCTATGTACTTTCTTCTAAGGATCCACTTGCATCCTAAGGGCTTGCAACCTTTAGGGAGATCAACCAACTCCCATATGTGATTTAGCAGAATTGAATCGTATTCACTTTTTATGGCTTCCTTCCAGAGGGGTGCATCTGATCTTGTCATAGCTTCTTTGATAGTTTTAGGTCCATCCTCCTCCAATACGTAGGTAATGAAGTCTGAACCAAGGTCCTTATCAATTATAGCTCTCTTAGTGCATCTTGGTTCCTCACTCCCTTGAGTGGAATGACCTGCAGTGTCATCTGTTGCTTCATGAGTTCTCTTATTCGAACTCACTTCCTCTTTTTCCTTAAATGGAAAGATGTTTTCAAAGGACACAGCGTTACTTGACTCTGTTGTAGTGCATTCTGTCATATCAGGTATTTGTAAATCAGAAACCGATAGGCACTACTGTTTGAAGCATATCCTATAAAGATACAATCGACTGTTTTCGGGCCGATTTTAACTTGTTTAGGAAGTGGTACTTCAACCTTAGCCAAACACCCCCACACTTTGAGGTGTTTGTATGAAGGTTTTCGTTTCCTCAATACTTCATAAGGAGTTTGATCCTTAGTTTTATGTGGTATCTTATTCAGAATGTGGTTAGCCGACAAAATGACTTCCCCCACAAGTTCTGAGGTAAACCAGAGCTGATTAACATAGCGTTCATCATCTCTTTTAGTATTCGGTTTTTTCTTTCCGCAACACAATTAGACTAAGGTGAGTAAGGGGTTGTCGTTTGATAAATTATTCCTTATTCAGCACATAATTGTTCAAACGGAGCTACGTGCTCTCCACCTCTATCACTGCGAATTGATTTAATTCGAGTATCCAATTGATTCTCTACTTCAATTTTATAAAGTTTAAAAGCTTCTAAAACGTCGTCCTTACTTCTTAAAAGATAGACGTAGCAGAATTTTGTACAATCATCAATAAAATTAATAAAATACTTTTTCACTCCTCGTGTGGAGCCTTTTACTCGAATGTGATTTTTCAAGATGAACAAATCCACATAACTTGTGGAAAACATTCCACTGAATTCAACCATTTTAGGTTTTTCCAAATTTAGCTTTAAGGTCACACCTTAGCTACCCCTTTTCATTCAAAACATGTCGACGAAGACTTTTCTCCCTCACATTCGAATGTATCCATGTGAGGAGATGCATTTCCCCACATTCGAGTTGTTTGCCACTTTATTTGTAAATTTCTCTTATACACCAAATTTGGACACAACCTCGATACATTTAAAAATCGAGGTTTGATTTTTCTTTTATTGGAATTATTTTCAACTTCAAAATTAATTTAATTTTTGTCAACATACCAAAATTAAATTAAATTTCAAATGTGACTTTTATTGTCACCCGTGACTCGAGCATAATTTTCGATCAAATTATACTAGTCAAAATCTTTTGAACTAAATTCAAAACAAATTTATGCTCTTGAGCACAAATATTTAATTCCATATCAAATATAATTTGATACTCCTTCTTTGAGCCCAAAAATTAATTCATTAATTTTTGTTAACAGTCTAAGATCCAGTCAATTTGAATAAAAAATGAATTGATGGCTTACAACCAAATATTCAATCCAAACTTATACGAAAAATGAATTGATGGCTTACAACCAAATATTCAATCCAAACTTACTTTCGTATACTGCAGTTGTGATAACTTCCCAGTATTGGACCAATTTTTAAATAATATATTATTTATTCAAAAATAGGAGAAATGACATCCTATTTCAATTCTCTCTTTTAATTTGTGTGCAATTCCAATTTAATCCTCTTAATTAATTGATGTGATTAAATCCAATTTAATGCACATGATTAATTGATGTAATTAATCAATTTGTTAGCACATCCTCTTGATTAATTGATGTAATTAATCAATTTTTCAGAAGCAATTCCAATTTAATTGGATCTCAGAATCCTGCATAACAGGATATTGTCACACACGGAGTCAGAGTCGCATTTCTAGCCTTTAAGAATCGCATTTCACTTATTTCTATTTACCTAAACTGTGTCGTTTTATGTTGGGTATTTTCATATAAATACCCTATGTTGTCGAATTGGATTTATTATGCAGAATTAAAACCTAATTCTATATCTCTCTCTCTTTCCCAATTCTCTCTCCTCTAACAGAATTTGTTGCACACACTGTGCGCATCTAACAGTGGCCTCAGAGCCAATTCTTCTTGCTGCTGCAACCTGCAAGTTGTTCAACAATGGTGAGCAACACTGATAGGATTGTTACATTGGAAAATCAAATGAGTGAAATTAAAGATGAACTATCAAAGAAATTTGATGCTATGACTGATGCTTTCAAACTATAAATGGAGATGCTGACCAAGGAGATTAAGAACAATCATGGAAAAGCTCAAATGATAGAGGGAGGGTCAGGAGAAACTGCTGCTGCAATGGATAGACTAGAGGGTGGTTTGCTAGGGACAACACCTGAGGTAATTCATTTTACTAAAAACACTGAACAAAAACCCCAGGGTAGAACTCTTAAGATGGATTTTCCTAAATTCAATGGAGATGATCTAAGAGCTTGGATCAGAAGATGTAGGAAATATTTTATGTTTCACCCTATGAGTGACTATGGGAAGATTGTTCTCTCAACTATGAATATGGAAGGATCAGCAGATTACTGGTATGTTGATCAAATGGAGGGTAGAGAGAATATGCTTTGGGAACAATTTGTGGTGTTGGTCATAAACAAATTTGCCAACATGAATGATGACAACTTGATAGGCAAATTCAATAAGTTAACACAAAAAGGATCAGTTAAGGAGTACATCAAGGAATTTAAAGTACTCAAAGCTTATATGGGGACTATCCTTAAACATCTTACTGAGGAATATTGGGTCCAAAGCTTTATAAGTGGACTGAAGGAGGAGATTGAGAAATTTCTGCACATCATGAAGCCAATGATGCTAGATGAGGCTATGCAATTGGCAATCAAACAAGAGGATTTGCTATTGGTGCAGAATAAGCATATCAAACCTGCTGCCAGACCTAATTCCAATTCCAATTGGAAACCTAATAATGATCCTAAGGAAAAGAGCAATGGAACTGAGAAGATATCTTCCAGAAGAGGCTAACTCCAGCTGAAATGGAAGCTAGAAGGAATAAAAATCTAATTAAATACACCTTCGTCGACAAATTGTTGTCGACGAGATTTATATTTGATCGACCTTACATAATCGAATTTAAAAAAAATTGTTTTTTTTTAATTTTCGACCAACCGTTTCGACCATATACATTTCCGTCGACAACGATTTGTCGATGAGAGTGTATATGGTCGACACTGGTTCGTCGAAAATTGAAAAAAAATTGTGATTTTTTTGAGTATATGGTCGACCATTTCTGTTTTTTTTTTTTGAGTTGATGATCGCCGGAAATAGTGTCACTGAAGTTGTATGTTAGGGGAAGGTGAAAGAAATGAAGGTGGGGGTGCATTCAGTAGGGAGGATGCATCTAGTATAGTGTATATTTAATGAAGGGTATTTTAAATTTTTTACCTATTATTTTATTAATAAAACTGAAAGGGGAGTGCATCTCAAAATGGAGGTGCATATAGTCAGACCCTATAAATAATTTATTTTATGTTTGATGTTTGAGTTTCATAAAATATCCATGATCATGTTCTATATATATGAAAACGAACATATCATGAGGATATATATATTTTGGATATGCACTAGTATTTTTTTATTGTTTATATATTTTTATTATTAGTGGTCTTAAAATTTAAAATAAAGATAATATATTTAATTTTTTATTCAACTCGGTGTGTTTTTTTCTTCTAACACAAATCATTATTTGAGGGGAAATCGTGTTAAATTGGACAAATTATAAGTGGACCCGAACTATATATCACACATGTTATAACACTAGAATATTGGTTTCATAACACGATAATTAATTAATTAATGAATCAAATTGTTAGGAGAAGAAAAGGGGCCCTAAAGTTGCGGTGACCTCCCTACAAATACTGTTGTTTTTGTCCTCCACATATTTTTACCAAAAAAAGCAAAAATATAAGAAAAGGCTCTCTTCTCGCCCTTCATTTGGGCCGAGAAAATAAAAAGCAATATATAAGAAAACGAAAACAACTAATTTCACTTGAAAAAATATATATATCTAAAATTAATTCCCTCCCATAATGGCTTCCCGAGTGGCTCTGGTTGTCCTATTGGTGGCCTTGGTGGCCATGGCGGTGACGACGAAGGCGACAGCGTATCCAACCGATAACAATATCCATTACTACGGGCTGGGGTCTGCCGAAGGCGGTCAAGGACTGATAGGTGACTCCTTTGACCAAATGGAACAGGAGATGCTCATGGAGTCCGAGTCGACTCGTCGACAGCTGAGGCAGGCGGGGCACATCAGCTACGGGGCGATGGCTCGCAACAGGGTGCCCTGCAACCAGCGCGGCCAGTCGTATTACAACTGCAACAGCCACCAGAAGGCTAACCCCTACCAACGTGGTTGCACCAGGGCCACCCGATGCGCTAGGAGTAACCGTTAATTCATCACATATTCACATCAATATGAATTCATCTCTTTATTTCCTATTTATTAGTATCTATATATGTGTGTTTTTGACGTGAATATGTGACTTACTTGCATGCATGTAGTTATGGGCTCATTATGTTGTAATACTATGTTTTGTTTTTTATGTTGATTTTATATACTTATTTATTTATACATACAAACATTGTTCATTTTTATAATTTCATTTTCCCGACTTGTGTTGGGGTCAAAAAGGGGATTGAGAATATGTAAGAAAACATACGCAATGGGGATTTTTTTTGTTGCACCATGCAATTGAGCTACAATTTTACCTTCAAAAATTCAATTGAATAATTAAAAATATATTCAAACCCTAATTATAATTTAATTGGACAACTGGAAAATAAAAAAAATTACATGGGAAATTTATAACTACAAGCAACAATCTTGATCTTCTATACTCCAAACTGGTGCTGACAAGTTTTTTCAGCCATAATCTTATAGAACAAAAACAATCTAATTAGGACTATTTTCACATTCCCTAAAATCCTGAATCATGAATGAATGATAAGATAAATTTCCCTCACTTACTTCTGTCATACACTGAGGAGAATTCCATGGTACCACAAGTGACGTCTGTGGTTTGGAAGGGCGAAGACTTATCTTGTGATCCAGATGACGAAGCATGTGGGTCGTTGCATGAGTTCTTCAGAGCCAACATATCTTTAAGTAGGCCTGGTTTCGATATCTTCTCATCGTCCACGTCTATCTCACCTGTCAGTATTTTTACAACGGTAGACATGGTTGGGCGACTTCTTGGCATATCTTGAGTGCATAAAAGTCCGACCATGAGATACTTGCGAGCCTCATCGTTACTGGGGTCCACCTCAAGTGCTTCGTCCACCAACTCGATCAGCTTACCTTTCTCGTGCAGTCTCCATGCCTGCAAAGTAGGTCTACGTGAACTCTCTTCTTCAAAGTAATACGGTTTAGAATACGGAGTGATTCTGTTTAGCATGCAAAGTATCATGTTTTAAAAAATGCTTGATTTTAAAGTCTTCTCTAAGAAGTATATTCTGAAGACGGAAATAAACTGGAGAATTTTAAATTGGAGCGTGAACAGTGAACTATTCATCATTCATAAGAGATGCAAAAAGGGTGGCGACAATGTTTTAACTAGGGTAAATTACCAAAATGGAAACCCCTTTCGATGTTTTGTCCAAGTTACCAAAAACAAAACCTGTATTTTGAATAATTACCAAATATTCATAGAAAGACAAAATATATGGTTTGACCGACAAATAATGCAAAATATGAAACGATTTTGCATTTCTTGATCATTCAAACAAAAAAATTGGTCATTTTAAGAGGGTGTTTGGTAATTATTCAAAATTGCAGGGTTCTTTGGTAAAACGTTGTGAGATTGGCTCCGAAGTGTCGAGTATGAAAATGATCAGAATTTCAGATTCAACCAAAAACTGAAAAATCCCATACCCTTTCAAGAAGATTCTGATCCGGAGCTGGTAATCGATTATTCGTGTTAGGTCTCCCAGTCACAATCTCCAGAAGTAAAACGCCGAAACTATATATATCTGCTTTTCTCGTCAGCTTGCCCCGAATTGCATACTCAGGAGCCAAATAACCGCTGCAAACGAAAAACATGACAAGCGCTTATTAGAAGTAATGTACATTTGAAATTTACAAATAGTAATGCAAAATCACAAAACAATCAATTGATGCAAATCTGAGAAAATCAAGACAAGTGAAATAGTTTTGCATTTCATGATGAATTGGTCTTTCTAAGGGTATTTGGTAATTATCCAGACCACATGGTTCTTTTGGTAATTTGGACGAATTTGAGGGAGGTTTTTGTAATGAAACCCAATAATTAATTGTTCCATACAACTATTTGTCCGGATTAATATCATTTTGGTCCCTAATGTTTATCTTTTTCTCCAATTTTGGTCTCCCTCTTTCACTTACTATCAAATTTGGTCCTGGAAGTACACTTTTACTCTCACATTTGTTTTCAATGTTCGTTGACTGTCGTAGACTGATGGAATCAAATATTTTAGGGTGCTAACGTAATATCTAAAAGTTTTTTTTTTTTTTATAATTACATTTTAAGTAAAAAAAACTTTTAAATATGGATAATATCATTATATTTGAGGACCATAGTCGGTGAAAGAGAGGGACCAAAACTGGAAAAAAAAAAAAACTTTTGGAACCAAAAATGATATCATTACTATGTGTCCCATTTCTAAGTTCAGCAAATATCAGTTCATCACCGATATAAACTAGTGTAGGATTCTACAAACTCACATGGTTCCAGCAACGCGTGTGCTGACATGAGAAATCGAGGTCGGAAAAAGCTTTGCCAGACCAAAATCTGAGATTTTTGGGGTGAAATCTTTGTCGAGGAGAACATTGCTCGCCTTAATGTCTCTGTGAACAATATGCGGCTGAATTTCCTCATGTAGGAAAGCAAGCCCTCGTGCCACCCCTATACAAATCTGACGCCGTACTTTCCAGCTAAACTCAAGATTACTATATCTTCCCCCTGCATTATGAGTTAATCAGAATCTTCTCGACTTGTAATATCAAATTGAATTTGTATTGCTGGCTTACCTATAAGAGTTCGAGCAAGGCTATTATTTTCAAGATAGCCATACACCAATATTCTGTGGCTCCCTTCTGTGCAGCAACCGTACAGCTCGACTAGGTTTTCGTGTTCCAGTCCTGATATCGTAACTATCTCGTTCAGGAATTCCTGCACGCCTTGCTCAGACTGAGCAGACAGAACTTTTATTGCTGCTAAGGTGCCGTCATTTAGCTTTCCCTACAAGTTCAAATTGGAATTTGACTTAACAATCGAGCAGGGTCGAGAAAATGTGCTCAGTGAGATCAAAGGGTGTTTGTTTATGGATTTGATGAATAGTAAAAGGTGTACGGATTTTGTACAGGGCAGAATTTTGAAAATATAGATGATTGATTATTTATTGGAAAATGTGTTTGAAAAAAATTAAAATATGTGTATTAGAGGTGTTATAGGGTAGAATTTGAAATCGTATACCAAAATCTGGTTTGACAAACGAGGATTTGGAATTGAAATAAAAATGTGGGGTGGGGGCAAAAACAAACACACGCTTAAAGCCATTACCTTGAAGACCGAACCAAAGCCACCTCGACCAATCGTATTTGCCGTGCTAAAATTATCAGTCGCAGTTCGTAATTCTTTGTAACTGTAGAGTTTAGCATGTTCGCCAATCTTAGTTGCCACTTTATAAATTTCTGCATTTAAATTTGAATTCCATTAGTATCACCTAAGCACGTGCTATTTGATACGCGACAATTATCCCAAAAAATTCAACAGTTCAGTGATTTACCTTCATTGATATGTACTCTCTGCTTAGTCGGCAATGAATTCTGCCGCTTAATGCGGAGACAGAAACAACTCATCACAATATGTCTATCAAAACCACAATCTGCATATGTTCTCTGCCCTGCCAATCATACACTTCAAAAGGCATCACAAAAACTTGATCAAATATAAAACGATCAATACAAGTAAAAGAAGAGAGACTAGGATACTCCAGCAGTATAAAGGATAAATTACAGACCCTTCAAGTTTAGAAACCAGAACATAGAATACTAATCCATGACCTTATAATATAAATGAATTGATTCCACACTCCTCTACAAGTTCAGACATTCAGATGAAATTAAATTATTTCACATAACGAGCAAAACTGTAGCCATAAACACAGTACAAGAACAATATACAAAAGAAACACAACTGCAGGTTGAAGAGTCCTCTCAAGCTTCTTAGTCTTATTTCCACAACTAGAGCAATAATAATTCTCCCTACGGAACGAGATAATTAACAATTATAGCAAATTGGTAAGATTTTAAGCTTCATTGTTAATAATTTTCCAAAATTTGATCTAAAAAGTGCCGAGATGATCAACAGTTCAACACCACACAATCAGAAGATAATAAATCATGAATTATTATAGCACAGATATGTCAATCGCAAAACTAACCCTAATTTACAAATCAAGTCGGTGTCCCGAAAATCAGAAATCATAAACTGGGAAAGGTGAATTTTCAATTCATATATTATAATGCGAAATAAGTAATCGAAGAAATTTTAAAGAAAAACAAAAAGATAAGAGAGCTCACCGTGTGGAAAATTTGGTGTACCGTAAAGGACGAAACTAGAGAACAAAAATGTTTTTTTTCCGACGATTTGAAGAATTTCGTGAGAGAGAAGGAGAACTTGAAATTGTGAAATTACCAAGAAACTAATTATGAGGGAGAAATTAAAAAAAAAAAAAAAAAATTGACATTACATTGATTACAGTTTACAAAGACTGACTTTGTCCACATCAAAAAAAAAAAATACTCCGTATATATATTATTGTTGAAATCTGAAGTTATATACAGTAGTCAATTAGCATATAGTGTTATTTTGTGCTGACATTATTTATTTTAAAAAAATGTTATATGAAAATGACATAGAACAAAATTACAATTAGTTAGGAGGGTCATTTGTTAGAAAAAATATTTAGAAATATTCTCAATATATTCTGATTACTCTATAACAAAACTCATCAATATAATCAGTAATAAAAAATGAACGAGTGTCGTCTTACTATGTAAAGTTGAGACGAAAGAAGTTTCCTAGACAATTTACATTAATTACAAACATGTAAACAAATGAAAAATAAAGTTATACTATACATATATTTATTACTACTTGATTACTATTATTTTTAGTTCACAATAAAACACTCTTTAAAATAAATGACCACAAAAACTGTAAAAAAAAAAAAAAAAAAATGTCGTCAATGTGGCAATAGCTACAAACAATTGTTGTTTGGAGATACGAATAAAAATAGAATGGAAAGATCACAAGGAAGATCTTCGGCCATCATTAACAAATACCAGATCATCTTAATTAGTTGACAAATTCAAATTCAACGAGTATCATTTAATAGAAAGAGAATTAAAATCAATCGAATGTATATTATCGCACTTCGTCATACTTGTATATATTTTGTAATACTTTTTAAAATATGAATATTAAAAAAATACACAAAATTATCACATCCAATACAAATTTTGTGAAATTTCGTCAAAAATTCTTGCAACAGGTAAATAGTACTCCCTCTGTCCAGTGGCGGATCCAGGATTTTAAATTCAGGGGTGCGAAAAATATTAAGTCATACGATTTGAGAAAACTTAAAAAAAAAAAAATTACGTAACCTTCAAATAAAAAAAAATTACACTTATACTCCTTTTATTTTCTTAAATTTGAGGTGAATTAAATGATGGGGTTGAAGAAGACTCCTTGTCCATTGAGACTCATCTATTTGAAAAAGTGTAAGGAGCTTTTTGAGATTTCATTCCCTTAAACATAAATTTCCCGAAGATCGAATTATTTTTTCGTTGTCTTAAGCTTCTTTAATATAAGTTTATCTTTCGTCATTTTTTAGTTGAATTAGATAGTGAGTTGAAAATAATTAATTTAGCATAATGTAGCAAATTAGTAATTATAATACAAACTCTAATTGTTAATTCATAACTTATTGCTAATTGAATTAGATAGTAAAAGACAAAGTGGGATAACTCAAGTGGTTAGAGCACCACTACCTAGGTCTTAGGTTTGGGTTCGAGTCATGGGGAGGGGAAAAAAAGGATGGGTATTTAACTTTCCATTAAAAAAAAAAAAGAATTAGATAGTAAAATTATTATTATTATTATAAAAACTCTAATTCATAACTTATAAGTTATAGACCAAAATAAATTTATTCATAAATTAAACACAATAATCAAATTAAATAATAATTACTCCATAAATATAAAATATGCGTACTTGTATAGACGAGTGTCAAGTGCATTTTATAATTCAACTTTTACAAACGAGTGTATTTAACTTTCCATCAAAAAAAATAAAAAAAATTAGATAGTAAAATTATTATTATTATTATAAAAACTCTAATTCATAACTTATAAGTTATAGACCAAAATAAATTTATTCATAAATTAAACACAATAATCAAATTAAATACGGAGTAATAATTACTCCATAAATATAAAATATGCGTACTTGTATAGACGAGTGTCAAGTGCATTTTATAATTCAGAGCAGAATGAAGAAAGTCAAGTGCATTTTATAGTTCATAAATTAAACACAATAATCAAATTAAATAATAATTACTCCATAAATATAAAATATGCGTACTTGTATAGACGAGTGTCAAGTGCATTTTATAATTCAGAGCAGAATGAAGAAAGTCAAGTGCATTTTATAGTTACGAACTTTTTTTTGGACCTTTTAATTGTGGGAATGCGGGTTGGCCTCATACAATTTTTTTTTTATAGCCTTAAATATAAAATTAAAAAAAAAAATCTCAATTTGGGGGTACAGCTATTCTCCCTCCGCCACTACCTCTGTCACACTTTCATTTTCGGCACTCTTAAAATAAAAAAACTTTTATAAACTTCTTCTTCACAATATTTTCAATTTTACACAAAATGTCACAGTTAATTTTATAAATTAAAAAATTTATAAAATTATCTCTCGATATTATACTTTTTTAATAAGTGTGTTAATCTACCTATGAAACTTATTATGAAATGGAGGGAGTATTGCTTAAAGTGTTTTACTCATAAAAATATTTTCTTTATTTTACAACAAGTGTTGACTTAGATAATTTGAATGAAAATTAGAAGAAATTATTAAAACAAAAATCAATTTGAAATAAAATATTCTGGAAAACGATAATTAATTATAAAACAAGAGGATTATAATTTTATAAGTACTGATTTAGAAAGTGATATGTTTTCCTTTGCGCCAAAAGAGTCTCACTATCATACTAAGGGGTGTTTGCAAACTCTATAAACAGTTTAAAAGCACTTCTGAAAAGTAAAAGCTGTGAGAGGGCAGCTTTAAAAAAAGTGATTCTGAAAGCTGTTTGTAGTGTTTGAAAACACCCCCTAATTTATTTATTTCAGACAAGGACAGTTAAACACTAAATCACTAATGACCCTCTAAAGATCATCAACGCCTCCAATCATCAATTTTCTTCTAACTAAATTATAGTTACACGTTATTGACACCTCAGTGCCACCTCAATAGTTTACAAATCATCTATACCTTCAAATTTCAATTATTTGGGTCCCAACTCCCCAATTATTCAATTTATCTACTTCTTCTTTGAGTTATTACTTCTATCCACCAAATATGTGATGCAACGAGTAAAACGAATAAATGATATTGTTCATCAATTTTATTAATAAAATAAAAAAAATACTTAAAAGTTAAGTACTTAATTAGAATGACCATATTTTTTGTGGAAAAAAAATAAAACTGAATATATTTTTAGTCAACGCGGTGAGTACTTTTTATTAATAATTATATGCTCCATATGATAAAATAAAACATATGTGCACTTGTTGGAAATTATGACTATATTTTTAATTTTAAAATATCTACTCCATATGATAATTTTAAATTTTTTTAAGTTTAAGATTAATTTAATTTTAAATTGACTATATTTTTTTTTGAAAACTAAATTGACTATATTTTTTAATTTTAAAAATGACAAAATGAATGGATATTAAAAGAAATGTACTCGTTGATGTCCACTTTGTTGGAAATTATGGGAAACTTGAAATGATATTATGGAAGTGAATTAGTAACCCATTTTCTTTTTATTACTCCATTCATGAATGGTTTTCTAATCTGATGAGGAGATGATTTGTTTTCCTTCTTAGTTCGTTGGAGGTACTCTAAGCACAATAACAAATATCTATAATATATATTTTTAAATAAATATGACTTCTTATTTTATTTTTCAGAAAAAAATAGTGGATGTTTTACCATTTTACTCGACTCATTTTATATTATTATAACGAATTAATAATTAATGTCCGACACGTTTGGGGGACTTGGCTGATTATTTATTGTCCTGCCTTACTTTATAATCCAAAACCGCGGAATATTTTTGAAGATAAAACCGCGGCATCCGAAAAGGCCATAGTTGACCAAAAAGAAGTCAATCATTGTTACTCCCCCGGACCCCCACCATGTGCCTTTTTTTTATTTTTTAAAATTGTTCGTATACGGTATGCATGTTTCATTATTTAGAAAATATACTATTTTCATTTTATCTATATTATTCTCTAAAACCTTTTTTGTGAAATGGAAATGAAATAGACGTGGAGTGTGATTTATTGAATAGCTATTTAATATCTAAAAACTATGAAATCAAAATCATAAATCCATTCCTTTATATATAGTATGCAGCAGCAACTTATGTAAGAAAAAATTTACTTTTATTTTTTATACTGCATTCATTCATTACAGTCCATCCTAAAAAACAAAAAAATTATGGCTACGCACATACACCGTTTAGATCTTGGTTGTTGTACCCTCTCGGATCCTCGAATTATAACTGCTTTGAGGTTTAATGGAATTCTTTTACACACAAAAAAAAAAAAAAAGCTAAATGGCTTGCAAAAAATACTTTTGCATATAACAAAAATTAAATAAAGTTGGCATGTGTGTTATTTTACAGGACAATTATAGTGGATCGAAATATTATGTCAATTTTCATCTTAAGAGAGTTGGAAAATTAAATTTCAGACTTATTAATAGTTTAGGAAACTATTGAAACATAAATCAATAGTTTAGGGACATATTGATGCATTATGTCTTTTATTCAATGCACATACTCTCATCATCGTCAGGTCAGAAATCCAATAAACAGAACTAGACCTTTCCCATAGTTGACTAAAGATTAAGACGTTTCATAAACCGAATATATATCAAAATCTAACGAAAGATCAATTCAAAAATAAATACACAAGATAGATAGCTCGTACCAGTAGTGATTAAAGGATTGGGTCTCAGTAAGTTTCTCATAAGCACAGCCGCAGGTAACACTGGCACAAACTACCATAACCATAAACAGACCGTATACTTTATAGTTTATACAACCTCTACTGCACGAAAAGCATGGTCTTTGCAAGCTCAATGGCTTTGTTTCGTCCAAAAAACTTTTCAACGATCACTAATGCAAACTCCATAGTAGTTCCAGGTCCTCTACTGGTGATGAGGTTGCCATCCACCACTACTCGGCTTTCTGCTTCGCTCTGGTCCGACAATTTGTTGCACATAGCAGGAAAAGCCGTAGCCTTCTTACCCTGTTGGCTCCACATTCAGTCAACTAATACAACACGATTTGCTAGGGAAATTGGGGTAAATGCCCCCTTTTAATGCTAAAAATGGGATAAATACCCCCTCCTTATTTTTATTGGAAGAATGCCCCTTTTCAATTTTTTGACCACAGTACCCTTAATACACGTAAAACTCTAGGTTGTGGCGGACAGAAGTGTGGTTGTGGACTTGTGGGTGGGGTCGTGGTCAGGAGTGTTGTTGAGGATGTGATCGCAGTTAAGCATGGGGTCACAGTTGTTTCGTGATCACGGACTCACGGTCAGGATTGAAGGTAGAATTTATAAATATTAAGGATATTATGGCCAAACAAATAAAAAGGGTCATTCTTCCAATAAAAATATGGAGGGCAGTAATCCCATTTTTAACATCAAACGGGGCATTTACCCAATTCCCTGATTACTAAGGACACTTGCAATTGAAATGAACATAAAAGCACATGTTACCTTCAGCAAACCATGGGGCTCAAGGACTAAAGCTGGGGACGCACATATCGCTCCATAAAATTTATTCGATTCTATTTGTTTCTTCAGCAGATTTACCAACTTCTCGGAGCTGGCAAAGGCTTGAGCACCACCAAGTCCCCCCTGCTCGAGTACCATGTTTTAGTCACTCGGAGTGTCAACGTTTTTAGAGGCAAAGGCAGAAAAACATTAATGCAGTGCCTCTCTTACCGGTAAAACAACAAGGTCATATGAACGATCGATGACTTCATCCAGAGAAGCATCTGCAACTAGTTTAACATTTCTAGAAGCTAAAATTTCAGGTTCAGCTTCGATAGATGCCACAACCACTTGAGCTTTTGCTCGTCGTAGTACATCGATGATAATAACGGCTTCCATCTCCTCACTCCCATTAGCAATGGGTACAAGAATCTAGTAACAAGGAGAGCAGGGAAATTAGATTACTTAAACCAAAATCAAGCACACTCTACAGCCCCTCATCATCGTGATATCTGTAATTATTTTTTATAACCTACAAAATAATGCATGCATTGAATGAATCGACAATGAAAATGGAGTATAAATCCCACCTGAGGAGTACTGTCAAATGTCCACTTGACAGGATTTAGCTCAGTGAATGTATGCTCATCCCCATGATTTAATCGCATTACCTGGATAGAAAGAATAATGCAAGAAAATACCAGGGAAAAATTAAAAGATGGGAGTGAAAAGAGTTGTATGGACCAGCACACAAGCACAAGTAAAAAATGAGATATTTTATCAGTTATATGAACAAGAGACAGAAATTAGTCGCAGCTACTAGTGGCATGGTATGCATGCTGAGGTTCCTTATATCCTCACCAACTCATACTTATAGATCCTATCTTGCAAACCAATCCCCACAAAAGTAAATGATTCCTTAATAACCATGCTTGTAATAGATCAAATGCCAATAAATTTTCCCACAATGGAGACAAAGTGCCAAGATACAAATATAGTGCTTAAAACCCACCACACGTCTCAATTGCAACAGCAAGGGCAACAATCTGAATTATACATTTATAAAAAAACCAGCTTATCTCTTTCATACTACGCTTTTTAATTAGATAACCCCATATTATATCATTGCCTTTGTTGCATGGATCAATTTAAATATCTTCTGGCCTCTATTTGTAACTTTGAGGCCCCAAAGAAGAAATGAACCAAACAAGAACCCACAACAAAAACAAAATGGATATCAAAGGCCATGATAAGTCAAAAAGAAAAACGTAGAGGATGCATGCATTACCAGAGGTCCAGAAACCTCATCAGCTTTCTCCTTCCCATACAGCAGCTCAATCAGAGCAACAGAATACTCCATTGCCGTTCCTGGTCCACGACTTGTCACCACTTTGCCATCCTGCTGTACCCTGGACTCGACGGCAGATGCAGAGGACAACTGCTCCATGAATGAAGGATAGCAAGTTGCCTGTCAAAGGACCAACAATGCCACATCATTAGAACTTCATGCGCAACACAATTCCTGCTGATGAATCCCTGTAAGTACATGGAAGACAAAAAATATACAGATCTAATATCTATTCTCACCTTCAGACCCTTCAACAGGCCCCATGACCCAAGTGCTACAGCAGGAGCTGCACATATTGCAGCATATGGCCGGGCTTCTGCAGCCTGCTTTTTGACAATGCTTTCCAATGTTTTGCAATCCTTAAAAGTGGCTGCACCAGGCATTCCTCCCTTACCAAATACAAACAAACAATTGAATCTAAGTATTTATCTAGAAGCACATAGAATTAGTAAGAGATGATACTATGTTTAATGGCATCGTTTCCCAGCATTGATCAGATTTATATAATAACATTACAAACACAAATTATTCCCTAACTGGGTCCACACCATAATTAAGAAGTCTAGTATCAGAGTATCCCATCGACACTTAATGAGAAAATCAGAACATCGTCAAGGTCAGGAGTTCATACATAGTTACAAAATATGAGCACACAACGCTTTTCCACAGAAATTGAGATAAAAAGCACTTAGCTCGACAATCAATGAATTAGACATCGACTAGGGGAACAACTAAATACCGACTTATGCAGAACAGATATTTAAAGAAAATCCGATAGAAATTACTAAAATTCATAATACGAACCGAGAACGGAAATTCTTCGACACGAGAGGATAAAACACAGATAATATCTTACCGGCAGGGAGATGAGATCAAAAGTAGTATCCGCGCAGTCAGAAATAAGAGCATCGGCGACGATTTTCACGCCGTGGCCAGCGTCAACGCGGAGCTGTTTCTCCACCGAAGCTACCGTCACATCTGCGCCGGCTCTCCGAAGCACATCGATCGTTATCACCGCCTCCAGCGGCTCCGTACCGTGCGCCACCGGCACCAAAACCTAAACATCAGCAATACCTCCGTGGAATTTAGCTTCTGGTTTACCAGAATTGGATATAAAAAAAGGCGATTACACAGTACCTTTTTAGCAGCGGAAGCCATTATCGAATTTGAGAAGCGAATTTTTGTGCGAGGAGTGAAGCGTGTGAGTGTGCCTAAATGTGAGAAATTAGGGGAGTGTTTGGGAAGAGGAGATAAATATGCTGCAGCAGCGTGGGGGGTGAGGTGGCACAAATGTAGTGCCGCCATTTTATATCACAGTTGGGTAGAAGCCTCTCGAGAGTCTAGATAATATTCGGAAAGATGTCACGATGAAAGTATATTGAAATTAAATTTCTATTAAATTTTATGTGATAAAAATTAGCGATCATTTTTTTTTACAAAACCTTCGTTTTAGATGAAAAAAAGATCTAGGGCGCGGCTAAAGGCACCCGGCGTTCCTATGAGTACACCCACTAGATGAGGACACACGCCATTTGGATGAGGACACCCACCTGGAAAAACCAAAAATGCCCTCTTCAAATAAAACCTTCCTCTTCCTTTCCCTTTCTCATCTTCTCTCTTTCTCAACAATTGAGACACCCACTCCACAATTCTTACGCTGCTTCGCCGGCACGGCGGCACCCACTCCGCCAACGCTGCCCTCCCCGTCGCGCTGCCCTCCCGTCGCGCCGCCCTCCCCGTCGCGCTGCAACCTCGTTCGCGCCGCCCTCCCCTGCAACCTCGTTCGCGGCCGCCCCCTCCTCCCCACAGTCGCGGCCGCCGCCCTCCCTTCTCCCCTTCGCCGCGGCCGCCGCCCACCCCCTCCTCCCCTTCGCCGCGGCCGCCCTCCCTTCTCCCCACAGACGCGGCCGCCGCCCACCCCCTCCTTCCCTTCGTCGCGGCCGCCCTCCCTTCTTCCCACAGACGCGGCCGCCGCCCTCCCTCCTCCCCTTCGCCGCGGCCGCCGCCCACCCCCTCCTCCCCTTCGCCGCGGCCGTAGTGCTCTCCCCTCGCCGCCGCCGCCGCTAACAGGTAAGTTTAGGTTTGAAAAATTAGGGTTTTCTGGAAAAAAAAAATTAGGATTTTTTTTGAAGTTTGAGAATTATTTTCGAACATAGTGCGTTTGTTTTGGAAAAAATTTCGAACAACTTGAGTTTGTTTTGGAAAAAATTTCGAACAATTTGAGTTTGTTTTGGAAAAAATTTCGAACAACATGTTCGATTTTTTTTTTCGTACAAATTTAAGTTGTTTTGAAATTTTTTTCGAACATATTGTGTTTGTTTTGGAAACAATTTCGAACAACTTGAGTTTGTTTTGGAAAAAATTTCGAACAAGATGTTCATCTTTTTTTTCGAACAAATTTGAGTTGTTTTGGAAATTTTTTCGAACATATTGAGTTTGTTTTGAAATTTTTTTCGAACATGTTGAGTTTGTTTTGGTAAAAATTTCGAACATGTTTGTTTTAGAAATTTTTTCGAAAAGTTGGTATTTTGTGTTAATTTTTGTTGCAATTTTGGAATTTTTTTGTTGGGTGGTGGTGGTGGTGGTGGAGTTGTGGTGGTGGTGATGGTGATGGAGTAGAATGGGTGGGTGGGTGTACTCATCCGGAATTTTTTTTAAAAATATACAGGAGGGGTAAAAACGTAATTTCGCTGCACCCTTTTCAAAAAAAAAAGCCGCGCCCAAAGATCTATGCGGCGGGTCTAAGCGCGGTTTAGGTGGGCTATATACTGGAGTAATAAATCATTCGATTTTATTTATTTTTTAAAATTGACTCAATCAAATGTGTTAATATACTTTTTGTTTCTTCATTGCTGTCATTTAGTTTTTTTTTTCTTAACTGATAAGGTCACATTGCGGTACATGTATTTGTTATTATTTTTTTTTTTTAAGGTAGTAGAATTACAGATAGGGGTTAAATTACATATCACCTGCCCTCACCTATCCAAACAGCAAATTCTACCAATAGATCACAAATTTCAGACTCAATCGTGAGAGGGTGAAAGGATCAACAAACAACCAGCAAACCTCGAAACTCCGCGATCTAAGAAGATAGCAACGACCGTACTACAAACCTCCCAAACCACATAAGAACGGACCCAAGGCCTACCAGCTCCAACAGACACAACAAAGTGCCACCATGGGAAAACCCGAAAACGGGAAGAAAACCCATCATAACAGGGAAGAAGACAAACCAGCGGGGAAAGGAAAAATACCGACAGCGGTACAGGGAAAATACCGAAAGCAGAAAATAACGGCATCGGAAGAAAAAACAATCCTAGAAACACCAGACCTAAACTAAAAATCAGACTAAATTAACATGCAGAAAGGAAAAAACAAAATAGAATGGGATCAGACGGATGACTCGGCATCGGAAGAAAAAACGATCCTAGAAACACCAGATCTAAACTAAAAATCAGACTAAATTAACATGCAGAAAGGAAAAAACGAAATAAAATGGGATCAGACGGATGACTCACCCGATCGGTCACCGTGACTCCGACGGGGAGATTCACCCATTGATCCCAACTAAATTCCTAAAAAAAAACCCCTTCGCCCAATAGAAAATCGGTGCAGCGGCGCTACAGGCGGCGCGGCAGGCGGCGACTCTGCAGACGGTGCGTTGAACGGTGGTTTTACAAGCGACGCGGCGGTGTTGCAAGCGGCGCGACGACTTTCAAGCGGCGCAGCGGCACAACTTACCTTCTGTACAGAAAATAGGCGATTTTGTGTGATTTCAAGCGACTCCGACGGTGATTTTAATTGGGGAAGAAAGGTTGGGGGAGAAAGGTTAGAGAGAAGCGAGAGGAAATTTAGAGAGAGAAACTTTCAAAAAATAAAATACTCCGTATATGCAAATTATGTATTTGTTACTTTGTAACGAATAATTTCTTCTATTTCTATATGTGAATTGTTTTTGGTTATAATTTGAATATGTGACAATAAAATGTATGATGCATAAAAGAAAAAAAAAAAAAATTGGAACCACATAGACTGGAGTGACATTAAAATCTTGTCTGGGAAAAAATTTCCAAAGCAACAAAAATCGAGGTTAAAAATGTTCATCAAATTACAAATGTTCAATAATAATATCATCAATTTGTGTCATCTAGTATATCCGACCAACCCTTGTGAAGGGACGCCTGCATGAACTCGACTAGAGCCGACTCGGTCACACCTGCTTGAAACCACGACAAAGGATTCGTTACTTACTTTATCAGGAATTTTTTTTTTGAAAATTTTATTTAATTATTTTACAGTAAAAGAAGAATAAGAAATGTCCTAAACATATATACTCCTAATTAGTGGCATACATTACTTATGGCCAGTAATGCACTGGAATATATATATGTCTGGAGTTGAGAATCGGCACATGTATTTTGCCTTGTCAACATTCCTCACGTACAGAGCGACAACCATCGGCGAAGTAAACAAAGGTTGAGCAAGGGACAGTAGAGAAATGTTTCCAATGATTTGTGATTTTTGGAAAACTAGCTATCTTCCGACCAGAAAGGCAGCAAGGGCCAAATAAATTATTCTGGAGAAAATGACGTCGATTCAAGAAAAGGCGTTAGAGAAGGACGCCGATTCATGGGCTCTTTCTATTCAAAGACCGAGGCCACGGTAACTTCATCTCATCTAATTAATTACAACCCAAAACACTATATACACACCCCATAATTTTAAACTCAAAAATAGATAAATATAAAATGATCGCTAAATAACTCATACATAAATATGGAGTAAAGTAATTAAAAAAATAATTTAAAAAAATCTGAAAATAAATGTAATTAAAATTTAGAAGTATTTTTTAAAAATCAACTAAATCTTTAAAAAAAGTAATTTACGTAAATCAATTAATTTTTTTGAAAAATAATTCTGAGAAAATAAAACAGATAATTAAAAAAAATAAAAAAATCGCCAAAAAATAATTAAATAAAAAAATGAATAAAAATATTTAATAAATTTTCAAAAAATAATTAAATTAAATTTTTTTTTTAATTAGATATTTATTTATGATCGTGTTAATTTTTCTTTCACTTTTTATTTTATTTAATTTTTTTAAAAATTGAAACGTTAATTGATATTTTAAATTTATTTATTTTATAGTAAATTTTATTTGATTTATTTAATATTTTTCAGATTTTATTTAGATTTAATTGATTTTCCATTCAAATATTTTTTTAATATTTAGTTGATTTTTTAAAATATTTTCAAATTTTATTTAGTTTTTTGTATTATAGAAAGAAATTAATTAATTTTTTAAATTTATATATCCTTTTGAAGATTTATTTGAATTTTATAATATTTTTAAATTTTTTATTCAATTTGTATTTGTTTTGAAGGATGAAGGTTAAATAGGAAAGAATTGGGGTATGTTTAGTAATAAAATTTGATTTTTAAATTTTAATGGAGTGTGTATACATTTGGGGTTTGTATAACATTTTATGGGTGTTAATAGTCTCACCCTTAGCAAAAATGAAAGGATGATAGATGATACTCATTCTCCGTCCCACTATAAGTTACTCATTTTCCCTTCATCTAATACTCATCTATTATTTTCTCTCTTACCATCACATTCTGGAGTATTATTTTCTCTCTAAACATTACATTACTTATATTTTATCATATTTTTTAATCAAAACACCAAAAAAAAAAAAAAATTATAGCGGGACAAGGGAGTATAACATAATTAAACTTTTAAAGAGATGATATAGTGAATTTTGAAAGTCAAATGTGTTTGAAGGGTACATTGATTTTTTTGTTTACTTTTTTTTTTTCGACAGAATTTTTTTTGTGTACTTATTTGAACATATTAGTAATGTTTAAAAATGATTGACCCTACTTCCTTTAAAGACTAATAAAATGAATCTAAGAGTAAATAAACTATATATAATTTTAAATACGTCGGCATGTTAGACTTATAAAATTTTATATAAAGCATGAGTGTAGCCAACTTAATTAAATAGGTTTTTTAAAGTCTTAGTCCTGCTCATATTATAAATAAATTAAGCTTGATAAAGCTTTTAATAGGTTAGGCCGTAGGCTCCTGTCGGGTGGCCCAACCTATTTCCACCTGTACCCCCAATTCTACTATACACACCCCATGACTCCAATTACTATACACACCTCACTTTAAAAAAAAAAAAAAAAAAATTAATACCACGCCTCAATTTTAGACAATTATAACTCAATTCTAAAAAAATTACGAAAAACCATTTTAACTGGCGGAACGGAAGAAACGCTGTAAAATAAATTTCAAGTTTGAAAGGAGGAGTTTCAACCTTACATGCAGAATAAAATGAGTAAATTTGGTACGCATAAACTCCAATTTTTACACAGTTTAGTTAGTTTTTATTAAAATACATGTTTTTTATTTTTGTGAATTTTTTAAGTGTCTTGAATTCAATTTTTCTTTTTCTTGTTTCACCGTGTTACTTCCATTCTGTTGGAAAAGAATGATTTTTTGTGATTTTTTTTTTTATAATTTTTCGATATAATTGTCCAAAATTGAGATGTAGGTAAAAATTTTAAAATAAATTATATTTTATATGAGGTGTGTACAGTAAAATGGGAGTTTGTTTCATGTGACCTAATTTAGTTACTCACTTCAAAGTATTTTAGATTTTATCTTTGTAAAAAATGAAGGTTACAAATTAGGTTCATTATTTTTAATTTAGTGATAAAATAATGTTTTCATTTTAAATTACATTTTTTAAACATTTTAAAATAACATGACATTATCTTATTACTTAAAAAAACTTTTATATTCTCTACGTTGTCTTTTTTCGTATTTAACTCATAACGGTAAATAGTGAATTTAAAATGGGACGGATGGAGTAAGAATGTAAGATGCAAAATATTCTTTCTATTCCGTTTTACTAGTTTGTGGCCCGTGGTGCGATGCACGGGCAACTGTTCCTTTCTATTGCTTAATATAGATTAATTTTAAAAAAATCCATCATATTATTATAGTTTCTGAGTTTTCTCTGCAAACTTTTATAAAAAAAATAGCTTTTGAATCAGGATTGAATTAAATAGATAGGGAGCTAAGCTTCAAGAAATATTTGTAGGAGCTTATTTTAAAGTTTTTGAACATAAATTAATTTCAAGATTGTGATTTACTAATAGTTACACATAGTTAAGTAATATTTACTTGTAATACACGGTAAGCTATTAAGAAATTTTTTTTGATGTTATTTTTTAAATATATATATATATATATATATATATATTCCATCGGATACTTTCTTTGAAATAAAATAAAATGATTTTTTTAAATCTTTTACCACAACATCAAAGGCCAACTTTTCTGACATTCCCTTCAAAATCAATTTTACTTTTCAATAGCTTTTGCTCTCTAATAATGAAGTGTTTGCAAATAAAAAAATGAAAAGACTTAACAAAATCCTAAACATTGTAGCATTGTCATTATACAGAAGTTTGATCCACATAATATAACTTTCTTAATTTAAATTGAAGAAAATACATAAAAAAGAACCAATTGCACAAATACATTTTTCTTGATACTAAACAATATGCCAATCTTATTAAAGTCTAGAAAAATAAGAATTTAAATCTTCCAATATTTTTTAAACTGTGAAATCTTTATAGAACCCACTCGCAGTCTAAAATTGGCACATGAACTCTGTTCAGACATGGATACATGAAACTTTGAAAAACACATTCCCTCATTTCTTCTTATGCACCATTTTGAAAAATACAACAAAAAAGTAGCACATAGTCGATCAACATTGCCAATAAATTTCTTCTTATGCACCATAAATTAACTAAGACGAACTACCAAATTGATGAATTTAGATCTACAATTTTCATTTAATACCATAAATAGATATCAAACACCAGTCAGTTCTACCATAATCGATAACTAAAAGTCCAAAACACAATCAAGTTTATATAGTGCATATGACAAATGATCACCAAATGAGAATTTAATCAAGTTTATAAACATTGTTACCTCATGAGCTCCCTGAAAATGTTACTTTTATACTCAAGCTCCATTGTATTCACAAAGTTAAAAGGTAAACCAATGCAACTGCGAAGAGCAACATATAACATAGGTAGCTCTACCATCAATATCCTTTAAAAGGAAGAACCCTTTAATGAAAAATGATAAACTCATGTATATAAAACACTATTTATTTTTTTACCCAAACATAAATCAAGATAGAGATTTCTGGTGGACACCAAAACTTGATTTGATACAACACCATTAATTTATTTCCCTCGCACGTATATCTCAAAAAAAAAAAAAAAAAAAACTACCAGCAACAACAGTTTAATTCGTTTCACCATCATTTATGAAAACGCACCATTTAAGGATTCAAATTCAAACCAACATACATAGTATATTTAGCTGCAAACTTAAAATGTGTCCCATTGGAAGGAACTAACCTGCAAGGAGAAGAGACCCATAAATTATAACAACACCAAAATGTTGTTTCATGAAATAAAAAGATTAAAAGGTCAATTATTGAAAGTTATTAATAGACCTCCACAAAGACTGAGTATCATGCTCAAAGGTGACATCCAACAGTTGAAATTAAACAAATCAAACCACAATGCTACACTACTCCACGTGGGGACACTTCACCTGCACACACAAAAAAAATGTAGGTATAAGCTCAAAAAATTGTTACACAAACACTATCCTCTGCGTGCACTTCAACCTCCACAAAAAAATATGAAATTATTTACTGAAAAATACAGATTTATAAGCAAATTAGAAAAAGAACGACATCTTATAAAGACAGTTATAAAAAGGAACGTACAAAAATATATTTACTGTAGCAGGATCACTCACAAGAGTGATTTTGCCAGTTCGATCCACTTTTACTATGCCTTGTTAATGCTTCTAGTGGCTGCAAATGATATTTTGAAGGGTCTTTTAGAATCTGCATGGTCACACTCCAATTTTACTTAAAATAGATTTTAAGAAATAATTGACAATTTAAAAGTAAAAGGGCATGAACCAAAATTTATACTTAAGAAATAAGGTTTACAATTTTATTTTACAGAAAAAAAATAACAATCAACGGAAGCTTAAAGAATTAAATAGGCAACTCAAAATAAATTTAAATTTAAAATATCTGGAAAACCACAACGTCTCGATTAATTTTACTAAATTATTGTCATTCACCGCTCTTCCTCGCTACCAACTCCTAAATCTGAAAAATGTTAAAAAAGAAGGGGTGAGCAAACCACGGCTGGACATATTTGTCAAAATCAAATACAATAAGCAATTAAATAATCAATTCACATTAACATGTATAATTCCATAACAATTCAATAACATCACCTCATCTATAAATGTCAAATTATATATTCTCGTTTATAAAGGTCAGAAGACCTATCCTCGTTTATAAAAGTCAGAAAACTTATCCTCGTTTATAAAGGTCAGATGACGTATCCTCGCACATCTTTCACATGAACATCAAAATAATCACATATGACATTTAATAGTGACAAATATAATAAGTTAGAACTCATATTTAACATGAATATCAAAATAATCATACATTCATTTAATAATGACAAATAGAATAGTAGAAATCCCCACATCGATAAATGAACGTATACATGATATGTGGAAGCATTAATCTCTGTAATTGTGGTTGTCAAGCCGTAGAGTATATTCCATTCAAAAATTTATTTTAAGCTAAATATTTCCACTTTCATCCCACACATGATATATATATATATATAACATTTGTTGTGCTCTTTCATTGTCCTACTAAATTAGGGAGTTAAAGAAATTAACATAGGAAGGGAGTTACAATCATCACATAAATACACTTTAATTTTCATAATTGGAAAACCATGCAAAGGAGAAATGGAACGTTCAGTAATAAAAAATACATGTATCATTAATCATTTGATACAATTGTATTAAATAATACACATACACACACGCATATGTCTATATATATTATATTATAAAATATAATTTTCTTTTGACATAATATATAAATTAATTATTTATTAAATAAATTTCTATTTTTATTATTATAAAATTTATGAGTATTACCTTCTATTCCACTTAATAAAATTTCGTTCTCGAAATTACCCTAAAAAATGAATATCTTCATTTTTTTTCACGTATGGAATATGAAATGAAAGGTGCCTCTTTATCTCTTCCTCCTTAAATCCTCATGAACGGTTACTATATTACACATGGCAAAACTATAAAAGCCTTCAATTGACAAATGACAAAAGAATAATGTCTTAAAATTGACACATGTCAATGCAGCGCCACATCAACAATAGAAACCTACACATGGCAAAAGGAGGAGGAGTCTCAAATGCACACGTGTCGAAAGCAGAAGAGCCTCATCCTCCTTTTATATATATAGATTTGTCTTCCTAAAGATGAATGTTTATCCTGAAATGATTGTGCTTGAAATTTAAATGCCATATCTCAATTTTGCTCTTATATTTATTTTTGTAATAATATGCACTGAATGACTATATATGTAAATAAAGGATAAAAATAACGCATTATACATATATTCATAGATATTCAGTTTCTTAATTCGTGTAAAATATTTAAAAAAAAAAAAAGAAAAAGAAAAATTGTGATAGAGGGAGTTGTACCTTTCAAATCGTTATATGTCAAATTGTCAATTAATGATTTTCTTTTTAATATACTACTAGTAAAGTAGTAGTTGATAGATTGAATCACTCTAAAAATACAATTTAGAATACGTCGAGATAATTATTATGTGTAATTAATTATTCAAATTCCATTATGTTAACATTATATTTATACAATTTGCATACGTAAAAAGAATTATGCGTCGCGTTTTTATTGTTGCAGTAAAAATGTATGAAACGGCAATACAAATTAGTGGTTACAGAAATCCATTGTTTTACTTTCGCTATTTCACATTCTATTTTACAATACTTGCTCCCTCATATTCATATTATAAGTCGTTTTGATTATATTCATATTATAAGTCGTTTTGATTATAAAATATAAGTCGTTTTACACTTTTCAATGCAAATTAATTGCATTTATTTCAAATTTACCCTTAAAATCAATAAATATTTACATACATGTATTTTTTTTTAATGAAAATTACAAGCATATATATATATATATATATATATTTTTTTTTGAAGGTATTACAAGCATATTTTTTTATTTTTTTTTCGGTTCGAAAGTTAAATACCCATCCCTTTTTTTCCCCTCTCCATGACTCGAACCCAGGACCTAAGGCCTAGGTAGTGGTGCTCTAACCACTTGACCTATCCCACTTTGTCATTACAAGCATATATTGATTAAGGGTAAAATGAAAAGTCAATTATTTTTTAATATGTGTGCATGAGGATGAGATATATTTTGAATAGGAGGGAGTAATTTTTAACATGTTTCAACAAATATAATACATAACAGATCGATGATTTTGTATGCTCACATGCATTTTCAACATGAAAAACATGAATCCGTAAAAAAAAAAAAAACACACACACATGAAAAACGTGAAATGTAAAACAGTAAAAGTAAAAAATGCCTATCCAAAAGGGTACATTACATACTCGATTCAATTTATATAAAAGGGCCATTTCATCCTTTCACTTGGCCTGCGCTTCCATTTATTATTTTCCTACCAACAATTATGAGGAAATTGTACATGTGGTCCTTAAATCTTTCACTACTGATTTCTACTCCTCTTTTTTTGAAAATTGAAATAGACACTCCTTTTGGCCTTATATAATTATGTATAATAATAAAATAACATTTATAAAAAGCTTATCATTTATCTTTCTTTCCATTAACACATATATATACATAAGAAAGTCCTCAATGCGTCAATTGTACGATATAACTAAGCATATGAATAAAATGTGATATTAATTTTAATTGAAATATGTAAATTAAATGTGCATACCGCATCTACTCACATAATTTATTCTGAAATTTTTATTTTGTACTACTTGGCCTCTCCTCTCTAAAAGGCCACTTCATTGAAATTCCATTTCTAACCTCACTATTATTTCGTTTTTTAGCTATAAACTATTTTTTATAAATCAAGTTTCAGGATCACACCTTTATCCAAAAGGAACTAGATTTTGAGCTATCGTTTGCATTCGACCCAGTATTTAAATTTGAAAAAAAGTGTAGATTTGATTTCTTAATTATGATATTTAGGAGTAGTGTCTTTCTATGGATAATAACTGGATTATTGATTCAACATATATAATTATTTGTATACGTTTGTTCTATATAATGCACAATCACACAACTTGGTTCTACTAATAAATATAAAATGATAACAATATTTTTTTAGATTTAAATAACTAAAAATATTTAATTATAAAATAATACTCCCTCGTCCATTTTCATTAATTATTTCCACTTTCCTTTTATGGTTGTCCAATTTTATTATGCTCGTATCCTTTTTTAAAACAATACTATTCATACTACTTTATCTCCACCCTCCTACCATCACTTATTTACCCACTTTATCATTCACTTTATTCATAAACAATCATTTATTTACAAATGGATCCACAATACTCTATCATACCCTCAACTTATCTACTTTATGAATAAACTAATCAATATTCATTAAAATCCGTGCCCGGAGAAGTGTGCATAATAAAATTGGACGGAGGGAGTATATATAGAGAAACATAGGAAAGTTATTATTTCATTGAATGAATGTAAAGAATACATGAAGGAAGTATTTATAGATAAACAATACCTGAAGGAAGTATTTATAGATACAAAACATATCTATCCTATATATCTCTAATTAAGGAAAATAAAGATTTACAAGATATATATAATATATTATACAAGATATATATAATATCTCTTAATATATTTATATATGCCTAATACGCCCCCTCAAGATGGAGCGACGTAAGAGAGTCCAATCTTGGTCATAAGAAGTTGTAGACGGAGTCGAGAAAGGGTCTTTGTAAGTGCGTGCATGACTGTGCATCAGCAAGTTGGTCCGTAGAGAAGACATGCCTTTGTCGTGACCAAAGAGACCATAATCGGTGAGGAGATTGCGGAATTGAAAGGACCATGTCATGTAATTGTCGTCGATATGCTTCGCCGGACTATGCCATGTAATTAAGACGATGGAGATTGGGCGTGCCGCGTGCGTGGATGAAATTGAGGTTGATTGGAGAGAGAGTTTGTGGTGATTGTTGGATAGCAGACTGTTTGTTTGTGTGATTGTTGAATGTTAATTGGAGAGAGTTTGGATATCAGGCTGTTGTGGTGATTGTTGGATGGCAGGGGGTGGATCTATCAGAAAAGTGGGTGCATTTGGTGGAACTGGTGGTTGATTTATTGGAACCGTGGGTGCATGCAGCCATGGATAGCTTGAAGAAACTTGTCTTCTTGAGGTTGGGGTAATCGTGAATTTTATACGACAAGAACATCGAACAACGATTACGGGGAAGAAGAAACTTGTCCTCTTGAGATTAGGGTAAACGTGGGTTTTGTACGACAAGAACGTCGAACAACGATTACAGGGAAGAAGAGACTTATCTTCTTGAGGTTGGGGTAATCGTGGGTTTTGTACGACAAGAACGTCGAACAACGATTACGGGGAAAAAAAACTTATCTTCTTGAGGTTGGGGTAATCGTGGGTTTTGTACGACAAGAACGTCGAACAACGATTACGGGAAAGAAGAAACTTGTCTTCTTGAAGTTAAGGGTAATCGTGAGTTTTGTATGACAAGAACGTTGAACAACGATTATGGAGGAGAAGAAACTTGTCTTTTGTTTTTTGGAAGACCATGAGATGGGATTTGGTCCAAGAAAGACAATATAGGCACTTGTCGACGTACGATCATTAGTATTTCCGACCCAATCAGCATCCGTGAAGCAGTGAAGTGAGTCAGATGGGTTAGGACGGAGGGTAATTCCAACATCTCTAGTTCCATTAAGATATCGAAGGAGGCGTTTTACAGTGCCCCCAATGAGTTATGGTGGGAGCATGCATAAATTGAGACAATTTATGCACAGCAAAAGCAATATCAGGTCTAGTAAGTTGGAGGTATTGGAGACTTCCAAGAACTTGACGATATTGGGTGATATCAGTGGACGGTGATCCATCAGAAAGAGATAAATGAGTAGAGGTGGAAAGAGGGGTTTGGACAGGTTTTGAAGTGAGCATATTATATTTGGTGAGTAGGTCAATGATATACTTACGTTGGGAGAGAAAGCAAGTTTTCTTAGTACGGAGTACTTCCACACCTAGAAAATAGGAAAGTGAGCCTAAGTCTTTGACAGAGAACTTTGTACTAAGGTCTGAGGCTACTTTTGTGAGGAACGCGGTGTTGTTTCCTGTAAGGATTAAATCATCAACATACACGAGAAAATATGCAGTTATACCAGATTTGTTGTATACGAAGAGAGACTCATCAGATTTGGTGTGAATGAAACCAATACTCTCCAAGAAGGTTCAAAGAGCAAAATACCAAGTTCGAGGTGCCTGTTTTAGGCCATAAATGGATTTATGTAACTTGCACACATATGTAGGGAAGATTTTGTCAACAAACCCGGGTGGTTGAGCCATAAATACAGATTCGGCTAAGGAACCGTGAAGAAAAGCATTATTCACATCGAACTGACGAAGTGGCCAATCTCTGGTGACTGCAATACTCAGGACAACTCGAACGGTCATGACTAAATGTTTCAGAAAAGTCAACCCCAGGGCATTGGTGAAAGCCTTTGGCGACAAGTCGAGCTTTGAACTTGTCTAAGGAACCGTCTGATTTGCGTTTGATGCGAAAGACCCACTTCGAACCAATAATGTTTGTAGAATCATCAGGTGGTACTAAATCCCAAGTACCGTTTTTTAGAAGGGCATTAAATTTAGATGCATGGCCTCCCTCCATCGTTCATCTTTTAATGCCTGAGAGACGCAGCTAGGTTTAGTGTCAGAAGAAAAAGTAGAAGATAGACCATACCTCAGATTTAGTTTGAAGATGATGTTTTGGGCTCGAGTGACCATTCGAGTTCGTTGTTGTATCGATGGGGATGGCATTGAGGGAGCATCTGGCGACTCGAGATCAAGAGTTTGTATCGTGGAATTGGGGTTTGGAGTTGATGGGGTGTACTTAGTAAGTTGGGGGGTGCAGTAGGGCTGGACGTTGGGCTAGGGGGTGTATTAAGCGGAATAGGGGGTGCAGCAGGGCTGGACATTAGGTATATATAAATACAAAACATATATGATGTAGATAAATATGTTGCTCTCCGAGGAGCCGACACGTGGAAACGGGATAGATTATGATAGTCATGATTAGATCGGTATGCCGAAGAAACAGGATTAATACACCCCTGGGCTCGAGTAGGGAAATGAGAGAAAGCAGGGTTATTGGGCCTTTGGCCCATATTCAGAAAGGTTAATATTTCTTGGCCCGGAAGGGACTTGACCCAAACATGGAACGGATAGTCCATCTTTCTTGGCCAAGTCATATGAGCAGGTCAAACCCGCGAAAATAGGGGAGGATATGCTCAAAAAACCAAGTCTTCAGGGTTGAGGGGCCGGATTCTGGGGAATGGACCAAGAATGTAGGGAGAATAAGTCCCCCTCTTTCCCGGGGAGAGGGGGCCAGGTATATAAGCCAATTATTTTACATTATCAGGTAAGTTTTAGTACGATATACATTTTTTACATACAATACGTATTTTTCATACGAAATATACACTGATCTGAAGAGAAACTTCACGATATTCGCCGGAATTTCCCTAGACACTGAGGGGAATTCCTCTTTAATTTCGCCTACGATTGAATCTGACTTGAGCGTCGGAGCTTCTACGCCGGAGCACCCCTCCGGCGTACCTTTGCAGGTTATTTTCGGGTAGACGAGGAAATTTACTTGAAGATTGCTAAGGATTCAGCTAGAGATTGGACTCGTGATTAATAGTGCTCGCAAGAGAACGATCAACATCCGAAGGCGTTCTTTTTCGACGCATCAACTGGCGCCGTCTGTGGGAACATTTCAGGCTAAGGCGTGAGAAAAGTTTCGTACTTAAAATGGGTGGAGGACATGATCCAGTGAAGCAGACGAGGGAGAAAGGAGATTCCACTCCTCCTCCTCTTCCTCCGCCCCCTCCAGGTTTTCCCTCAAACCGAAATCTAGGGAAACAGCCCGTAGATCATATACCGGAGGATATCCCTCCCACTCTGGAGGGAGATGCACCAGGCACCTCAGGAGCTTCAGGGAGTGGGATCAATAGGGGTAACCCTAACGCTCAACCGGAACTCCTGACTGTCTCTCGAGATCAATTAGATGAGATGATCGCGCAATCAGTTGAAAGAATAATCGCTACTCGAGGACTTCGCCCTCCCGAACCTATTCCAACCACTCTTAAGGGTACAAGACAAAATCTCCCAGAACAGGTCATTGATTCTGTTCCAGTCCCTTCCAGGAATGAGGATCCCCCTCAGAACCCAGAAGAAAAAGTACCTTCTCAGGCGGAGAGAAGCATTTTGTAAAGACCCCCTCGGAGGGACACGGAGAGGATCCTTGGGGACACCACTCTAGAGACAGGGATGGGAGAAAGCACGGACGACACGTATCAAGGAGCCGTCAGCGATCAGATACAGGCCTTGCGGAAGGAGATGAAAGACATGCAGAAGCATATGATTGATAACGTAAGTAAACCTTCTTACGTTACTGGTTATCAATTCTCATCCACTATTTTACAAGATGAACTGCCTCCTAATTTTAAATCTTTAAATTTCGAATATGATGGCACCACGGACCCGTACGAGCATTTGATGAGGTTCGAGAATGCCGCCCTATTGCATCGATACAGAGAGGGCGTCAAGTGCAGGGTATTTCTGACTACCCTATCTAAAGCGGCGCAGCAGTGGTTCACCCAGTTAGGGCCAGATACTATTCATTCATGGTCGGAGTTCAGCGAACTATTCCTGCACCAATTTGCCAGCGCTAGGAGGCAACCTAGGGCCACCCTCACCTTGTTTAACATGCGACAAGGGGAGAATGAAAGTCTTCGGGCTTTCTTGAAAAAATTCAACCAAGCAGCTCTCGAAGTACCTACAGCCTCCTCAGAGGTCAAAATTAACGCCCTCACCAACGGGCTAAGAGATGGGGATCTATTCACATCTCTAGCCAAGAAGCCAGTTCGGACCTTTGATGAATTGTTGAGGAGAGCAGAGAAATACCTTACCCTGGAAGAGATAAGGAAAGCTAAGCGATCAGAGACCAGGGCCGTAGTGAGTAATGGAGAAAGGAGGAAAGAGATTCCGTTTAGGAGGCCAAGTCCGGAGAGACATCGAAGCTCCAGGAGGCTAGAAAGCGTAAGAAGAGAGGAAGTTGCACCCTGGAATCCAAGGAGGGGGGCGAAGAGATATACCCCATTGAGGATGGAGCCAGCCGAAGTCCTAGAAGTGGCAGGGGACCATCCAGATATGAAATTCCCCTACTCAAGGAGCAGAGGTCCCCAAAACCTTAAGTCAAACAAATTCTGCAGGTTCCACAACGATTATGGCCACGATACCAACCAATGTTGGCATCTGAAGGATGAGATAGAAAGGATGATTCAGGCAGGCCACCTGAAAGAGTTTATTTTCAGAGATAGACAAGGCCCCAGGGGTCAAAAGCGAAAGGATCCCGAGGGGAAGCAGGAAGATGATAGAAGAGATCAAAGAAAGGGCAATGAGGAGCTACCACCCCCTCCCCAGAAGAGAGGAACTATTCATATGATTATGGGAGGCCCTGCCGATGGGGATTCCTTTAGGCAGAGGAAGCAGAGTGTTCGGTCGCTGAAGAATGAGAGGAATATAGAGCATCATGAGGTGGGAAAGATGGAAGAGGGCCCAGACATCCATTTTGGGCCAGAAGACGCCGGGGAACCCAGAGAAATTCATAATGACGCGTTGGTCATTACCACGGATATAGCAGGATACGACGTAGCAAGAATTTTTGTAGACACGGGAAGCTCTGCCGACATCATGTTTTTGGAGTGCTTTAAGAAGATGGACCTGAATATAAAGCTCAGACCGGTGGAAATCGCTCTTTATGGATTCTCAGGGGGAGCTATTCAACCCCTTGGTTCAGTGTTGCTGCAAGTAGGGTTAGGAGTTGCCCCTAACCGTCGTGTGCAAATAATAGAATTCCTGATTGTAGATGTCCCATCTTCCTATAATGTAGTAATGGGAAGGCCAAGCTTGAATATTTTTCAGGCAGTGATCTCCACCTTCCACATGAAGATGAAGTTCCCTGCCTTGGGGGGTGTGGGAGAGATATGTGGCGATCAGTATCAGGCAAGGAAGTGTTATGTGGAATCGGTCAAGATAGCAGACAGGGCCATGTTCAGGGGAATGGAGAGATTTAAGGGCGAAGACCCTGAATTGAAGAGACAGAAAGTGGGTGAGCTAGTACAAGAGCAACCCAAAGTTAAAGCAGACGAGGAGTTAATGAGCATCGAGCTCTACCCAGGAAAGGAGGGATTTACAACCAGGATAGGTATGAATATGAACCCTGAGCTCCAGGGAAAGATGATACTTGCCCTCCAGCAAAATGCAGACATCTTTGCATTCACAGCGACGGATATGACGGGTATCCCTCCAGAAATAGCTGTGCACCATCTGAATGTGGATCCCAAAGCTAGGCCCGTGAAGCAGAAGTTGAGGAACTTCGGTAAAGAGAAGAACCTCATTGTAAAGGAGGAGATCGATAAATTGTTGAGCGCAGGGCACGTGAAGAGAGTGCAGTTCCCTGAGTGGCTCTCGAATGCAGTACTGGTGTCTAAGGGAGCCGGCAAATGGAGGATGTGCATTGACTTCAGGGACTTGAACAAGGCGTGCCCTAAAGACCACTATCCACTGCCTAGGATTGATCAGCTGGTGGATGCCACGTCCGGGTTTGAATTACTCAGTATGATGGATGCTTATCAAGGGTATCATCAAATCCAGTTGAACCCCCTCGATATACCAAAGGTATGCTTTATAGCGACATGTGGTACTTTCGGTTATGTACGTATGCCTTTTGGACTGATAAATGCAGGAGCCACCTATCAAAGAATGGTAGACTCGGTGTTCCGAGGGCAGATAGGCAGGAACATGGAGGTTTACGTGGATGATATGTTGGCTAAAAGTGTCAAGGCAGAGGGACATATTGACGACTTGAAGGAGATATTTCAGGTAATCCGAGAGAATGGTATTAAATTAAACCTTGCTAAATGTTCTTTTGGAGTAAGGTCAGGGAAATTTCTGGGATATATGGTGACTCAGAGAGGGATAGAAGTGAACCCTGCTAAGGTGAAGGCGGTGCTCGACATGCAACCCCCTCGGAATTTGAAGGAATTGCAAACCCTGAATGGTAGGATCGCAGCTCTCAGTAGGTTCATATCAAGGTCAGCAGAAAAGAGCCACCACTTCTTCAGAACCTTAAGGAAGGGGTCGAAGTTCGAATGGGACGACCAGTGTCAGAAAGCTTTCGAGGAACTCAAGCTTCACCTTGAACAGCTTCCGAAGCTGACAAAGCCCTCTCAGGGAGATATATTGCTCTTATATCTTTCAGTAGGGGAACACTCCCTGAGCACCGCCCTGATGAAAGAGGAAGGTTCTGCACAGCAACCCATATATTATGTGAGCAAGGTCATCCAAGGAGCGGAAATGAGGTACTCAGAGGTAGAGAAGGCAGCCCTGGCAGTGGTGACATTAGGGAGAGCAGATTTATCAGGGAGAATGGTCAGATGGGCAGTGGAATTACAGGAGTATGATATAGATTATGAACCAAGGAGAGCCATCAAGGCTCAAGCTCTAGCAGATTTTATTCAAGAGTCTACCAGAGTGGAAGAAGAACAAGGATGGAAGGTATATGTGGATGGCTCAGCATCCGCCTTGGGATGTGGAGCAGGGATATTATTGATCGACCCTGAGGGTCAAGAACTGCAGGTGGCTATCAAATTCCGATTTTCAACCTCAAACAATGGTGCAGAGTATGAGGCCCTGATTAGAGGAGCGAGCATGGCTGCAGAGTTGGGAGCACAGAAGGTCACCCTATACTCCGATTCACAGCTGATAGTACAACAGGTCAGGGGGGAGTACCTCGCCAAAGATGAGAGAATGATCACCTACCTAGAAGAGGTAAAGAAGTTAAAAGATAAATTCCATACTTTTGAAGTGATACAGGTACCAAGAGAAGAGAATATGAAAGCAGATGGATTGTCTAAACTGGCTAGTTCCACTGAATTCGAGGGAGACGGAAAGATAACCCTGTTGGTGGCAGATCAAGTAGCTACGGAAACCTTGATCGGAGAGATAACAACAGGGGATGATTGGAGGAAAGAAATATGGGAAGAATTGAACAGGGATCCAGCAGCCCCAATGTCCAGAGAAGCAAAGGCTTGGAGAAGGAAGTATTGCATCCTAGGAGGTCAATTGTACAAGAGGTCATTCACTCAACCTTATTTGAAATGTCTTTCAAGAAGAGAAGTAGAGCTAGTGATCAAAGACATCCATAAAGGTTGCGCATCCAGCCATGAAGGGTACCAGACCATGGTGAAGAAGGTATTTAGGGCAGGTTTTTACTGGCCTAACATAATCAGAGATGCTAGAGAGTATGTGAAGAAATGCGAGAAGTGTCAGAAGAATGGACCCTTGATACGAATACCTGCAGAAGAAATGGGGGCTATGTACTCACCCTGTCCCTTCGCCAAATGGGGAATCGATCTGGTGGGACCCTTCCCCTTGGCACCAGGAGGGAGAATTTTTTTTATCGTAGCCGTGGATTATTTTAGTAAATGGGTAGAGGCCGTGCCTTTGGCCAAAATTGAAGAAGATAATGTAATTCTTTTCCTTGCTAGACATATTTGTTGCAGGTTTGGAATACCCAGGATCCTGGTTTCCGACAATGGAACGCAGTTCAATGGAGAGAAAGTAAGGAAGTGGTGCGAAAGATGGAATATCACACAGAGGTTTACTTCAGTAGCTCATCCACAAGCTAATGGGCAGGCGGAGGTTACAAACAGAATCCTAGTGGATGGTATTCGAACGCGATTGGAAGAGGTAGGAGGAAAATGGGTGAAGGAGTTGGACAACGTCCTCTGGTCCTACAGAACCAGCCCTAAGACAGCTACAGGCGAATCTCCCTTCTACTTAGTATATGGAGCAGCGGCAGTGATACCCCCTGAAGCTAGACTCAAATCACACCGGATCACCTATTTTGAAGAAAAAAGAAATGAAGAGTTAATGAGGGAGGCGCTGGATCAGATAGATGAAGAAAGGGAGATGGTGAGATTAAAAGCAGAAAGGTACAAGAGTCGGATCAAAGCAGCATATGATCGCAGAGTGATCCCTCGTTGCTTTAAAGTGGGAGACTTAGTCCTTCGGAGAGCAGATGCTTTGAAGAACACGGGAAAGCTGGAACCCAACTGGGAAGGTCCATACAGGGTAATACAGGTACTAAAAGGCGGAGCATACAAGCTCCAAGACATGACAGGGAAAGAGATACTAAGGCCATGGAACGTGTGTCACTTGAAGAGATTTTATGTTTGAGGAAGGTGTTATCCCCCTACTTCCTTTTTCTTTATGAACAATTTCGAACATTTACTTCTTATTCGAATAATTGCTTCACCGGCACTCTTTTTCCCTCTACGTGGGTTTCCCTTTGGGATTTTACCACGGAGAGGTTTTTAATGAGGCCGGCATAGGTTCCCCTTATTTGCCTATGTTGATAAATATTTTTGATCAATGGAGCATCGGTTTTGATAAAATTTCAGCAATTTCCCTAAATGCATGTTAGTATTGTGATGAGATGACTCTTATGTGCTAATTTTATGATGAAGTGTTTCTCATATGTTAATATCGTGTTAAGATAACTGTTGAGGGCCTGCATGATGAATGCCGAAATAACGAATATGTTTTGGAAACTGAAATATAGCATGATAGAGACATTGCAAGATAGAGAAATTCACACCAATTCATACATGCTCGAATAGAGAATATCTAGGAAAAATTCCTAAAGTTACTATTCACGACAGCCTCTAAAGCTAGGGGGAGTAAGGGGTACAGTAGCGGAAGACATGATTAACTCGTCGATAAACCCTATCCCTAGCGATTCTCAAAAACTCTTACGAGTATAAACTAACTCTTACGAGTATAAACTAACTCTTACGAGTATAAACTAACTCTTACGAGTATAAACTAACTCTCACGAGTATAAACAAACTCTCACGAGTATAAACAAACTCTTACGAGTATAAACAAACTCTTACGAGTATAAACTAACTCTTACGAGTATAAACAAACTCTCACGAGTATAAACAAACTCTCACGAGTATAAACAAACTCTTACGAGTATAAACAAACTCGTACGAGTATAAGCTAACTCTTACGAGTATAAACAAACTCTTACGAGTATAAACAAACTCTTACGAGTATAAACAAACTCTCACGAGTATAAACAAACTCTCACGAGTATAAACAAACTCTCACGAGTATAAACAAACTCTTACGAGTATAAACAAACTCTTACGAGTATAAACCAACTCTTACGAGTATAAACAAACTCTTACGAGTATAAACAAACTCTTACGAGTATAAACAAACTCTTACGAGTATAAACAAACTCTTACGAGTATAAACAACCTAAAGGAGAATATAATCCCTAAAAATTCTAGTACTAAGAGAGACTAGAAGCATTATCAAATCACCAAGTAAGTACAGGGATATAAACCCTATCTCCTCGTTAAGGTTCCTCTAGGAGCTTTAGAGCCTTTACGTATCAGGAACATGCTAGATTCATAAGCAGGAAGGATATTAAGATTACGCATCTAATAATAGAGTCATATATCTATATATGCATGCCAAGTGATAAATGTGCAGGTACGATATTAAGCGGAAGAAAAGCAGAAATATTCAAGACTTAAGGCACCATGCCTAAGCCCTCCATAGAAAAACCCCGGAGTGTGGAGTCTCCGGAAAATATCCAAAAGGGGCCTTAAAGGCCTTAACAAAATAAAAAGTGTTTTAAAAGTACCAAAGTGTTATCAAGGAATTAAAGTTATGGAGAGAGGAGAACATCATTCTTCCCCTCGGAACCTTCTCCGGCCTCCCCCGTTCGCCCGCTGGAATCACCTCCCTCTACCTTCTCCATCAGAGCACCCGCTGCCACAGTAGCCACTGGAGTTGGGTTGTCCACATGGACAGGGAAAGCCATCTCCTTTGCCGGTGCAAGATCATCCAGTTTCAGGGCAGCATCCTTCAACTCCAGGATCGCCTTCCTCATCCCAGGTAACCACCAAGGGGTATGGATGTCCTCTTTAGCATCTCCAGGGAACTTGGGGGGAGTGTCCAATTCTTCTAACCGGAGGGCACGAGTATATTGACCGTTAAATCCAGGAGCAGAATGTTCCGCTACAGCGTTGGAAAATCCATGATCAATGAAATGAGGGATATATGCACCCATCGCCCCCAAAAAGCTGCTACTCTGAAGAAAAGCCTCCAGCCACTCCTGATGCAAGGTACCTAGAAATTTTTGACCTACGGCAGAGGTAAACAGGGAATCTATGCACAATTTCATACCAGCCTGAGGAAGAGTAACCTCCAGCTGTTCCACCCGTTTGCCAAATTCCTTCTTTAGTAAAGATATCTCCCCCGAAAGTGTCGTTTGGAGTACTTTATACCTCTGATTAGCGTCATGTAATTCTGCTTCGAGAATATCCCTCTTCACTTTCTCCAATTCTACCTGGCTGTGGAGGTCATCCACCAGCTGAAGGGACTGAAGGGCTCATTCAGACACATTGGAAAACAGGAGACCAAACTACACAATGGATCATCTAAAGAAGTAAGACAAGCATATTCTTCTTTATTAGAATTACTTAGAAATGTATTTTCACGAAGAGAATACCTGGGTAAAGCTGTGAGCGGCATGCACAACTCGCTCACCGAAGGACAGAGCATTGAGGGCCTCAGTAGCATGAGCCGGAGTGTAACGCTCTATAAAACCCAGGAGATGGTCAACATTCATCTCATCTGGAGCATCAGAAGCGACATTGGGCAGAGAGGATTTGGTCTTGGACTTCTTTTTCTTGGAAGCATCGGAGACAGGAGGCAACGTAGAAACCATGGCTTTTTCAGTAGAGGAACGGGTACGCTTAGCAACGGATCCAGTAGCAGGTTCCACTGGAGAAGGGGGAATTTGAGCCCTTGAGGAACTTTCAGGCGCTGGAGACCTATTAACCATCGAGAGAGGGACAGCATCACGCGAAATCTGAGTCAACCAACTCATAGCTGTACAAAGAAACATGAAACAGCATTAATAAATATAATGGGTTAAGGTCTTGAGTACAATACCAGGAGAGGAGAAATGGTATTACCATCATCGGGACCTAAAGGATAATCGGGGCTACCAAAACCGAAATGAGAAAGGACTCTAGGATTTTTACAGATACCCATTACATCAAAAAAGCCATGATTAGAGACATGATCGTTTAAACGGTTCATCACATCCAGGTTTAAGGAGGAACAGACGGAAAGAGGAGGACGTGGCACCCCAGGATTTTCATAAATCCACCCCTCATGAGGAAATTCCCAAGGAAGAGGATTGGTAACAAAGAAATAGTAGTCTTTCCAATCCTGGACCCCTTCATGGAGCTTCTCCATGAACTTGCCGGTCCGGGAGGTGCGACCACTAGCATAAAAGAACCCGTCCGAAAACTTGCATACATACTGGGTTAGAAAGAGTTGAGCTGAAGGATCCCCACCATTTCCCCTCATCAGAATATAAAAACCTAACATTGCGCGTATGGCATTGGGAGTAAATTGGTTCAAGGGTATGCGGAGATAACTGGAAATTTCACAGAGATAAGGATGAAGGGGGAAGCGGAGGCCCGCTTTTAATTGAGCCTCCCAAAAGGCTAAGGAATTGTGACCTGGAAAATTAGGGCGCTCTCTCTTATGCGCAGCCCTAACGGAATAATCTGCGGGGAAGATCCCTGAACGGAGAAAAGCGGCAACGCGCTCAGGTGTAAGAAGGGAGGACCCAGAAATTTCATCCTTCAAAGCTCGTTCAGTTACGGGAAATATGGGGAGTGGGTTGGAAGTTGAACTCTCCATGGAAATGGAGTCTGAAGAGGATGACATGAGGATATTGTAAATGAGAGAAGAAAGGGAGGAATAGATACCTGGAGTAAAGTCGGTTCTAAGAAGTGATGACGGAACGGCCGCTGAACGTGCACAAAGAGGTTAGAATCGCAGAGGTGGAAATGAAGATTGAAATTAGATAAGTTTGAAATGAAAGAAAGAAGGGTTTTTGGTGGAAAAAGGGGTTTTTGAAATGATTAAGCAGAGGAGAGAGAGGGGAGAAGGTCGAGAAGAATTAAATACCCCCCAATCGAAAGGCGCGTGAATGAAGAAGGGCGGCTTGATGTTGGCTCTGGACTGTACGCGTGGCTACGTGTTTCGAGGGAAGGATTGCGTGTGGAAGTGCAAAAGTCTTGAGGCTTTTTTAGGGCAATTATTACGAAGGGAATCAAATCAAGAGTATTTCAAAGGGTATTTAAAGAATGGAATATTTTCATAATATATGTCTCAGGGTTATTATTTTCCTACTCTCCTAAAATTATTCCTTTTAAGAGAGTAGGGGGGAGTGGTTGATGTAGATAAATATGTTGCTCTCCGAGGAGCCGACACGTGGAAACGGGATAGATTATGATAGTCATGATTAGATCGGTATGCCGAAGAAACAGGATTAATACACCCCTGGGCTCGAGTAGGGAAATGAGAGAAAGCAGGGTTATTGGGCCTTTGGCCCATATTCAGAAAGGTTAATATTTCTTGGCCCGGAAGGGACTTGACCCAAACATGGAACGGATAGTCCATCTTTCTTGGCCAAGTCATATGAGCAGGTCAAACCCGCGAAAATAGGGGAGGATATGCTCAAAAAACCAAGTCTTCAGGGTTGAGGGGCCGGATTCTGGGGAATGGACCAAGAATGTAGGGAGAATAAGTCCCCCTCTTTCCCGGGGAGAGGGGGCCAGGTATATAAGCCAATTATTTTACATTATCAGGTAAGTTTTAGTACGATATACATTTTTTACATACAATACGTATTTTTCATACGAAATATACACTGATCTGAAGAGAAACTTCACGATATTCGCCGGAATTTCCCTAGACACTGAGGGGAATTCCTCTTTAATTTCGCCTACGATTGAATCTGACTTGAGCGTCGGAGCTTCTACGCCGGAGCACCCCTCCGGCGTACCTTTGCAGGTTATTTTCGGGTAGACGAGGAAATTTACTTGAAGATTGCTAAGGATTCAGCTAGAGATTGGACTCGTGATTAATAGTGCTCGCAAGAGAACGATCAACATCCGAAGGCGTTCTTTTTCGACGCATCAATATATATCCTATATATCTCTAATTAAGAAAAAAAAATTTACAAGATATATATAATATCTCTTAATATATTTATATATGCCTAATAGTATATAATATGTCGGGTATGGCGGTTCAATAACGGCCCATTAAGCCACCTATTTCTGGTCGGGCCAGTACCAGGCTATCAATCCACCTTTTTTGAACTGGAGCAGGCTGGTTCAACATGGACCCGTCGGGCTTTGGACGAGTTGTCAAGCCAGAGAGCAAAAACATATTAGAAGTCATTGTAGGGAGGAAACTGAAATATCTGTAAATAGGGAATGGAGGGAGTATATATATACCTTTAGCTAGGCCTTGTTTGGTTTATTGGATTGGGTAGGAAATATTATTTATCCATGAAATTCCCATGTTTGGTTTGTTAGAAATTGGCCCGAGATTAATTATGGTCCGGTATTATTTTCCCACTTAATCACCTAAATGCATGATTATTAGTCTAGGAGGGAAGGTGAGTTAATTAGTCCTTGAGAATAAAAATGATGTGATTTGACTATACTGCCCTTACCAACTAAAGTAATTACAATTTGCCACATACATATCTGTTAATGTCAAAGGGTATTTTTGACATTTGACACTAAAATTTAAAATTTAATCCATCAATCCAAACATGAATTTTAAATCAATTTTTCAAATTGTTCCACTAAATCCTCTCCTAATATATTTATTCTATCCAGCAAACCAAACAAGCCCTTAATATCTGTGTTAAATGAATAATTTAATGAGATTATTCATATATATATATATATAAAAGATCATTGTGACACGCATTAGTCATAAATTATAGAGCTTATTGTAGGGTCGTGGAAACTGGAAATTCTCAATCATTAATTTGACTTTACACTTTCAAAATATATCTAATGAAATACTCCGTAAGAGATGGCGGCTTAAATTGAGTATTTATGCAGAGTGAGATTTTAATTTTCTCATTGATTTAATTTACTCAAGTGCACGTACATTTACTTGTGTAAATGCATATATTATATGTGATATATATATATATATATATATAAAATACTAACTTTTGTAAATATACTGTCTATTTAGTGTAAACAATTTTCTTTATGATTATCGTAATTTATAATGTAATTAACATAAGACACATAATTAGAAAATGACATGCCTTAAAAGTTAAAATTAATGTGTTCATTTATTATACTTGTTGATGTTGGAATAAGTGTTTAGTTTAATGATCCAACACTTCAGTCAAGTGTTGTGCTAAATGTTCCAACACCTAAGATAACATCAGAATTTGTCCTTTCTCCTTTTACTAACTCTAACCTAACACTTGTTGCTTAGTGATGTCCCAAATGTAGGTAGAAGACGTGGGCAACACCCAGGTCAAGCAGTTGCACGGGAGTGAGTAGTTTCTGAGCATAATTATACAAGTTCCTAAAATTATGGAGTTGTGAAGGGAGGTTACCAAAACTACCTTGATCCAATGGCTGGGATGATTAAGGAGTTGCAAGGCAGTTCGTGTACAAGTCTATAAATAGAGACCACTTCCTTCAATACATGACACACAAGAGAGAAAGCTAAACAAGATTACTAGTCTATGGAATGCGCAACGCTTCTAATTAGGAAAATACTTTGTTCTTTCTTGTAGATTTGCACACACTTATAAACCCGAATATTTGTGTGTATAATCATTGTCTTTTTACTAGGATTGTATGTTAGATCTATAAGGGAGATAGTTTCATATTTTCTAGTAATCTTTGCAAACTCATTCGAGTTGTAGTTGTTCAAAATCTTACGAAGTTGTTGATTTGTTTCACTGATATTATAATTAATATAAGTGATCCGTGTAGATTAACTTTTAATCTACACAAATTTTGAAATACTTCTTTTGCAAAGTGTTAATTTAATTTCCGCTGCTTAATTGTTGTCTAGTCTGTGCCAACACTACAGACAACACTCTGTATACACTTGCACGCACACTTTCAGTTGGTATCAGAGCGAACTACTTGATACACTAAGTAGAGATCTTGCTTAGAGTGTGTACATTGGAATGGAATATTCGCTTTCTCCTGCACTTAGTCCTTATATTGTGTACATTGATGAACGAGCATGGAGGAGTACACTGGCTTACTGGATTCAACCACAGACTGAAGTTGATGATGATTTAGAATCTTCTGCTTCTGATGTTGCATCAGATGTGCCAACATCTACTACAACATTTACCAGGTATCTATTATTTTCGATTACCAATCTGAACAGTTTTAATGAATTTAATTATGATGAGACAGGTACTTCGAGAGGAAGTCACAACTGTGATTTGTCAAAGCTGGATAATGTCTTAATGATTGGTAACATAAAAAGAACATGTATTGGTTATAATGATATATCTTTTAAACCTGCTTATGATAAAAATCATATTGTGTTTTTTAAGGTAGAAGTAATGGATGGTTCTAATATTTTTGTTAAGACACAAATTACTGTTGGTAAGGTTGAAAGAGATTTTACATATTTTTACTGTTCTGAAAAATGTCATAAACGTCCATATTGTTCAAAAGTGAGAAAAGATGTGAATTCTTCTGAAAAGTTGTCTGAAATGACACATCATTCTAAACAACATTTACAAAAAGCAGAATGCGTTTCAAAATTTAATATGTCATGTAATGTTGTTCATATGTCATTAAAAGCACGTGTTCCCGATTTATGGTACTTTGATAGTGGTTGTTCGAGACACATGACAGGTCAACTTGAATTCTTATCAAATTATATATCATATGATGGTGGAAATGTTACATATAGGGTGGTTCTAAAGGAAAAATCATTGGTATAGGAACCTTAAATGTTCCTGGATTTCCTAAATTACCAAATGTTTTACATGTTGATGGATTACTTGCCAACCTTATTAGTATAAGTCAGTTATGTGATGATGATTTGCATGTAAAGTTTGATAAAAATTCATGTTATGTGCTAGATAAAAATTCTGATTGCATTATGATGGGTAATAGATCTGCTGATAATTGCTATTTAATTGAGTCTAAAGTCAGTCGCAATAGTGTGAAAAATGATGAAAGTACTCTATGGCATCCTAAACTTGGACATGTTAATTATAGACAAATTGAGAGATTAATTAGATTGAAAGTTGTCACAGGTTTACCTATGTTGAAATTTACAGACAAAAATGTTTGTGGACCATGTCAGAAAGGCAAACAGGTAAAGGTGTCTCACAAATTGTTGGGTCACTGCTCTACAAAACACTGCTTTGAACTTCATATGGATCTTATGGGTCCTATGGAAACTGAAAGTATAGGTGGAAAAAGGTATTATTTTGTTATTGTTGATGATTATTCTAGATTTACATGGATAGAATTTTTGAAAGAAAAATCAGAAACATTTTCTGTCTTTAAAATCATGTGCAAAAGATTCAAGACTGTCTATAATTCCAAAGTTTGTAGAATTAGATCAGACCATGGAAAAGAATTTGAAAATGGTGCTTTCACTGACTTTTGTGAGTCTAAAGGCATTTTACAAGAGTTTTCATCACCTAAAACCCCTCAGCAGAATGGAATAGCAGAAAGGAAAAATAGAACTCTTCAAGAGATTGTTAGAGTTATGCCATGTTCTAAAAATTTGACTAAAAGGTTTTGGGCTGAAACGCTTAATACAGCTTGTCATATTTCAAATAGAGTTTACATTAGAACAGATTCTAATAGAACTCCTTATGAAATTCTGAACAATAGGAAACCTAATCTTAAGTATTTCCATGTATTTGGCTGTGTTTGCTACATTTTGAATGACAAAGATCAATTGCATAAATTTGACTCAAAAAGTGACAAAGGTTTTTTCCTTGGTTATTCAAGGAATAGTAAAGCTTTTATAGAATTTATAATTTCTGAACTAATACTGTTCAAGAGTCTGTAAATGTGGTTTTTGATGATAACACATGTATTACAGGAAACAGTATTGAAGAAAATGTCTCAGGCTTTACTGACAGTCCAATACAACCAGACAGAACAGATCAGATCCAAAATGATGAACAAAATGAGGGAACACACACAGACACATCAGTTGAAGATACAGAAAATCCAGAAAATATGTACAACTTTCATAAAACTCCTTCAATTAGAGTTCAAAAGAATCATCCACAGGAGCTGATAATAGGTGAACAGTCTACTGGAATTCAGACCAAAAGAAGGATGGGTATGAATTCAAAGGATGTGGTAAGATCTATTTGCATGTCATTTGTGTGTAATAAGGTAAATCATGAGTGTTATCATTCTGCAATTGAACCTAAAACTGTAAAAGATGCCTTAAATGATGAACATTGGATAGAAGCTATGCATGAAGAATTAAATCAGTTTGTTAGGAATGATGTATGGACTTTAGTACCTAGGCCAGATCATACAAATGTTATTGGTACTAAATGGATATTCAAAAATAAAACTGATGAAATAGGGAATATTATCACAAACAAAGCAAGACTTGTTGCTCAAGGATATACTCAAGTAGATGGAGTAGATTTTGATGAAACATTTGCTCCAGTTGCTAGAATTGAATCCATTAGACTCTTACTTGCCATTGCTTGCTTTATCAATATAAAACTATATCAAATGGATGTTAAAGCTGCTTTCTTAAATGGAATTCTAATGGAAGAAGCTTATGTTGAACAACCAAGTGGCTTTGAAAATCCAGAGTTTCCTGATCATGTTTTCAAACAAAAAAAATGCTCTTTATGGCTTGAAACAAGCACCTAGAGCATGGTATGAAAGATTAACTGATTTTCTGATTGAATTTGATTTTACTAGAGGTGAAGCTGATAGAACTCTATTCATTAAACATGAGAAAAATGATATTATGATTGCTCAAATTTATGTTGATGGTATAGTATTTGGTTCTACTTGTGATGATATGCTAAAACTGTTTGTGAATAAAATGACATCTACCTTTGAAATGTCCATGGTTGGTGATTTAAACTATTTCCTAGGACTGCAAATTAAACAGCAAAATGATGGTATTTTTATCTCACAAAGTAAATATGCTAAAAATCTTGTGAAATTGTTTGGTTTAGAGAATGCTAAACACATGAAAACACCTATGGGATCAACTAAGAAACTGAGTAAAGACAATGTTGGCCAGAATGTTGACCCAACATTGTACAGATCAATGATAGGTAGTCTTCTTTATTTGAGCTCCAGTAGGCCTGATATCATGTTCAGTGTATGTCTATGTGCCAGATATCAGTCTGATCCAAAAGAATCTCACATGCATGCTGTAAAAAGAATAATTAGATATGTTGCAGGAACTTCTGATTTAGGTTTATGGTACAACAAGGATACAAATTGCTTCTTAATTGGATATAGTGATGCTGACTGGGCAGGAGATGCTGATGATAGGAAGAGTACCAGTGGTGGCTGTTTTTACATGGGAAATAATCTTATATCTTGGCATAGCAGAAAACAGAATTGTGTATCACATTCCACAGCTGAATCTGAGTATATTGCAGTAGGGAGTTGTTGTACACAATTACTTTGGTTACAGAAAATGTTTTGTGATTATGATTTACCTTATGATACTTTAACTGTTTATTGTGATAACACTAGTGCCATAAATATATCAAAGAATCCAGTGCAACATTCTTTGACTAAGCATATTAGTATAAGGCATCATTTCATAAGAGATCTAGTTGAAAAAGAGGTGGTAAAGTTGGAATACATTTCTACAAAAAAACAACTTGCTGATATATTTACCAATGCTTTAGATGATAAGAGATTCTCCTCTCTAAGGAAATCTCTTGGTTTATGTAATATCTGATCACTATATCAAAAGTGTTGTACCAAATGCGACAGCATTTGGGACAACACCAGAGTAGTTCTTTTAATTATTTCCTTGTATAAATTTCGTAAGTGTCGGATTTAATATAATTCTCTATAATCTTAGTCTGGAAGTCTTAAAATGAGTCTTGTGGAATATGAGAAAAGTTTGTACAATCTCTCAAATGCAAAGAAAATCACAAGTTAGATGCTTAAATATCACCGAGTAACTAGGGACACGGAGCTCGCTACTACGATATTCTCTCTTCTAAAGGTGATATACAATGCATCAAATTAATCATTGTTGGGATATGAATCCTGATACAAGTCCTAAATGATGAAAGATGAGTTGAGTTTTGATAAGCCAAAAAGAAGACTTGAATAATTTTCTAAGTGTTGACCGATCTAGTCTAGTTATGTGAGTTGTCTTGAGCAGATCAGTAGAGTACAAAAGTATAGAGTTTAACATTAAGTACAAAAGATAAGTAAAAGTTTAAAGTATGATTGAAAGACAAGTACGTTTTATAAGTATTATATAGGTTGTTGTGGCTGAATGGACGCATGAGTTCGAAACCCTTTGCTGAATAAATAATTGGCGACAAATTTTGGCGAGGGATCACATCATTTAAAAAAAAAAAAAAATTGTTTTTGTGAGGGATCGACTATCAAATGCCAAGAAAGACAAGCCTTGGGCTCTAGTGGAACTAAAGGAAGCCCTTGAGAAAATCTGGGGGATTAGAGGGAACTAGCGACTAATTCCGTTGGGCCTTGGTTATTATAATGTCAGCATCGATGGAGAGGAGGATCGAAATATGGCAACCAGGCGTGCAACCTGGTCGCTGAATCCGGGAGTTTTCACGTTATCAAAGTGGGGACTTTAATCCGTACAAGGTTACCACCTTTATGGCACAAGTGTGGGTACGGATTTATGAACTGCCTTTCGAATACTAGACAGAATCGTTGATCACTGGGATGGCTAATTCCTTGGGCACCCCGATAAAAATTGATGAGCGCTCTCTTAATGGCTCGATGGGGCATTTTATTCGAGTACTGGTTGAGATTGACTTCTCAAAAGATAAGCTTGAGCGAATTCAGATTGAAAGAAATGACCATACGACTTTTGCATATTTCAAATATGAGAATCCACCAGCTTTTTGTAAACACTGCTCAATAATTGGACACTCGTGGGATAAATGCAATAAACGCCCGCTACCAGATCATCAGGCCAAGACCGTGGAAAAGCAGTCTCTACGGAAACATGGAAGCATGGACGGCTTCACGGAGAAGCGACGGAAAAGCCATCGACGCCGCCCACCTCCAGCAGCGACGGTGCCTCAATCTAACTCGATTCATGATAATAGCTTTGCTCCTCTTGATGGGGCTTCTGAGAATGGGGAATACATCCCAGACGAGAGGAGAGATTCAGACAAGGAGGAGAATAGTATGGAGACATCGGCCACTACGAACATTGATGGACAGCCACCGCGTCTTAGGTCAGTCGTTTGTGTGCCAGAGGAAGCGGAGGTTGCACAAGATTTAACACACCTGCTGGAGGGGGCTCTTAGAACAACAATGGAACAGGAGAAAATTAGAATTTCTAATGCAAAACTAATTCTAGTGGAGCGCTCAAGGTCCCCAAAGTTTAGAAGTATGGCAAATGCGGCTCTCGGACGCTGGGGAGATGTGGAAACCTCAGATTTCGATGAATATGACTCTGATCATGAACCGTATAAGCACGGTTATACTAGTGATGATCAACGATAATTTTATTCTGGAATACTCAAGGTGCTGGGAACTCTGATTCTCAAAACCTTCTTCGAAGTCATTGTCGCACTCTTCGCATTGACTGGAGCCAAAGGCGTTCCTAGCACCATACACGATATTGCGTTTTCGGAGCAGATTAGCAATTTATTGTTTAAGATTTAAATACATAATTTTCATAGAGGGGTCTACCTCCTTTCTTGACTAAGGTCTTTCCCTAAGGAGGATTTACTTAGCAGTTAGCAAGATTTTAACGGGGCCGGTCATCTAAACGACATGTGTTCATTTGATTTTAGGTTTTTCAGCAATAAAAGAACTGAATTTATATAACTATCCATATTTTTATATAAAATTACAACAATTACCATTTACTTTTTCCTTCTCTCCACATTTAAAAAAAAAAAAAAAAATTTACACTTTGTCTCTCGGTGAGTTCAGTGCATATATACCATTACTAACGTAAATTATTGATTGAAAGCATTGTAGTCTTCTCAATCAACCCCCCCCCCCCCTCCCAAAAGTAACACTCGCACCCCTGATTAGAGTAAAATTGATGTTATTGTAGTATTAAATGCTTTTTTGTACTTTTGTCCTATTGAAATTAGTACTCACAATTAAATAATGTTAAAATTATAAGACTTTTCACATTAGTCCATTTTTTATAAAGAATTGTAGGTCCCAAAGTTGAGTTAATAACGAGTAAGCTAGTGAAAATGTCTAGAGGGGGGTGAATAGACTTTTCAAAAATCTTTCGAAATATCAAAGTACAATATGCGGAATACGAAATTATCAATGAGCCCAATTCAAGATTATACTCAACTTATTTTCGAGAACTCTGTTCTATACTCAACTAGTCTAGATCAGTTATGTAGTTAAACCAATTAAGCAATTTCAACAATCAAAACTGTAAAGTAAATCAAACACGAGATTTATAGTGGTTCGACAACTTGTCTACATCCACTCTCACAAACCCAGTTGTGATGTTTCCACTAAACTCTTCCAATCGAGTACAAGTGTATGTTCCTGTCTTTAAAGTCCCAAGAAGAAGACTTAGATCTTCAACAGACTATACCTCCAGATATGTCTACGATCTTACTAGAAATTTTACAAGTATCTAGCACCTTGAAAATAACAAACAAAAACTAAAAACTTCTCTGTTCTTCAGTAGTAGCCTTCTTGATTCTTCACTTGTCTTCTGGCTATCTTTCTGAACTTCAATCAACTCTGAGAGTAAACTTCAAATATATCTTTGATAATGCTTCACTTGAGTATGAACGTCAGTGTATCAGTAGTTTTCAATTGATCACCATCATGAAGTATTTATAGACTTCAATCTTCAAGAACTTAGTAAGTTGTAACCAACTTTTCTTGATAACTACCTTCAACTGAATCTTCTTATCAATCCACGCGTTTCTGTTATGAATTAGTTATTCCATAACCAACTTCTATATCTTTATCTCTTCACGCGTATTTGACTAATTTTCACGTTGACCTGTCTTGAGTAGACTTGTATACACTTGTCTTGTCTTGTAGTCTTCCTATCTTGAGTAGTAGACTTCGACTCTTCTTGTCTGGTCTTCCTTCGTCAAATAGTAGAGTAGACTATACTAATCTTATCAAGACTATTACATTACATTAAGCTTTTATAATACAAGCTTAGTCAACTTATAAACTATACAATGAATCTATCTATTACATATAGAAATCATGAGCTCTATACAACAATTAAATAGCTCAGTAACAATCTAACATATATGAAGTACTTATAAATCGTACTTATCTTTTGAATACTTTTCTTTTAAACTGTACTTGTCTTTTGAATTCTACTGATCTGTACACGATGACTTCAACTCAACTAGACTAGATTAGTCAACACTTAGAAAATATTCAAGTCTTCTTTTTGGCTTATCAAAACTTTATCTTTTATCTTTTGTTCATCATTTAGGACTTGTTCTAGGATTCATATCCCAACAATTTCCCCCTTTTTGATGAAGCCAAAACTACTTGAATCTTTTCTTATTAAGTAGACTAGTTAAGTAGTTATCTTGCCTTTTAACATCAAAATAGTACTTTATCTTTTTCATTCATTCAGAAATAGATCAGTAGATATTACAAATACTTCTAAAAACAAAATATCAGAGCAAACATCAACTAATCAAACAAAACTAATCTGAAATAGTACCTTCATCCGAATTTGGAACACAGAATGCATCAAGAAGTCTCCTGTGAATAATACTGATATGATCTTCATCTTCAATCTTCTCTTTATCAAGTAGCTCTTCTTCAAATTTCTTGATCTGGTTACGATCTACTCTCTTTCCTGAGCTTGTCATAGGAGTCTTCCATCTTGGAAAGATCGGTACTAAAATGTTGAAATTTGTAGCAGCAGATATCCTCAATATCAGATTCCAAAGCATTTGATTCTGACCTTCCATAAACTTATCAAACATCGAATATAGTTCATTCGAACTTTCAGAATCACCATACTTTCTGATTATCCAGTGATCAAGTTCCCATTGTCTCTTCACCTTGAGCCAATCTTGTCGATGCTCTCTGTCAATAAAGTAATCAATGAACTGATCTTCCATTTTCTCTTCATCTTCCTTCAGCTTCTGCAAATTCTCAATATGTTTTTCTATCTTCTTTTTGCTTGCATAGTGAGATTCATCACTTGGATCAACAACCTTCTGCTTTTTCATTTTTGTTGTTGTCTCCATCTCTCTGGGTTCTTCTAACTGAATAGATTTCCTTTTAGATATCATTCTTGTCTGCACTTCAGCTTCTGGAGATGCAATGGCCTTGCCCTTCTCCTTCTTCTTCAACTCTTCAGCTTCAACTTTAGCTTGTTCAATTTCTGCAGTTTTAACCAATCTGCCTCTGCCTCTCTTAGGCCTTCTGAGATCTTGCATAGCCTCAGCAGCTTCCTTTGCTTCTGGCTCAGCACTGGATTTAGATTTTTCCATTTCGGCTTCAGCACTAATCTCAGCTGCAGATTGTTGTGTCTTCTTTGTCTCTTCCCCCTTTTTGGCTTCATCAGTAGCCTGGAGAGAGAAAAGAGAAGTGAAACGAGTCATCTCTTCATACATAGCCTGTTTCATTTGACTCGTAGCTTTTTCAATTTGCTTCTCATGCGAATTGTTCTGACTTAACTTGTCCAGCTTGGTCGCCACCAACTCTAGCTTTTGAGTAGACAAGTTCAACTCATTCTTGAAATGTGTTGCGGTCAAACGTAACTTCTTATTTTCTTCAGTCATAGCCGAGATAAGTTGTTGAGCTTGAGTTAACTGATCATACGCTTCCTTCCGTTGAACATCAGCAACCTCGATTCTTGCTCTATAGACTCTTTCCAACTTCCTGGATTCAGTAGCTAGAACGCGAGCAAAATCGATTGAGCTCTTCTCTGAGTAATCAACTTGATCTTGTAGGAATCCTTCAAGTTGCTCAAACATATGCTGTCTGTATTCTTCATCTACCTGACTGACTGCATCAACTATCAAATCTTTTGAACTTGTCACAAGGACATTGTTTTGTTCCATAAGAATCCTCTTGACATCAGACTTGAGAAAGTCATCAATGGACGATTTTACAACACTTTTCAAATCAGCTTTCAACTCATCTATGGAAGCAGTGGAAAATCTTAGAGATGACTGACCAACTTCAGCATGAATGGCTTCTTCCATGATCACATCATCAGCAAAAGATATCAAATGACCTTCTGTAGTAGTAGTCACGGCCTCGTCTTCTACGACTTCTGAATCTTGAAACACACTTCCAGCGATGGCTTTCAAACTTGGAAACGGACAGTAAGGCACAATAGCTAACTTAGCTTCCTTAGCCTTCAGTATATCTTCAGCCAAGTCCTTCCTTAACAAAGCGTGCAACTTTGCCATGTATCCACAGAGTTCAAATGGAAGTAAATCATTAGAATAACGATTTATAAAAGCAAAATCTGACCTTGGACTGTTAGCATGATCAACTTGAAATCTGAACACAATGCCTCTCAACTGATTTGAGACATTGTCTAAGTCCACCATAGGATCAGTAGACTGTAAGTCTTCAACTTGCGAAACCTCAGTCATAACCATATCTGTGGCAAGATCGGAGTCTGAAACTTGAATGCCCACATCAAAATTTGACTCTGAGCACATCACATCATCAGAAATGTGTAGCAATCTCTTAGCAAGATCTGTGATGGCATGATCTGGGAATAACTCTGAGTGATCTTGAACACCACTGGTCTCCTTCTGTTCCATTTCCCAGTCCATAAAGTTTGAGATGCCTCCCTTGCCTAGGATAACTTCAAAAAGATCATCCGTGCCAGACTTCTTCAATGCCACCCAAGTGCATACTCTTAGAAGTTTCTCAAACTGTTCTGATTCATAGTCGACTTCAATAGTCGAGAGCTTCTTTTTCAAGTTTCTGCTCATCTTCGAACGGATTCTCCTTTCTCTCAGACTCATGGGGTAATATACCAAGGATTCAAATCTGACTTCAGACGGGGTCTGAGTAGGTGGGGTCCCTATCTCAGTCGTTGCAGTGGCAACTGGCGACTTATCTGAAGCAGATGGGTGAGAAGGTTCAACATATTCTGTTGAGGGAGAGGGAGTGAAAGCAATGGTTTCAATGGGCTGTAATGTGGCTTGGTCAGGTATGACAACTGTAGGAGTATCAGTTGTATCACTTATGGGAGTGTATAGGGGAAGACTGGCTCTCAGCGGTCGTGCTGCCAGTGCTTGCGAGGTTGGGGGTACAGGTCGAGGCCTAGATCGATGTGATCTAGCCTTGGTTCGGATAGAAGTAGACGGGAGAGAGAGAGGAATAGAAACAGATTGAGTAGAGGTACCAACCTGTATACTCGACTCGACTGGACGAGTAGGTGAGTCAACTCTCACGAGAGTGTACATCTCAGGTATTTGTTCACTCGACTCCTTCTCCTGAGTCGACTCTTCATCTGACTGAGTCTTCTCTGAGTCGGCTGCACTAGACTCTGCCTCTTCAGACTTGTCTTGAGAAGAACTGGATGAATCGGCATACGGCAACACTTCTGACTCATCAATTTGAACCTGCCTTGGGGCAGCTGGCCTTGCAGCAGCCTGCTTCCTCATTGCTTCAATTTTTAAGTAAAACTTAAGAGGATGAAACGGCTTTCCTTTGCTCCAATCACTCTTGTTTGGCAGCAAAAATGGAAGTAATATACTCAGCTTGTTTCCATATCCGACTGCTTGAGATACCACCCAATGTCTGGTATCAGCATCCACCCTTACACTTCGTTCGAAGTACATTATCCTGTCAGCTATCAATTTGAACCAATTAACCTCAGTGATTCCATCATAGATAACTGCCATGATCCTTGTTTTGGCTTGAGTGACCGAGTCATGAGACCCAGTGGCACATAGAAGCATCTTGCTTGCTATGTCCAGCAAAGTGCGATATTTCTCCAAGAGATCACCCTTCTTGGCAGTAGGAGCTTTACCATCTGGCTTGAGCTTCATTTTCTTTCCACAGAAGATGCTCAAATACTTCATCTCCTGCCCTTCAGCATACTTCTCCACATCAATCGTTCCGATGGGTAGCCTTAATCTTTCGAACATTACTTCCCTAGTGATTTCCACTCGATGCCCATCAATAAAAGATTCTAACACCTCTCCTTGTCTATTGACGTTGGCATAAAATTCCAGAACCTCTTCTTCCAACACAACCTGTGGAAATGCCTCTAGGTAGGGCTGTAGACCGCATCTGATGCATTTGGTCAAGATTTCCATGTTTCCTTCCTTGTGATTGCCTTTGAAAAATAGTGATGGTTCAACATGCACCTTGTTATCATTTATATATCTTCCGAGATCAAAGGGTGCCTGCATGTTGGAACTTACATCGAGAATCGATCGAATAGACATGGTGAACGATTTGTTATGAGTAAGAGAATAGATTGTGCGAGAAATCAACTATCAGTACTTAGAAGAGAATAGAGTTGTGAAAACGTGGGTAGAATGAGTGTTAGTGTTTGTTTTTGTTTAAAAACTGAATTTTGATCCAACGGTCAAGATCGAAGGATTAAATCCAACGGTCGGGACCCTTGGTATTCAGTTACGGAACCGAGAAAAAAATGTGAATTGATTTTGTACAAAATGAAATCCGCCTTTCTTATTTGCAAAATAAAAGAGTGTATTCATCTGACTTATTTTGGTCGTGTTTTGGCATGAATTGAATATGTACACCTCATTAACTAGTGGTGTATAAATCCAATTCTAGGATTTTCAAATTTGAACACAATCTTATTACTTTAACATTGTTAAATTGTTTCGAGTAAACATATTAACACATATTCAATGAAGATCAATGAAAACTTAGCTTGTCTGTTCGAGTCCATCCAGAACAGATGAGTAGGACTAAGCTTCATAAGGCGAGTAGGGTGAATGGCACAAGACGAGTAGTCTCATGTCCACCAGATGAGTTCCCCCTTCGACTATGCATATCTGTCTGAATGTTGAACAGCTCTATGTACCTGTCTTCTTTAGTACGACAGATAGGCGAGTAGAATTTGTATGCCGAATATTAATTTAAATCAAAGATCAAGGTTCAAACAAGATGACTGTTACCAAACTAAGGAGTCAACATAAGGAACTTTAAGAAATCAAGGATTCCCCCTTAAATGTTTATTCCCTTAGTATTACCCTCAGCTTTACCAGCTTCCTCATCGGGTTGTCTGGTCATCTTGTCTAGCCTTGTATACCTGTCTGTTGCGTGAGTAGACGAGTGCCCTAGTCTAGTGATCTTGTCTCCATACTTCGTTTGATGTACCTGTCTGGTTAGTACACAGCTATAGACAAGTAGGATCTAAATCAATTAGCCCTAAACTAATGCATAATTCACGAAATCGTGCCTCAGCTAATGGTTTTGTAAAAATATCAGCTCTTTGAAAATCAGTATGAATCTTTTCCATGCGAATATCCTTCTTTTCTACATGATCACGTATGAAATGGTGTTTCACATCAACATGCTTACAACGTGTGTGCAGAACAGGATTTTGTGTAATGGCAATTGCACTGTTACTATCACAGAATATAGGAACATTTGATTCACAAATATTATAATCTCTAAGCTGTTGAATAAGCCATAATAATTGACTACAACAACTACCAGCAGCCATGTACTCGGCTTCAGTAGTAGAGGTAGCAACACTTGTCTGCTTTTTCGAAAACCATGAAATGAGTTTTGTGCCTAAGAATTGACAAGAACCAGATGTAGATTTCCTATCTATTCTACAACCACCAAAATCAGAATCAGAGTAGCCACTTAGAGATAAATCATCATTCGAAGGATACCATATACCACGATTGATGGTTCCTTTCAAATATTTCAATATCCTTTTAGTGGTTTCCATATGACTCTCTTTTGGGTTAGCTTGAAAACGAGCACATACTCCAACAGAAAATGCAATATCAGGTCTACTAGCAGTTAAGTAGAGTAATGAACCAATTAGACCACGGTAATGAGTTTGATCAGTACACTTACCTTGTTCGTCTGGGTCCATTCTGTATGTAGGTAGCATTGGTACGCCAGCAGACTTGCATGTCTTAATACCATACTTGTCTAGAAGATTTCTAGTATACTTTGCTTGATTTATGAAAATCCCTTCAGGAGTTTGTTTTACTTGAAGTCCAAGAAAGTAATTCATTTCACCCATCATAGACATCTCAAATTTACTTTGCATGAGTGTTGAGAAACTTTCACTCAACTCTTTGTTAGGTGAACCAAAAATGATGTCATCTACGTAAATTTGGACGAGTAAAATGTCTTTCCCTTCTTGTCTTCTAAACAAGGTTCTGTCTACCTTGCCTTTAGTAAAACCATTTTCTAATAGAAATTGAGAAAGAGTATCGTACCAGGCTCTTGGAGCTTGCTTTAGTCCATATAAGGCCTTCTTTAATTTGTATACCTGATTACCTTTTACTTCGAAACCTGGGGGTTGTTCAACATACACTTCTTCCGCAAGAATACCGTTAAGAAATGCACTTTTAACATCCATTTGATATACAGTAAATTTCATGTAAGCAGCATATGCAAGAAACAATCGAATGGCTTCTAGTCTAGCAACAGGAGCATATGTTTCATCATAGTCTATGCCTTCAGCTTGTGAATAGCCTTGGGCGACTAGTCTAGCCTTATTACGAACAACTACATCATTCTCATCTTTCTTATTCTTGAAAATCCATCGAGTTCCAACTACATTATGATGTTTTGGTCTATCGACAAGTTCCCAGACGTCGTTTCGAACAAACTGATTCAACTCGTCTTGCATAGCAATGATCCAATTACTATCAGCCAATGCCTCATTAATGGTTTTAGGCTCGATAGATGAGAGGAAACAACACCAGCAAAACAGAGATGGACTAGATTGTTCTTGCGACTCAAAGAGTTGTCGTCTAGTCTTAACACCAACAGTAGAGTCACCAATAATATTTTCAGTATTATGCGCTGATTTCCATGTATTTCTATTCTTAACAATAGTACTGTCATCTATATCATGTACAGCATCATGCATATCAACATCATTATCATCAGAAGTTTTAATGGGAGTAGACGAGTCGACTAGTTTAGATATGTCAACTGGTCTAGTAGATTTACCTTGAGCACTCACCTTCTTCTGGTCGTCTGACTCGAGAGATTTCATGAATGGATTATATGCTTGAACGGATTCATATACCTCTGAGTCTTTGTCAGTTTCGACAGTTAGCTTAGTAGCTTTCTCACTGATCTTGTTGGTAGACGGGTCCTGTTGAGATTCTTCGAAAACCACATGTGGTGTTTCTTCCACACAAAGGGTTGAGTAGTTGAATACTCTAAATGCTTTGCTAGTCGAGGAGTATCCTAAGAATATCCCCTCGTCTGCTTTAGCATCGAATGCATTCAACTTGTTTTTCCCATTGTTATGGATGAAACACTTGCATCCAAATATATGAAAATATGTAACTCTGGGTTTTCTACCTTTCCATACCTCATAGGGCGTCTTACCTAGTGCTTTATTGATAGCACTTCTATTTTGTGAGTGGCATGCAGTGTTGATAGCTTCTGCCCAAAATTTCTGAGGCGTATTATACTCTGTCAGCATGGTCCTGCAGGCCTCCTTAAGAGTTCTGTTCCTTCGTTCTGCTACTCCATTTTGCTGTGGTGTCCTAACTGCACTAGTAAGGTGCTGGATGCCACGCTTAGAACAAAATTCTTTAATATAGCAGTTAATGAATTCAGTACCCTTGTCACTACGTATCTTGACAATTGACTGATTCTTCTCAACCTGTAACTTCTTCAATAGATCAGGCAAAAGTGTTTGTGTATCACTCTTCTTGTGTAAGAAGACTACCCAAGTAAACTTAGAATAGTCGTCTACCACAACAAGTGTGTACCTTCTACCGTTCAAAGTTGGAGGAGTTATTGGGCCATGTAAGTCCATATGTAGAAGTTCAAGAACTCTACTGGTTGAGAGGGATGGAATAGATTTAAAAGAACCCTTCACCTGTTTACCTTTTTGACAGGAGGTGCATACATGTGACTTATAGTAGACTTCATTGGGAATACCTTCCACAAGGTAGTCTCTGGCTATCTTATTAAGAACCTTAAAGTTTAGATGACAAAGGCGTCTATGCCAGAGCCAGCCAAGTTCTTTAGGATTCTTAGTAAGTAGACAGGTGTCCCTCGGACAACTGTTCCAGTTCACTATGTACACACTTCCTTGTCTAATGCCGACCAGTAGGACTGTGTGTGTTTTCTTGTCGATGATTTCACATTTCTGACTCTTGAACTGCACCTTGTATCCACGATCACAAAATTGTGAAACAGAGAGTAAATTGTATTTCAAGCCTTCAACATAAGAAACGTCTTGAATTTCTATGTCACCATTTCGAATGTAACCAAATCCTTTAGTAACAGCAATGGAGCTATCACCAAATATCACTTTTGGTCCTTCTTGCTCACGATAGCTTGATAAGAGAGTCTTAGTACCAGTCATGTGGTGCGAACAACCACTGTCTATGTACCAAGTTTCTCCTGTTGAGCCACCTTTCTTGTATAGATCGAGTCGACCCTGCAATAGATGATAATACATAATTTAGGTACCCTCCTTGTTTATTGGGGTCCTTGGGGGTTAGTCGAGTTCAATGGAATCCAAATGTACATTGGAGTCCTGAACAAGTTTGACCTTCTAAGCTTTCGACCATATTTGTTGCAAAATAAGACCTTGTTGTCCTTATTTGGCCTATCAGTTGAGTTCGGGTCTACTCTTTGGAGATAGCCTTTTGACTTAATCTCTACTTGAGCAGGCACTTGTCTATGATAGTCAGAATAGGGTTTATATGCATTAGGTCCATACGGTTTATAGACATGTTTAGGTCTTTCTTCTCCTTTGATATCATATGACAAAGGTGGAGGATATAGAACAGCTTGTGTACGATATTTTAGACCTTCCTGTCTAGGTCTAGACGAGTAGAGTTGAGACTGCCTTATGAAAGGAGGTCTAGACTCTTGTCGTCTAGTCTGTACTTGTCTAGTACTAGTCTCCTCAGGATACCAGTCCTCGTATCTGACCTGATTTGGTCGTCCACGACTTCTAGTCCTTTGTTGACTTGTCTTAAACGGAACAGGCTTGTTGTTAACTTTCTTTTTACCACCTTTGGTAATTGGAATGTTAACTCGAGCTTGTTTTGGTACAGTACCTTTTGATGGAGTGTCAATATCGTATATCAATGGTTCTTTTCCTTTATCATTAGTCAAAGAGCTTGAGATGAAAATAGTAAGGTTCTTAGGAACTTGAGTAGACGAGCTGGGTGTCTCAGCACCTATGCCTATCTTGTCAGCAGGTGCCCTATACCTATCTGACAGTTCAAGGTTAACCTTAGATGAGTTAACCAGGTCAGTAAGTTTAAGGTCTAATGTGACAACCTCGGTTTCTAAGAACTTATTACGTTCTTCAAGCTTTTTGAGCTTACTTTGTAAAACATTGAATTCATGTTTCTCAGTTGCATGTGTCTTAAGTAGGTCTTGATACAACTTGTCTGTCAATGCACACTTGTCTTTGAGTTGTCTCAACTCTTCTTGCAAGCGTTCATTTAGGACTGTTGTATTAGGATCTACTTTAGACTGTGCTTCCTTAAGATCAATGATTTCTTGTCTTAAGGTGATGTTTTCATCACTGACTTCAATGAATGCCTTGTTGGCAAGTAGGAGGTCGTCTTCAACTGCACTAGTAGAGTGCTGAAGACTACTCCCTACTTGGCTACTGGCAGTGTCACTTTCATCAGAATCTGATTCATCACACGATTGAAAGGATGTAACAGATGATACCTCTTGGTCGATTTTAGCCATGAAGCATAGACCATCATCAACTATGAATGCTTCATCGTGATCTGGTTCAGACGGGTAGCTAGATGAGGATGATGGCAACTCGTCTGAGTCAGAGTCAGAGTCATCGTTGGCCATCATTGCCTTTTTACCACGGTTGTATCTTCTTTCTCTTCGTGCTTTGCGTTCTTCTCGATCATCAGTACTCAGGTCCGGACATTCATATATGTAATGACCTGGTTTCTCACAGTTATAGCACACGAGATCATTAGTAGCCTTTTTAATAGGAGAGTTGTTCCTTCGTTTATCACGTCTATCAGAACGAGTAATCTTCCTACCATCAGACTCTCTATCTTGTCTGTTACCTTTCGAGACTTCGTCTCTCCTTTCGGACGAGTTTCGGTCTCGTCTGGTTTCAGACGAGTTCTTAGAAGCAGACCCTCTATGCTCTCTATAGAACTTCTTATATCTTCCGAAACGTTTATTCAGCCTATCAAACTTTCTAACCATGAGGCTTACCTGATCCTTCAGACTAAGATCAGTATCTAACTCGTCTTTCACAGAAGCAGACCTAGTCTTAGTCTTAGACCTGTCTATCTTAGACGAACTAGCCTTAAAAGCAACGTTCTTAGATACAGCATGTTCTCTGTCACTACTTACTATGGGTTCATCTTCGTCTAGATCAAACTCATGAGCCTTTAGAGTTTGAAACATAGTCTCTGCTGTCCATACGTCTATATCTTGGGTATTCTTAACAAGCATTTTTACCATCTTCCATCGACTATCAAGGCTTTTTAGAATCCTAAGATTGATTTCACGTGGAGTATAAGTTTTACCAAGGACTTCCAAGTCATTCATGATTTTGGTAAAACGAGTATCCAACTGGTCTATTGTTTCACCAGCTTTCATATGAAATGATTCGAATCTTTGGACAGCAGTGGAAAGCTTGCTTTCTTTGATTAGGGATGTCCCTTCACAAATGATAGCTAAGCGGTCCCACATTTCTTTGGCAGTTTTACATTTTAACACTTTTCCCAGATACTCATTAGGAAGAGTGTGTAAGATGTAATTCTTGGCCAAGCTATCCAAATTATTCTGTCTCATTTCTTCAGATGTAAGTTCTGACCTTGGTTTCTTGACGAGAGTACCCACGGGTTGATTTGCATCGAGGGCAGCAGTGTTTGGGATCATGGTCACAATTGGACCTTCAGTGATGACGGAGATCATTAAGTCATGAGTGGAGCTGAAGATGGCTTCCATCCTTAGCTTCCAGTAATCGTAGTCTTGTACCTGGAACTTAGGTAGTTTGTTAGCGCTGATCTCAAGAGACATGATTTCAAGAAATAAGTGCTAAGTAGAGTTATGATCAAGAACAACAGATAAGTCAAGAACAGGGAGCACGAAACACAGATGATACAAGAATATGATCAAGAACACGTATACAAAAACAGTCAAGGACCAAGACTTCACCCTAAGTCTTGAGTCGGTTATCAAGAAACAGCAGTTCGTAAACTACTGCTCTGATACCACTTGTAGGTCCCAAAGTTGAGTTAATAACGAGTAAGCTAGTGAAAATGTCTAGAGGGGGGTGAATAGACTTTTCAAAAATCTTTCGAAATATCAAAGTACAATATGCGGAATACGAAATTATCAATGAGCCCAATTCAAGATTATACTCAACTTATTTTCGAGAACTCTGTTCTATACTCAACTAGTCTAGATCAGTTATGTAGTTAAACCAATTAAGCAATTTAAACAATCAAAACTGTAAAGTAAATCAAACACGAGATTTATAGTGGTTCGACAACTTGTCTACATCCACTCTCACAAACCCAGTTGTGATGTTTCCACTAAACTCTTCCAATCGAGTACAAGTGTATGTTCCTGTCTTTAAAGTCCCAAGAAGAAGACTTAGATCTTCAACAGACTATACCTCCAGATATGTCTACGATCTTACTAGAAATTTTACAAGTATCTAGCACCTTGAAAATAACAAACAAAAACTAAAAACTTCTCTGTTCTTCAGTAGTAGCCTTCTTGATTCTTCACTTGTCTTCTGGCTATCTTTCTGAACTTCAATCAACTCTGAGAGTAAACTTCAAATATATCTTTGATAATGCTTCACTTGAGTATGAACGTCAGTGTATCAGTAGTTTTCAATTGATCACCATCATGAAGTATTTATAGACTTCAATCTTCAAGAACTTAGTAAGTTGTAACCAACTTTTCTTGATAACTACCTTCAACTGAATCTTCTTATCAATCCACGCGTTTCTGTTATGAATTAGTTATTCCATAACCAACTTCTATATCTTTATCTCTTCACGCGTATTTGACTAATTTTCACGTTGACCTGTCTTGAGTAGACTTGTATACACTTGTCTTGTCTTGTCTTGTAGTCTTCCTATCTTGAGTAGTAGACTTCGACTCTTCTTGTCTGGTCTTCCTTCGTCAAATAGTAGAGTAGACTATACTAATCTTATCAAGACTATTACATTACATTAAGCTTTTATAATACAAGCTTAGTCAACTTATAAACTATACAATGAATCTATCTATTACATATAGAAATCATGAGCTCTATACAACAATTAAATAGCTCAGTAACAATCTAACATATATGAAGTACTTATAAATCGTACTTATCTTTTGAATACTTTTCTTTTAAACTGTACTTGTCTTTTGAATTCTACTGATCTGTACACGATGACTTCAACTCAACTAGACTAGATTAGTCAACACTTAGAAAATATTCAAGTCTTCTTTTTGGCTTATCAAAACTTTATCTTTTATCTTTTGTTCATCATTTAGGACTTGTTCTAGGATTCATATCCCAACAAGAATTAGTGTAATACCCACATGTTACGCGGGATTGTAAAAATTTAGTATGATTATATATTTTTTTTATTTTAAAAAAGTGTGTATATAAGAAATCAAACATTTACACAATTGTCAAATTACAACATAAAAAAAAAACATGTGATTGATATTTATGTTTCTAAATGGAAAACTATTGACAAAATATATACCAATTTTTTTTCCGTAATGAGGTCCCGAATTTCAGATGAAGATCTTGACATAGAAATAATTGTTATTTAGGCAATGTCCATCGTGTATTCACCACCAGTCCACCATCATACATGTTATAACTTCCATTTGACCATTGAAAAAAATATGACAATTAAATATCAATTAGTGTCGTTAAAGAATATACTTAATAATTTTACAATCAATATAAAATAGTTATTTACTCGAGAATAAATTCAAATGATCCATCAATAAATGTAAATTCAAATGTGAAATAAGGAGATTTTTCTTTTGGTGTAGAAATCTAACAAAGAAACTCGTCAATTTTCACATCCATCCCCAATTTTTATGCTATATTACAATGAGTCAAATTATTTGGTGTGATAAGAGAACTATAAATCAATAGTTAGTTCCACAACAATTTAATATATAAAAAATGCAAATAAAACTAAAATAATCATTTAATACAAAAGAATGATAGTGTCCCAACTAAAACAAATGTACAATAAAATAATTACAATATGAAGCTTATATTTATAACCAATCAATACATGGATATGATAACCATAAAAAAATATGCAAAATACCATATGAAAATATATAAATAATGACTATGTCTAACCATCAAATATAAATTAATAATAAATGGATATAAAATACAACACGTATATCTATAACACATCAATACGTACGAACAACTTAAAAAATTTATATATTTTCGGCATCAATAAATCTCATTAAAGAAGAATAAAGTAATGGAATAAACACTCCCCGTTCACCAAGAAGATGAGAGCTTTGAAAATAATTTGTATCGAAACCTTCAAAAGAGAGCATTGTAAATCAAATTGTGAAAGAGTTCGTAAAAAGACTCAAATTTATTTAGAAGCAATGTCATACATTGTGAATATGTTTTACGCCACATAATTGTCCAAAAAATAAAAACTATACAAATTAAAATATAAAAGAAAAAAATATATAATAAGAATCACCAAAGTTTTATCCAATCAAAACAAATTTCTGAAAATCTCCCCATAATCGAGATAATCCGAGGCACGACGGAAGTTGTCAAACAACACAAATAATAAAGTGCATATGGAGCAATCTTCTACTGTTTTTCTTCATAGTTACCTTCATATCGTTTGTAAAATTAACTCAAAAAATTAAAAACTACACACCTCTGTTATTATTAAAAGCATTATCACCACTACTTCCCAAAAAACATAAAGCATATCCCTCGACAGCTTTAAGAATGTGAAAAAAATCAAGTTGAGAATGTTGTCAATACCTCATAAAAATAGCAAAAGAAAATGAGTTACCAAATAGTTAATACATAAATTTAAAAATTGTATCAATCAAAATAAATATTGATAGTCACAAAATAATTCTTGACTTTAGCCTATAAACAAAAAAAATATGTTTTTCTTTCATATTACATATCTCTCTCTAACTAAAGGAGGGTTGGGACAAACTAACTAATGTAATGAAATACAGCTAGTAAATACTGTTAAAAGAATTTCAAGGTGTATAAATTAATAAGATGCTTCTACTGAATAATGTGACATTAATTGAACCTTACTTAACATTACAAAAAATTACAACACAAATTTTTGAAGCTTGTATAGATTTAGTTTACATCACCTAAGATTAAAAGTAGAATTTAGGTCCAGTAGGAGCCATAATAATACTTGTTCTTTTTAGAATTCTCTCCATGCATGTGAAATCTAGCTATTTTCTACATCATGCCTAAAACCTACAATCTAGAAAGTAAAAATAGAAGGCAAATTATCCAATCTCATACCATATTTTGTAGATTACAACATATTGTTAAATCTGGAGTACAATCCATCTAAATAGTAAGAACCTAGAGAGTAGACATTGCAATTGAAAAAATTAATTCATACCATGGTTGAGAAATTCATTATATATACTCGTAGAATTGTAACTTTTGAGTCGGAGAACATTCCAAAAAGAACAAAAGAATTACTTAGTCTGCAGATCATGAAGAAAGGACAAATCAAAACAATGTAATCAACAACTCAATATATATATATATGAGAGCAGTAGAGATAATAGAGAGTGTCTGGAATGAATTCAAATGTGTTCAGTGAATTGGTAGAAGACAGTAACAGTAAATACAAAATATAACAATGAGGTGAAATGAATGGTGTGGATGAATTCTCTAGAGAAGTATGACCTCCATCAGAAGCGGAGGCGAAAAATAAGAAGACGATACGCTGCCGCAAGAGATATTCATAGAAGAATGTAAGATCACAGAAGTCACAACTTTTGAAATAAACCATACTTTTGCATAAAGAGCAGGAAAAGTAAATACGCATGTCACATTAAATAATCAATTAAAGCGAACCTTATGCCAAAATGTCCAACATTTTGTATCAGTGTAGCAAGCACGTACATGTACTATTCCACCATCATCTGAAACAAATTTTAATTTAGAGGAATTGATGTTTGAATGCATAAACACACGCTTATGGAAAAAATTCCCCAAACATTAGGCCAAACACCTATGCAATTGCCAGGTTACAATATTAAAAAAAAAAAAACAAATGAGATTCATATTTATATCATAATAGAGTTCTAGAACTCTAGCATTGACGGAGATAAAAAAATCAATTAGTACCAAACTTGAATTTTTTTTTTAAAAAGGGCGAAACATTAGTCATTCTAATTTTGCAACAACAATGATTGGATATTACAATCTTAAAATGAAAAATGTATCACATCATAAACAACCCCATAATATTTAAATGTAGAAGAGCATTCTCAAAAAAAAAAATCTAATTGATTAATCTAAAGAATTAAAGTCCTTCCAAGTAGGTAAATAAATAAAATGGAACTTAAACCAATGGTTGCAATTAATATATGATCTCACGATATAATGGGAGATCAAAGTAAGAGGATTCAGAGAAGCCACATTAGACATTTTGGCACATTAAAGAAGACCCCGAGAACATAAGATTAAACCTCCAATTTCAAAATAATCACCACATAAATCTTACTGATTCATACATCATACGTAAAACTGAAGAAAACAAATTTGGAAAAAAATACAGAGATTAGAAAATTGTACGATTCAAAGGTTAGAAAATTGACTCACCAAATCGCTTACCACGCGGAAGAGTGTAATCGAGGCGGCAGAGTGAAGCAGTAGTGGGAAAGATTTGAGATGAGCAGAGAAGATGAAAGGATAACAACAATTCACACACAACATCTGTAAAACTGAAGAAAAAGAAGAATCTGACAAATAGTACCGAGATTGAGAAAATTGTATGAATTAATTAAGATTAAAAATTGACTCACAATTAAAACACTTACAACGACGACGTGTAATCGAGGTGGTGGAGTAGTGATGCAGTCATGGGAGAGAGTTGGGAGATGCATAGAAGAAGATGAAAGGTAAAAGTGAAAATAAATAAATTAAAATGTAAGTTAACCCCAAATCAGGGCACGTATTAAGATTTAAAACTTTAATACTAAGATTGAAAGTTTGGAAAAGAGAATGAATGAAGGAGAAGAGAAGAAATTTGAAATGGATTAATTTTAAGAAGAGAATGTTAAAATAGATCAATGTGGTTGTGACATGTGTCACAACAAAAGTTTGTAAATCTACCCTTATATACTATTTGTGAATCTCACTCTGTTAACGTTGCTTCTCTAAAAGCCTCAATTCTTAAAACTCTTCATTTTGGTAATTTTGATTTTTTTTTTAAATAATTTTCTTCTTTCCCTCTCTTTTCTAACTGTAATTTTTTTTTAATTTTAAAATTATTTTCTCTCTCCTCTAACTTCTCTCTTTTTCATCGATTTTTTTATATAATTAAAATTTCTATTTAATTTTTTTTTTTTTTTTTTCATAATCTCGCGTAATTTACGCGAGTCTTATACTAGTATATATATATAGATTTTGAGAATTTGACCACAAACTGTCGCATTATCTGCACAGACTGCACCCTCATTATTTTCACTTTATTATCCATTACTACCCGGTCTCCTTTTTTTTTCTTTCAAAATATAGTATTCTTTCCTTTTTGGTGTGTAAAATATTTATGGGTTAGTCTGCTATGGATTCGAGTGCATGTTGTGCACTCTAGTCCATATTGCACTTTTCAGTTTAATGACTTACACTTTGTTAAATGGTGTTGCACTTTTCAATTATTAAAATGTATAATAATATTTTTAGTAATAATTGAAAAGTGCAACACCATTTATCACAAAAAGTGTAAGTCAGTAAAACTAAAAAGTGCACATGGACTAGGGTGCACATCATGCACTCGAGTGCATACTAGACTTTACCAATATTTATTTAATGAATGATTATTGTACGTTTTAATGTTTAATAAATAAAAGTATATATATCTAAAATATATATATATATATATATATACATTAAAATTTTAGGTACAATAAATGATGTTTTATTGAACTGAGTAAAAAATGAAATGGGACAACCATCATTTTGAAACATATGAAGAAAGTTCTTAAATACAATTAACAAATTATAAATATATACACTACAAGAAAAATGATATTTAATGATAAAAATCCAGTCATTGCTTCTCCAGTCAAAATATAAAAAAATAAGAATTATACTATCATTAATTAACCGTCATTAAGATATTTAGTTAGAAAAGTTATAATGAAATAATTTTATCATTAAAAACAGTTTTCTAGTAGTGTTCTAAATTAAATTAATCATACTCCCTCAGTTTAAATTGATATATAATTTATGAATAAAGTAAATATGTTGTGAGTATGATCATCATTGTAGAGTTCATTTGTAAATAAAGTTTATGATGATAATTTGAGTAAATAAATAGTGATTTAAGTGTGAACATAAAATAGTATGAATAATATTGTTTTAAAGTAAAAATACTAATGAATTTGTAAACTAAAAAAAGAAAAGTAGAAATAATACTACTAAAATGGGAGGGAACATTTTTAACCGAGCTAATTTTTAATCCCCCACCCCACCCACCTATATGTGTAGTCGCTTTTCCATTGCATATCCGGCTATATTTTCCTCCCCATTCCCCAATTTCTATTTGGTGAAACCATTTTTATGTTTTTTCAAGTAAAGGCTAGGATTGAAAAACCCTTGATAGAATTCACCTAAATATGGACAAACCACTGAATGTGAAACCGAAAAAGGCAAAAAAAGAGCGCAAAACCAAGACAAAACAGCCTCTTAAAGTGGTTTACATTACAAACCCTATCAAGTTCACTGCCACTACTTCAGAGTTCCGGGCTCTAGTGCAGGAATTCACCGGACAGGACGCTGACGTCTCCGGTTTGTCGAGGTTTGAGGCGTCGTCGACGGACAGTGTCGGTGGCGACGACACAGAGGAGCTGAAATTGGCGGCGGAGGAGGAACAAGTGGCTAAAATAGGGCAAAGTGATGAGGATTTATTGCAAAAAAGGTCGGATTTTTCGACATTCGATGTAGATGATGTGTTCTACTGTCCAGAGATGATGGAGTGGTTTGCATCTCGCAACATGAGAAATCAAGATGACATTAATCTTGATGTCTTCAAAAGGCTAGATGCTATGTAAAATTCTGTCACTAAAGCTTCTCTATCTAAAAGTCTTTCGGACAATTTTATTGTAAAAGTTAGCAGGTTAAGTATTTGTGTCTATTAATTATTGCTAGCTAGCTATTTGCTGATTTATTTAATTTCATTTCGGAATGTGTAGGAGGACTGGATTAATTTATTATGATTGTGTAGTAATTTATGGAACGTTAATTTTTTGAATAATTTTGTGTTTAAGAATAATTTTGTGTTTAAAAATTTAGTGATCTTAATTCTTAAGGTTAAATTTGGAAGAAATGCAATTAATTTATATTGAAAAGTGTAAAATATCATATAATTTGCAAAGAAAACGAAAGGTCAAAACGACTTATATTAAAAATAGGAGGGAATATATATTTGAACTCAAGACCTGGATGAGTCTAAGCTTTCATGATCAGGGGCGGACCTAGGCACACCATGGCACTACAAAATAATGGCCAGAAGGCAACGGCATTGATAACGGGAAGGAAAAAGGCGACGGGGGCGGGTGTCGTTGCCTTAAGGCAACGGATAAGGCAACGGGAGTGGGCCCCGTTGCAAAAAGGCGACGGCATATATGGCCCATTGCCATTTGGTAACGGGCCCCCACTCGCTAAAAGGCAACGGCAGTAGGCCCGTTGCCTTTGCCGTCGCCCTAATTCAATTAAAAAATTCATTTAATGTATCCAAGTCAAATGAGATATTGATTATTGAGTTGGCATATATTTAAATTAATCAAATTTTACAATAAAACTAACCACATAAATTAATTTTCTCATGTCATAATTTTCTCATGCTCGATAATAAGAAAATGCAATAATTAGAAGAAAATTATATAGAAGTAAGGTAATTCTAAATAAAGAAATTTAAAATTTTATGTATATTTAAAAAATTATTTATTTAATTAATAAATTATAAGTTTACGCGTAAAACGCGGGTCTTACACTAGTTCATAATAAATATCGCAAAATTGATTCTATGGATATAATATCTTAATTTTTGTTTTAAAAATGACGAAAATTTTAATAAAATCTTGAATTAAAATTTAACATGAAATTTTAGAAATTATTACTAACATACTATTATTGATATATTCAATTAAAAACACGATAAAATTCTATGTATAAAATGAACATATATAAATATTGGCTGACGAATAATAATTCATAACATAATACAATATAAAATAATTAAATATACATGAAAAATTAAAATTAATATCAAAATGATGATCTATAAGGTTCAAATATATTAGATCAAATTTTTTTTTTCAAACAATTTTAATACTAACTTAATTATCACATTAATGTAATTTTTGATATAGTTATACTTAGGGGTGTAAGTGAGTCGAGCCTACTCGCGAGCTACTCGTGCTCGACTCGAAAAAAGATCGAAATCGACTCGAAGTTAATCGAGTCGAGTCGAGTTTCGAGCTACTCAAGTAGCTACCGAGTTCGAGTTCGAGCTCATAAATACTCGGCTCAAAGGCTCGTGAGCCTAATCGAGCTTGAACAATATTTACTATTTTGCCATTAATATATAATTTATATTTATATACGAGTAATCGAGTCGAGTCGAACCGAACCGAGTCGAGCTTGAGTTTATTTTACAAAAAAATATGTTTTAAAATTAATTTTGAAAATTATATAGGTAATCGAGTCGAGTCGAGCCGAGCTCGAGTTTATCGAGTTTCTTATCGAGTCGAGCTCGATCTTCAAAATTTTAGGCTCGACCGAGTCGAGTCGAGTATCGAGCTTCGAGTATAACAATCGAGTTGGATACACATATCATTCATATATTTAAAAAAATAATAACTCAGCACTTCTCGACTCGACTCGGCTCGTTTACACCCCTAGTTATACTTAATACACATATCATTCATATATTTAAAAAAATAATAACTAAATAAGTTGGGTGAATTGAGAAGAGAAAAAACTCTTACGTACGCATATAAATTTAAAATGAACTCATTAATTATGGCACGGGATCTCCTGTTACACTACTCGGATGAAGGACACGTGTCATGAGAGAGAATATGAGGATGGAGAACACTAGGCATGTATTTTATATGAATGTATGTTTTAATTAATTAATTAAGTTATATGAATTTATTTGTTAATTAGGGTGTTTGAATTATATATATAATTGTGTTATGTCTATATATGAATTTATTTGTTAATTAGGGTGTTAGAATAATTATAATTAGATTATATTTGGAATTATATTAATTAATTTTAATAGAGTTGGAGGAATGAGACGTTGGTTGTTAATTTGTGTGTTGTAGACGTACGTCGATTGACATGATGAATTATTCAAGTCGTAGTTGGATGTAATTATAATGTTGTGAATTGAAAATTAGAATGAATTTAAATGATGTGATTAGAATAAATTTACATGTATAATCGAAAATAATTATACTCAATGTTGTATGTAATTATAATGTTGTGAATTGAAAATTAGAATGAATTTAAATGATGTGATTAGAATAAATTTACATGTATAATAGAAAATAATTATACTCAATGTTGTATGTAATTATAATGTTGTGAATTGAAAATTAGAATGAATTTAAATGATGTGATTAGAATAAATTTACATGTATAATCGAAAATAATTATATTCAATGTTGTATGTAATTATAATGTTGTGAATTGAAAATTAGAATGAATTTAAATGTTGTATATTGAAGATTAGAATAAATTTAAATAGTGTAAATTAATTAATGATACCGTAATTAAATTATTTAATTTGAAACACATTATAATTTAGTTAATTCTCGTTTAGAAATAAATATGATATGCTTTGACAATTTAATAAGCAACAATTAAACTTAAAATGGATTGAAATAAAGAATTGAAACTAAAATTAAATTGAATATATATTAATTGTGTTCACAACATGACGACTAAAGCTCCTAGCCTAAACGGCACACAGGGGGTGCCCAAAACTCTACAGGACCGAGAGGTCCCGTGTTCGAAACCCAGCTGGAGCGAAAAATCGCGAATATTGGTGGCCTAGTGGTGGGGGGTGTGTTGGTTGCTTAAAAGACCTGGGTTCGAAACCCAGGTTCTCATTTTTTTAAAGGTAACAAAAAGGCGACGACTGGGCCCCGTTGCGAAAAGGCGACGGCCTCCACGCCCTTGCCAAAAGGCGACGGCCATATACCGTTGCCAAAAGGCAACGGTTTTCCCAAATGGCGTTGCCTATAAAATAGCAACGCCCATATTGGCAACGGCGCCGTTGCCTTTGCCGTTGCCTTCTTCATTAGTGAGGGGGAATCCGTTGCCTTCCCCCTCGCCATTTTCACTGTTTTTTGTAGTGTGGGGGTGGCCATGGCCCCCCTCAACTTTTTTTTAAAAATATATATTATAGGTATTAATTATTAAATTAATTGATTTTATTATAAATAAATTTATTTTTTAATTATTAGTTGGATTATTACTTAGACAGTTCTCCACTTTTTAAGTAATGAGCTCTTATCTAAATACTAATATTAAAATATACTTTAATTTCTTATATTTTAGTTTTACAAGTTAATAATTTTTTAAAAGGCCATATATATATTTTTATTGATAATTTTTTTATATACAATTGAGTGTATTTTTAATAAATATTATCAATTATTCAATTGAATATCAACCGTTAGAACCAAGTTAAAATTGCACCATATAATGTAGATGGGTTTCATTTCAATTGCTTATATTTTATGATGTGAATAAGTGATTATAATTTATTTTTTACTAGTTAAGTTTCTTTTTCTTGTGTTAACAAGTAGCAAAATCACATTATAGAGTTTGAAATATTTATAGAGTTTTAGATATTTAACAGGGATATATATATAAATATAGAATATTTAAATTTTATTAACGAACATATAAAATCGGCCCCCCTCGATACCAATTCTGAGTCCGCCCCTGTTCATGATGCCATGAAAGAAATTCAGCTTATCTAAAATTATGAATTTGTAAAAAGATGTGGTTGATCAAGTTTGATAATATATGATCAAATTCGAAAAGATGTAATTAAACTGCAATGACCAAAAAAAAGTATTTTTTTCCTTATATTAGTATGTGTATTTTTCCTTCTTGTTTAGATTTTTGTGTGTACGTATTTGTATAATTATATTGATATTTAAGTGTGGACATGCACAAATTAGTTAATTAAAAACATAAAACAGTGTTTAATTAATCATTATATATTCCCCTAGTTTGAATATATATATATATAATTTACTAGTTGGCCCGCTGCAGGCAGTGTGTGTTGATGTAAATTTAAAAATTTGACAGACAGGTGTAATAGTATTTGAAATGTACTATCTGTGGTTAAAAGGTGATATTTATACAGTAGTTTACGGATGTATAGTACACGAAATTAATTACTCATAAACGATCTGTATGCATATATCATCAATGCATGCACATGCATTTGTTTGTTTCAGAAATCGACATATCTAACGTTGCCTCGTACCACGTACCAAATTTTTGTGGATATTAATTAAGGAGTAATGTTGACTACCTAAATCTAGGGTTTTTAATTATCCTATTTGTGAAACATTAATTTAACTGTTTTAATGATTAGGTCTATTATTTCATCAATATTTAATGAATTGTTGAAAACGACGTGTTAATCATCCACGAACGAATAGAATGTTGGAGAAATTGGTTAGAAATTGATTAATTTTAATTAATTAATTAATTTTAAAATGAGAGTGGAGAACACTCGTCTTTGACCAATTTATTGAGGGCTATAAATGTAATTTCAAGGAAATCAAATGACATAAAATCGTTCTACTCTCGGAGTAGATGTTCATAGTGTATTTAAAATCTCAAAACCGAATTTCGGTGAGTGAGAAATTAATTCACGAAGTTGAAACGTCAAATAATACACTTTATGGGATAAAGTGTTATATCATACTAATTGTCCCACATTGAAACTTTGAAAGTTTAATGGGGCTAATTACTCCTTATAAATAGGAGGGTGTTACAATGGTTCAAATAATAATGACTAAGGAGCAATCCAATAGTCTATACGGATGCACGATTGTACCTGTCCGGTTGAGCTTGGGCTTAGTCTTGGGCTCGTGACTTGTGGGCTTTAAATTTGGGCTTTAGATCCATCTATAATTTTGGAACTTGAATATTCGGGCTTGGCTCATATAAATCAGGTTTTCAGAAAGTTGAAACCCAATTCGAAATTGGGTCAACCCAAATGAATTTAAAGTTGAATTTGAACTATGATGAATTTGGACATGGAGATGTCTAGGTACGTTACAAATTGAGATGAACTTGAACGTTTGAGTGTCCAGATTCATGGACGTTTCATAAATGAATATCTAACCGCAAGGAGTTACAAAATATATGAATTGCCATAATGGGAAATTTTGTAACCACTAGGAGTTACAAATAACACGAATGTCATATTAAATGTGGAGACCCCTCACATGTTGGAACATGCCTATAAATATGGTGCATGTTTTATGTTGCAAAACACTCATACACACACTTGCATACTCACACAAAGAGACACGACACTTGATTTCATAGAAAAAATCATAACATCATACATATTTGCATCGAGCATATAGAGTGCAGTCCAGTTTTCGTGTCGATTCAGTTCGTTGGAACTCTATACGTTGTGGTGTTGCTCGTATAGAGGCGAAAGTCGTTTTACCTTTTAAAATTTTACGTCAAACCGTGAGCACTAGCCGGAACGTATTCGTTTTGCGGGAAAATGGTTTTCTTGACTCGACTTTAACTTTGTTCCTATTGTTCGTGAGATGGGGTCGTTGCTGCTGACTTCGAAAACCTGCCTGCTTTGGAAAGCTGCTAAAGGAGAAAAGTTGCTAAAAGAGAAAAATCGAAGATTGTGTGTAAATATTAATTTAATTGTATTTACAATTTTGTTATTTATTTCTTTTAATTTTGTAAAGCCATTGTTGGGTGCTCAAAAATTCCAACATAGGAATGGCAATGGGACAAAGCATAGTCGATATCTTAATATTCAAATTTGTCTCGCGCATATACGTATCCGTCCTGTCCTGCCCCATGATCTGCTACGGGGCAGCATTTTATGCGTTGATGTGCCCCGCGCGAGTACCTGCCCTGCCCTGCCGTGCATTGTCCCACGCTTGATATGGGGCAGCATTTTGAGTCTCGCACTGCCCTGCTCCAAGTCTCATTTTAGTTATATGTATATAAATTATTTAAAATGATGTAAACTAAACATTCAAATTCATCATTAAACTAAACTAAAATAAATATTGGTATAAATTATGGTTAGTTTACTTATTAAATTATTATATATTTATATATATATATATATTTAAATTCGAGACAGAGCAGGGCGAGGTAGAGCAATAAATATGTAAATCCATGTCTGCCCTGCTCTACGCACATTTTATAAAATGTTAGTATTACTTTTACATTCAATTCAGTCATTTTATTTAATTACTTTATTCATATGTGAAAGAATTTTGTCTCATCTAAAAGTTCGAAATATGTAAATCCATGTCTGCCCTGCTCTACGCACATTTTATAAAATGTTAGTATTACTTTTACATTCAATTCAGTCATTTTATTTAATTACTTTATTCATATGTGAAAGAATTTTGTCTCATCTAAAAGTTCGAAATATGTAAATCCATGTCTGCCCTGCTCTACGCACATTTTATAAAATGTTAGTATTACTTTTACATTCAATTCAGTCATTTTATTTAATTACTTTATTCATATGTGAAAGAATTTTGTTTTATCTAAAAGTTTGAAAGGTGGAGAATTCGCCTAACTCGTGGGCCAGATTATCACCTCTTAAATCTTACTCTTTGGAGAGGAGGCCCATTGAGTGAACAATTTTAATTGGTGTAGTTGCTTTCAGCAAGAATCGAACCCAAGACGTGTGGGCGTGAGTCGTGTGGCTCTAATACCATGAAAGAAATTTGTTTCATCTAAAAGTTAAAAGTGCAAACTTATAAAGAGGTGGAGAATTAATTCTTGGACATTAATTCCTAATAATATGAATTTACAAAATTACCCCTAAAATAAACACTCCATTCATATTATACATTTTTTAAGTACCCAATTTATAGTGCAAATGTGCAATAAACGCTTTTTGGGTGGAGGAAGTACATTTATTTTTAGTACATATCATTATTACTCCAATATAGTACAATACAAAGGAATATAAAATTACAAAGGAATCACTTAATGGGCCTAAAAATGACAATGGGAAAGATTATAGGGTGGTTCATCATGTTGGCAGAAATTTTGGGGCTTTTGATTTTAATGACTTTGTTGAAGTCATTCATGAAGGGGAGGAGCCATATGTACCATTTAGGGAGGAAGTTGGCCAGAATATGCTGAATGAGTCACAAACTTTGGGTGCAAGTGAGGGAAACTTAACTGATGGGGGGAATCTTTTCATACCAAATGACATGAAAGCTGGAAAGAAAAGATTGTGGAGGGACTTTTCGGCTGATCTTGCTGACTATGAGGGAGCAGAAAGAATCATAAATGAGATGGATAGCTTGATCTTTTTCAAAAAATCAAAAAGTATGCTGGAAACTTATGGCAATGCGCTTGGATATCCAGATTCGGCAGAGGTTGAGGTCACTCAACCCTGCCATGATGAATGAAAATTATATGTTGGAACGCACGGGGTATATGCAGCCCGAGTGCGTTCAGAAGGCTTCAGCAGCTAGTTATGATGCATCATCCTGTTATTTTCTTTATTTCTGAAACTAAGTGTAGTTCTACTTTTGCTAATGTTGTTAGAACTAAGTTAGGTTTTACTTCAGGCTTTTATGTGGATGCTAATGGTAGATCTGGTGGATTAATGCTGCTATGGAATGAATGTGATGTTTCCGTTTTGTCGTACTCGAAAGGCCACATTGATTGTCAAATTTCTGAAACTTTTGGTAAGTGGAGGTTTACTGGCTTTTATGGACACCCAAATACTAATAAAAGAAATGCCTCTTGGCAATTGTTGAAAAGGCTTAAGAATTACCTACCAACTCTTCCTGATTCTTGGATTATTGGTGGGGATTTCAATGAAGTGCTTTTCAATCATGAAAAGAAGGGAGGCCGTGATTGTAGAACAACAAGGACATATTCTTTTCAAGAAGCTGTGTTATACAATTATCTCAAAAGTTGTAAGATGTATGGCCCAAAATTCACTTGGCATAATAGGAGAAAGGGCAGCCAGTACATAAAAGAAAAGATTGATCGATTTCTGGTCAATGAGAGCTGGTGTGAGATGTTCCCAAACTACAATGCAAAAAATTTGAGTTTTCTAGGATCAGATCATAGACCTATTATGATTGAGCTTGGTGGACATAGACCAAATTGTTTAAGAAGAACCTTTGCAGCTTTCAAATTTGAGAATTATTGGATGAAAGAGCCAGATTTTGATAAGGCTATGTGTGTGGCCTGGAACAAGCATGATCACCAAATGCAGTTGCCAGAAAAGTTAGGAAAGTGTGGTCAGATTATGAATGATTGGGCAAAGAACAAGGGTGGTACACTATCCTACAAGCTTAAGCAGGTCCAAAAAGAGATCAATACCATTTTGGACCATGATAATGTTGAGCCAAACATGGAAAAAGTGGGATCATTAGAAGCTGAATTTGCTAAAATATCATCACAGGAAGAGTGGTTTTGGAAACAAAGGGCTAGGGTTTCCTGGCTCCAAGATGGTGACCAAAATACAAAGTTCTTCCATTCCAGGGCTAATATGAGGAGAAGAGTTAATAGGATTTCGAAGGTGTTAAATGAGGATGGGATTTGGCAATATGAGCATGAGGGGATCAAATCGACATTTAAGGGTTACTATGAAAAATTATTCACTTCGGGGCAGCCATCTTTTGATGATATTAGAAGGGCTACTCAATTCTTAACAGCTAAATTATCAAGTTTGGATGTCGGCATGCTGGATTTACCATTTACCAAGGAAGAAGTATTCAAGGCTGTTAAAGATCTCTCACCATGGAAAGCGCCAGGCCCGGATGGATTCCCAGCATCTTTTTTTCAAGCTAACTGGAATGTTATTGGAGATAATGTTTCAAATGCTATCCTTCATGTTCTTAATGGTGATGGATCTTTACAAGAATGAAATCATACCATTATCACACTCATTCCGAAAATTGGGAGCCCATCTTTGCCAAATCATTTCAGGCCGATTAGTCTTTGTAATGTTTGCTATAGAATATTGGCTAGAACAATGACTAATCGATTGAAGCATACATTGGAGAGTGTGATTGACCAAAATCAAAGTGCCTTTGTACCTGGAAGAATCATTACAGATAACATTCTTTTGGCATATGAAGGTATGCATTATCTTAAGACAACAAAGAGTAAGATAGGGTATGCTGCCTTGAAAGTTGATATGACAAAGGCTTATGACAGAATAGAATGGTCTTTTCTTAAGACAACTTTGCAAGTTATGGGCTTCTCTCAGAAATGGATCAATTTAATATGGAAATGCATTTCTTCTGTAAAGTATTGCATCAAGATCAATGGCTCCAACTCATAATACTTTGTACCCTCTCGTGGCTTAAGGCAAGGAGATCCTCTATCGCCTTATTTGTTTGTGTTTTGTGGCCAGGTATTCTCTTCCATTGTCTCCTCAATGGTTCACTTAAAGCAGGTTACAGGCATTAAAATTGCAAGATCAGCACCTGTGTTATCACACCTTTTCTTTGCAGATGATAGCTTGTTCTTCTTCAAAGCATCCAAAAATGAGGTACAAACAATGGCCAATGTGATTTACACATATGAAAAAGCTTCTGGCCAATTGGTAAATAGGGAAAAATCTTCGATTACTTTTAGTAATCTCACTTGTCAGGCTAATGTGGATCAAGCAAAAACTATTCTTGGGATTCAATCATCACAGGGTCATGATCTTTATTTAGGTCTCCCAACTATGATACCCAAAGCAAAAAGACTGAAATTTAACTATTTGGTGGAGAGGGTGAAAAAGCAGGTGCTCTCTTGGAACAACAAGCAATTCTCTGAGGGTGGAAGAGAAGTCCTTATCAAAGCTGTCCTCCAGGCCATTCCAGCTTATTCTATGTCTTGTTTTCGAGTTCCTGCCTCAGTTTGTATGGACATTGAAAAGATTATTGCAAATTTTTGGTAGGGCAACAAGGAGAAAGGAAGTCGAATACATTGGAGAAAATGGAGTGACATGTGTGAACTGAAAGAGAAAGGTGGGATGGGGTTTCGTAATATGGCCCATTTCAATAAAGCTTTGCTAGCAAAGCAATTTTGGAGGATCATCACGAAGCCTAACAGTTTGATGGGCAGGATTTTTAAAGCAAGGTATTTCAAACACTCTTCAATTTCTGATATTGAGGTGGGATCAAACCCATCATTTGTTTGGAGATCCCTTTTATGGAGTAGGGAGCTGCTGGAAGTTGGTGGAAGATGGAGGATTGGAAGTGGAAAGGATGTCCAAGTTTTCAAAGATAGATGGGTGGGTGGCCTTCAAAATGGGAGAATATCTTCACGCATTGCAAGTGCTTCTCCTGTCAGCCGCTTTATTCTTCATAATGGGGGTTGGAATGAACAGTTAATACGACAAGCTTTCTTACCATTTGAGGCCGAGAGGATCTTGGAAATGGAAACGCTGGGGCCTGAGGCTAAGGATGAATTATACTGGGCAGCGACATCCAATGGAAGGTATTCGGTTGCATCGGGATATTCATTATCTAAACAGATGGTACAGTGGTCTGATTGCTCAAACATGGCCAGTGCATCGAATCCAAAAACCAAATTGACTGTGTTTGACAAGATCTGGAAGCTTAAAGTCCCACCAAAGGTACGTATTTTCTGCTGAAAACTAGCTTCCAATATGATTGCATCAGAGGGTAGATTGGCCATGAAACATGTTCCTGTTAATCCAAAGTGCACTTTATGTGGTTTTTTCTGGGCCGATACATTGCATTGCATTTTTAAATGCCCTTTTGCTAAAAAATCATGGAAATGTTTAGGGTTTTGGCATGAAATTAAAAAGACAATAAAGGGTGATTGTCGAGGGTTCGTGGATTGGTGTGTGGATCATATGAAGAGTGATCATATGGCTCTAATTATGATGGTGGCTTGGGCAATTTGGAAGGAGAGATGTAAGGTCATACATACTTATATGCATAAACCTTCATGCTTAAAATTTGAGGTGGGATGGGTTGTTTCTTACTGGAATGAGTTTATAAATGTTAAAAAGGTGGATTCTAACATGGTTGATGGTATTGCAAAATCGATGCAATATGAGACAATGAAAAGAAATGGGAATGTGTTATACACAGATGCAGCCTTCCACCCATACAATAACTTTTTTGCTATTGGATATGTGGTTCTGAGCAAAGAAGGAGATATTAAAATAGCTGGGGCAAAAAGGGTTTTGAATAATGGTACAGTTTGTGGAGCAGAATTAAAAGGCATTGAGGCTGGATTGGAGAAATGTATTGAAAAAAAGGTCCAAATTCAGGAAATCAGATCAGATTCAGTGGATGCCATTACTGCTATAATGGGCTCTGGAGAAGTAGGAGCTTTGGAAAAAAGGCTGGTGTGCAACATTTTGAATCTTATGCAAACTATCCTAGTGTGGGATTGCATTAAGGTACCACGAGATAATAATAAAACCGCTCATACACTAGCTCAGAGTGTTTATAACACTTCATCGCCTCAAGATTGGTGTGAAGATGATTGCCCACAGCATCTCAAGGATCTAGTCTCAACTCACTCTTAATATCAAGAGTATATTTGTATTATCCTTGTTATATTGTCAAAAAAAAAATATAGTACAATACTGTATATACTAATTCATGTGTTTTTTAGCTAGATTATATTGAGCTGCTCGTCGAAATTCAAAACTAATACTTAAAGAGGGGGCAACACATAATAAAATTTTAAAGATACTTGACTCAAAATAAAAGGTTTCGATTGTGACTTGTGATTGACGAATCGTTGTATGATCAGGAGGGACTTTCTAAGATGAGAGGGGTGTTAATTGGTAGAATATCGATGAATGCTGAGGGTCACTACAAAAAATGCAATAATTTGTAACGAAATTTTGGTCATCGCCAAAACTTTGATCGCAAATATTTGTGACGAAATTTTGAAAGCCGTCGCAAATTTGCGATGGGTATTTTCATTGCAAAACGAAAATGGTCTGTAACTCGATTGATAGAAATGTCGCAAATATTTTAATTATTACTTTTTTCAGTTGTAAATTTTATTAACTTCGTTAGTTCAACCATTTTATCGCAAATCTCCATGTTTTTGTAGCATGTATTCGATTACAACGATGAGTGAATAATTTTGATTCATGCAAAAAAATACTCCAATATTCACACTGATTAATATTGTTCGTTTGAGACAAGTCCTCGGGAATTCCGAAACCCAACCATGACAAAGACGAGTTGGAGTTATTTTTGGGGACCCACTGTCTCGAGATTGTAAATTAAATAACCCCACACAATTATCCGCAAATTATAGCCTTTATTAATGAGTTTTAGTCTTGGGTACGGCTATCTGCACCTCCAGCTTTATTAAAACACCCCTAATTTATTTTATTAATTTAATATTAATGTAAAAAATCTAAAACACTCCTTAAATAAAATATCACTGTTAAATACATTTTCACTATTGAGTACTAACCATACTCTAACCACACTCCTCTTTCAACATTTAAATCCTAATTAGAGGATTTACACGAACAGACCCGCTCATGAGCTCAGCTCGGCTCGATAAGGCTCGAGTTCAGCTTGACTCGTTCGTTAAATGAGTCGAGCTCGAACTCGTTAGATACTCAATTTACTAATGAGCTGGCTCGAGCTTGACTTGTTAGACTCGATATCTAATTTTTTTTTCTTTTAATTCCATTAGGCTCGTTAGACCCTTTAACGAGTCGAGCCGAACTCGTTTCTTAGCTCGTCGATGTTATCGAGTCGAGCTCGAACTTCAAATACTCTACTTGGCTCGAATAACAACCATAATCCTAACCTGCCACCACCACTACCAAAAAAAATCAGAAATTCAAAAAAAATCTTAGTAATTACAATTTTTTTTTTTTAATTTTCAACAAATTAGTGTCGAACATATATACTTTGATCGACAAATTGTTGTCAGATTGTATGTTTTCGATCAACTATTGTCAAAAAAAATTAATTTTTTAAAAATTCGATAATAATTTATCGAAAATATACACTCTCATCGACAAAACTTTATATTGTTGATCATGGTTTGTCAAAAAATACATACTTGTGTTTGTGTTGCTGCGCGCAGAGGTTTGGGCCTCGGAGAATAAATGGAGACAGAAGAAAAAAAACGCAGACAATTAAGGGGAAAGAGAGACGGGAGAGTGGGGAAAGGAGAGATGAATTTTAGGGTTTGAATTTTTTATAAAAAAATTTAATATATCTTTATAAATTAGAATTTGGGGAGTGTGTTTAGTCAATGGCTTTTATAGAGAAATGGGTATAATCGGGGGAGTACGATTAGTAAAGATGGAGGTGTAGATAGCTGTACCATTTAGTCTAGTCTATATATAACAAGATAGAGCATCTTAAATGGGCCACTATTAAAAAAGATGGCGTGGGGTATATACCCCCAGCTTTGTTTAATGCACTCTCCCACCCCAAACAAAAAACTTGTATGATACATGTACTCCCCCTAAATTATCTGTTATACCCTTTTTATTAATAAAAAATTATGTATGATAGATGCACACTCCCATAAAACCCTAGATTTTCTCATTTTCTTCCTCATTCTTCTCTTTTCATCCAACACTTCTCTTCTCTTCCTTTCCATCCATCGCCGCCCATCGTTGAGCGTCGCCCACCCGCCGAGTGCCTCCAGTCGCCCGCGTTCGCCGCCGCCCTCATCTCCTCCTCCTCCCTCGTTCTCGCGCGATACAGACGGCGGCGCCGACCATCTTCCCTCGCCCAACACCGCCTCCACCCTCCTTCGCCTCCTCTCTCCCCGTCGGCCGTCCCCACCGCGCTCTTCTTCTTAGGGTTTTTTTCCCTTTCTGTAACAGGTACACAATTTTGGTTTTTTTTTTTGTTAAATTTTCGCCAAGGAATGTCGACCAAAAACACTATGATCGACATTTTTTGGCGAAAATTATTTTTTTATTTTTTTCGATACAATGTTGTCGCCAAAAATATTTTTCGTCGATAAATTTTAGGCGCCGATATGTTCTTCGGTCGACAAACCAGTGTCGATCGACACTGGTTGATCGAAAAAATCATCGAAAAAATCTTCTTTTTTTTCTGAGTATATTTGGGAGGGTGGTGTCAGTGGAGGCTGCCAGAGGTGATGGTGTCGGCGGCGGCCGACTGTCAGAGGGGCGGCGACTGCTGCAAATTAGAGTTTTGAGGGGATGTGTATGTATCTATAACATTTTACTAAAAGGGCAAATATGATATTTTATATACTTATTTAATTAATAAATTGGATGGGGGTGCATTAAACAAAGCTGGAGGGGTATATACCCCACGCCTAAAAAGATTTCAACGGGCCCAACACACTCAAAGAACGACGTCGGGCCAAAACCAATACGTGGATCAGATCTTATTCAAATCTGACCCGAATTATTTAAGGGATGGGGTATATACCCCTCCAGCTTTGTTAGATACACTCCCCTTTCCATTTTATTAATTAAATATGTATGTAAAATACCATATTTGCCCTTTTAGTAAAATTTGTAAAATGTTATAGATACATACACCTCCTTACTTAAAACACTAAACCTAATTTTATACAAAACCCTAACCCTAATTTTGCAGCCGTCGCCACAACTTTCCGACAGCCTCCACTTCCACTGCCGCCACAACCTCCGGCGTCACCCATTCAAAATCAATTCAGAAAACTAAAAAAAAAAAAGTTTTTTTCGACCAACCAGTGTCGATCGACACTGGTTGGTCGACCGTAGAATATATCGTCGACTAATTATAGTCGACCAAAAAAATTATGGTCGACAAATTGCTGTCGACCATAATTTTTTTGGTCGATATTTCTTGTCCAAAATTATAAAAAAAAAAAAGAAAAAAAGAAAGAAGTTGCAGAAAGAAAGAAAAGGGGAAATTGGGGAGAGAAGAGGGCGGTGGGGAGGAGGTGGCGGCACCGCCGCTTGCAGAAATTGAAAAAAAAACAAAAACAAAAACAAAAAAGGCACTTGTTTTAGGGCGCGACGGAGGGAGGAGTTGGGGGAGAAGGTATATACAACGATTTGGGTCGGTGGAGGAGGAGGCGGCGACGGCGCTGGGCGAGGGGGCGCCGCCGCCGACGATTGCATAAATGAAAAAGAAAAAGAAAAAGAGAGAGGCAGGTGGACGACGCTAGAGGCCGGCGGCGCTGGAGGCGGGAGACGCTGGAGGTCGGCGGCGCTGGAGACGGGAGACGCTGGAGGCGGTGGCTTGGGCGACGATGAGGAGGAGGGTTGGGGGAAGGAGAGAAGAAACGAGGGTTTGGGGAAGAAATGAGGAAATTAGGATTTTTATGAGGGGTGTGCATTTATCATATCAATTTTTAAGATAAAGGGGTATAATAGACAATTCGAGGAGAGTGCATCTATCTCAGATGTACTTTAACGGGAGCATATATATCGAGTGAGTGTATCTAACAAAGCTGGAGGGGTATATACCCCAACCCATTATTTAATTAAACTTTTTTCACTTTTCTCTCTCTAATTTGAGATACAAAGATGGATGCCACGAAAAAGACCCTATCATTTCTTATATGTACCTCGATAATCAATATTCTTAATACGCGTACCCTGTTGAATTACTTGAATACAATGAACTAATAATTTTTAAAAAAATCATTACAAATCAGTTGCTAAAAATCTATCACTATAGATATTTTAAGTACGTACATATATGAGGTAAATTAAGAAAAAATATGAAAAAAAAAGACAATTTTTTATTTAAAATTTAAACATCTAAACTACCTTTATGTTAAAAAATGAGAGTATTAACAAAAAAAAAAAAAAACCTATATGAAATATTTAATATATAAAATAAATTAATTGAGGTAAATGTGGGGCAAAAATTTGCTGGTCAATACGGGGCAAATTTAACTATAATGATTTTTTTCGGTTTTAAGTATTATCTACTACAAGTCTAAAATATTGTTACTACAAAGTCAAAGTATTACCATAAAATTAAAAGTATAGTTCATAAATATTATGGCGAATCCAGAATATTTTTGGATGTATAGTATTTCACTTTTTATATTATAGTAACTATATTTTGACCATGTAATAACATGATTTTAATTATACATTAATCAGTAAAAATTTAAAAAATAATTTAATTAAATATATTTAATGTGTAAATATCAACATTCCATATAATGTTTTACATACTCCATTATTTTAAAGATAAAAATAGATATGATAAAATGAACCCATATATAAATAAAGAGTAAAATAATTAAAAATATAATTTAAATTTGAAAAATATTTTAAAAAGTCAACTAAATATTTTAAATAATAAATCAATTAATTTTTTTGAAAAAAAAACTGAGAAGATTTAATAAAATCTGAAAATATTTAGAAATAAATAAATAAAAATAATCAAATAAAAAATTTAAATACCAATTAAATATAAATTAAATTATAAAAATATTTAAATTAAAAAAGTAAGAATTAAAATTAATATAAAAATATATATATATGTAATTAAAAAATACCTAAATCTTAAAAAAAAATTAAATAAGTTTTGAAGATTTAGTTGATTTTTTAATATTTTTGTAGCTTTAATTTATTTTTTAAGAATTTTATTTTATATTTGATTTTTTTAATTTAGTAATTTTTTAAGACTGAATTGATTTTTCTTTCTCTTTTTTATTTAGTTTATTAAAATTTTGAATTCTTAAATTGACGTTTTTAATTTAGTTTATTCTTAATTTTGTTTAGATTTAATTGAAAAAATCAATTTAATTATTTTGAAATTTTAGATGATAGTGTTTTAGATTTTTTAATTGATTTTATCATTCACATATTTTTTTAATATTTATTTTATTTTAAAAATTATTTTTCAACTTTTATTTAAAAAATTTCATATTATTGAATATATTTTTTGATTTTTTTTTGAGGGATGATAATTTTTTTTTTTAAATTTATATATTTTTAATATTTAATTAATTTTAATAATATTATTTTAATTTTTATTCAATTTATGTTTTGTTAAGTGTTAAAAGGACAAATATGAAGAAATTGAGGTGTGTTTAGTAATAAAAAATAATTTTAAATTTTATAGAAATGTAATTAGGCAAATACTTGTGTGTATCAGTTACAAACTTGTTTCTATTTAATATAATTTTTTAAAGAGTAATTTGTTATTAGAGTCATTTCACTACTACTTTTTTCTAATAGGGATTAGTTTTTTAAATTTTATCTAATAGATTCAAATTGGGACCCAAATATGTCCTTTTCAATTTAAATAGTTTTGAATTTGACATCAAATCAGCTTTTAAATGCATTACCTTCCATAAATCAAATATTTCCTAAAAAAAGGTCAAAGCAATTAATTAGCTAAATTTGTTTTGCTGAAAGTTTTCTTTCCACAATTTCTACATTTCATTCCATCGATTTTGAAGACAAACTTTGCATTTTCCGGCGACGAAGAGGACGGTCGACTGCTTCCTTTAATCTTAATTATTCCTGTTGAGAGTGCAGATTAAATTGCATATAACGTTATGCATAATTCAAAATATGATTATTATGTTGCATATCACGTTATGTATAATGCATTCGATTGAAATATGATGACTATTTTGCATATCACATTAATCACATACTCCAATTTTTGCATTATTTTATGAATAACGTTATGCACTATTTTTGCATATCACATTTTGGGAATTGATCCAGATTCCATGAGAAAGCAAACCAGGTCCGCAAATCACAAAAATCTACCACAAACAAGAATCAGGCAGATTAACAAAAGAAGAGAGAATGTGACATTTTGAAATTGGTATATTCCAACCAGAAAATTAAAAAAAAAAACCCCAATATTGAGCGTCGCGCGCTGCGATCTGCAACTCCCGCTTGTAACTCCCTCAGTCGCGATCTGTTAATCCGTCGGCTGCGATCTGCAAATCCCTCGGCCGATCTGCAAATCCTCCTCTTCCGGCCGCCTACTCGTCGCGCCTTGTGTGAAGACGAAGGGTCCCGTCCTCCCGGACACGCTGCTGCTGACCCATCACCACTGGTTCGAATTTCTGACAAAGGAGTAAGAAAAAAAAAAGATTTGCCCTGGCGATGGTGGATTTCTTCGATTTTGTTTTGATGATTTTTAATGATATGATGATATGAATTTCCTATTTTGTTTGATTACTACATTGATCGATTCAATCAAAATTTGGAAATTCGAAATTTGGAGAGTCTGAGATTTACCGAATTTATGACCTAATATTCAGGAATTCCATGATTTGCGCAGATTATGGAAATTAAATATCTGATTTAATTTTTTTTTTCGAAAATTTAGAAGAATTGGAATACTAAGGGTAATTTTGGTTTTTTTGGATCAATTTGAACCGATTAGATAAATTTTGAAGTGGTAGTTCCTATTTGTTTAATGGGTTGTGATAATGACTCTATTGATAAAAATTCATTTTTTAAATTGATGAATGTTACTCATGAGTTATGACAAATACAGTATAATATTAGTTCGAATAGAGTATAATATTAGTTCAAATACATTATAGTATTAGCTTACATGTTGTATAGTATTATTTCAAATATTAAATAGAAACAATTACATGTATGTAACTGGTACACAAGAGAGCAACCCAATTAATTAACATTTGAGATGTCTATAAATTAGACAATAAGGGCTTGTTTGCTTTACAGGTTGGGATAGATAAGGTACGATAGGATTAAATAGGATTGCATTATTTTTGGAATTGAGATTTGTGTTTGAATTGATGGATTAAATTATCTCACCTTCTCTTTGGGACTAATTAACACCCAAATGCATGATTATCAAGGATAACAATCTCGGGCCAATTATAATCACGGGCTAAATTCAAGTAAACCAAACATGGGAATTATAGGGATAAAACAATATATCCTATCTAATCTAATAAACCAAACATGCCCTAAAAGTAGATCATATAAAAGAAGAAAAGAAACCTAGGACCATAAGCTCTCTTCTAAAAATCAATGTCTATATAAATCATTATGCATAAATGAGAGTAAAAAGTCCGGGGTAGCCTCTCCAAACACAATCAAGGTAAGTCTTGGCCACAGTATCCGTCGCCTGGTTGGCCTGTGTAAGAGGGTGGATCTGGCTCCAAAGGCCTTGCAAACGCCAAGGAATAGAGGGATTGATGCTCATGAAAGTGTCAATCATGAGTGTCGAATCCGACTCAATCCAAAGAAAGTGTCATCCCTGATAATGTGCATACTTGATGGCTATAAGTACTGTCAATTCAGACTCAAGAGGGAGACCCCAGCCTACCTTAGTAACGATCGCACCCCAATCCCACATGCAGAATACCCGGGGAAGAAGAGGCAATAGCCCCCACCCTAAATATTTTTACCAACTTAATATTAAATTGAATGAAAATAGAAATGGAGAGAGGATTAAAAAATGGGATGGGATGGGATGGGATAGACTTGCACAGGACTAACCAAACAGAGCCTTGAATCTCGCCCAAATTATTGGCATAACTTCCTTCCTTCCTTCTCATTTATCTTTCTGTACATTTCCCCAGACAGACAGAGGCTTTACAATCAAGTCAATCATTCCCTCACATTGGCTCTACCGAGTTCCTTTGCTCCCACCGTCATATATTCTTCTCTTTTGTAAGTACTCAGTAATTTGTTGTTTCAATTTGATGAATTAGGTATTCGATGATACTCTTTAACTGCAGTTTTTTAATTTTTTTTTTTTCTGTTTGATCGATTGTTTATAGTTAGTGGTTACTGTTTTTGGATCTACATGATTCTTCGCTCGGTTAATGATAATTATGCGGGAATTATTATTTTAATTTAATTCGTCTAAACATGCTCGTGCGTTCAATTTTTGGCGTGATGCGTGATTATATAATTTTTTTTGAACACAACAGCACAAATATTACTTTTTTTTGTAGAGTTGAATGCTTTGAGATTTTTGTTGGTGTATTTTTTGCTTTTGGTGTTCCATGCGTTTTCTGATTTTCATTTTCCCCCTCAGCTGGATTGGTCTGTGGTTTTTATTTTGGTCTTTGAGGTCACGAATTCAGTGGAGTACCTTAGAGCTTATAATTGTTGGCATCTTATTGCTATTTTTTATTTTTTTATATTAAAATCTAATGGAGTAATTATTTGGAGTCTCATGGTTGTTTGGATATGCAAATGAGTTTTCTTGATTTATTGGCACAGTTGAACCTTACTGTAATTTCAGTTTGATTTTCTTACTTGCACTCAGAAAGCAATCCAAAGATGCATGCCTGCAATATGTGTCTCCATGGTATCAGCTCTCAGCGTATTATCTTGTTGGTGTATCTGGACACCTTTTCTTGTCCTGTTTAAAGTTTGTTCTATTGGAAGAATATGGCATAGCTTTGATTGTGTTATCTGCATGCCCTGCTACAAATCTGTCTAATCTAGTTCTTTTTACCTACTTGTGCTACTTTTTTTTTTTAAATACAAATCTATCTAATCTTGTTCTTTTCACTGACCTGTGTTTTATCTCAAAATGATCTTATTTTCGTTTATCTGACTATTCTTGGAATATATTCTTACTACATGGACTCGCTGAATTGGAATTTCAAGATCGTGTGATCAATATTAAGTAACAAATTTTACAGAAACCCTTTTAACCAATATGAATAGTCAAACCTCTTTATAGCCACGGCTTTTAAAACATATTTTGTACTATTTGTATGTGAGGATTAAAACGTCCTTAACAAAAATGTAAGTAGACCCCACCACCACCAATGCACCACTGACCAAACCCATTATACGACATAGTGTCACAACATAACACTATGTTGTATCACTGCATTGCACGCATATAGTGCTTTACTCCCCATAGCAATGTAGTGTTTTGAAATAACGTGCTTAAAAAGGATGTTGCACTATTCGTGGCGGCCATTAAAATTTTTCTCCCCATGTCTAAACATCCATTTTCATTTCCTGTTCTCCAGTCTAACTTCAAAATAGCACTTCTTGAATTTAGGTTCTTGTAGATGGCTGATAATGTAGAGGCAGATCAGAATATCCCCAGAGGAAATGAGTGGGAAGTTGTGTCCATGACTGGATCAGCATATAATGCGGAACCTGGTTCCAAGCAGGTTGATTGGGGTCATGATAGCCAGGGTGAGTTAGGTGGAAAGGACGAAGCTGAAGCTTCCAATCCTATGATTATGTCTGGTCATTTTGTCTTTCCTCCAAGTCAGCATGAGAATTTGCCTTTGGAACCTGAATACAATGAGATTAATGATGAAAGAGGTGGTGATTTTGATGTTTCTCAGTTAGAAGAAAAGGAGGAGGGTATATTATATGAGAATGATGACCAAAATGTGAGTTCCAAAGATTTGATCTCTGATGAATTTCCTGGTATTGTGATGTTTGATGAGAAAGGTAACAAGTTATCAGTTAGTGGTGGAGATTTTGATAAAGAAAATATCATTTTAAGCAGCGCAGAGTTCAGTTCATCCGATCTTGAAGCAACCATGGATAACACTGTCGAGGAAGATGAGGGGACGGATGATATAACCTTACCTCAACGTCACACCTCAGATTCAGGGTTATTAGATTCCAAGAAGACCGCTAAGGGTGGAAAGCATGATGGTGGTGATCTTCCTTGTGAAGCTTGGTGGAAAAGACGGGCTATAACTCTATATGCTCAAGCAAAAGAGGCAAATACATTTTGGTCTGTTTGCATTGCAGCAACTGTTATGGGACTTGTGATTATTGGTCACCAGTGGCAGCAAGAAAGGTGGCAAGTTTTGCACCTCAGGTGGCTGTCTATAAGTGATCAGGTATTAATTATGAATATGAAGCTTATTATTGTTTTCAGTAGCTTCCTTGCCAGTTGGTTACTGGTGTCCTGTTTCAGCATTTTAATTGCAATGCCATGCTCAAATCTGAACTCTTTAGAGCTATGGGATGAGAGAGACATGTCATCAATAGTTGTTTGATTCTATTCTAACACATGAATTGATGTTTCATGTTTCCACTTACAAAATTATTCAATATACGGAGTATCACTTTTACAAAAAAAGAAATCGAGAATAACTTTGATAGAATGTGTACCTAGTTACTTAGTTGAAGAAACTCTGATTCATATGTTGTAGTAAGGACATACGGTTGCAGCTGAGTGATGATGAAGTTCCAGAGATATATATTGGTGTATTGCATACTTTGCTGTCTGTCTGAATGAAAAAAAAAATGAAATGATCCTTAGTTCATTTGTATCCAAGGTCCGGCCCATAATGGAGTTATTGTATTCCAATCTAGCGATAGCATCTGCTTTACTAAACAGTGCATATAGCCTCCCGTTTAGCTGCTTCCCTTTCCATTAGGCACTAACAGAAGTCATAGAACATATGAATGTCTACCCATGTTGCATGCCCTTGTGTGCAGCCAATAGGAGGAAGCAACTTGAAAAAGTTACTAGTGTTGAATAAAATAGTACTCCCTCTGAGGCTCCGACCCATTTTATTTGTTGTTTAAGGATGTTTCACACGAATTAAGGAAGTCATTAAGTACTAAATATACATGTAATGTGGCATTTTAACCCTGTTATTTATCTGCACGGTCATTTAATGCATATTATACAAGAAACAAGTAGAAGGACGAAATTGGAATATTGCATTTAATTCTTCTAGATTAGTGCAAAATGACAATCACTTTGGGTCAAAAAAACTTTAGAAAGGCAAATAAAATGGGTCGGAGGGAGTAATTAGTTTACTTTGTCATTTATAAGTATAAGAAGGCTATACTCTGATCTAAGTGTTGTTTGGATTACTTCTAATCAATTGTATGCCATGCACAGAGGATGAGCCGGATGCTTGGTCCCGTAACCCGAGTCAAAGATGTGATTCTGAATGGCCATCGACGTGGTTCACTTATCCGAGGGAGTCCCTCCTCAACAGAACTTTAAGACAACCACAGAAGGTTTTATGGGAGAAAGAGTTCAGTAAGTGTGCAACACTCGTTTGTCTTTGAGTTTGACTACAATTATTTCTCTGGACCGAGCTTGTTTATATTTGTTACATTGTGCTACTATTGTGATGGGGGGTCAAATAGTTATAAATGCAAATTCAAAATTTGGATCAAGAAATCATATACTCCGTACTAGTAGGTTCCTCTTTGCTTCTGTCATTGAATTTGATATGAAGAAAGTGTAATGGTGTATAGTTGCTTTGAAAAAGAGAATTTTGAGAAACATTCGTATATTTGCACCAAAATATCTTGATAGAAAATGAGGATGAGAACAATTCTCCCATCCAATAACTTAACTTTTAACGTCGTTGTTTCATCAAATTTCAAATACCTTCAATACAAAATGCTTTATTCATTATATAATTGCAGCCGTTTATTGTGAATTACTCCTTCCGTTCACCAAAAGTATTATCATACTTTTAGGTATAACTTTTAGATGTAGATTGGAAAACGTAGAATATATAATTCATTAATATAAATTATCTTTAAATTCCATTTGGATAGAGTTTTAGAATGTCAAATTAAAAATGGTGTTGCATATTTTATTACTGAATAGAAAAATCTCCTTGAAAACTTGTCTCTAGAAGGAGAAAAACAAATACTCCGTATAAGAGAAAAATATTGATATGGTTATATAAGATTAGACGTACGTTATTGTAAACATTTCATTTCATACCCATCCAAATGGGGCCATACATTTCCAGAAATAGGCCTACTGAATTGAAAGGTATCATGAAACCCAAGACCGCGGAAAAGACATATGAAGTGACGTATGTGAAATTAGCTACTGTACGTATTACCGAGTTTATGGGTTCTTAATTTTGAATCTCAATTTTTACTTTAATTTATTATCTCTCCATCCCCAAACGGGGCCGCACTTATGTGCAATATTTCACGTGAAATATTAGTATATTTAAGGAAATACCAAAATTCGTGAATTTGTAGCGGGTTTGACCGGTCAAAAGAATATTTTCTTAAAAATCGCGAAAAAGTCGCGCGCGGAAGGGTAACAGGATAACGGGTTTCAGGTCTGTGTTACTATAAAGACAATTATATGTTACTACCAAATCAAATATGTGTTACTGTAAGTACAAATAACACATAAATTATATTTTCACATAAAATATTAATACAAATTAATTTAAGGAAGGATAAAATAGAAAAATTTGCTCTTAATCCGTGTTACTATAAATACAATTATATGTTACTGTTCAGACAAATACGTGTTACTGTAAGGACAAGTAACACACAATTGGCTTTTGAGTAACACATATTTGACCTTAAAGTAACACAGAAAAATGTGTTACTATATAAACACAAGTGTATTATTGTATTAAGAAAGATGTGTTACTATATAAATAAAATATTATTATTGAGAGGGAATGAGATACCCACATTAAAAAACGAAGAACAATAATTGAAAACACGAAAAAAACAACTATGTTTAATAGTTTATCGTTAATTCATTCAAAAAACAAAAATAATAATTTATGCGCTTGTTACGTGATTAGCAGATCAGAAATTTGAATAGTTTCTAATTTTTTTTTTTTAATTGAACTCTGCGAGCTGGCAGAAGATAAGGCATCACAAAGAAGAAGAAATAAGGCATCACAAAGAAGGAGAAATATGTCGCGCGCAGAAGATAAGGCATCGCGAAGAAGGAGACCGGTACAGAAAAGAAGGCAGCGAAGAGGAGTAACCGGGGGCGCAGAAAACAGAAGAGAGAAGAAGACAGGATACCCGATAAAAACATAAGAATAAGTCATATTGCACCATAAGACTATGGTGAAATATTATATATGTAAGTTTTTGGCTCCCGAAATACATTTTTTTTAAGAAAGTTTAGGGGTAATTAGTATATAGGACATTTCACCTATAGAAACTAGAAATAAAGACAATAAATTTTAAAGTTAGGAGGAAGGACAATATGATTTATAAAAGTACAGTTTTATCCTCCGTTTAAAATAAAGTCAAAATTTGAATATTCAATTAAGATAAAATAGGAAATTCAAAACATGATTTGAATATTAAATTGCCGGAAATCCAGGGCATAAATGCGTTCGAAAATCAAAGTTTCCTAAATCAAGTTGGATTGTCATATTAAATTACTTTTAATTATATACAAAGATTATTTAAGACTTTTTCAACTCTGTACATCTTTAAAAATTATTATTCAAAAATAAATATATTCAATGCTCTATAAAAAAATATACAATAATTCTTTCAATAATTACATATAATAATTTATAATTATATAGAATAAATATTAAAGATTGTCATATTAATTATAATTGTAACTTCTCCATTAAATTAAAATGCATTAATGTTATTAATGTTATCTTTAGGGGAACTAAAAAAACGGATTATGAACCAGAATAGACAATATTATACAATTTGGATGGTAAACCGTTACATACACAAAAACAAAAAAAACAAAAAAAGAAATACATATGATGTAATTAAGTAAGTAACGTGGGGAGTATCGAAAGTGAATATATGCGAAAGTATATGCCAAACAAATATGCACATTGTGATATGTGCATTATGGAAGAAAAATTAGACCATTTTTTTTATATATTTATGACTACTACGATAATCATATTATTATTACGTGGATATCAATAAACTATTCATTTTAGAAATTGTAATTATAATATTATTTATAGAAAAAAATTACATTTGAATATAAGTATGTTTGAAAATGTCAAAAATATATTGTTTGTTTGGATTACGTGAGATAATTGTGGGGAGTAGTGGGTATATTCCTATTTTAAATTAATAATATTGTATTAATGATGATTGACTTTAAAATTGTGGATTGTAACTTTCCAAAAGATATTCATTATTATGATATTTCCGTGATATCATTGGATAGCATAAAAAACATTACATTATGGCTTAAGTTAAGTATATCTGGCCCTATCATAAGAAAACTACGAGTACATATCTAGATACTGCATATTGAAAAATATATGCTAAAGATTGATGCACATGTGTGAATATTAGTTGAATATATGCTAAAATAGCTTTAATATCTAGAAACTTGGTTTTCTCCTCGAATTCGAACTTTAATATCACAACGTATTCCATCTCTGATACTGTAAAATAGCTTCTCCAATTAACACGTTCAATAGAGCCCTATAATATCACAGCGTATTCCATCTCTGATACTGTAAAATAGCTTCTCCAATTAACACGTTCAATAGAGCCCTAAATCGCACAAAATAAAACAGGGTAGAATTAGAAAAACACGAAGAACGAATCGGGCAGGGTATAAATTGAAATAACAATGAACCAATCGAATTATTGATTATTGAATTAAAACAACCAGGAATAAAATTGCCTACCTAGATAATGTAATGGTTCTCGGATGATATTTAGAAACTCAAAATTCACTCGATTTTGGGTATTTCGGTGATGATCGAATGTCGAAGATGGGATTTGAAGATCGAATTATTGATTATCACAGTTGGAAATTGAATATGGAATCATTGCATCAAAACAGAATTCATACCTCCAAAATGGAATGATTCTGGTATCGAAGATAGCGCAATTGAGATTTGCAGATCGATTTATTGATTATTGAAGATTTGATTTGCAGATGGGATTTGCAGCAAAAAAAATGGAGGTTTGATTTGCAGATGGGATTTGCAGCAAAAATGGAGGTGGTTCGGTGATGATCGAATATCGAAGATGGGATTTGAAGATCGAACAGAATTCATACCTCCCAAATTGGAATGATTCTGTTATTGAAGATAGCGAAATTTAGGATTTGGAGATCGATTTATTGATTATGCGCAATTGGGATTTGGAGATCGATTTACTGATTATTGAAGCTGTGATCTGCAGATTGGATTTGCAGCAAAAGGGAGTGTTTCAATGTTGACCATGAAATGCTTTAAATTTAAGATATAATTTTATTTTACATTGATTTGAAATTAAAAAATACCGATAGCTTTAATTTTAATTATTATTTTAATTTAATATATTGGTGTGATGAAAGAGTAAGGGCATAATTGGTCATTTAGTTATGAATTTGACCTTATTCCTAATGCTATATCTTTTTGTCTCTTTTTCTAGTTGTGTCTATAGGATTGTCTCTAATCTTAATTAAACTCGAAAGTTTAATAATGAGTATAATTTTGAAGAGTAATTTTATAAAATTTTATATATAAAATAAATAAATGAGTTGAATTATGTTGTATGTAAATTTATGAATATTGTAAGGATAAAGTTTATAAAAGAATTTCTATTTTATGAGTGTAAAAGTAAAAAATATAGGAAAAGGAGAGAGTAGTAATTCCTTCTAAATTAATTTTTACATTTTTTTTAAATGTTTCAAACCCTTAAAATAATTTTTTTTACAAAATTATCCTTTAAATTCTTATTTATTATATTTTCTAAATATATGTATTCAAAAAATTATTTTGCTACGGAATTACTCTGAAACATGATACTCGTATATTAAAAAAAAAATAATACTACCAAATTTATTGTATAAAAATCGACGTCACGTGCTCATACTTACTAAATATATTTATATTAATGCTTAGACGAAATATATGAGCCCCTTTATTTCCAGTTTAAGAAAATGACGTCACAAGCTCAAACTTGCTAGTACTAATGTTTATTTATACACTCTTCGAATAATATTTTTTACACATTAGTACTTACATATTTTTTACACATTAATACTTACATATTTTTTAAATAATATTTACTACTCAACAATAAATGTGAATAGTGTCAGTAAGGTACTTACAAACATTGAACAATTGATCCAACAATTATATAATAACCTAGCTCTCTTGACAATGTGGTGAGCCATGAAGTCGTGGCTCACGAGAAACTTACATTTTTTTTATTTTTATGGAAGTTAAATATTCATCATTTTTTTCCCCTCTCCCCATGACTCGAACCCAGGACCTAAGGCATAGGTAGTGGTGCTCCAACCACTTGAGCTATCCCACTTTGTCACGACCCTAAACAAATGTTGAGTCTCTAGTTTACACGATGCTTCCAAAAGTAGAGATATTAACTTGAAACGTGTAAATTGCATCGTAAACTAGCTTACCGTCGACTTCAACAATTTTTACCTCAAAGCTTAGGTTTGTTTACCCGTAAAAGAGTTTTATGAAAACCTACCGGCTACTGCCTCACACTCCCCAACTATATAATTACCGAATATAATAACCAGACATGCACGCAAACAAAAGCTTTGCGACTTAATATGCCGACCTGATTTCAATAGTATTTTCAAAACAAAACAAACAAATACGAAACATTAATATCACACAGGTCGTCCAAGTGTAGCACTACTCAATATTCTATTCTATTGAAAATTGTTTGATTAGAATTTATTCCATTTCAATTCAATAATTCGAACAGTTTCTTATATGACGATCGTCTGAAGTTCGGCTCGAGCTTCGATCCACATCCAACTCAATTAAAAATCATTCGAACTCGACACAAACATTTCAAATAAATTGCGTGTTCAACTGAATTAGATCTGCAATATATACATTCCGTCGAAGAGGTGGCAATGTCCTAAAAATAGGGGTTCTAGAAAAAAAGATGATTAGGAAAATGAGGAAAATCGTAGTAATGGAGGGAGATTTTAAAAACTTAGGAAAAAGAAATTGCACTCACTTTCCATAATTAAATAATAAATGGATAATGACAAAAGATGTTAGAATGTGAGCGAAGCAGGTTTGGGGGGTGGGCATGGGTGGGGTGGTTCTTGCTTGACAACTGTAGTCACTCGGAGTACTATTCGGCCATTCCAAAGCTCATTTCATTTCTCAATAATTACTGTTTATTCTTCACAGATTTTGCGTGTGTGGTATGGCCCCATTTTCTATCTTTGAGGTGCTTCTATGAGGATTTATCTCATTCTCGTAACGTTCCATCGCGCTTCGCACCCCCAATTAGAGATTCGGATGAACCCTAATTTTACTGCCGCTGATGCAAATGTAGAGGTGATTTCTTTTTTCTCTGTTTGCTGCCTTTAATTTTTATGAGCTGATTTTTAGTCTTCGGTGATTTGTGGAGCTGGAATTCTGTGTTCGAGATCTTTTTATTGCGTTGCATTTGTCGAATTTTGATTCGGGAAATGGAAGCTGAGGTGGGATTCGCTGAATTACCGGGAATTTGGTTGTGATTAATGTTGAGCTGGTTATGGATTCGTCACCCCCTTTTAAATTTATTTGTTTATTTTACATCGTGAGTGAATGCAGAACCTGGTGATGCATGGAAGGAATTTTTGTCCTCTTAGATGATAAAAGGAAATTAGTAGTATGATTTAGCTTGAGAAGCATCAAATTTTAATTCACATTGCCCTTGTTGAAATTGGATTGCCATCTCTTAGGAACAATTCTTGCCTGCCTGTGGGGGTTTGAGCTGCAGCCTAATGCATGCAGTTTTTTTTGGACTTTGTATGGCTAAAAGATTGAAGTTTGAAACAAATATCTTCTGTATCAAACATTTGCTCATGCTGTTGGCTTGTGTGGTGCTTTGATATACTTCGAACTAATCAATTACTTACATTATAAACTAATGTGGACACATTTGTACATGCATTTGAACATGGATTTTATGGTTTTGTTTTCTTGCATTTTACGTAATCAATGATAATCTTGTTACTTATAGAAAATGGAAGGGTTACGTAGTTATGATGCCTTATGCTGGAATGGTATTACTCCTAACAGTGGTGTAGTGAAAAGTACCTTTTCCGTGAATTCATTATATCTGTGTTAGACATCAGTTTTTATTGCTATCACATTTATGGTAGTATCCACTATCCGTTAACATGATCAAACACTGGATTGTTAAGGAATTCATCACTTTTAGTTCGTCCACGTGGATAAGAAATATCATTCTCTAAGCAATCGGTTTTTGAACTGCTAGAATTTAAAAGAAGCCATTTATATAATTGTTATACTGGTTATTTGTGACTAAAAAGTTGATTTGATATATGACATTTGAAGTGGTAAATTAAAAATCACTAGAATGTAGAGAAAACATCCGAATTAAACAGTATTTTTAGTAATATGTTAATACAATACATAAATTTTCAATGTATTATCTTACAAGAAACACTTTATTCTGTCTTTGATCAGATGGTTGTTATCCTCTTTGTCGTTTCCTGCTGAAATGCCACCAAAAATGTTTATTTTCTTTCAAAAAGTCGGTGGACTTTTCCATTGAATCTAGAGAGTAGAATAGTTGAAATAGCGACCTATGCAACTCTCTTATTAACTGCATTATCATCTAGTTAAATAGAAAGTCAAATAAAACACTAAATGTCGATGGACTGGTATAATTTGCGGTTATCAATTGAAAAATACTTATCCATTTTTATTTGTAGATTATTTAAATCCTAGGGAATTCCTCTCTTGAGAACAATGTAATCCAGCTGGCTTAGGGAAGAAGAAGATTCACTACTCTTACATTGTTTATACCATCCTTCATATTTATTATTTTTCACTTTTATACTATGATAAATTATGGAAGTTGTGAGTTTCCATTATTATTTTTATTTTTGCAGTTATTGCCGAGTCGTATATTTAATGCATAAATGACTTAATCTTATTTGATCTGATGTAAAGGTGTATAAATCATTTTGCAGTGAACTATAGCTGTTATACCCCAAGCAATTATTTATTCAAGATAGCAATTGGAGAAAAGATAATGGTTGAATCTTCAACAATGCCATTCAGCAGACAATTTGAGGACTTGCATGATGATGGTTTTGAGGGATCTATGGATGAACAGAGAATTTTCAATGAAATTTTCTTTGGAAGCGAAGGTAGTAGGAAGAAAGGATTTATAGATCCTGAGGCTACCGTTATACATCGTGACTATTTAAAGGAAGCAGATGCATCCCTTTGTTCAAACAGTGGAAAGTCTTCGTTAACTAGTCAAGATGATTATGCCAAGGTGGATTTTGCTGGGAAACATCCAACAGAATATTTATCAATTGGAGATCTGCCTGATGTGAAACCTGATTTAGGGGATATTTTGTTTGCTTCAACTCCCTCAGAAGGAGTTAATTCGAATTTGTCTCTAGATAATACTGGTTCTTCCTGTCACAATTTAACATATTATATAGTTGAATCATCTGGCCAGGGTGTTACAACTAGTAGCTATCAATTGAAGCCAAATCTCCATCTCGACAAAAGATGTGAAGTTCGTAATGGAGGTAGCTGTAAGGATGCCCCATTTAGCTTAGATCAAAATGACCAAAAGGGGGTTGCAAATAGAGCTGTTACTTCTCCTATTTCTCAAGAGAGCCATGCAAGCAGGCTCCAAGTTACAGATCCAGCTGTCACTCTTGCAAACAAAGTTGGTACTCATCGACCAACTAAGCCTAAATGGAAAGATTCATGCTTCATGAAACTAGACGAAGAAGAATTAGCAATGCCAAAGGATATAAAAAATGATCCTCGCCCTCTTCTTCGGTATCACATCAATCGTTTGCTTATAGCAGCTGGATGGGTGATTGGTAGGCGAAGAAGAAACAGTAAATATAATGGGATTGGAGAATACGTTTATAAGTCTCCAGAAGGAAGGCCATTTCGTGAATTTAATAGGGCTTGGTGTATGTGTGGTGAGAGTTTGTTGACCGATTCCATCTCTTTTGTGCAGACAAGTGGTTGTATGCAGTGGACTAATACGACTGAGTTATGGACCGACTTATCGCAAACAGTTGAAGAGATTGAAGATAAACTAAATGTTTTAGAAAATACTTCTGATATGGCTCATTTGTGGTTCCTTTTGGATCCTTTTGCAAATGTAGTTTTCATTGACAAGACAATTCGTTTGTTGAAAGAAGGAATTACAGTAAAAGCAAGAAGAAGTTTTATCAATCCATCAGATGCTGGATCGTTTTCCCAATACCAGAAAAGCAGATCAGAAATAACCTGTGAAGGCCCAAGGCCTCTACAAGATTGGGGAGATGGTGGTACTAATCAGATTGATGTTCACCTGATTGATGTTCCAATCAGTTCAGGGGAACCTCATTCTCTTGGAGGGTCTGAGTCTGTTTTCTGCCAACAAGATTGTTGTACGAGTTCCCCAAGTTTTCTCCAAATTAAAAATGAGGAAGAAGGTGATTTTGGCCACAAGGCTCATAAAAAATCTCGAAAAATATCTGACATGAAACTGACTGGAACTCAATTTGGTGAAATAAATTATGCTAGACGAGGACCTAAGAAATCAAAAGCATGTCGTCTTAATGACGATGATCTCTTGATTTCTGCCATAATGAAAACTAAAACATGTAGAGGCCCCAACAAATGGTCCACTCGCAAGCCTAAACCTTTGAAGAAGCGCCGGACTCTGAAAGGAAGCTGCAAGTTGCTTCCAAGAAGCCTCAAGAAGGGTGGAAAACATGTCATGGCGGGAAAGTGGTCTCTTGTTGGGTCAAGAACAGTATTATCGTGGTTGATTCACTCTTATGCTGTTTCTGTAAATGAAGTAATCCAGTACCGAAACCTAAAAGATGATGCTGTGATTAAAGATGGCTTAATTACGAGGGATGGGATATTATGCAAGTGTTGCAATAAGGTGCTTTCCATCTCGGAGTTCAAGAGTCATGCTGGTTTCAGGTTAAATCGTCCTTGCATGAATCTTTTCATGGAGTGTGGGAAGCCATTCACATTATGCCAGCTGGAGGCATGGTCAGCTGAATACAAGGCAAGAAAGGTAACCCCTCAAACTGAGCAAGTTGACGAGGAGGACCAAAACGATGATAGCTGCGGGCGCTGTGGTGATGTTGGTGAATTGATATGCTGTGATAACTGTCCATCTGCATTCCATCAGACATGTTTATTTGAACAGGTTTGTCTTTGCTATTATCATTGCAACTTAATGTAACAGAAATATCTACTCATTTATTGTCAATTTTTGTCGCTATGTACAATTTAATCAGTAAGAAATTTAAGAACTTTTCTTTTACAAGTGATATTAAGTTCTAGTTATTTTTTCGTGGGGCTCCAATTATAGAAAGTATCTTCACATTGCAAGTTTTGCTCTGTATTACATTGTCTAGTCTCAAGCTGAGATAAACAATAGGAAAATGGAACTAGATCCCTTATTATTTTTCTAATTTTCTCTGTAGTTCTTTGCTCAAGATGCTTACGAGTTTTTTTTTTTTAAATTCAAATAATACACTCATACCCTGATCTACATTTGTTCTCAGGCAGAAGATTCTGCTGACTTGGATATTTTTTTTTCCCGTTTTGCTGAATTATAACCTACCTACCATTCATTATAGTTGAATGTTTGGTCATATATTTCAGCATGCGATTTCTTCTTGTTCCAAAACTTGATATTCATTAATTACACGCATGTAGGTTTTTTTTTCTCTGTCTTGAATAATTAACATTCCAATTGAAAAGGAATGATAAGTTCAATATCATTAAAATCCCATCTTTCAAATCCACTCTTCTCCTGCCAACAAAAGCATGGAAAAGTATATTGAAGTTCTCCATTTGGTGATGTATGTCATGCATTGCAGTCTTCACATTTTTGCAGCTCTAGAGCTTTACATTCCATGCATGTTCTAGGAACTTGTCTAAGAGTGTTATTATGCCAAACTCATATTGATCTTGTACCTGCTTTGTAATTTTTTTAAAAGAGTCTCTTGTACTAATATACTTTACTGAAGAGATTCTAATGCAATAGCTTTATAGCAGCAGCAGCAGCAGCAACTTCTAATATAACACTTTCGAAGAGTTCATCCAAAATGAAGCTTGTTCCTTACCTGAGTGTTGTTTATTCTCTGAGATTCTTTTCGCACTCGATTGTTATCCTGTTGCATGCATATCCTCAAGCAGGATTGCTGATTCATGTTTCTGTCACATTTTAACAGCCCACATTTCTTGAGAGTTTTTATGTCACATCTTAACAGTAAATATTTCTTGTGAGTTTCTATGAGCTGTAAGTTTTATTATAGTCATTGTCTTTTGTGCCTTTTTTGGTTGTGCTAAGGTAGATTCAAACATGAATGAGCTGATTTTTTTTTTTGAATCAGGATCTGCCTGAGGGAAACTGGTACTGTCCCCATTGTCGTTGCCAGATTTGTGGAGATGCAGTCAATGATAAGGAATCTTCACAACTGCATGAGGCTCTGAAATGCTCTCAGTGCGAGCATAAATGTAATTTTCCTCTGATTTTGTGTGGTTGTATTATTAGATTAGCCTGTGTAGGTGTAATCAATTTGAATTCAGGTTATTCCTTATCCAGCAATTTATGTGTTGGAAATTTGGTCAATGGTTGGTGTAATTGCAGAAATCTGTTTAACCTTCTCGCTTCTCCATTTACGTAAAATTTCTTTGTTTAATAAATTGTGCTCGACATATTTATTGTACTACTTTTGGGTTGCTCCCTTCCTCTTTTGTACCTGTGTGTATAAATCCTCAAATATTAGGTCTCTGTTTGTTTTTAAATAAATCCAGAGAGAGTAATAGTTTAATTCCTGCAAACAGATCATGAAACATGCATGCAGAGGGAGGGTGTGGAAATTGGATTGGCCTCAGACACCTGGTTTTGTGGAGATGGCTGCCGCAAGGTAATCAGTATGCTTCCTCTAACCATAGTCTGATTGAAAGTAGAGACCTTTTAACTGAACCTTAGTCATTTGATCACAAAAGGTTATTCTTATGCTTCTCAAACAAAACGAAAGCAAAAAATAAGGTAGGCTGTACATGGAAAAGTAACTAGTTGTAAACATATTAAATATGATATATTGCGTCATTTATTCCAATACACAATTTCATCCTTGACAAGTTGTCCAATTTCCCGATCCCAGTAATGGGACTCTCCAGAGTGGCTGGAAATAGAACCAACTTAATTTTAAGTCTTTGTTGTTTCAGAATCTTGGAGAATGCTTTGTGGAAAAAAAATCATCTAGTGTGCTACAAATGTGTCATGCTTGCTGAATCGTCCGTGTTTTTTTGGGGGTGGGGGTTATGTTTTTAATATTAACAATTCGATACACGACCTTTCAAATTATTTCGATTCTTTCACATGACTATTTTCCGGCAACTCCTGCTGCCGTGGCAATGTATGAAATTGCAAAAAAATAAAATTAAAAGGTTGTGATTAAATTGAAACAATAACAAAAGGTCATGATTTTATTTGCAAATTTTTTTTAAAAAAATCTGGCTGCCACGTCAGCATAAGTTGCCAGAAAATGGTCATAATTGCGAAATTTATAAAGCTTGTGTCTTGAATTGCAAATTTTAAAAACATGTGTTTTGATTGAAAAAACGTGAAAAGGTAGTGACTTTTTATGCAATTTACTTTTTTTTTTTTTCCCCCTGTGGTGTCTGCAAGGATCATAATTAAGATGTGATTTCATGATTGTGAAGACTCTATGGGCATGTGGTCAGCCTGATTTCTGTGCCTGCTTCCTGCTTGGAGCTTCATTGTTGAAGAAAGATGCATACTTGACTTTTACAGGAATTTCACAAGGGCAACTGTGCATCAAATTTTAAGCTTATTTATTTTATTTTAATTTGATGCAGGTGTACACAGATCTCCAGTCACGCATTGGGTTGCAAAATGTTCTCTGCGATGGCTACTCTTGGACTCTTCTGCGATGCATTCCCAGCGATCAAAAGGTTAATTCTGTACAGCGTGCTGTTGCTTTGAGGGCAGAATGCAACTCTAAGTTGGCTGTTGCAATCACACTGATGGAGGAATGCTTCCTTCCGATGGTGGATATAAAGACAGGGATAGATATGATGCCTCAAGTAATATACAACTGGGGGTAAGCACTATCAATGGACATGCACTTCTTTTGGAATTATTAACACCAAGATGGGTGTGGCTATCATCACCCGGGTTTTTGCTCAATACACCCATCTTACAGCTGTGTTATAATGTGTACATATGGGTGTATTGAGCGAAAGTTCAGGTGTTAATAACCATGCCGTATTAATATTTTTGGACATTGTTGCATATTGATGTACAAGACAGCACTTTGACTTAATATGTTTCTAAATTAAAAAAAACTGGGAGTAATTATGTTGGCTGGGTCTTCTCAAGTCATTAAAGTTTAGGTTTTATATTCTCTCTATCTAATAAAAAGAAAATAACGAGGTTTCCATAATGAAATAATCGTCTTAACTTATGTTTGACTTTGGGAGCAAACTTGTATCGTGGCATGCCATGTAAGTGACTAATTTTCTTCACAGTCTATTCAACTATTGAACTTTATAAACTCACGTACAAGTCTCAATGGTTGTCACTAGAGCTAAGATTTTAGTTTATGAATTTTGTTCTGCTATTATTGTCATGGCACAATTTTAACAAAATATATAATGCTCCCATACTTCTGTAGAACGGTGATTCTTTTGAAAACCTGCATGCTTGAACTATTCAAGCCAGGCTGTGATGCCCATAGTGTGCTGTTAACTTTTCAGTTATTACTGAGAGTATAGAATTATATAAGACTATTTCTTGTGCCTACATCCAGTTTTCTTTATAAATATAAGAACATTTATCAGTATAGAATTTTTTAATTGAAAAACTGTGCCCCTTGCTTCTTTCAGATCACAATTTTCACGTCTGAACTATAGTGGCTTTTATACCGTGGTCTTGGAGAAAGATGACGTTGTCCTATGTGTAGCATCCATCAGGTAAAGCTGTCTTCGTATTACTTGGCCGCGGTATTTTCTAACATCATATAGTTTGCAGTGCTGCTGCATTTTGGATGTCAAGCTGTTTAGATGTTATTGATGGTTAATTGTGCAGCTAAAAAATCTATTCTGTTTCTTCATGTTCTGTTGTACGCCTTTCTAAGTAATGTGGCTATAGACATCTTATCTCGGTTGTTTCTTTTTTTATCTGTTGCAAGGCTTTCAAAATGGTAGTGAACTTGAATAACCTTTCTGTCCTCCCTGATATTAAAGCTGTGTCGACCTCCCATATAGCCAATCAGCAGCTATGGTTGCTTATTTCTAAATGATTGCCGCAATTGATCCAATTCTTACACATAAAGATCATATACTTCAGCATTTTCGCTGCTTCTTAATATGAACTCTAATTTTAATGTTTAAATTGGAGAAACAGCTATTGCTATCAGTTCCATATGGTAATATATCAGTAATAACTAGTGCAAATTATTTCTGAAGCAAATGCTTAGAATATTCCAATCTTGTAATAACCATTGTGTTGGATCCTGCTCCTCTGCCAATGCCTTGCTAAAATTGGTATTTTGTCGCCTTTTTTTGGAGTTTCTAGCCATTAAACATTAGCCCATTGCATCTTATCTGCGTACTTCGTCATATCAGTGTGACTTGCTGTTTTATAAAATTATTGTCTATAGGCAGCCCATACATGAAAATTGCTTCATATATGAAAATAATTGCTCTGTTCATATGAGGTTTGACGTTGATGCAGAATCCATGGGGTGGCCGTTGCGGAGTTGCCTCTTGTTGCCACATGCAGCAAATATCGTCGACAAGGAATGTGCCGCCGCCTAATCAATGCCATTGAAGAGGTAATTTTCTGGTTTTCACCTTTTTTTTTTTTTTTTTTTTGTGGTATTCACTCACTGAATTAAGATATCTATTCAGTATACTGCCAACATCTTTTACACATGGTTATCTTGTTTTCTAATAGGGATAATTACAAAAATTATCCTAAGGTTTAGTTTAATTACAGAAAAACAATATAGAACCACCCTTCTAATATGCCATATGATGACGAGGGATTCAAAACAGTGAAAGATTGTATAATAGTCGATATGTAACTTTGTGCACTTTCTCATGCATATTTGTGGCGGAAGAGGCTGACTCTGAATCTTCTATTCTAAACTTTGTACCTTAGACTTGCTTAACAGTTAACAAACACAACTTGAGTTCTTTCTGGTTTCTAGATAGTGAATGTATTTATTTTTGGCAAAAACTTCTACGTGTGCACCGTGCAACTGGTGCAATTCTGACCAAAGTTTTATTCATTCACAAAAAAATTAAATATATAATGAGTAGTATTAGTTTATATGAAGAAAAGTTTTAGTTTGTAGTTTACAGGCAGAACAATATTTGTACTTTTCCCATAGACAGCTAATACTTTTCATCTCATGAGCTGATACTTTTCGACCCTTTTTTTCTGTAATTCGCGAAAAAACTTATTAAAACAGCTTGGTTGAAATTGTTTTGTCAAAATTGCACCAGTTGCACGGTGCAGCTGGTGTGACGAAGTATTACTTTTTATCTTAACTGCGCGCCCAGTTATTAAATTCACTAACATTACAAAATTGTGGACCTCAGATGCTAAAATCTCTGAAAGTTGCGAAGCTTGTCGTATCAGCAGTTCCCACCTTAGTGGACACATGGACCGTCGGATTTGGTTTCCAGCCCTTGGAAGAAGATGAGAGGCGAAGCCTTAGCAAAACTAACCTCATGGTATTTCCTGGATCTGTATGGCTCAAGAAGCCCTTGTATCAAAACACTACCATGGATGAAATAAGTGGTGAGCTTTCTTGCTTGATTTTGATCTCCATTACATCTGCAATCATTTTATTTTCTATTTCCTTACATATACGTACCCTCGTCCCACCCCTTTTGTTCGTGTGAACCAGAAGTACAACATTCTGATGACAACGTGGCTGCCCAAGAAGACAATACTGGTACAGGATCTAAGGAGGAGATAGAGCATGAGATTTTGCCAAATCAACGGTCAGATCTTGATGAAGAGGAACATCCACAGCCATCGGATTTTAACGGGTCATACGAAGAAACAAACGTTGTAAGTGAGACGAGATGTGATAGTTCAGAGAATAGGCAATCTAGAGAAAAACAACATTCAGCTATTTTTCTTGATAAACTTGATGTAATTTGTGGTGCGTAGCCCGGGAAATCTCATGCTGGACCACAAAACATGAATGTATGTTTTTTATGTAGAGAGTAGTGCGTTAGAAGAGGATGAAAGATTAATTTTTCGTTCATTTCTTCATCAGAAAAAAAAAGCATCTTCTTGAAAAATGTTTTGTTGCCATGCTGCACATGATCAAATACATTAAGTGCGTGTCTGTGCGTGAAATTACACAATACTAACCTGTATGTGTGTATGTATATATATTTATGACAAACACTGTGCTTAGTCAAAGTCTAGTGTGAACCGATTTCAGCGTGAAAATGGTTTGCATTTTGTGTGTTTCATTAAATGATGTTTGTTCGATAGTATTAGTTCATCTTGTGCACATCATATACCACTAATATTATTGTTTTGTAAGAATTAACACTATCTCTAATACTTTGCCTAGTTGCTACATTTAAATGTATAAGTTGTTTCACTATAAAGTATTATTAGTTGTAGAACAGGTATATGGTAAAACTGGTTCGCATAATATCAACATATGCACCTAATATCACGTGTAGTGTCTATATAAGATAGGTATAATGTACGAGTTTATCCTTAGATGCAACCTGATGCACACGTCCCCCTGCATACCAAGAAACAGGGGAATTGTAAAAGTGAAGAATAATTTTCGAAATTTAGATTCTTTAATTTTTTTACAATTTATTTTATAACGTAAAAGTTCATTACATATATATTTTTTGGACAGATGTTAAAAAAATCGTAAGATTGTGCACGTAAATTCTTTATTTATTTATTTATTTTGCTAAATCCAGTTGATATGATAAATTGAAGAAAAACAAATGTGTAATATTTACATATTAGGTAACTAGTGTACGATCGTTTTTAGTTGAACGTTATGCCTAGTGCTCGTCCACTTCAGTCGAACAAGATGTTAAGCCTAAGCATACGAATACGACTACTTTACTCGTTCCATCGAAATGACCTACACCAGATATTGAATTTTTTCTTAGGAAAAGATTTTCTAGGTCTCACTCATTAAACTGTTAATTTATATAAATTTCATTAAAAAAAATACAGATTTATGTGAAGAGGTGGCCACCGCCCCCAGTACTCCAACGAAAATACTGTATTGTTTTAGCATAAATCGGTCATCAATTATTTAAAAGCGCTACAGTCTTGTTTGCGTTTTCGATTACAAATGTCCGTTTCCAGTTCAAACACACTATACCATAGTACTGTAGGTCCACTCCAGTGCCCCTCTACCTGATTTTTGTGATACGATTGCTTCTATCTGCGTTAATCTTGTTTCTGATGCAATTATTCCACTTCATCTCCAAGGTAGGAGGATCATAACACGAATTAGTTGCTTCACAGATCGGGGGAAAACCGTGGGGAATCAGTAAACCCACAAAACCTCGATCAAAAACAGCTCTCCCGCATTCCCTTTCGCTGAAAATGCCATCGTCTCCCAAGTCATTCTACGCGCGCCCACCCTCCTACAGCCGCAGATCCACGGCCGTGATCCTTTCTTTGCTTATCGGCCTTTCCACCATTTTCGGCCTTGTTGCGGTTTCACGCCGGGCCCTGGGGAATAAATGTAAATTCGATAAGCCACTATCGGTTTCTGTCGCCTGGGATAGGTCATCTACCGGTAGCGTCGCTTCAGATGAGGGTCCAAAACGCCATAAGGTGATGGGATTTGTGGGTATTCAAACCGGGTTTGGATCCACCGGCCGCCGCCAGTCTTTGCGTCAGACTTGGTTTCCCTCTGATCGCCAAGGTCTCCAACGGTATATACTAAATTTCTTGTGATAGTTTCTTCAAGCAATTTTTGTTCTAAGGTTGTTGAGATTGGAGAACCTTTTTTTTATCTAATCCATTCAGGTGTTTCTTTATTCTGTAGATGCGGGTATTTAGTATGCGGATTTATCAAGAGCGTTTCTATTTGAATTTTTGTTTGTGTTTATAGATAATAGAATTGATTGTTCCTTTTCTTGTCATTTTTATGCTTTTTTTGTCTTGTTTATGATTTGTTAAGGAGCTTAATTGGGCATCTCCATTAACGTATAATATGTGGATTTCTTTTGGGGTTATGGATGAGATTGAATCTGAAATTCTATTGCATTATGTAATTGGTGCAATACTTAGATTTTAGAAGGATAGTGAATGTGAAAAAAGCAATGCTACCCGAGTGTTGTGGAAAATGCCTAGTTTTTCCAGTCAAGGATTTTTTTTTCTTTAAGGACTTTGACTTCATTCTAGAGTCACCTATTCGTTATGCGTTTGGCATAAGTTAAGAATGGTCAGATATTTTTGTTATATGTATGAAATGCAATTATGTTTTATTACTCACTTGGAATTTAATGGTAGGTTAGAAGAAAGCACTGGTTTGGTTTTCAGATTTATAATTGGTAGAACCAGTGATAGATCAAAGATGGAAGCCCTTAAGAAGGAGGTTGCCCTGTATGATGATTTCGTGCTACTGGATATCGAAGAGGAGTACAGTAAGCTCCCATACAAAACGTTAGTTCTGACTTATTGTAAATGGATCCTAAGCACCTTCATGTATGACTGCTGACTTTTGTCTTTTTTACAGCTTGGCTTTCTTCAAAGCTGCTTATGCTCTTTATGATTCTGATTTCTATGTCAAAGCTGATGATGACATATATCTACGACCAGGTGAGTAGTTTTAGGAAGTCGAGATAGGCTATATTTTTTGATGTCTTAGTATAGTTTGCTTAACTTCTGACTTGGTTCAGACAAGGTTTACATAATCCTTAATTTATATGGCAGATCGTCTTTCCTTGCTACTGGCAAAAGAGCGTCCCCATTCGCAAACATACCTTGGGTGCATGAAAAAAGGTCCTGTGTTTACTGATCCAAAGTTGAAATGGTTAGTCCCGTAATTATTTTCTGTATATTTATATATATTCATCTTTTCCAGTTGTCTGTTTGATCTGATTACTGATTTCTTGATAATAAAAATATTGGTACTAAGTATCTTTCTGTATTGATCAATGCAGAACTAGGTTTTAGTACTCTGGATAACTTTATCAAGGCTTCATAAAGTAGGAATAGTAAAAGCTTTAAATGTTAGTGATGTCATATTCCACCTATGTAATAGTTGACTAGCAACTAGAATGTAGTTTTATAATCCTATGGGTAGGTTATTATGACATACCCAACATCTAGACCTTCAGGCAAAGTTCCATTTTTTCTTTTTCTTTTGAAGTTATAAAACATTTCTTTTGTTAGTTACTTAGTTTATTAATATTTTGAGAAGAAATATTGGGTGTCCTTATAATGATTTGTAATTTATCTGGTTATCTTACTTTAAACATTGCTTTGGGTCAAAAGAATAAGAATTAGAGATCTTGGCGAGGTTAAATGCATATGAATCAAGTAAGAAAGCCTTATTTTATTTCTCACTGTGTTAATTTCTTGAAATTTGGCTTAACAATATTATTCACACATTTAATGATGTCACCCCTACCTCGTGTACGATGAATATTTTTGAAATGATGATAAGAACAATTCTATATTTTTCTACTATCAATTTTCCATTAGTTGATCTCTTTGATTTGTACAGGTATGAGCCTCTATCTAATTTGCTTGGGAAGGAGTACTTTCTTCATGCCTATGGTCCAATTTATGCCCTTTCTGCAGATGTTGTTGCAAGCTTAGTTGTACTAAGAAATGACAGGCTAGTTCTTTTCCAATTTATTTACATGCATGCCTTGTTCAGATTTGCATCTACATTTTCTGTGATGTAATTGTTGTCACAATCTTTTCAATTGTTTTCCTTTTTTAGAAAATCTTCTGGGTTTAATCTTAAAAGCTCTCTCTCCTTCTGTGTCTCTCTCTCATGCTGTTGAATAAGGGATCTGGTCCACATTTGAAAATTGCATTTTGCTTGGAACTAAAAGTTAGATAAATAATTCTCCCATGTCTAATGAAGATTGAAGCAAGAATGGTGCTGCTACTCGTTGCCATAGTTCTCATCTAGAATATGTGCTAGTCTAGACTTGATCGTTAAATAGCTATCTGTTGAGATACATTGACATTATGCTTTTCTGAAACTAGGGTCTCCAAGTGAGGAGCTAGACAAGCATACTCCAACTAGTGAAATTTCTTTAGTTACCCTCAAAACGAGCCTTGCACTTTGGGATTCTGTAGAAGATATCATATGAACACACAATTCAGCAATAATAAGATAGACAGTATTTTTGAGAACATAGAGAATAAGAATGTGAGAAAGATATGCATAGCTCTTCCACTTAGCCATCCAGACATGTAGTAGAAGATCTAAGTGAAGAAATATCTGAAAGTTTTCACTCCCACTCTAGACTCTTTTGCTTCATCAGTGATTTTAGTAGGAACAAAGTGGGGTTACGTGAGACTACATTATTTTGGATCTGGTATCTTACGTCAAAATATGTGTTGAATTTCTGTTTAACTGTTAAGTAATGTGATTGGGGATAGATAGGTACATATATTTCATTACTGTAACGTTTATATGCAATCTGTGTGTTGTTTCTTCTAGATGTTTCCTGGGGATTCCTTTTGATTAATTTTCCTTAGTGACTTCTCCATAATGCCGTAATATTCAGATATATCTATTCATATGTGAATACAGTTTCCGAATGTTTAGCAATGAGGATGTTACGATTGGTTCATGGATGCTTGCAATGAATGTCAATCACGAAGATAGTAAGCTGCTATGTCAGGCAGAGTGTACAGCCTCATCTATTGCTGTCTGGGACATTCCCAAATGTTCAGGTATTAATTTTGGACTCCAAAAAAACTACCTAGAAAACTGCCCAAGTATCTGTTTTTGTTGTTCTTCACTGCATAATATATGCTGATTATACATCACATTTACTAGCCCTGATGACGTATGAATATGGTCAAATAATCGGTCATCTTAAGTATGGATAGATATTGCTTGTTATTATTGAATTTCTTCTACCTGGCATTTGAATGATAAGAATCACTTTCTTGTCTGATCATTCCCGGTTGCATTTACTCCCTTTATGTTCGGTTTCTTAAATAACAATTAAATAGCATTCATCCAATATAACTAGCAAGTTATTGTTAAGGCCATTGTTCATTGCTAGTACATCGAATCTCTTTACAAGAACATCATCATTGATTACCATATTTGTTGTTGTAGGACTCTGCAATCCTGAGAAGAGGATGTTGGAACTTCATGAAAAGGATATTTGTTCGAAAAGCTCGACTCTTCCATCCGATGAAGATGATTAATGCCACTGTTAGCTTCTCACATCCATATTCAGTGAAAATCTTAATTTGATACGACCTGATCTTAGTAGTGTATGGCACATATAGCTGTTTCTTTGTATCATATCTTGAGAACAAAAGCTTCTTATAATCGATTCTCCTTATCAGAATTATAAAATGAAAATTTTGGCAGTAGGTGGTGGAATCGTCTGTTTTGCGGCACGACAACTTTTCTTTCATGTAATATACACTTCATTCTTTCTAACAGTTAACTTTGTTTCAATTGTTATTGCTTCAAAAATACTTCTTAAAAATATGGAGGGAGCCTTATCAAAAGAAATGTATGTGTGTGTGTTTTTAAATGTGTAATTTATGTCATTGACCAGTAATTACTTTCAGCGACTTCAGAATCACGAAGTAATTCTTCTTAATGGGCCTCCTTACTTGTAGCCCAACATTTTGATGACTTTTCCATATGGGCCTAATGACTCCTGAGCCCAACTCAAATAGAGATGAAGGGAAGTTTTTCTTTTCTTTTTTTATTGAGAGGGGTGAAGGGAAGTTAAATTAAATTTGGGGAGTTATGCGATATTTCAGTGTGTTGAATCGAATTGATCTAGCTCACGGTTTAATTTATTATTCTCAATAATTAGAGCCGTCAAAATGGGTTGAGCCCGTTGGTTAAGTCCGTCCCACTATAAAAAAATACGGGTTGGATTCAACTTTTCTCATCTCGCTAGAAGGTGGGCCTATAGGGACCATCCCGTTTGGGCCGCGGATTTTGACGGGTTGGGGGCAGGCCGCTAGCCCGCCTTTTTTATTTTTAATAAAAAATTAGTAATACGAAGTATTATTATTATAATTATTTTAATATTATAAAATAATAAAAGTTTATCACGTTTTTTAGACTTATTCTACAACTCAAAATCTAGTTGTTGCATGCAATTAATAACCAAAATTTACAAATTTGCGTTGCTCGCATCACTTATTTTAGTTCCAACGTCATACGTCGACCTTCTAGTTACAGTTTCATTGTTTAATTTTAGATTATGATAATAGATTTAATGATGAACGTTTAGTAAAAGATAAATATTAAGAGATTTTTAAGTTTTGGAAATGAAAGATGATGAATTTAATAATTTAAAAAAAAAAAAATCAGGTTGGCCCGTCGAAACCCGTGACCCGCCCCTTTGTGGGTTGGGTTGAAGTTTTGGCATCCCGTCCCGCCAATTGGTGGGCTTTTGCGGTTTTGGCCCGCTCCGCCCCGTTTCGACAACTCTTCTCATCTCTATTTTTTAAAATAATATTATTCACATAATTTTATCTCAATTTGTTAATCATCGTTTACTTACTTAAATTGACATTTATTTTATGTATAAGTGTACTTGATTGTTGGTTTCTTTTCTTCTTTATTCCCTTCCATAGAGTTGAGTTTAGGTGTAATGAACGATGGAAATATTCGAAAATATTTTTTGATATATTTTTTTTTTGTCAAAATTAAAAGACATACATTTCCAAAATATAAAAAATAAAAAGAACATTGGTGTGCAATAACAGTTTCGATAAAGCATGAAGAGAATATTGAAAAATTCGAGAAAATGTCGATAAATTTGAAAAATATCATATGAGATAACATTTTTTTAAGAAAATAACATTATATATATAAAGTATATTATATGTATATTTATCATAAATGTAAAATTTTATTCAAATTATTTTATTAAATATATACGGTATATCACTCCCCCTATCCCTTACTTGAAGACACATAACTTTTGGCCACGGATTTAACGAATGAATTGTTTATTAGTATTATGAAAGATAAAGTGTGGGTAGTAAAAACTTTATAAATAGTAATAAAGTTACTTTTTAGTGTAATAATATAGTGACATTTATTGTAATATTGTGATGTTTTAAGGAAATTGTTTAAAAATATTTTTGTTATTTTAGGTAACGTGTCATCAAGTAAGAGACACCCAAAATGTTAAAATGGGTCATCAAGTAGGGGATGGAGGGAGTATAAGTTTTTTAATTACATTTTCATTAATTTTTAAATTAAGATATCAATATATCCGTAAATATTTTTACACAATTAAGATCTCAATATTTCTATTGATATCGATATTTTCAACCTCGTGTGTAAGAGCACACAAGAGACCAATTTCTTAATTAATAGTATAAATTTTAGACAGAGACTTATATAAAATCACTCAGAAAATGTTCAATTTAACCAAAATAAATGAGTTAAGTTGGGTTTAACTTTTATTATATGGACAAATTAAAGACTATATAGGCAACTAAGGCAAGACTATCCGGGGACTTATTATGTGGACAAATTAAAGACTCATATAAATTAAATGAATCAACCTTACATTATTTTTATAAACGTGCATGTTTGTCACATTTTAAGTCAACTTAAATTGCATTTATTTTTATTATTCATGTGTAATGTACTATATGAATATCAGTTTAACCAAAATGCATCTATATTTTAAAATACAGATTTATACAACATTTTGCAATGTAATGTATCATTCAAAATTTCGAAGTAGTTAAGGAAAACAAATTAATTTAAAAAAAAAAATAGGAAAACAAATTAATTAATGTATCTAAATATGTAGTTATGCTTCTCCCTGGAAAAGTATTAAATATTAATTGAAAAGAAATGAAAATTAAAGAAAAGAAAAGACAAAAAAAAAAAAAAAAAAAGGACAGATATGCTTAGGTGTTAAACTAAAGTTGTGCTTGCACGTCAAGTATAGGAGGTAGCCCCGTCCCCATCTTGATTTTGAGTTTTGTAGGTGTACAAAAAAATATTGGCTATATGGCTTTTTTTTTTAAAAGGCTATAGACTATTTAATTATGTCCAAAAACTACAGTTATATACACCTGTAGTTTATTTTTATCCAATTTTTTTTAGGGGAGAGGTAGTGGTCACAAACATCAATCACTTACTTATTCCGGGATCTCGTCACTGCTATGATTCCTGCTATAATCATGAGCAGAGGACGATTGATAAATCGATGTAGCTAATTTGTGAGCTATTTTATTTTGAGTCTTCGGAATGTGGGCTTTCTTGCACTCCCCAAAAACCTTCATCATTGTCCATATTTGTTTCAATAGACCCGTTTCATAGCTCAAAAATCTTTTTTTCTTTGCAATGTCGGAAACCGCATTCATTGAATCTGTGTAATTTCTTACCCGATATTTTTTAACAGTGAGAAAAATATTAATTTATCTGCCTATATATATTTACTACGTTAACATTAATTAGTATGTGTATTACATGAGTTTACATGCATACATTTAATTCTTAATGAAACTACCCTGGATGAGTACACATTCATATGTATAGATAGATGATTGAATTATTACTTGATTAGGTGTAATGATATCAATTATATACCATGTCATCTAGTATTTATAATATTATACCATAATTAATGCTTTTGAAATTAATCAATTATACTCAAATAAAAAATTAATATGATCGACATATGACATGATTTAATATGAGTAAACAAGGGTTCAATAATAAATTCTTGGATTGCATAAAAACATGTCTACTAATCCGTGTAATAATAATAGAAGATTGTATTTTTGAAATGGAGAACTTCTTGAATTTAAGGAGTATCACTCATATATTACTAATTAAAAGACAAAATTGAAAGCAATAACAAGTGTTTGAATTTTAAATAATTTAAATATATATCTAATTATTCAAATGAAATTTTGATTAAAATCAAGTTAAAATTTTAATTGCATTATGCAAGACTGCACTCAAGTATGACTCTACTAAAATTTAATTGCACAAATTAGAAAACAAAAGTTATATACTCTTTCCGTTCCTTTCAAATCTGTACATTGGCTTTTGACACATGTATTAAAAAATGTTTTATTTGTACATTCGAAAGTTATTCATTCTGTCATTTTGGGTGTCTCATCGATTTTTTTTTTTTTTGCAACATCTAGTACTATTTTTTTTCATTTTTTCTCTTTTCTATTTTTTTTTTATCTCAACAATTCACTATAAATATAATAATATATTTTTTATGTGTAAAAATTAAGTGGACAACTTTCGATTCAAGGTAAAAAAAACAAGATAAAAAGAGGTATGAAAAATAAAAAAGGTAAAGAGAAGTATATTGTAAAAAATATAGCATGTGGGGAGGATCGCCCGGTCATCATTCCATTCCATTCCATTTCATTTCATTCGAATGGCTGCTGTGACGTTGACGGCATGTAACGGAATATTAGTAACGGCGTGAGTTGTTTCCGTGATGTGCTTAGCTGGACGCCAATTGCAACCCGAATGGGCCAGCTGGCACGCCTCTTTCACGCACATGCATGGCCAGCTGCTCCTGTCCCTACCCCCACCTGCTTTTACTAAACGCTCCTCCTCTTTCCGCCGAATTACGCCTCTGCCATTCCCCCGACGTCGACTACAAAAAACCTTAGTTTAAGACGAAGGTGGGGTATATTATATTATGGTAAAGTCTAGTATGCACTCGAGTGCATGCTGTGCACCCTAGTCCATGTACACTTTTCAGTTTATTGACTTACACTTTTTGGTAAATAATGTTGAATTTTTCAGTTATTACTAAAAATATTATTATACAGTTTAATAATTAAAAAGTGCAACACCATTTACCAAAAAGTGCAACATGAACTAGGGTGCACAACATGCACTCGAGTTCATAGCAGACCAACCCTTATATTATATATATTGTACCTCATTCATTTTATGGACGATATTATTAATTTGTCGGCTCATTTCATTACACAAAATTAAAAATATACTCCTTTCATTTATTAATAAGTGGTATTTTCTTAAAATTTATTGAAATTAAAAAAAAATGTATGTATTAATAAGCTTAAATAATACTCCCTCCGTTCGTCTATAAGTTTCACGTTACTTTTTGATACAAAGATTAAAAAAAGTGATTAAATAATAGATATAGTACAAGTGATGTGATTGAGAGAGGAGAGAGATAGAGAGAAAAAGTAAGATATAAAGTGAAAGAAAAAGTAAGATATAAAGTGAAGTGTAAGAAAAAGTATTTATCAAAAAAGGTATGGGAAGCTTATAGGCGGACAGACAAAAATAGTAAAATAGAAAACTTATAGGCGGACGGAGGGAGGGAGTAAAAGAAATTTATAATCACATTAATTTGGTAATGTACAGTAATAAAATTTTACCTAGTTAATAAAAGTAAGTTAAAAATTAAAAGATTTTCTAAAATTAAGAAAAATGCATATGAGAATAAACAGTGTAAAAAAATCGAAAATATCACTTATTTGTTTACAAGAGAAAACGACTAAAACATCACTTATTAAAAAAATGATGAAGTATATATATATGATTTTTTTTATATGGGTTCGATTTCATATATAACCCATCATTTGTACAAGTTACTTGTACATAATAAAGTGTATAAGTGATTTATATTTTGATGTACATATTTAATAGGATTTGTATATTATTCTATGACCCTTCGAAAATGACTCATTTTATTATTTTAATTTTTTTTTTTTACAACATTCACTATTCCTCCCTACTTTTTTTTTTCTATATTTTTCTACCTTTTTTTTTGTTAACATTTTTCTCTATTTCAACAATTTACTATACATATATTAGGGTTAATTGCAAATTAAATCACCACTTTTCATTTAATTGCAATTTAATCTAAACTTTTCAATAATTGCAAATAAATCACCACTTTTAAATATTGTTACAATTAAAATTTCTAAACAACCACATTTGTGTCCGAATTTGACGTTTCGAGGTTAGATTGAAATAAAAAACAACGCTATTTCATTAAAGACGTGTCACATCAGCTAGCCACATTAAATTTGAGTACAAATGAGGTTGTCAAGAAGTCTAAATTGAAACAATATTTAAATGTGATGATTTTATTTACAATTATTCAAAAAAATAGATTAAATTACTATTCAGAAAAATGTGGTGATTTAATTTGCACTTAACCTTATTTATTAATTAATGTACACAAAATAATTAAAGGTTGTGTTTGGATGGAAGGATTTGATTTGAGTAAGTATTTCAAATGAAAAGATTTAAAAATAGATGAATTTCAAATGACATGGTTTTAATGAGAATTTAAAATCCTCTCAATTTTAACTAAAAATATGTGGAAGCAAAAATCTAAGTATTTGAAATTCATTTATAATTCAAACAAGTGAAATTGTTTTGGATGGTGAATTTGAAATCTATAGATCAAATCCCTCTATTCAAATGGAGCCAAAAAACTTTCCGAAGGTGACGGGGGTATATGCTATGTTGTATTAATGTAAAATGGAGTATTAAATAGTCCTTAAAAAAATATACTCTATCCATTTAAAATATCTTTTTTTTTCTTTCATTTTTATACTGAAATTAAGAAATATGATATAAAAAAAATGTGCAGTTGTAATTGAGCTAGAAGTGGAAAGAAGAAAAGGTAGATAAAGAATTTGAAGCAAAAAAATCATGGATTAAATTCGGACTAAACTAAGTTAATGGGTCAAACTTAACTAAATTTCATTTTCAAGTATTATTTTACTGTATGATCAAAATTATATTACTATATATATAACCATAATATTATCACTAAAAAATAAAAAATGCATTACTACAAGTTAAAAAATATTATTGACACTTAATTTTTTGTTGAATTTGTCATAATATTTTTTAATTTTATATACTCCCTCCGTCCTTGAAAAGCTTGCGGTGCTTTTTGGGCATGGAGTTTAAGGAAAAAGTGTAATCATTAGAATGTTAAGATAATCTCTCCTTTCCACAAAGATAGCTACGTTTTCCTTTTTCGGATGTCTCAAATTATAGCTACATTTCCTCTTTTACTTAATCATTAAATGCTTTATTGACAATTTTACCCTTAATTAAACTCACCTCATAATTACTCTTAAGACTCAATTGCTTTGGAATTTACACCAAATTTATGGAATATCAAGGGTAAAATATGCATATTAGTTAAATTTGACTACATTTATTGATTTTTCTTAATCTGTGTGTAAAGTCAGATGTAGCTATCTAAGTGGGACGGAGGGAGTATAATTTTTGTAAAATTTTATATATAAAGTAAATAAAGTAGTTGAATTGAGTGTATAGTGAGGCCCAAAAGTAATGACATGAATGGTAAATATATGTATATTGTGAGGATGATGATTGTTTCCATTTGTAATTTAGTTTCCGCCTGATCCGGGTTGGTACAAGGTTAACACGGACGGTAGTGCCTCTTCTTCTCCGGTAGTCTGCATGCGGGGGCGGTCTTCAGGACCTTCAGTGGATTCTTCGTGGCTGCGGTTGCTACTAAGGTAGGTTGGAGCCTCCCTCTTGAGGTTGAGTTGGCAGCGGTACTTATGATTATCAAGTATGCACGTGATTAGGGTTGGAACTTCCTCTAGATAGAGTCAGATTCAGTACTCACGGTTGACACTTTTATGAGCTCCAAACCTTTCATTCCTTGGCGTCGGTAAGGACTTTTGAGCCAAATCTACCCTCTTACGCAGGAAATGCACATCTGATACACGCACGTCTTCAGAGAGGCCAATCAGACTACTGATGATGTGGCCAAGTCTTGACTGTATCTGGAGTGGTTACCTCCCAAATTTTTTACTCTTATTTCTGCACAATGGTTTGTATTTTTTTTTATATAGACATTGATTTTTAGAGTAGTGTACATTTTTTCCTTGACCTGGGTTTTGTCCCTAAAGAGGGTTTTCTCAGACAAGATTTTAATGACGCTTCGGCCTCTGGCTCGACTTGTGAGCTTATGACCCTAGATTTTCTTTTTTTATTTGATCTACCTTTTATTGCCATTTAGGGGTATGTAAGCTTTTAGGGGACAAACTAAAAAGAAAAGTATGAAAACTTTTCAAGTACGGAGAGTAACATATTTTTTGACTTGTAGTAGTAAAATATTTATGCTACTACAAAGTCAAAATATGTTATTATAAAGCCAAAAATATTTTGTTAATGTAAGACCAAAATTATGTTACTACCAAACAAAATTATTGTCACTCTAAGGTAAAACATGTATTACTACAAATTAAAAAATATTCTGCACACTTAATTTTTTGGGCGAATTTTTCAGAATATTTTTGACATATAATAGTATACTTTTGTCTTGTAGTGATAATATTTTAGTTGTGAGTGTTATCTCATAATCTCAGAGTCAGCACACTAAGTGAGTAGTGAGCTAATAGGATCAGATAAGATAACTTAGGCCGAAATCAGATGAGTGGAATGGTTTCAATCAGCTGAGGAGGTGATGCTTAGACTTCAGCAGAGTTGGTCAGCAGAGTTGTCCAGCAGAGTTGTCCAGCAGAGTTGTTCAGCAGAGTTGGTCAGCAGAGTTGTCCAGTAGAGTTGTCCAGCAGAGTTGTTCAGTAGAGTTGGTCAGCAGAGTTGTTCAGCACAGTATGAAGTCTATCAGCAGAGTTAGCTTTTGATCATCAGAACAGAAGAGTTGGGTATCAGAACAGTAGAAGTGATCTGATCTTTATGGACAAGTCTTCTGGTTCGAAGTTAGTTAGTTTAACTAACAGTTTTACAGTTACAACAACTTGAGGGCATAACTACCATTTCAGTTGGGCAATAACAGAGCACATGGGTTGTTACAAGCGGTTGCAAACGGTTGATAACTACTCAAAACAGTTCCTAACAGGAGCAACTACCTTTGGTCTTTATAAACTCTTGTTTGTGTACATTGTAAAGGTTGATTTTTGGATTGAGAGATTTAGTACGTTATTGTATTCTTTGAGTTGTGTGAGTTCACGAGTGAAGTGAGGACATATCCTATTCCGAGTGAATGAGTGTGTAAACATTCTTTATCAATCAAAGAAGTACTAGTCTGGTCCAGTGGATGTAGATCACATTGATCGAACCACTTAAATTCTTGTGTGCTGTTTGTCTCGTTGCTTACTTTTCTGAATTACTATCCTAGAGCAGTTATTTCTTCTATATTCAAGTGTTCTAATTAGTTGGAGACGTCTAACCGATCGGAATCAACTTGACAATTGGTGTCGTCTGTGGAAAACCGAAGTAGCTGCAGATCTAAGATGGGGAATTCTACCAAGTACAACATAGAGAAGTTTACAGGCACGTGAGATTTTGGGCTGTGGAAGGTCAAGATGCAGGCCCTCCTTGAATAGCAAGGATTATTCGAGGCTCTCGAAGAATCCGAAGAGATTGCAGAAGAATCTGCAACTAGAGCCGTCAAAACGGGCTGGGCCCGTTGGGCCAGCCCGCCCCGCCACTAAAAATGGTGGGTTGGGCCAGTATTTTCTAAGCCCGCCAGGAGGCGGGCCCAGGCGGTCCGGCCCAAACGGGCAGCGGTCTTTGGCGGGGCGGTTTTTGGCGGGCTGGCCCGCCTCTTAATTTTTTTTTATATATTAAAGAAATGCCAAATAAATAAAATATTAAATGAGAGTTAAATTAAACCCTAGCAGCAGTTCACACTTCACAGAATCACAATTCTGAATTCACATTACGCAGCCGCTTTTTTTTTTCCTAATTTGCTCACAAATTTAATTCACAATCTCCATTCTCCTTCTCCACCGAGACGCCGTCCACTTACGCGGCTGCGCCTCCTGCGCCGTCCCACCTGCACCTTGAGTCTCTAGTAAGTCAGCAACGCCGCTCAAATTAATAATTATCTCAGTAAGCCAAGTCAGTAATTAATTGTATAAGAAATATTTAATTGACTATTTAACCCAAGTCAGTTATTATCTCAGGATGATATAACTATTTTTAATTTAATTGACTTTGTTAGATGAACTATATTGATGAATTTAAGAAATATATAAAAAAAAAGGTTTGGCCCGCCGAAACCCGCGGCCCGCCCATTTTTGGGTTGGGTTGGGGTTTTGGTAGCCCGCTTGCCAAACGGGCTGGCCCGCCCCGCCCCGCCAAATGGCGGGCTTTTGCGGTTTTGGCCCGCCCCGCCCCGTTGGCCCGTCTTGACAGGTCTATCTGCAACAGCTGCGTCTGAAAGGAGCAAGTTGCTCAGAAAAGCTCGAAGCACGATCCAACTCTGCCTTGGAGATAAGGTCTTGAGGGATGTTGCTAAAGAGAAGTCAGCGAAGGAGGTTTGGGATAAGCTTGAGAAGCTATATATGGTGAAAACTCTTGCTAACCGACTCTATTCGAAATAGAAGCTGTATGCCTTTAGAATGGGAGATGACAAACCCATTACGGAGCATCTAGATGAGTTCAACAAGATTCTTGATGATCTGGAGAATTTGGATGTCAAGTTAGAGGAAGAGGATAAGGCTCTGGTCTTGTTGAGTGCTCTGCCTAAGTCCTTTGAAATCCTAAAGGACACCATCTTGTATGGTAGAAAGGAGGCAATCACATTGAAGGATGTGATCTTGGCTGTCAAGTCCAAGCTGTTGCATAATAAGACATCTCAAGGAGATAAAAGTAGCAGTGGGGAAGGATTGGCAATCAAGGGAGGACAGAAGAAATCTGCCTCCAAGAAGGGGTCTAGTCAACCCAAGGGAGCTGATAAGGGTAAATCAGCTGTGTCAAATCAAGGGGAAGTAGTGTGCCACCATTGCAACAAACCTGGGCACTTTAAGAGTACTTGTTACAAGTACAAACAGCTTATGAGAAAATCTGGTCCTAAGAACCCTGTTGATAAGAATCAAGCAAATCAAACCCAAGATGATAAGGAGCAGAAAGGCTATGAGTCAGCTCAGTCCCTATCCACCACTTCCACTAAAGAGCAGCAAGATTGTATTTTAGATTCAGGGTTATCTTTCCACATGGCTCCAAGAAGAGAGTGGTTTCATGATTTTAAGCATCAGAATGGAGGTTCTGTGTTGTTAGGGAATGATCACACTTGCAAAGTCAGAGGTGAAGGTACAGTACACTTGAAGATGTATGATGGAGTAGTGAGAATTCTCAAGAGGGTCAGGTATGTTCCTGAACTCAAGAGAAATTTGATATCTCTTGGTATGATGGATTCATTGGGCTATAAATTTCAGTCAGAAGATGGAGAGCTCAGAGTTTCAAAGGGGAAGCTTACTGTTCTTAAATGTGAGAGAAGAAATGATCTCTACTTTCTTAAGGGGGGAACAGTTATTGGCAGATCAGATGTGGCAAGGGTGCAAGACAACTCAATGTTGTGGCACAGAAGATTAGATCATGTAGGAGAGAAAGACCTACTTGAGCTAAGTAAGCAAGGATTGCTATGTGGTGAAAAGATCACAAAGCTTGATTTGTGTGAGCACTGCATTCTTGGGAAATCCAAGAGATTGAAGTTTGGAAAGAGTTCACACTCTACCAAAGGAATTTTGGACTATGTCCATTCAGATTTATGGGGGCCAGCTAGGAATCAGACCAGAAGTGGTGGGAGATACTTCATGTCTATCATAGATGACTACTCAATAAAGGTATGGATCACTATCCTGAAATCCAAGTTAGAAGCATTTGAAAAATTTAAGGAATGGCTCACTGAGGTGGAGAACATTTCTGGAAAGAATCTCAAGCATTTGAGAACTGATAATGGGCTGGAGTTCATATCAGAAGAGTTCAATGTTTTCTGCAAGAAGAATGGTATAGTGAGGCATAGAACAGTACCAGGTACACCTCAGCAGAATGGAGTAGCTGAGAGAATGAACCAGACTTTACTTGAGAGAGTTAGATGCATGTTGAGCAGCTCTGGATTGCCAAAGTATTTTGGGGAGAAGCAGTGTCAACAACAGCCTATTTGATAAACAGAAGCCCTTCCTCAGCTGTGCAATTTAAAACCCCAGAAGAGTTATGGTCTGGCCATGCAGCTGAGTACAGTAATTTGAAGGTGTATAGTTGTTCAGCATATGCCCATGTCAAGCAAGATAAGCTTGAGCCTCGAGCCTTGAAATGTGTGTTCATAGGATATCCTTCAGGTGTGAAAGGATACATATTGTGGTGCCTAGAAGCTGGAATGCAGAAGTGCATTAACAGTAGAGATGTAACTTTTGATGAGAATAAAATGCCATTGAAAGAGGAGGCAAGCTCCAGTACAGCACAGAATAAACCAGATGAGACACAGGTGGAGGTGGAGCATGAGGACATCAGAACACTAACTGAAGAGCAGATTGATCCAGATGAGGAGGAAACTACTCATAGTGATACTGATCTTCATGACTATCAGCTGACTAGGGACAGATCAAGAAGAGAAGTCCACCCACCTCAGAGGTATGGTCAAGCTGACATAGTATCATTTGCATTATGTGCAGCTCTTGAGGTGGAGTCTTTGGAGCCTAAAACTTACACAGAAGCCATAAACTGCCATGACAAAGAGAAGTGGTTAGTTGCTATGGAGGAAGAACTGTTATCTCTTAACAAGAACCAGACTTGGGAGATTGTTGAGAGGCCTAAGAACAAGAAACTTGTTGGGTGTAAGTGGATCTACAAGAAGAAGGTGGAGGCTCAGAGAGGTGGCAAGATTAGAATCTTGTTGGCTATGGTTGCTCAATATGAATTGGAGCTGCATCAGATGGATGTGACCACAGCATTTCTTCATGGGACTTTAGATGAGAAGATCTAAATGAAAATACCAGAAGGGTTGGACATAGAAGATGGAGAAGACAAAGTGTGCTTACTCAGAAAATCACTCTATGGCCTCAAACAAAGCCCTAGATAATGGTACTTAAGGTTTGATGAGTACATTTGCTCAGCTGTTTTTGCAAGAAGCTTGTATGACAGCTGTGTTTAATTCAGGAGGGTTGGGAGTTCAGTTACCTATCTTCTGCTGTATGTAGATGATATGTTAATAGCTGGGGAGTCTATTAACAGTATCAATCAGGTTAAGGAGATTCTCAAAAGGGAGTTTGAGATGAAAGTTCTTGGTGAAGCTAAAGTGATTCTTGGGATGGAGATCAGTAGAGTAGAGGGAGCAATTCAACTTAGTCAGCCTACCTATCTGAGGAAGGTGTTAGAGCGATTCAGGATGAATCAAGCTAAGTCAGTTTCTACACCAATTGGTCAGCATCAGAAGCTATCCAATCAGATGTGTCCCAAGAACAACCAAGAAAGAGCTCAGATGAGTAAGGTTCCTTATGCCAGTGCAGTAGGGAGTTTAATGTATGCTATGGTGTGTTGTAGACCAGATTTAACTCATGCAATGAGTGTAATCAACAGATACATAAGTGATCCAGGTTTAAGTCATTGGGAGACAGTTAAGTGGGTCATGAGATATGTTCTAGGATCAGCTGAGAAAGGTCTGAAATTTCAGAAGATATCAGATGAGGGAGAAGCACTTGTGGGATATGTTGATGCCGACTATGCAGACACAAGAAAGTCCTTAACAGGGTATGTATTCACCTTATTTGGTACAGCTATATCATGGAGGTCAATACATCAGTCCGTAGTTGCATTATCTACTACAGAATCAGAATATGTAGCTTTGACTGAAGCAGTTAAGGAGAGCATGTGGCTTAGGGGGATCTTGAAGGAGTTTGGTATATCACAAAGAAGTGTGACTGTCTACTGTGATAACCAAAGTGCAATACATCTAGCAAAACATCAGGGGTATCATGAGAGAACTAAACATATAGATGTAAAGCTGTACTTTGTAAGAGATATTGTAGAGAAGGGGGTGGTCCATGTAGTGAAGATTGCTACAGAGGAGAACCCTGCTGATGCGTTCACTAAGGCATTGCCAAAAGAGAAGTTTGACTTGTGTCTTAGACTTATTGGACTGCATTAATTCCTCTGAGGAGAAGGCTACTGTTCTTGTGGTAGAAGATCAGTTGTGGAGGCTATTCTTTGAGGAGAATAGTGTTGGTGTTTTGTTTTTTGGTGGAGATTAGTTCGATTATGAGCTAAAGGTGGAGAATTGTGAGTGTTATCTCATAATCTCAGAGTCAGCACAATAAGTGAGTAGTGAGCTGATAGGATCAGATAAGATAACTTAGGCCGAAATGAGATGAGTGGAATGGTTTCAATCAGCTGAGGAGGTGATGCTTAGACTTCAGCAGAGTTGTCCAGCAGAGTTGTTCAGTAGAGTTGTCCAGCTGAGTTGTCAAGCAGAGTTGTTCAGCACAGTATGAAGTCTATCAGCAGAGTTAGCTTTTGATCATCAGAACAGAAGAGTTGGGTATCAGAACAGTAGAAGTGATCTGATCTTTATGGACAAGTCTTCTGGTTCAAAGTTAGTTAGTTTAACTAACAGTTTTACGGTTACAACAACTTGAGGGCATAACTACCATTTCAGTTGGGCAATAACAGAGCACATGGGTTGTTACAAGCGGTTGCAAACGGTTGATAACTACTCAAAACAGTTCATAACAGCAGCAACTACCTTTGGTCTTTATAAACTCTTGTTTGTGTACATTGTAAAGGTTGATTTTTGGATTGAGAGATTTAGTACGTTATTGTATTCTTTGAGTTGTGTGAGTTCACGAGTGAAGTGAGGAAATATCCTATTCCGAGTGAATGAGTGTGTAAACATTCTTTATCAATCAAAGAAGTACTAGTCTGGTCCAGTGGATGTAGATCACATTGATCGAACCACTTAAATTCTTGTGTGTTGTTTGTCTCGTTGCTTACTTTTCTGAATTACTATCCTAGAGTAGTTATTTCTTCTATATTCAAGTGTTCTAATTAGTTGGAGACGTCTAACCGATCGGAATCAACTTGACATTTTAGTCTTATAGTAATAATATATTGGTCATATAGTAAATCACCTGTTTGCGATCCACATATTTTTTGGACGACCTGTATTCAAACTTGTGATTCGTGAATTTTAAAAAATTGTTTTAATTAGATATATTATATGTATAAATTTTTTACATAAAGAGAGTGTGTAACTACTCGATGAAACTAGAAGTATCAAATAGGGAGGGGATGATATTTTGATATATGGCTAGTGAATTTAAGATTGTAAAATATAATACACAAGGGAATGTTTACTTTTGGTTTTAAAAATCAGGTTTTGGATTTCAAGATCCAAAACCTGTTTTACTTCGAGATTTAAAAATGGATTTTTAAAATTCACTCAAAATCGTGCATATCAAACATATTGATTTGATATAAAGTTATATTTATATAGTCAAAGTCTTGTATGTACTCAAGTACACCATGTACTTGAGTAGACTTTTACTAGTCAAATGTTGACCGTTGACCACCGTTGACCGGTCAACGGTCAAACTTTGACTTTTAAAAAAAAAAAAAAAAATTTGGTTTTTTTTCGATTTTTTTTTTCGAAAATTTTTTTTTCGATTTTTTTTTTTTTTGAAAAAGTGTATGTTATTATGACTAAAAAGTGTATCTTTGTTTTTTTTAATGAAAAGTGTATGTTACTATATTGAAAAGTGCAACATTGTTTTTAATGAAAAGTGTTTGTTATTATAACTGAAAAGTGTATGATATTATAAATGAAAAATGTAAGTTATATATTAATGAAAAGTGTATGTTATTATAACTGTAAAGTGTATGATCTATTAATGAAAAGTGTGTTTATTTAATGAAAATTGTATGTTATTATAACTGCAAAGTGTATGATCTATTAATGAAAAGTGTATGTTATTATAACTAAAAAGTGTATGTTCTATTAATGAAAAGTGTAAGTTATATATTAATGAAAAGTGTATGGTATTATAATTGAAAAGTGTATAATATTATAATTGAAAAGTGTATGATATTATAACTGAAAAGTGTATGCTAATGATACACCTTTTGTTTATTTGTACTTGCACTTTCATAATCTAGAAAAACTGGTGCTCACTTTCATAATCTAGAAAAACTGGTGCTAATTTTTACAAATTTTATTATTTATTATCATAATCTAGAAAAACTGGTGCTAATTTTTTTTTTACAAATTTTATTATTTATTAATTTATAATGTATAAAAAAACTGTTCCTAATTTTTTTTTTTAATTATTATTAATTTTACAAATTTTATTATTTAGAAGTGGGAATCGAACCTGTTTTTTTTACAAATTTTATTATTTATTAATTTATATTAAAACTGTTAAAATAAAATAACGAAATTTTTTGCTAGAAGGGGGAATCGAACCTGGGACAGGTTGTCAAGGAAATCACAGGACAACCATTAGACTACAATGAGTTTTGTTGAATATTTTATTATTTATCATATATATAATATATTTCCTATATAGCTGGACTCAAGTACACCGTGTACTTGAGTACACAGCAGCCCTACCCATTTATATAATATTACTCCAATCATTATATTCTTTTTTAACAATAATATAATAATACTATAATAATATAATAATACAATAATATAATACATTTAATCATTACACAATCAACTAATCATTATAATCTCACCAAACAATAATATAATAATACAAACTCATTTAATCTTATAATTTGATTTGACATTATAAAGTTAAATCCTTCAATATTCCAAAAATTCAAAAGAATCACTCATATTACTATTTATCAGGATTTAACAAACCCAATTTTTAAAACCATCTTAAACTTGAAACTCGAAGTAACACCTCTAAAAGTTATTTTAATTTTGAAAAAGAAAAAGTCACTGACGGACCAAAAATGGGAGGTAATTAATAGGGGAGGGAATGATGAAACAGATTGACCAATAGTCAATACATATATCCCCTATTTAAACCCTAAGGTAGGACCATCATGCCTGCTCTAATTTAGTCTTTGCTTTTTCAGGTTTTGACTCTCTCATTAATCATCAATTACGCAAATAAATAGTATAAATTTATTTCATAAATGTAGATTTTTTTTTTCAATTTATAGATTAAAAATTACTCTTACTTTTAAGAGGTAATTTGAATTCAGAAACTGTAAAAAGAGATTTATATTAATAAACAAATAGTGTTTGAGAGTAAAAGTTTTCAACTCTAAATGAGTTAAAAGTAAATCAGAAGATAGTTATGATTTTAACCAGAAACTATTTTTTTCTTTCTAAAAGTGGGTAGGAGCAGAAACCAGCTTTTAAAAATTAAAAATTAAAGTAGAAAATGCTGTAAAGATTTGAGAAAAGATTGATGGCTTTGATAGAGATAATATTAAATTAAATACTGTATAAAAAAAGATTTTTAAAATATTGATATGGATAAAAAAATAAAATATTGATATTAGAATAAGTTTAAATTAAATATAAATAAGAATTTATTGACGTGGTAATGACACATAGACGGTGGGCAAAATTGGTGGGCACAATTGGTGGACTCTATATCATTTCTGTTTCCGTGAAATTATATATATATAAAAATTAATACTATGCATGTCATAGGATAGGATGAAAGTTTTAGAATTCCAATTAATTAGCTAGAAAAAAAAAAAAATTTTCTTATTAATTTTAGTGGAATGCCATTCAATTAACACTATATCGACATGGATCCAATGCATAAGAAAAATCCTTGAATCACACACACCTATACGAAATGTGTGTATGTTAGATATAAAGGTTCCCCTCTACACTATAAGAAAACATCTTCCATATCAATGTCGTGTAATAATGTATATTAGCTAGTAACATATTTTTTTTTTCTTGAAAACAAATGTTGTCATCAATTTATTGATAAGAGCAAACAACGTGAGGAAGATCAACCACAATAGGCAAAGTCTCGACCCAACAACAAAGATTAGAGAACAATCTAGTAGTTCTAGCGAGATTATGTGCTACTATATTTATTTTTCGATTTATCTAACTAACAGAAGCATACAGAATATCCTTCAATAAAATCTTACAGTCGTGAACTATGCTTTTCAAGCTGATCAGTCGACTACAATCGAGGCCAAAACATCCTTGCCTAGAATCGATCTATATACTCACCCGTTCCCGCCCAAACGCTTTGATCCTTGACAACGCCTCATGGAGCACTGATCCTTGCCCCCACCCTAAAATTGCCCGAAAAAATTATCTTTATTTTGAACTTTAAAATTGTACTTCAAACTAATTAAATTCAAAACCATTCACTAAAGGACGTATGTGTTAATTAACAAGTACAACCCAGAATTTATTTGAAGGACTCAGTACTTATAGATATGAAAATAAATGTTTAATAAAATTAGAAGAATAATGAAACTGAAAATAAATACTAGTTTAATAAAGATTACTCATTGAGTTCAGGACAACATAAAGCAGTAACAGTAGTTAAATTAATTTTCAACTAATATATATATATATATATTTTTTTGGTTGTCGAAAAAAAAAACTAACATTCTTCAAATATTAAATAATTAATAGATAAAAAAAATCATCTAAAAGAAACATAAACAAAGCTATGAAAATATCAATGATCTTTTATTGCATGTGAGTTTTAAATAAAATTATCATGAAACTCAATAAATAATTCTCCATATATAAACTGATTTTTTCCCCTTAATCACTAATTCTTTTCATATATTAAAAAAATTGCAGTAGTAATATCTACTATAATACACACATGATATATAATTACTATTTTAGATTTATTTAAGTTTATAATCTACTATGAAGTTACGAACTGCACAATGCGGGAACTATACTTGTTATAATATAATTATATACTCCGTATTTTAGAATAGTCATTTGCTTTTTTCGATTTTCAGGGGTGAAATAGTAAATCCACAATATCACAAACACTAAGAAATTATATTGTGTCGAAAAACGAAAATATATTTTCAGTAACTGCATCCTCACAATTTTTTTTTTTACTAAATTGACTAAAAAATATTGAGTATACACGCATAAAATACATTTGATTTGGATTTATTACTATGATCATTTCACATTAATATGCATCAAATATTACACGCAATTTGGATTTTATGGGATTGAGACATTTATTATCTTTTGAAGTAATATTCTTTTAAAATTATTATTGGGTGCTTCCTTTAATTATTGTTATTTAATTAAAAACGATTTTGTTTACAAATTATTTATTTTACTTTAGAATTCAGCAACACTGATTTTCAAAAGAAAATTCGAATGAAACAGAATTGTATATTTGTATCCTATGGATTTTTCTATTGTGATACAAATTTTATTTTTTTGTCTATTGTTGTATAGTGTAGTTTCTATTTTGTACTTATTTAACTTACTAATAATTAAGTTTAAGCGGATCTTCAGAAATACTGTTTATCGACAAATAACTACGGAGTACTTAAAAATCAATTCTTTGCCGACAATTGAATTTTAACAAATAATTTAAATTTTTGAAAAACACTATCAAGCAAAGTTCATTATTTTTAGACGTCAATTAATTTAAATCACTTGCAAACACACCCTTACTATCTATATTCTATAAACGAGGTTAATTTAATTTAAAGAAACGTAGCACGACACATTAGAATTGTATTTATAAAAGCAAAGTTGTGAAAGGCTAAATATTCTAAACTTAGGTTGTGTTTGGATAGAGTTATTTTAAATTCAAGGATTTGAAAATGAATGAATTTAAATTTCAAATGATATGATTTGTGGATGGATTTCAAATTCTCACACTTTAATTACAAATATATAGGTCTTGAATACCCATGATTTGGAATTCATTAACTTGATATTTTGTCCAAACATGTAGAATGAATTTAAAATATGAATTTAAAATTCATAGACTCAAATCCATCAATCCAAACACAACCTTATATTTTTTTTCACCACGAATAAAAAGTATTTTGCATTGTTCTTCAAGTAAAAGAACACTTCTTACTCATTAAGAGAGACATATTTTCATCGCGAATTTAGTTTACATTTTGTTTGTTTTTTAATGATATTACTTGTTTCATAAAATAATATTTCTTTCGTCAAAGATCGTTACACATAAAAAAAATAATGAATTGTGAGATCAAATAAATAGGAATACTTACCAACACACTTATTATTTGATTAATTAAATAGTACTTCTTACGTCTTGCATATCATCTACACGCATTTTGAGAAAATATGTGTCTAAAATTAATGATAATTTTAAAAATAAAATAATATTAGAATAATCTTGAAACGTTTAAAATAAAAATGATCATGAGACAGAAGAAGTATTAATTTGATAGAGTTAGTTGTTTTTATTAAATATAGCATTGGTTGTTTTACTACAAGTTGTAAAACGTGAAAAAATATTATTTTTCCCTCTAATTCTATACTCCCTCCATTCTACAATAAGTGTTATTTTCATGAAATTTATTAAAATTAAGAAAAAGTATGTATTGATAAGTATACCCTTAAATAATAAATGAAGATTTTAATTACATTAATTCCGTTCAAATCTTTTCAAATTTTTTAACCAATCTTTTTCAGTGTAAAAATTCTAAAACAACACTTATTTGTGTATAAGAGAAAAAGTCTAAAACAACATTTATTATAGAACGGAGGGAGTATGTCTCGATTTTTTTTTCTCCTCTACTATTCGATTTTGGAACCTAGAATAATTTCAATTTAAAAATGAGGCGCTTAATATAAACCTACAATTATGGCCGGGGCATCCTTTTCATAGGTTTGAATAAAAATAAGTCCAAGTACATCTTCAATAAATGTCTACTGTATCTATGTTTAAATCTTGCAAGTTTAAATGAATTTCTTTTCCTATGACCATTTATTTTCATTTACATTCAATAAAAAAAAATGATACACAAGTAACACAATCAACAATGTAATAAAGTTGATGAAAATTGCGTAACAATCATTAATTTTCTTTTGACTTTTTGGAGTCGTGGTTCGATTTACTATACTAAATCAGTGAAATCACGAATTCTTTTGACCAGTAAACGAATTTGTAAATGGATATTCCCAATCATTTAAAATAAAAAAAATAATACTCCCCATTTGCAAATTTTGAAAAATTATAAAAATCTAGATTATAATTTTGGAGTAAAATATTATAGAAAAAGTAATTTAGTTGGAAAGCAATGGGAAGCATCACAAACTCCATGAATGAGAGAGTGTGAATCCCGATATGTTATCAAAATCACAAATGAAGTAATATTAATAAAATCAATAATTACAATAATTACAATAATATTATTATTATTATGTAGAGAGAGAAAAAAAAAAAAAAAAAAAGTAGTTGTCGTGAAGCAGCAGTTGGAGAGGCAAGGGATATGAAACCTCTTTTTCTTCTCTTTTCCTTCCTCTATTGAGGGTTACTGTAAACCCATTTCTTTCTCTCTCTAAATATATACACACTCTCTCTCTCTCTAACATTCATATTCATTCTTTGCTTCGCCCTATTGAAATCACGAGATCCCCATCTTTCTCTCTCTCTTTTTCTTCATGTTTTCTTCACAAACATCTCTCTCTTTTTATCTCCCTCTCCATTATTTCACCTTTGCATAGTTCACATTTCGAATACACCTTACTACATTTACTAAAATGTCGTCGCATTCGCCCAAAACCACGGCGGAGCTAGGGCTGGAACTGCTCTCCGACCGACAAAATAGTCAAGTTAATGTCAACAAGCCAGATTTCCGGGAGCTCAATTTGGGCTCCCCCGTTTCGCCGCTCCGAACCCGAATCGCCAGCGGACCCACCACTAGCACCAGCTCCAGCTCTTCCGGCTCGGCTTCCGGTCGAACATCTGCCGGTCCTAACTTATACACCCCGAGAAAGCCCGATTCAAATCACTCCGGTGAGCTTTCCGCCGACAGTTCCCCTTCAACAACCCGAAGCTCCAAAAGAGGGCATACCCGCTCCCATTCCTGCGGGTCCCACCACCTGATTTTCTCCGGTTCCGGCTCTGTTAACTCACCGCCGGCAAATGTAGTTCCAACCGGAAACATTTGTCCCTCCGGTAGGGTTCTCAAAACCGGAATGGCGGCGGCCCGGTCGACGAAGCCTGAAGTTCTCGGATCCGGTTCAGGAAACTATGGGCATGGCAGCATAATACGTGGTGGTACTGCATCTAAACCCGGTTCAGACAGTGGGACTGCAAATTACTCAAGGGGATTAATGGTTGGAGGAGAATCTGTGAAGAAGATGGGATTACGGGGTAGTAATGATCCAGAGGAATTGAAGAGAATGGGAAATGAATGTTATAAGAGTGGTAATTTCTCCGAGGCTTTGACTCTTTATGAGAAAGCAATCGCTATGTCTCCGTCTAATGCGGCGTACCATTTCAACCGCGCCGCCGCGTTGAGGGGGTTGAAGAGGTTGTTTGAAGCAGTAAGAGAATGTGAGGAGGCAATTAGATTGGATCCATTGTATGTGAGGGCACACCATAGATTGGGATCTTTGCTTCTTAGGTGAGTAAGTTTGTGAATGCGGTTTGAATCTTTATTGCGGTTATGCAATAGTTGATGCGATTTTGATTTTCTTTCTCGTTACTGGTATTGGATTTAGTTGAGTTGTAATTTAAACGTGTTTAATCATGAAGTAATTGTGATCTAATCTGATGAGACTGGTTTTGTTGGTTAGATTTTAGTTCTTTACTTGTAATTATTTGATTGAGAGTTCTTTATTTAGATTAGTTAGATTGTGTAGTGAGTTTGATTGCGTTCGTTCTTGCATTGTGCAAGCTGGATCTATGTTGGTGTGAATGGTTTTTGTACACCTTCTGCAAGATCTGTTACATTTTTGATCCATTGCTGTGATAGTTGTGCTGAGGCCACTCTTGCATCTTCTGTGTATAGGTTTTCAATCTTGCTTTTATTCGAATTAATGTTTGAACCCATTATAGTTCTTGAGGCTTTGCTTGCTTTATTTTTATATGAAGTGTAATATGAATTCTTATGTTCCTGAAGTGGTCTATTTGTCGTGAAGTAGTTTGCCTTTTCCCATTTCCGGCTTAGGTTTTTGGAATCCCATGTTTCTAACTCCTCTAAGAATCGCACAGTTTAGGACAGGTTGAGAATGCGAGGAAGCACATTTGTATTTCAGGGCATCAACCGGATCCTGTAGAGATGCAGAAGTTGCAATTGGTGGAGAAGCATCTTAGCAAATGTAGCGATGCCCGTAGAGTTGGTGATTGGAGAAGTGCATTGAGGGAAGCTGATGCTGCCATTGTTTCTGGAGCTGATGCTTCACCTCAGGTTTGTTGAGAATAAGGGGGCACGCTTGCAAACTCTACAAAAGTGATTTTGAAAGCTGTTTGTAGAGTTTGCAAATACTCATTCTAAACACCAAACTGATTGATCATAGTTTTGCAGGTGTGTGCGTGTAGGGCAGAAGCTCTCTTGAAACTACACCAACTAGATGATGCTTTCTCAGCTCTGTCAAATCTCCCGTTATTTGAGCCGTCTCCCAGTTCCCATGTCAAGATTTTCGGGATTCTTTTTGAAGCGTATATGCTCTTTGTTAAAACCCAAATTGAGTTGGCTATGGGAAGGTGAGACCATTTCAACTATGTTGTGTCCTAAGTTAAGAGAATCGATGGTGTAACGCATGATATGTTTGATAAATGTTTTTCAGGTTTGATGGTGCTCTTACTGCCATTGAGAAAGCAGGACAAATAGATCCTCAAAATGGTGAGATCTTGAATCTACTTAACAAAGTAAGGCTCGTGTGTCGAGCTCGTGCTCGTGGAAATGATTTATTCAAGTCGGAAAGGTTCACCGAGGCCTGCTCTGCATACGGGGAGGGTCTCAGACTCGATCCTTCTAATTCAGTTCTCTACTGCAATAGAGCAGCTTGTTGGTTTAAGCTCGGTCAGTGGGAACGATCGGTGGATGATTGCAACCAAGCTCTCCGTATCCAGCCAAATTACCTTAAAGCCCTTCTCCGAAGGGCTTCCTCTAACAGCAAGGTGCAGCGTCTCTTTTAATTTTCTTGCTTCTTACATCTTTAAATTTAGAGTAACACTCTTGTACAACAGTTGTACTGTGCAACTGTATACAACTAATACTTTTTCGCAAAGCACCTGATGCTTACAACTACAAGTTTGCCTTAAATTTATGGTTTAAATGCAACATGACATTGCTGATTATAGCTTGAGCGCTGGAGCGAAGCTGTGAGAGATTACGAGGTGTTGAGAAGGGAACTCCCGGATGACAATGAGGTTGCCGAGTCTTTATTCCACACTCAAGTTGCTCTGAAAAAATCACGCGGAGAAGAGGTGCATAACATGAAATTTGGTGGAGAAGTGGAGTCTGTTACTGGTCTTGAGCAGTTTCGAGCTGCTATTTCGTCGCCTGGTGAGTGCATTCTTCCTGTAACCACATTATAGTGGTCGTACAATGCTTTAATCAATGAAATTGAAATTGTAGGTGCATCTGTTGTCCATTTCAAAATCGGGTCCAATTTACAATGCAAGCAGATATCTCCATTCGTAGACGTATTATGCAGCCGATATCCATCCATCAATTTCATCCAGGTAAGTTACCTCATCGGTTTTTATATGATAAGGTACGGATCTAGGATTTTGCTTCAAGGGAGTGTAAATTTTTCATAATATAATATCAGACAGTGCCACAAATCATATGAGACGAACCCAATCCCTCCATCCAAAACAAAAAATAAAAATCCATCCCTAACCTTAATTTGGGTATATTTGACATTTCAGGTGGATGTTGAAGAGAGCCCTGCTATTGCTCAGGCAGATAGCATTAGAATAGTACCTACATTCAAGATATACAAAAAGGGCAACCGAGTGAAGGAAATGGTCTGCCCGAGTCCAGAGGCTTTAGAGTCATCGGTCAGACATTACAGTATTTAGACTACTCGTGTACCCTTTTGCCAGTCCTGAACCACCAGCTTACTGTAAAACCAGCTTTCCTCCCATCACACAATGTTGATTCATTAGTAGTTATACGTGACATATTTAGGAGCTTAAAGAGTTTCGAACAAATATCATAGTTCCCTTTTGCTCGTTTTATTCAATTAATTCATTCGTCTTCCACCGCCCGTTTATCCTTCCCATTATTATCCTTTAGAATGTGCGATTGTTCGGTAGTGAGGGATGGAGAGAAGGGGTGACGGAAGCTGGTGGATTAAGACGAGGAACTGTACATGCGTATACCATTGATACATACACACAACATTGGAAAAACCATTGAAGGAAATGGACGTCTGGTGGGAACGGTATGTACGTATTTGGTTGGTGAAGGAAGATTGATACCAAAATATCTGGAATTAAATGAATAAAATTTCTCAATATTTTTTCCATATCTGCAGAGCATGTAATTCCTTCTTCCATGCAGACTTGTTGACATTTACTCACACACTTTTGTGGGAGACCCACTTTTTGTTTGAATTTATTGGATTCACATTATTTCTTGATATTTCAATGGAATACAATTTGTGTGGTTATATAGTTGATGGGGTTGGCCTCTTTAATTTGGTGTTGCAATGTTGGGTGTGGGGTGGTTGTGACATTCATTGCTTGTGTTTGGTGTGTCATTCTGTCCCCTAACATTTTTTTACACTTTGTTATGAAATTATTCTAGAAAAGAAAAAAATGTCATGTGATTCTAGTACGGCTTCTTCATGCTTTGTCCTTGTCTTTATTTAACTTTTTCAATCTAATCTGTTGTTGACCTTTTGATTGCCTGTTTTTCCATTATACCCATCCATTTATATATATACACATATATGTGAAGGGCTGTAATGGTAAAACAAGCATGTCTTGTTAAAAGTTAACACACTTTTTTATACTAAAAAAATAAAAAAAGTTAAAACATTTTTTTAATGGTGTCACTTTATATGTACAACAGTTGAGCTAACAAAAAATTTACTTCTCAATATGTAATTATGTGTGTATGTACTTAGTTTAATGCGTTTGAGTTTAGAGCAAGAACTTCATTGTTTCAATACAACTAATCATTAGTATTAAAGTTTAGTTCATGTATTCTTTTTGTTCCTTTTCTTTTATTCGATGAAAATTGTTTTTCAGTATGTTAATTTAATGTGACACATAGATAACTTCTTCATATTGTCACTATAACCCATTTAAAATCAGCACATATATATAAATTTATAAAAATTAGAAAATCGTGATTAAACTTTGTGTGATACTATTTTTTATGTATATATATATACACACTCTGCAACTAGTCCTATTTTAAAAAAATGATGCAACGAATTATAATTTTTGTATAGCCGACAAATTATGAGATGTAAGCATTAGAATATTTACCAACTTCCAAACACAATCAACCAATATATATCATGTATTAACTTAAATGGAAAAAAATGATTTATCTTCATTTTCTTTGTAATAAACTTACAAAAAAGACCCAATTAGATTCATGATCCAGGCAAAATGAAAACAAAAAAGGTTATAACCGTCAAAAGCAAGAGTCCACATAGCACATGGATCATGAAGTTAGGTGAATACACAAAAAAAAAAATCATAAATAATGGCATCTTTTTATGGGTAAAACCGTCTCTTAAAGAGTAGCAGTAGCAGTGACTAGTGAGTAGGAAAGGGAAAAAGGATAAAAATGGAGAATAATAATATAGCCGTTAGAGTTGAGAGAGATGGCGACCTTACAGTCTTACCACCCATCCATGCATGTCCCCAAATTAATGAACTTTCATGCACGCCCCTTTTTTTTTTTTTTTTAATTTATAGGAGTAATTATTATTGTGGTTAAATTGAAACTTGTTGTAGTTTTCTCATTCCTCATATAGTGATAACTGATATCTATATCTTTCAATCAATTTCTTTTCGTTCACCAATTTGTTCATGCACAACACTTTGTGTGACACAGTCTCATTTATGAGACGAAGCTCCACTTTAATATGTATACTTTATTTTATTTCAAAACATGATTTAAACAGGATCATGATCAGTCCAGTAATAAAAACTTGTTTCATGTAAGATTTTATCTTTGTTCACGGCTGATTAACGTCTTAACTACGTACACAACTCGGTCAAAGTTATTTATACCCCAAGAAAAGAAAAAAAAAAGGAATGTCCGTGGAACTACTGCTTAAATGGCCTGAATTTCATACTATCAAGTTTGGCAATTCCACAAGTTAAAGCACAATGATGATATTTTTGTTATAAGTGATACAATTAAGGCTTAACCTTTTTTTGCCCCCATAATTGAGAATTTTAATTAATTTGTTGATTCAATTAACTAATTGAATTAACCTTCCATATCAAATTGAACCGTTTGACCCATGCGACATCAAACAATGTCTTAATTTGGAGGGATTTAATCAAACAAAGTTGTTTGCGCATCATTCAGACTCAAAAAAATAGTTTGAACTTATTTAATAAGATTAGTTAACATAAATAATTAAACTCAAATTTAATAATATTTGGTTTGTTAGTTTATGGACATTATAAATATTAATAGTTTGCCTTTAATTTACAAATAAACAAATATGACGTGTATATTTTATTAAAAGGAAGAAGGGTATACTGAGTACACATGGAGAGTCAACCGGATGAATTGGACTGATTTAAAAAAAAAAAAGACTACTTAATCCATGTGGATCAAATTAAAAAAATACACCAATTTAGTGGCTGCAAAAACATAAATTCCACTAATTTATGATCCAAATTATTACATTAGCCTATAAATTTAACCAAAATATTCATTTCTATAAGTGTGTATGAGATCCCGGTAAGAATTAAAGAGGTGTGAATTAGTTCAACAATAATTTTAAAGCAATTAATTAGCAATATATATATATGACCATTTAATTCAATTTCTTTTTATATAAAAAACACTCATAATCAACTCAAACATTATTTTACAACAGATAACCCAAACTGGTAATCTCACATCAAAATGAAAAATAAACAACTCCAAATTAAATTAAACCTGTGACGTTAATTAATGCAAGCACAAATTAACATTCTTTTTTATTATATTATATTACGATCAGAAATTATTAAGTGATTAATTATAATTAATCACTGCCCCAAGGCGAAAGCGTCCACCGGAAAAGTCTTGGTGATTCCGGCGAGGCTCTTGAACTGAATTTTTCCGGTGGGCGGATCGTCGACTTTGATCTCACTGACGGGCGGCCACAGCATGAGCTCCTTCGCCTTCACCCCTTTCAACTTCTTAATTCTCTTCTTTTCAACGTAACCCGTAATGTCGCTACTATAACTCACGAGTTTGCTTATCATTTTAAAGTCGTGTTCCACTTTCTTCTCCTGGACGATCCACATGTACCCCGTGGCCCGAACGAACCCCACTTCCACTACTTTTTCCAGAGGCAGAAGCCCGAGTGGCAGCCCGAACTCTTCCAGAAGAGCCACCGCCATCTTCAGCCCGTCTTCGTGCCCCGTTTTCACAATTCCTCCTTCCTTTTCCGTCGACATTTTTGTGATTTGATTGAGGGAGATGGATCGATATTAGAGCATGCATGCATATAGGGGTATTTATACGTGTAAAATGTTTTTAGTTTAGGTGATAATTAATTAGCTAGCTAGGGTGGAATAATCAAAGTTAAGCTGTTAATTGCATTGTTTTAATCGGGCGGTTTTTGATTGTTGAGTTTGAATTATTCTACTTTACAATTTGTATGCTTCTGTTTGTAATTTTGGCTGCTGGCCTGGCATTACTTTAAAATAATTTGTTTTAGTTGAACGTCTTTTTTTCACGAATATCAATCCATAATCTTCTCATTGTGGCATCATTATATAAGAGTGTAAATGGTGAAATTCAAGTGTACGGATTCAGCAAGCCAAGTTAGATTCGAACACAAAGAAATCAACCCCTATTTGGTCTGCTATGGACTCACACCCTAGTCCATATTGCACTTTTCAATTTACACTTTTTAGTAAATAGTATTGCACTTTTAGTCAGTAAAACTAAAAAGTGCAACATGAACTAGGGTGCACAACATGCACTCGAGTGCATACTAGACTTTACCTATTTTTAAATACTCCCTCCGTCCCACAATTACTTTTACACTTTCCTTTTCGGGACGTCCCACAATAACTTTCACACCCTTAAAATGAAAAGCTCTTTATAAACTCCACCCTCACAATATTCTCAATTTTACACAAATGCCATTACTTTTTCTCCACACATACCCAAAAGTCAACTCATTTCTTTACTTTATACATAAAGGTTTACAAAATTACCCCTCAAAATCCCCACTAAATTCACTTTTCTTATTTTGTGTGCCTCTTCACACGTGAAAGAAATCACAGGACGGAGGGAGTAATTATTTTCACTTAAAAAGAATATTAATCGAATACAGTTACACCGTACAAATGATGTACTCTGTTCTATTTTCCCAACAACACTCCTCCAATAACATAAAAAATCTCACAATATCACATACACTTTTGAGATTAATTGAATATCACATTATACAAATCTAATTAACATATGTTTTCAGTGATTTTCAAATCTCAAAATTCCACTTAAAAGCCGTAGGAAAACAAAGTCGTTGGTCTTTGCTGACTGATAACAAATGTATTGAGTTGTTTGGTTTACTGATTAGCAGCAGCATAATAGGCCGAAATAAATATTTCCAATAGAGAGCTCAGATCTATGATAATATTGATTGATCAGGCAAAATTGAGAAACAGATAATAAACACAGTTAAACAAATCCCCAATTAAAGGACTTAAAAAGTAACACAGTGTAAAGGACTTCCAAATCACAACACATAATAACAAAGAGCCTTTATAATTGCACATTTTAAACAGCAGTAATAGAAAATACTACCACTAGTAAGTTCCAATGGTATTCGGCATTCATCATTCTTCCAAGTTTTCCATGTTAATTTCAGGTGCAGTAGAATACAGTTTAGTTATTGAAGGCAAACTTGGGTTCCATATTACTTATGCACCAGTTGCATATAAGCGCGTCCACTCTTTAGCTGCAGAATAATTAACCATGACAGCACATCAGGTTGTGATCACATCCAAGCAACAGTCTCATCAAGTGCTGTATTATGCATTTAGAATTAGATGTCAAAGCATACCTGTTTCGACAGCTTCGACTTCGTTTGATTTCCAATGCTTGGCAATGTTTTCAGAGAGCGGGTCATCAGGGTTTGGAGCACTCAAAAGTGCTTGAATGCTAAATAAAGCAAAAGAATAACATTATAATGAGTGTATTTGACAAACATCTTGATATAATAAGAAAAGAGTCTCACCTTAGCCACTTATCGAATCTGTCTATAAGTTAAAACTGAATGAATTCTTTTTAATTTGTCACAATCTTATTTCCTATGGACACAGGTAATATGTGTGTGTGTGTATAATTCATAAAACAGCTTCAACTAATGAGCAATTATTATGAGTTTCATTACCTCAAAAGTACAGTTCTAATCTGAAGAGCGGGGCTCCATTTGTCCTTGAGAATATCTAGGCATATCCTTCCAAGCTGCACTAATATTTCATCAAAATACAAGAATCGTGGACAAAAAAGAAGAATCAAAGAAAGTAAAACCAAATTAGGAAAACAAACCTTATCAATGTTAGGGTGGTAAATTTTAGTGAGGAAGCGAACCTGTTGGGAATATCGTGAAAATAGTCAGACGTATATCTTCAGATCCAAAGAAACACAATTTCATTTCACAGAAACACATCCCAAAAAAAGTCTTGTTTCAAACAATGCTATTTCCGTTGGCATAATGCCAAGTTTAGTAAATAACTCTCCAAATAGCAGCTAATGTCTGAAGAACAAGATTAGTGAGCTCAATGGCACATCAAGGGTATTTTGATAGGAATAAATGAACTAAACATGCAAAACTTAAGCAATGTTTCTTTGAAGTTTTAAAAACCAGTTTTAGGATTCGTATATCTAAACTGGTTCTACTTCGGGATTTAGAAACACGATTTTAGAAAACCACTCCTGCAACACCTATAAACATATTATCACACTTTCCAATACAATCAATTCTCTCTTCTTACACTTACATATATTTAAATCATAACTCACATTATTCAATCATTACAATCACGCCCAACAACAATGTAAAATTACAACATCATTCACTCTTACAGATTGATTTGACATAAAAATTTATCACATCCTACTTAAAATCCAAAAACAAACACCCCTTACCCTTATTAGGATTTGAAAATTCCCTAGATTTTGAAAACCACTAAAAACCCAAAATAAACATTGCTAAAAGGTACTTGACTTCAACTTGCAGACTTATAAAGGAATCAATTGTCCAATCTGGTCAGGGTTTACACCATGGGAAACTGCCACCAGTTGTAATTAAGGAGGGGCAAGTAGAAAAAGTTCTATAACAATTCAGTCCTGGTTCATTTAACTAGAGCAACAAAATTGAGAATGGAAGAGCAAAGTAACAGCCTACATGGGATCATTTTTGCCATGCTGTTGAGTAAATCTAGAAATTTAAAGCTAAGCAAGCATTATACTAGCGTTGAGGGTGAGAGATCATGGATGATCTTTGAAAACTTGGAGACATTAGCATTACAATGCCATTACAGATTTTTGAGACAGAATGCATATTCAACTTCAATATCCAACAGTTATCCAGCTCCTTTCTTTATCAGTATCAACAGATATTTAAGGAATAAAAGACAAATACATTTGCATAATACCAATTATATTTATTGAATAGAATCATTTCTTAAGGGAAAAAATAAATCTCCAAATGATGGCATGATATAAGCATTAGAGTGGGTTAAATAGAATGATACATTCAAATATCTTTCCAGTGGGATTAAACTAAGATAGCTAAAAAAATAAAGAAATCAGTACACGTCACCACTAATTTAAATTTTGAACCTTAGGGGCAGCCATCGGATATTCCTCAGGTAAAAATAACTCCAGCTTAAAGACACCTCCTATAAAGACAAATACAAAATATGATGTAAATCAGATAGAATAGTGTATAGGTAAGATCTGCAAATAAAAACAGGTGCTGCCTATACAATTTGCAGTACGCAATCCACTTGCAGTAAAAGAATAAATCAGAATACACATAACATGATTTAGTGCTTTTCTGTAACACACTTTACCACCGGTACAGGGATTTATCAACTACAGAAACAAGAAGATGAAAAGAACTAAATGACTGTCAAATTATACTAACTATTAAATGATTGCTAGCCTTCCTAGCCATGTGAAAGATATACACCTCAACATGTCCATTAAATGGTTCACCAGAAGCTGTAGTCAACAATTAGTCTGCCAAAAATGAAACATTGACACTAGAAAGGATATGACCTGGAACTACATGCAAAAGAAATGATAAATGGAAGGAAATAAGACAGTTTCCAAGGTTCAACTAGACCAACATGACAGACAAGTCTAAAAGAAAAACTCAGCAATTCAGTGATTTTGTAAGAGGAAAAACTTTTGTGGTCAGAGCAATATAATATGTCTAAAAGAAAAATATCAGAACCCATACACACTCATTCAAAATAGCAATACCAACAAAGTTGGAAAAACGATGATGTAGTCACACAAAAATAATCGACTTAAATAGTTTACAGAGGAGCACATTGGTTTACATTTAACATTTAGAAATTTGATAAAGAATAGAGCGGCAGTCAAAGGAGAAAGCAACACAACATATATATTATTATTACACGGATATTCATTTTTTCATCAGAATCCGCTGGCTTTAGTTACCTTCATATGGAGACTGTGTTGGACCAAGTATCATAACATTGAAATAACGCATATTCTCTTCTGATGGAGATGCACTTATTCCTGGTGCTGCATCAACACATCAATCACATTCAATGCTAAACTCTAAAAACAATTGGCCGAAACACAAATCAACAAAACTGTTAATAAGAAAACCAAATTAGAAATTACATTTTCGAGGAACATTACACAACCAAGAATAATCAAGATATTTAACTTTTCATTAATTTTAACTCAATTAATCAATCTCAGTTCCACTTTTAAGCCACTCATGCGCGGAAATCAGAGGGTTTACCTGGTTCGCTCAGAAGACGCTGTGTCTCCTATTAAAGAAAAACAGAAAAAAATAGTCAATCAATATAATCAGAGGCAAAGTAAGCCAAAATCAACCAACTGGAACCCAAAATTATAAAATCTAGGGCTAGAAGTTGAAGTGAAGGAGGGATCTCTAGTATAACGCAAAGATCGGCACCATACCTTGATAATTCTACGCGGTAGATTGCTGTTGGCCATTGGATTAAACTCGAGCTTTGTTCCTAGCTTTGGTCACTTTTCAGTCGGAGAGTTTACGCTAACAAAAGGGCTTTTCTTAGTTTTCTCTCACAAGAAAATGAAGAATGGTTCTTTAGAGAGAGATAGAGAGAGAATGCTCCTTTCTAGAGAAATTAATTAGTGGTAGCCTAATGGATTTTTTGCATTTTGCAAATTGGGGGTCTTTAAATCACATATTATACATTCCGCCCCATATAAATTAAGGATACTTCAAAATATAAACATGCGTATTTAATTTTTAATAGATCATAATGTGCTAATAGAATTTGTTTTAACGTATAAGTATAAAATAAAATTTATATTAATAATTGTGATAGGGGTGTGAATTTTAGCTCTAATGTCAATAAACTCAACATATAAACCAGGCAAAGTAGGTTTAATCTCAAGTTGTAATTTTTTTTTTTTAATTTTCTGCTTGTTGCCTAACTTGCCATGTTCTAGGCCCATAACCAGGCCCAATAAACAATAATTTTATGCTATTAATCTACTTTTTTTTTTGTTAATTAATTTTATTTATTTATTGCTGTAATTTTTTTTGTGGCCTATTTTTTAGTTTTTTTTTTTTAATTAAAAAAATGTATAAAGATTGTTTGAACTATGTATCTCAACCTTAAAAAATTAATATAATTAAAAAAGTGTAAGTCAAAATAATTAAAAAGTGTAAGTTAAAATAATTAAAAAGTGCAACACAATATTAATAAAAAGTGTAAGTCAAAATAACTAAAAAGTGCAACACAATATTATAAAAAGTGTAAGTCAATATAACTAAACAGTAGTACAACACAATATTACTAAAAAGTGTAAGTCAATATAATTAAAAAGTGCAACACAATATTACTAAAAAGTGTAAGTCAATATAAGTAAAAAGTGTAACACAATATTACTAAAAAGTGTAAGTCAATATAAGTAAAAAGTGCAACACAATATTACTAAAAAATGTAAGTCACTATAAAAAAATTATTGTAAAGTGTAGAACACTACAATAGAAAAGTGAAAAAAAAAATTATTTATAATTAAAAAGTGCAACATTATAAAGTGTAGAATACTACAATAGAAAAATGCATAATGCCACTAGACTATAAATGCATCCATTACCGTATATATTCGAGTAAGCTGAACTCAAGTACATAGTGTGCACTGAATCCACAGCAGCGTTACTCGTCAAAGTATTATATAAAAAAACATACAGGTAGAGAGTTTTTTTTCCTTAAAAAAATGATTAAATAAATTAAAAATAGACTAAAACTACAACAAGGATTTGATATTGAGAATTTTAAATATGTATTGAAGTAAAAAAAAAAGGCCCATTAGACGGAGTGAAATTTAATAAATAAAATAATTAAGAACTTATATTCACAAGTGTACTCGAATCAAGTAATTAACATTTTAATAAATTAAATATAGATAAACTACAACAACAAAGGAGTCTTCAAGCCCATTTGAGGGTCCAGAATTTTGCACTCTGTATCTTGTATCTGTATAGACTGGTCTCATAAAATTTGTTTGCACTCAATATTCGAAAGACTTAGAGATAAACACACTCTTAAATTCCAAGCCTACATCACTATGTCAACTCCTTGGTAGGAGACACCAATGCAGTGGCGGACCTACGTTATGCCCGGGGGGGCCCGTGGACCCCCCACTAATTTTGTAAATTTATTAGAGATATTTTGGTAATTTCACACATATTAAAATTAATACTCTGTTTTATAATTATTTGCACACTTCTGATATAAAAATAATCCACAAAATTAATATATATGCGAACATTATTTTATTTTAAAATCGTCACTTATTTTGGGTCTACATTTTATCCTAAATTTCACTAAATCTATTTTACATCCTACTAAATCCTCCTTACACCTTATCAAATCACTCAAAATACAATTTCTTATTTGACTCTACACCACTAAATTCAATTGTTTTTTAAAGTGAATCGGTTAAAATGTGCAAGTTATCACGTGACGGAGGGAGTATTAACTTGTACCAAAACATAGCAAAAGTCAACTTATCTGATCAATTTAATTTAATGAAATGTGACGTGTTGGCAATTTTATAATGTGAAATTTTGATGAAAATAAGTACATGTATTTTTTTTTATAATAATGTTAATCGGGCCCACCCAGTGACGGAGCCAGAAAATTTAGGTAGGGGGCCCGATTAGCATTTATATAAAGACTAGATAATACTCTATCCGTTCCTTTATAATTGACCAATTTTCTTTTTACACAAATTTTAAAAAATATAGTATTAAAATGATATTAAGTTGGTAAAAAATGATAAAAATGATAAATGTAACCAGAGATAAAAAAGAGAAAATGTAGAGAGATAGTGACATGTTGGACATTTTAGAAAATGAATCACTTTGATTGGGATGACCAAAATTGTAAAATTGATTATGAATATATTTCATTTCATCATTTTAAATTAAACATATCGATTTTTGTTATGTTATAGAGAAAAAATTAATTGTTTCAACTTTAAGAGGCAAAACATGTATTAATATCATAAAAAATAATTTTCTCTCTTTAATTATGATCGTTCCTTCATCATTCGTTCACATTTTAATTTTAAAATATTTTATTAGTTGAATATAAACATCTTAAAATATATATTAGAATATTATTAGACACTCTTATAATTTATACATATCATTTCTACATATAAATGCAAAAACTTGAAAACACACAAGATTAATCGTTCAAAAAAATCTCAATAATACTTAAATGCTCAGGAGCAAAAATTTAGATAATATATTTAAATAATTTAAGTAATTAATGATTTAATAATTATCTTGTACTATCATTTAAATTTAAGAATTTTTATATATTCCGGCCGGTAGACATATAAATTTTAAAAAGGATTTAAAAAAAAAACAATTAAATATATATAATAAAAAAATAAAAAAATCTTGGGGGCCCAGTGCCCTCTCTGGGCCCCACGTAGCTCCGCCATTGGGCTCCCCTACCGAAAATTTATGGGTCCGTCACTGCACCAGTGACAAATGAAGGGTTGGGGTATATACCCCTCCAGCTTTGTTAGATACACTCCCCCGATACATATACTACCCTTAAAGTACCTCTGAGATAGATGCACTCCCCCCAAATTGTATATTATACCCCTTTATCTTAAAAATTGGTATGATAAATGCACACCCCCATAAAACCCTAATTTCCTCATTTCTTCCCCAATCCTCCTTTCCCCCTCATTCCCTCCTTCCCCTTCGTTTCTCCAAGCCACCGCCGCCCCAAGCCACCTCCTCCGGCGCCGCCCGCTCCAGCGTCGCCGCCCTGAAGAAACAGGTAGGTAGGTTTTTTTTTTATTTCTGCAAGCGGCGGCGCCGCCGCCTCCTCCCCACCGCCCACTTCACCCCCTCCCTCTCGCTGTCGAACTCCCCCTCCCCTCCTCCTCTCGCTGTCGCACTCCCCCTCCCCCTCCCTCCCCCATTTTTTCGATTTTTTTTTCTGCAACTAATTAGCGGCGCGGCGGCGCCGCCCCCTCCCCTAGCGTTGCCGCCTCCGTCCCCTCCCCAGCGTCGCCGCTTCCGCCCCTTCTCTCGGCCTCCACCGCCGTGAAAGTTGAAACCCTCCCCCAAATCGCAGGTTTGTTTTTTTGTTTTTTTTAATTTTCGACTATTTTGGGTCGCCTGAAAACCCCCTCGTCGACAATAGTTCGTCGATGAGAGTGTTTTTGGCCGACCCAAAATGGCCGAAAATTTCAGTTTTCTTAAAAAAAAAAAAAAAATCATTCAAATCACATAGTCGACCGGAGTACTTTTGGTCGACAAACCAGAGTTGATCGGATTACTTTTGGTCGACAAACCAGTGTCGACCGGAGTGTTTTTGGTCGACTCGTTTGTCGACCAAAATAAAGTTTACTTTTTTATTTTCAAAGTCTGATTTTTAAAATTTCTAAATTTATTTTGTGGCCGCCGGAGCGGCGACCGTCGTTTGTTGGGCGGCGGCGGCCGTTTGTGGGTAGGGTTAGGATTAGTGATAGAATTAGGATTAGTTTAAATTTAAATTGAAGGGGAGTGTATCTATCTTTGTGTATTTTAATAAAGGGTAAAACAGGTATTTTACATGATTATTTAATTAATAAAAGTGAAGGGGGAGTGTATTAAACAAAGCTGGAGGGGTATATACCCCAACCCCAAATGAAAATTGATCATCTTTGATTCTAACTAGTAATTCACCCGTGCGTTGCACGAATAGTATTTATTTTCTATGTTGTAATTTTTTTATTATATACTGATATTTTTTAAAAGAACAATTTAAAAATTAAAAAGGTAATGGTAAACTTAATTAGTTAATTAGACAATAAAGTGTTAATTTCATTATTTTTTTATGATTATTTATATTTTTTTTAGGAAAACTTCTGAAAAAAAAAAAAAGGAAGTATAATTCTTATATATTAATATTAATTTGAAAAATAGCATTGCGTAAATAAACCATTTAATTCAATATGCTTCCAAAAAATTAACCAAAACAATATAATTTAATTACTATAAAATCGAAAATTAAATAATAAATAGCTAAATTAATATAGCTTGATCATTTTTATAACAGTAAAGCAGTCCAACTCATTAAGATAAAAATTCAAACTAATCCAATAAATAACTTAATGTTATAAAATAATATATAAAATGGATGTCCTTTCAAATACTTTTAGATGATTCTAGTATAAGCACTTATGATGATTACTTATGATGATCTTTATGTTAGAATTCTAGGAGCCTCTCTTGATGATCACTTATGATGATCTTTATGTAAGAATTCTAGGAGCCTCTCTTGCTCCCTATAAAAGGGTGGTATGCCACCCCATTTTGTACACTCGATGAAAGGAATAAAAGTATTAATTTTACAACACGTTATCAGCACGAGTCTCTACGTTGAGCCAAAAATAATATTTTCAAGTATTATATACTTGAACCTCTTCAAGGTAGATTAAGGTAGTGTTTTTTTTTTTCTCCTTTCTCATTTCATTCTTCATTATGGCTACTTTCACAAAACTTGAATTTGCACCACTTGATATCACCGGAAAAAATTATTTGTCATGGATTTTAGATGTTGAAATTCATCTTGAGGCTATGGGTCTTGGTGATGCTATTGTTGAAAATAATAGTGCATCAAATCAAGACCGTGCCAAAACAATGATTTTCCTTCGTCATCATTTGGATGAAGGATTGAAAACTGAATATTTAACAGTGAAAGATCCACTAGTTTTGTGGAGAAATTTAAAAGAAAGATACGACCACCTGAAGATGGTCGTCCTTCCAAAAGCCCGGTATGATTGGCTTCATCTACGTCTGCAAGATTTCAAAACTGTCAATGAATATAATTCGGCTATGTTCAGAATTACTTCACAATTAAAATTATGTGGTGAAACCATAACTGATGATGATATGCTTGAGAAGACATTCTCTACTTTTCATGTCTCGAATATGCTCCTGCAGCAACAATATCGAGAAAAAGGTTTTAAGAAATATTCTGAACTCATTGCATGCCTTCTCTTAGCCGAGCAAAATAATGAATTATTGTTGAAAAATCATGAGTCCCGACCCACCGGTTCTAGTCCATTCCCTGAAGCGAATGCGACTCAATCTCAAAATTCTGGTCGTGGTCGTGGACGTGGTGGTAGCCGAGGACGTGGTAATAATCGTGGTCGCGGTCGTGGTAGATTTACTCCATATAATAACAACAACCATGATCGTGACAAGAAACAAGCTGTCTCCCAGAAGAGAGACAATGGAGAAAAGAATGGAGAAAAGAAGAAATATGAGGAACATTGTTACCGGTGTGGAATGGAAGGTCATTGGTCCCGCGTGTGTCGAACAGCGGATCATCTTGTTGAGCTTTATCAAGCTTCTTTGAAAAATAAGGCAAAAAATGTTGAGACAAATTTTATTGATAACAATATTGCTCTTGATGGTGATGATGTGGTTATGACCCATCTTGATGTAGCCGATTTCTTTAACGATGTTAACTAAGCATATGATGAATACCCTATAAGTATTTCATGATGAATAAAATATTTATATATTTTGCATCTTTTATTAAAATTAATTTCTAATTTATGTTTTTTTTTTTTTTATGAAGTAGCAATGGATGCCAAACATTTGGGAATGAATAGTGATGGTGATATTTGTCTAATTGATAGTGCTACTACACACACTATACTTAAAAATGAAAAATATTTTTCTCATTTGCAAAAGGGGGAGACAAATGTTAACACTATAAGTGGTAGTGCAAATTTGATTGATGGCTCCGGAAGAGCCACAATATTTCTCCCTGAAGGAACTAAACTAGTTATAAATAATGCACTACTGTCTCCCAAGTCTCAAAGAAATTTGTTAAGTTTTAAAGATATCCGCAAAAATGGGTATCATATCGAGACTCTAAATGAGAAAAATAGTGAATGTCTATTGATTACACAAGTTGTTTCTGGAAAGAAACGTGTGTTAGAAAAGCTGTATTCACTCTCTTCTGGCCTATATTACACGAATATAAATACAGCTGAAACATATCACCTAATAGACCAGAAGTCTATTACTCCCAATGATTTTATGGTTTGGCATGATCGACTTGGACATCCTGGTTCCACCATGATGAGGCGCATAATTGAACATTCACATGGCCATTCATTAAGAAATAAAAAGGTGTTAAATTCTAATGAATTCTCATGTGTTGCATGCTCTCAAGGGAAGTTAATTGTTAGACCTTCACCAACTAAAGTGGGGATTGAATCCCCTGCATTTCTAGAACGAATTCATGGTGATATTTGTGGGCCTGTAGATCCACCATGTGGACCATTTCGATATTTTATGGTGCTAGTTGATGCATCAACGAGATGGTCACATGTATGTCTCTTATCCTCTCGCAACTTGGCATTCGCAAGATTACTTGCCCAAATAATAAAGTTGCGAGCACAATTTCCAGATCACCCAATAAAGAAAATTCGTTTAGATAATGCTGGTGAATATTCATCACATGCTTTTTATGATTATTGCATGTCGATTGGAATAAGTGTTGAACATCCTGTAGCTCATATTCACACACAAAATGGTCTAGCCGAATCATTTATCAAACGATTGCAGTTAATTGCTAGACCATTGTTAATGAAATCAAAACTCCCTTTATCTGGTTGGGGACATGCTATACTACATGCAGCAACACTTGTGAGAATTCGGCCGACAAGTTATAATAACCTTTCTCCCCTTCAATTAACATTTGGTTATGAGCCCAATATCTCCCATTTAAGAATTTTCGGGTGTGCGGTTTATGTTCCAATTGCACCGCCTCACCGAACTAAATTGGGCCCCCAACGAAGGTTGGGAATATATGTCGGGTATGAATCACCTTCTATAATTAAATATATTGAACCATTAACAGGTGATTTATTTACTGCTAGATTTGCAGATTGTCATTTTGATGAATCTCATTTCCCGACATTAGGGGGAGGTAAGGATCAACCGAAAAAAGAAATCAATTGGAAAATTGCATTAGATTTCCTTGATCCTCGTATAAAAGAATGTGAACTAGAAGTTCAAAGGATCATACATTTGCAACAAATTGCAAATCAATTACCGGATGCATTTAGTGACTCCAGAAGAGTTACTAAATCACATATTCCTGCAGAAAATGTTCCGGTTAAGATTGATGTCCCTGAAGGACAAATAACAAGTGCTAATGAATCTAAAGCACGCCTGAAGCGTGGTAGACCTCTTGGTTCCAAAGATAAAAACCCTCGAAAGAAAAGAGGAATAATTAAGATTGACGAGTCAAATGAGGATGAACAACTCGCACGTAGTGAGAAAATTCAGCTTCCTGAAAAAGTTGTCTCAGAAGATGTTGCTCCTGAAGAGCATGAGGTTGTAGAAACTTCAATAAATTATATCACTACGGGAAAAAGTTGGAACCGAAGAGAAACAGTCATTGACAATGTTTTTGCATATAATGTAGCACTTGATTTTTTGGAAGAATTTGAGGATCATGAACCCAGATCGGTTAATGAATGTCGGCGTAGAAATGACTGGCCAAAATGGAAAGATGCAATTCAATGCGAGTTGGATTCACTGGCAAAACGAAAAGTATTTGGACCTGTAGTCCAAACACCTGAAGGTGTAAAGCCAGTGGGATACAAATGGGTATTCGTGCGAAAAAGAAATGAGAAAAATGAAGTTGTGAGATATAAAGCACGATTGGTAGCCCAAGGTTTTTCACAAAGACCTGGATTTGACTATGATGAAACATACTCTCCTGTGATGGATGCAATTACATTTAGATATCTTGTAAGTTTTACCGTGCATGAAAAACTTGAAATGCGTCTAATGGACGTAGTCACTGCATACTTATACGGTAATCTTGAAAAAGATATCTACATGAAAGTCCCTGAAGGATTCAACATGCCTGAAGCATGTAAATCAAATCCAAGAGAAATTTATTCTATTAAATTGCAAAGGTCTTTGTATGGGCTCAAACAATCCGGACGTATGTGGTATAATCGTCTTACCGAATGTCTAGTCAAGAAAGGTTATACCAATGATCCAATATGTCCATGCGTTTTTATAAAGAAAAATGGATCACGTTTTGTGATAATTGCAGTGTATGTTGATGATCTCAATTTAATCGGGACTCCTGAAGAGCTCGAAGAGGCAGTTGCATATTTAAAGAAAGAATTTGAGATCAAGAATTTTGGAAAGACAAAATTTTGCCTTGGTTTGCAAATTGAACACCTCGAAGGTGGAATTTTTGTCCACCAAACTGCTTACACCCAAAAGGTTTTAAAGAGGTTCTATATGGAAAAGGCACATCCACTAAGTACCCCAATGGTCGTCCGGTCACTCGATCCTAATAAAGACCCTTTCAGACCGCGAGATGAAAATGAAGAGATACTTGGTCCTGAAGTACCATATCTCAGTGCAATTGGTGCACTTATGTACCTTGCTAACTGCACAAGGCTAGATATATCATTTGCAGTTAATTTACTAGCAAGATTTAGTTCATCTCCCACAAGGCGACATTGGAATGGTATAAAACACATTTTTCGCTATCTCCAAGGAACAATTGATCTTGGCCTATTTTATTCAAATAAATCTCGACCTGAATTGCTTGGTTATGCTGATGCTGGGTATTTATCTGACCCACATAAAGCAAGGTCTCAAACTGGATATGTATTCACATGTGGTGGTACAGCCATTTCATGGCGATCTACAAAACAGTCACTTGCTGCCACTTCTTCAAATCATGCTGAAATTATAGCAATTCATGAGGCCAGTCGGGAATGTGTTTGGTTAAGGTCAATGATTAATTATATTCGAAAGAATTGTGGATTGTCTCATGACAATAAAAATCCTCCAACTCTATTATATGAAGATAATGCAGCTTGTATAGCTCAACTAAAAGGAGGATACATTAAAGGAGATAGAACTAAACATATTTCACCAAAATTCTTCTTTACTCATGAGTTGCAAAAGAATGGTGAGATCGATGTGCAACAAATCCGCTCAAGTGACAATTTAGCAGATTTATTTACCAAGGCACTACCTACTGCAACATTTGAGAAGCTGGTGAAGCGTATCAGAATGCGTCGATTAAAGGATTCCGCATGATGCTTGGATCAGGGGGAGATTGAATACACTAAGTAATATGTACTCTTTTTCCCTTGCTAGGTTTTTGTCCCACTGAGTTTTTCCCTAGTAAGGTTTTTAACGAGGCATATTCTTTGTGTAATGACGGACATCCAAGGGGGAGTGTTATAAAATAATATATAAAATGGATGTCCTTTCAAATACTTTTAGATGATTCTAGTATAAGCACTTATGATGATCACTTATGATGATCTTTATGTTAGAATTCTAGGAGCCTCTCTTGATGATCACTTATGATGATCTTTATGTAAGAATTCTAGGAGCCTCTCTTGCTCCCTATAAAAGGGTGGTATGCCACCCCATTTTGTACACTCGATGAAAGGAATAAAAGTATTAGTTTTACAACACTTAAAGTAATATAAATGAATAGAGTAATTAGACCACTTCAAAAAAAAAAAATTTGAGTAATTAGACCACTTTAATTCTACCCTAGATTAAACTTATAGAGTAACATTGATTTAAAATAGTATTTAAAAAAATGACATTTTGATAATATCAATACATTTTACATTTCAATGAAATTGTTATATAATAATATAATGAAGCGGACTCGCTTGATGAAGTTACACCTGCATTCATTAATACAAAAGGTCCAAACATTACATTCAGTTGAGATAGAACTATGATGTGCTAGCTCCATCACACCAAAACATATTTGTTCCCTTTGAAATCCAATAAAGGACCTCCATTGTACACTACCAAAGAGTGATTGATGCCTAAGGGAAACACCAATATGCCAAGGCTCAATATCAAGACAAATGTATGTTTGAAACTCAAACGTGTTTCCAGGAATGATGGCAGCATCAGTTTGAATGTTTTATGTCTCTATTCAGACCACTAATCACCCAAATGGTAAGCATGTGATCAAAACCAAACAGATTCCAGATTGTTGGGCACTGTTTACCCACTTTCAAAGAAGATGATGACCCAAAACCTTCATAGCCTTCAACCTGTTAAAAAAAGATCATTATGTAAATTTCATATCAATTCGTTCATAATATCCCGGACCATTTCCTTCATGAACCTACACATTTATAACAATTTTTTTCTTTTAGGAAGTGGAAAAGAAATGTGGAGCTTATATATTTGTAACAAACAAAGAACATAAAAGCAATGAAGTGTTTCCAGACATCTCAATTCATTAAATTCCAAACCAAACACATGTCTCATTTCAATCAATGACCAAAAAAAATACTTAAAGGAATGAATATTTGCTGAGATTTTGAGACATAGAGAACTCTTTTTCTATCAAAAAAAAAATTCCAAAGATTTCCCATAGTCAAGTATAGAATAATTGAGAGAAAATGAGAATGCAATAATCAAAGCCAAAATGAGATATATATCCTCCTAAAACTTTGTATTGCACAATCAAAATAACTTTGAAGGACATGTGTAAATCAAGTCCCAAAAAGCATATACACATCAGAGAGCCAAACAAAAAGATCATTTCAAATGAAAGGTTTCTAGCAAACACCTATAATATCCACTAATAATCACAGTAACAAAAACAATTTCATGCCATAAGTTACCTTGATCAGACCTGCCAAACAGTGTACATCAGTGCCTCCAGAAACCACGCCTCTGTTCAATTAGTCTCGTACAAACTCTTCCAGGCTGTTTCCAGCAGTTATTCTGAAAATCTCCTCAGCCTGTAAATTTGTTTCCATTGTGAAAAGGTTTGATAAAAAAACTTAAAGAAAGCAAGAAACTTGAGTTCTTTTGCATGTGGGTAAATACCTGAAGGCCACCCAGAGAATACAAATGCCTTTGCATGAGCATGAGGATAGTTGGAAAAAACTCCAGTTAAGAATCTGGTTTAAATGCTAACATTATCTGGGGTTAGACATTGTTGTATTCCAATTCCAATGGGAACAAAATAGAAAAATTCCTGCAAGAAAATTCATAATCGGAAGTGAAGATCGTCGAAATCACAAACCAAAAATGTTCTAGGGTAAACAAAAACTATTAAATATAAATCAGAAGTCAGACTATTCATATTATGCAAAATATCCAAAAACTGAATCTGCCTTTTAAAAATAAGAATCTGAACTGTAAAAGGACACCTAATACAATTGAATCCAAACATAGTCCAAACAAAAGATTAAATGAAACCTCAAAGCCGAAACTCTAAACAAAATAACCAATTGATTCTTAAGTTAAAAAAATAAAGCAAGAATTAAATTAAATTAACAAATCAGAATACGGAGTATCAGTTATCGAAAATAAATAAATAAACTGTTTGCTGTTACCCAAAAAAAAAAAAAAAAAAACCCTATTTGCTGTTACGGAAAAAAAAGAGGAAAAGAAAAAAGGAGAGAAACTTACCGACGGCAACGGGAGATGGGCGGCGCTGGGGTTGGTGGTGACACGTCGGCCTGGACACGGCGAGGGGGCAGCACGATGACAAAAAAAGGTAAAAAGATGGAGGAGGGGCGGTGGGGTAGGGGCGGCAGAAAAAAAATAAAGGAGGACGGGTTTGAGCGGTAGAAGACGAAGATGGAGGAGGAGCGACGAGTGTGGGGCGACAGCAGCCTGGGTTCGCGGCGGTGGGCTGAGGGAACGCCGGAACGGGGACGGCGACGGTGGGGGCGGCGTGGTGGGGAAGACGATGACAAAGAAGTAGATGAATTTCAATTAACAAATTAGCAAAAAGGGCTAATACGGTAGAGGCAGACTGAAGGACGCTTTATATTGACTGAAAATGGAATGGGGTGGTGCTGCAATGGAGTGTTTTGGGAGAATGGGAGTTTTCAAAGAGTGAAATGTGGAGGGATGCATTCATTAAAAATAAGAAAAATAAAACTCATCTCGATTCTGCAGATTTGAATTTGAATAGTGGTGGTAGAGCGTTCTATCTTTTTATTTTTTCTAGGCGAATAAATAACAATAGCGTTAATATCAAAGAGTAATCATGTTGGGGTTTGAATTGAGATTTAAAATAAATAATAAAAATTGGTATTTTAATTCGGGAGTGACTTTCCAAATAGAGTAAGAGAAAACGGGCGGGAAAATTGGAATAGCTATTTTTAGCAGACTATCCTGTTATTATATATATATAGATGACATAGGCAAAAGAGGTAAATAATTAATTCACCTATATCTTTTTGAGTTTGCGTTGTCTGTGCGTTTGGAAGTGGAGAAATTGATTTCAAAGAAGTTGATTGAGATGTAAATGGGATTATAGATGAGATTAAAGGAAGTTCGTGGAGTTGGCTCTTTGACATTTTTTTTTAGACTGGCGAATAATTTTATGTAAGGGTTGTTGTAGCTGATTTTTGTGGATCGAAGTATCTCTTATCCCTCCTCATTAATTTTATTTTTGTTACCGATAAATAAATAAAATTGTCACATTTTCTTTTTAACTTCTTTCCATATTTAAAAGCACATGGCACGTTTTAATGCTTCAATTTTGTTGCACAAATATGAAAATGGGATCTCACTGAGTTATTTTCAGCTAGTGCTGATCGAACCTTAACGAGATTCGGCTCGGCTCGTTAAGGCTCGATAAGGCTCGACTCGTTTAGCTTAACGAGCCGAGTTCGAGCTCGTAAAATACTCGATTTACTAACGAGTCGGCTCGAGCTCGACTTGTTAGGCTCGATAACTAAATTTTTATTAAAAATTCCATTAGGCTCGTTAGACTCGGCTCGACTCGATAGACTCGTTAAGCTCGTTAGACTCGTTAACGAGTCGAGCCGAGCTCAATTTTTAACTCGGTAATGTTATCGAGCCGAGCTCGGCTCGGCTCGATAAGAGCTCGAGTCGAGCTCGAACCTCAAATACTCGGCTCGACTCGGCTCGAATAACAGCCCTATTTTCAGCCAAGTCAAAATGTTTTTCAGACCATGATAAAATAAAATACTACATTTGTTTAGTATGTTCACTTTTGTTATTTGTCTGTCCATCAAAATTCAAAAGTATGTTCATCTTTTTTTTTATGAAAACTGTGAATGTTATTAGAATGGTTTTCATTGATTGTGAAGAATGAAAAAGTGTCATATATAACTAACTAATTAACTAACTATGTTGACACCCCCTCAAGTTGAACGGATGGGGACAGACGCGAAGCTTGGATCGGAAAATGTCGAACAACGGACAAGAAAGACTTTTTGTAAAATGTTCTATTTAAAGATTTGAGGGGACAAATTGAGTAGACCTGTCAAAATGGGCCGGCGGCGCGGGGCGGGCCAAAACCGTAAAAGCCCGCCATTTGGCTTGGCGGGGCGGGCTACCAAAATCCCAACCCAACCCAAAAATGGGCGGGCCGCGGATTTTAGCGGACCAATTTTTTTTTTACAAAATATTTATTAAATTCATCAAGAAACATAAAAAATTATAGTATATATATTTATTGTACATAATAGAAATAAACATCAAGAGTACATCAAGAATTACATTAATTATTAATTAAGAACAAAAAAATTAAATAGAAATATGGTCATTAATAGTTGTATAATATATTATAAATACAATATACTTATATTATATATATGATATAAAATAGGGTATTATGAGTACAGAAAATGAAGAAAGAAGGAAAAAAATGTGGCGTATATAATCTATTATGCGCTAGAGTTTTTAATATTAGTTAGGTTTATTATATATTGTTATTAAATAAAGTTGGATAGCTTAAGTGCTTAGAGCACTATTATTCAGCGGTAAGGGGATTATTTTTTAATTAAATATAATATTTCTTAAAAAAATAAAAAAATGGCGGGCCAGCCCGCCAAAGACCGCACCAACTCGCAGCCCAAACGGGCCGGCCCGCGTGGGCCCGCGCTCCTGACGGGCTTGGAAAATCCTGGACCAACCCACTATTTTTAGTGGTGGGGCGGTCTGGCCCAACGGGCCCAGCCCGTTTTGACGGCTCTAAAATTGAGTTGATAAGAGACAAGAACGACTAGTTTCCGGACAAAGTGTTGTCGATATGAATGTGTTTGGCTCACTTGTGGGCGACTGGATTTTGACTCAAGAAGTGAGTGATTTTGTTGTCGCACAACAGGAGAGGAGGGGTGGTAGGAAGAGCCTGAAGTTCTCAAAGAAAATAGGTTACTTAAATCAATTCAGAAGCAGTATAAGCCATTGCTCGGTATTCAGATTCACAGCTTGATCTGGAGATAGTGGGTTGCTTTTTGGCACTCCAAGAAATGAGATTCGGACCAAGGAAGATGGAGTATCTATACGTTGATCGACGAGTATCGAGGCAACGAGCTCAATCAACGTCCGAGTAGGCAAAAGAGATGTAACAGAAATAAAGTTTAAACTAGCTAGCAATTTGACAGTGTTAAAGTGTGTGTCCAAGACGATCATGCCATAACTCATACAATGTCTTTGTTTTATTTTCATTATGAAGTACAAAAATAAACGAATTAAAAGAACGATCCAGAATATAAAGGTCATTTTTACGTCACCCCCGTGCGAGCACAATCCCTGTTGCTCGATTCTGAATTTTAAAGGAAGAATTAGTAAAGAGAACAGAAACAGAATGGTCAGATGTCAGTTGACTAGCATATAATAAGTTTTTGTTTATACGAGGAACAACTAAGACATTTGATAAAGAAAGATTGGAAGAAAGATTTTTATAACCACTGTGAGTAATCGTCAGAGAGTTACCATTGCCGACCACAATACAGTCTGAACCTGAGTAAAGGGACAAGGAATCAAGAGCATAGGCTCCTGAGTCAACGTACCAATCTGATATGTTGGACGAGGTAAGCAAGGAAGATGCCGGTAAGGATTCAACACAATTGGATTTACGAGCAGGGAGAGTCGTATATCGTTGAGGGCATGAATCGGCGTAGTGACCCTCAAATTTACATATGTGACAACGCTCAGGAAAGCGACCACGACTACGCCCGCAAGAGCGACCTTGGAAACGACCAGAAAAGGCAACATTTCTACGACCAAACTGTCCTCGTCCTCGACGAGGGGGGCGAGCAGTTTGAACGAAGAAAAAAGGGACAACATGAGCCGATGTAGAAGCACCATTGAGAGATCTGGTAAACAGATCATGAGATTCGGCCATGGCGAGGAGATCAAAGAAGCCAGGAAGGGGAGAGACATTGATTTGAGAGGTTGAAAAACTATGAAAGTCGAGGCCAGGTCCCTGAAGAAGTGAAGATATCAATGGGACTTGTCTGTGTTATCAAGAACGCATCCCATGGACGATAAATGGTCGCACAAATTCTTGAACACGACACCATATTCAGTGATAGTGCGGGGGCCTTTCTTGATCGATTGAAGCTCATCTTTGAGGCGGAGTTCGCGGGCCTTGGACAATTGGTTGAAAGCCGTGGCGTCGACCAAATCTCTACTGAGGAGCGGCAACCAACAATAACAACCATAGTTTCCCCCGTTAAGGTGGAAACCAAGAAAACTCTAACAATTTGATCTCGAGCAACCAAGAAACGTAATCCGGATTGGGATCGCCTTTGCCGTCTTTGGAGATGGTAGGCGGAGGCACCGAAGAAGAACCGTCGACAAACGGAAGAAACTTTTGAGTGACTAATAAAGGATGTATTTGGGCATACCACATAAGGTAATTCGTAGATTTGTGTTTGACCGTAACAAGATGAGTCATGACATGAAGAGTGAGAGTATGATATATCATTGTGTCATAAAAAAAGAAGAAACAAATTGATAATTGTAATTTTTTTTTCTTTATTCGATGTACCAATAACAACAAATTACAAGTGTAATGAAGGCTACAAGTACAACCAGTTTGTAGCAAATAAAATAATTAAAATATTTTCTTCAAAAATAAAAAAATAAATATGTTGTCTATGGTGACATTCAGTGCATAAACATCAGAGGAGAGAAGTCAATCCTTTTCCCTTCCTTTTAAGAATATATTATTATTATTATTTATTGAGTGAGAATACCCAAATCCAGATCGGAGAGCACCGATGCGCATTGCGGAAGGGCGGCTCCGGTCATGAATCCGATGGGATTGGCGTAGCGGACGGCGGAATGAATTCCGAGATTGTTGGAGCATACCACCACCGATTTATCGAAATCCCCCATTGGCTCGCTGCAATCTTGTCTAGGGCTTTTGATGACGGAGACTTCGCATATGGATTTCTGGTGGTCTCCGATCACGTTCAGGCTGTAGTGGCCGCCGGCGCCGGTCAATCCCTCCACGGAGTATGTCACTGCTTTTGTTTCAAGGTCTCTGCATTCTAATTGCACCCTCGCCCCTGCACCAGTCCATTTTATTTATCACCATAATATTTAGTAGTAGTATGCAAATTTATTTATTTTATTATTGAAATACAATTAGAAACACGAATGTAAAATTTAAGATGGAGAATTTTACCCGTCAAAAAAAAAAAAGGATAGAGAATTTATAAGTAATTGCTGTTGAATAAAATTCTGTAAAAAAAAACTATTTGATAAAAATATTATTTTACTTTAAAATAAGTAAAAATATTTATTTATAAAATAACATATATATATTCTTAATAATATTTTATTTTTAAATTAAAACACTTCTAACCTAATTAAATTTGTAATTATAACATTATAATAACCTGGTCGACATCTATCTCGCAAACACTCATGAAAATTTTCATCAGATAGATTTAAGATTCATCAAATAAATTACTAGAAACAAAACAAATAATTATAAATTATTATCGTCCCTAACTTTCATAAACTTTTGTTAGAAAATTAAAAGTAAAAGCGGCTCTTTCTGAATCACCGTCTAGGTATAGCAAACAAAACAAATAATTATAAATTATTATCATCCTTATCTTTCACAAACTTTTGTTAGAAAATTAAAAGTAAAGACGACTCTTTCTGAATCACCGCCTAGGTATAGCACACGATCGACTCTTTCTGAATCACAGCCCACAAGTATAGAAAATTTAATGAAAATGATTTTGATAAAGTAAAAGCTTAAATTCATGCAAAGTCCATGATCTTATGTTTTAAAAAAAATCAATCTACATTTAGAAGAAATTAGGTACCGGCAAGCTTGCGGGAGAGTTGTGTGACAAACTGGACGCGGCAAGGGTCGCAGTAAACGTCACCCTCGACCTGCAGAGCTGGTTGTACGTGGCCGTGGACGACGGCGGCGAAGAAGCAGAGAGTAAAGATGAAGCCAACAGCTTTTGCCATTTTTTTTATATGATGGTATTTATTTTTATTTATTTTTCAACAAAAAGAAACTGTTGTTTTCCCTTCTCTCTAGTTGTGTGCACGAATTAGAATGGTGTATGTGAAGGGCAATTTATAGAGCAGATGAAATGGAAGAGCATGGTGGAACGATTATTGTGCACTAGTTTAAAGGGTATTCTAACACTTGGACAGATTACATTCAACATTCCATTTAAGCATATACGGTTAGTATTTCCTTTTCCCTTTTTAGGTATAATACTAGTGGAAGATGGTATATTTTATTTATATTTTAAAAATTAAAATATATTATAAGTTCAATATAAAAAAAAAAAAAAAAATACTAGTCAACTCAAAACCAAAATTGATTGTTGTAAATTGTAATTATAAACACTTATCCAAGATATATGATAAAAAAGAAGACCACGATTATTGTTTGTGTGTTCACCCAGAGTTAAGTTCACACTCGAGGGTTGAAGTTCACCCTCCCTGAAATATCACACTATTATTCTCTTCTTCTTTTTTTATTTTATTTTTATTTTTAATTTGACACACTTCCCTCCTCCATTCGTTCAAACATTCACCCACGAAAACGAACCACCAACGTTGCTGCCTTCCCCCCAACACCACGGCCACCATGGACGTCAATCAATGCTTATATATATTTTAATGTTAGTTTATTTATTTAAGTTTTAAGATTGATTTTTTTTTTTCAATTTTAGGTTAGTTTAAGTGTTCGAAATTAATTTCAATATATTTTTGTTGTTTAAAATTACAATATGGCATAATTTTTTAGACTAGAAAACTGAGTTTTGCCCAAATTTGAAGCAAAAATTGAAAAAACTGGGTAGCGTCGAATGTCAAGTTTTTAAAAAATCTCGAATGCTTTTTCGAATTTTTGTAATAAACTTGACCAAAATTCTCGAGAAAACTTGTGGAACAAATTTCTAAAACGGGCTCAACTTATCATAACAATTTTTGTAAGGGTCTGACTATATGCACCTCCATTTCGGAGGGATGCACTCCCCGATTTATACACACACAAAAATTTAGGTCACACCCCCCTAAAATGTCATAAATACCCCTCCCTTCATAACATATATATTACTACACACACCCCAACCCTAAATTCTTCATCTTCCCCAACCCAACCTCCATCTTCCCCCTCCCCTCTTCACCCCGTCGCCGGCCAACCCCTACCTCCGCCTCGCCACGGCCGCGACCGCCCCCTCCTCCCTCCCGTCCGACGCCAACCCCAACCCCCAGGTTTGCCCCCCTCCCCTCCTCCCGTTCGGCGGCACCCTCCCTCGCCCCGCCACCGCGTTTCCTCGCAGCCTCCGCCGCCCTCGCCCCTCCTCCGTCCGGCGGCACCCTCTCTCGCCCCACCACCCTCTCTCTTCTCTCCCCTCCACCCGCCGCCGGAATCGCCGGATCTGTAAAAAAAAAAAAATTACAGCGGCCGCGCGCGGCCGCCTTGTCAATCGGCCACCGCGGCCGCCCTCTCCCCTCCATTCTCCCCCCCCCCTCAAACACCACCCCGATCTGTAAAAAAACAAAACAAAAAAAAAGTTTCAGCGGCCGCCCTCGTCCATCGGACGCCGCGGTCGCCCCTACCTCTCTTTTCTCTCCCTCTCGCGGCGCCCCTACCTCTCTTTTCTCTCCCTCTCTTCACCGGCATTGGCCCACGCCGCTCCGTCCACGTCGTTAGCCCACCCCGATTCGCCGGCGTTAAACACCAGGTTTTTTTATTTTTTTTCGACACTGTAATGTCGACCACATTCACTCTCGTCGACACCCCGTTGTCGACGAGAGTGTATATGGTCGACATTACAGTGTCGATCGACATTTGTTGGTCGATCATATATCCTTCCGTCGAGAAAATGTGATCGACGGGGAAGATATATGGTCAACAAAATGTGATTGACCGGAAGATATATGGTCAGCTCTGGTTTGACGAAATTTGTTAAAAAAAATTGTTAGTTTTCTAAGTTTTGGTTTTGATAATGGTGTTTGACGAAATTTGTTAAAAAAAATTGTTAGTTTTCTAAGTTTGATAATGGTGTTTGACGAAATTTGTTAAATTTTTTTTATGTTTTCTAAGTTTTGATAATGGTAATTTGTGGATAAATATGGTTGATTTGTTGATTTTTTTTTTATTTCTTGTTACCGGAAAAAATGGTGGCCGTGGCCGGAAATTTGGGTTAGGGTTAAGATGAAAGAAATGATAGTAGGGGGTGCGTTTAGTAAAAGGGGTGCATCTAGTACGCTGTATTTAAATGAAGGGCATTTTTGACTTTTTATTCTATTATTTTATTAATAAATTAAAAGGGGGAGTGCATCCCTCCTAAATGGAGGTGCATATAGTCAGACCCTTTTTGTAATAAACTTGGTCAAAATCCGACCCAAACAGAACGGTTCGTGTAGGCCCACTTCTTAACGGGCTGAAAAAAGTTGAATCCAACCCATGATATTTTTTGACCGAGCCAGCCCATTTTCACCGCTATAGCGTTATCTAACTTTTGATATTATATGTAATTGTATACTTGCTAGTCTTTGCATTTTGTTTTGTGGCAAGCACGTTTAATATTGATATAATTATGACCCACGTTTTAAGAAATATAAAAATTGACCCACGTTTTAAGAAAATAGAATTCAGTGAGATATAAAATCAAATGAAGGGTATTTTGAATGATTTAATAAGATGTAAAATGAATTTAATGAGATGTAGGATAAAATTTTAAAAAAAATTATATCTTAAAAATGAAATGGAATTGTGATGATATTTATTTTTATGAGTCATTTCATTTCCTTATTGAGAGAGTGTACAAATAATTACATGACAAATCAATCGAAAAAGGATTGAGAGTACTTGCTAATCTTTGCATTTTGTTTTTGTGACAAACAAATTGGATATTGAGAGAAATACGAAGGCAATCTATAGCTCAATAAGTTAAAATTAAACTACTCAAGTTTGAATCTTGAACGATTTATTTACATATTGTTTTAAAACTAACAACAAAAATCCAAACAAATTTAAGTAAGGTTTTTGGTTTGCACATGTGAGGTAAATAGTTATTTCCATCTGCACTAGATGAGATTTACCATTTTTATGAATCTCAGATCTGATTATTCTATTATTCTAATGCCTTGCATAATGAGGCAATTTTTTAAAATTTTAGTAAATATTGGAATAAAAAATTAAGAAACATAATTATTGACATATTTACCCCCTCTCAATCTTTATGCATAAAAAGAAATAGTAATTAAAGTATATAAAAAAGAGGAGATAATAGAACAATCATTCAATCTCAAACCAAACCAAACATGTAATAAATCCTCAAACTAATTACTAGTAGTATTTCATAATTCATAGTGATACCTTTTCCTTTTGATTAAGCTGAATATGAACTAAAAATAAATAGTGTATGAGCTAATCAATGTATACATAGTGGAATCAAAACAAAGCTCCAAATCCAAAACAACTAGTCATACTCATCAGAAACATAAGATGAAAAATCTACATTTACAAAACTGATGGAAGTCTGTCGGAACAACCAATTAATTTCTCGAATTAGCGCATAGATAGAGAGGTTTGCTTACCTGGAATTTATAGATGACACCAATAATAAGGTCCCAGGAAATTAGCTTGGATCAGTCAGTGATGCATTTCAGATTATATGGTTGTTGCACATTCTGTTGTTGTACAACTGGCTATGATTTTGGTACTCTCTTAAGCAGTTTGTACAAGCCAAACACATTCTTCTGCTGCCAAAGGTACGGGATAAAGAAAGACCGGTACTTGGGAGGTGACATTTCCCGATCCAAGTAAGGTAATGCTGCCACTACCTGTGGATAATATTCCATAAGATTGGAAAATAATGTTGGAGAGGGGGGAGAGAGAAAGAGGTGTGTGTGTGTGTGTGTTTACCTCCCATGTTTCTAAGTCAGTCCCTCGAGGAAGGTAAGGTCTTTGCAGATGCAATTCTACAAGGAAAGTGCATTTTTGTGTATCTTGTAGCTGCAGCATTATTAGTAGAAAAATTGGGAAAATATTAGCAAGAGGTAAAAATGAATAAAACAAAATCGATTAAGTAAAAAGACAGAATAAATTACAAATTGTTGATCAGATGCCCGGTTCTTGTTGTTGAAATAAGATGGAGCTGCAGATGTTCCACCCAGTGTAGAGTTGAACTGGAAGGGGAGAAGGCCTCTGAACCCATCATCTATCCATCTAACCTCTGCCACGTAGTCAGGAACGAGAAAAGATGACGGGAATCGGTGCCATTCGCTTCCAACACATAGGACAGAACCTACAACAAGTGTAAGAACTTGCTCGAGTGAGAAATGAAAGTGAATATGACAATGGTAGTGTTTATAAGATTAGACAAGAAGGGCTGATTACTCACATGTTTTACTACAACTATAAATCTACAATTCTTTTATATAATGTAACTATATGTTTCAATATGCATATATCAAGACCTATACTAGATCATTCATAAGAGAACTCAAGTTTCAGTGACTAGATCCTATATAATAACTCATTTAAGAGTTAAAATTATAGGAATATTTCACCTTCCCCTGTGTCATCATGGTGTTCCAAATGCTTGTAAATCTCTAAAGGAGCAGAATAACCATTGATTAAAGAAAATGTCCTAGAATGGGAGGCACACAGAATGAGTCCAAGAACCAGAGGTCGTAGACCTTTTGCTATCTGTACAGACACAGCAAATGTGAGTGCTAAGCAGATTTCATTGGGCAAAGAAGATAATGTTTTATGAATATGGAAGTTTTACCGAAACAAGAAGAGAAGGATCGTTAGGATTATACTTATCCCGAAATAAATCAGGTAAACTTTCAATCACAGCTGAGGCAGCAACACAAATAAGTGGATATATTGGATAAAGGAACCTGCAAATTATAATAACACTCGTTATAAACCATTTCCATTTACATTCACTTTACAACAAGACACATTCTCTATCTTCTCAGGGTAAATCAAAAATAAAATAAAATGAAGAAGTCCAACCAGATAACGCTAATGCAATCATGTTCTAATCCTAGGTCAAAAACATAATATCCAGAATCCAAACAAAGTCCTTGCTCAGTCTGCTTTAAAATCATTGGCATGGACACTTTTCCAAATGCTTACACATCTACCTTTCAAGGAAAAGGCAATACAACAGCAGACGGTTTGGCACAGTATGGTGTTTTTCAAATGACAAAGGTAGAGTGAGCCACAAGATAACATTTTGATTTTATAGCATGATACATTACATTTACTTATGCAATACTTTTAGAAACGATAACAACCAATGATCAAAGACAAATATGTAACTACAGAAGTGAAACTTAAGAAAGGATATCTGGACAAAGAAAAAAAAAAAAGAGTTGAAGGCTCAGTATCAGAGGGAAAAGAAAAAATTTACCTCTCTTCCTTGTGGGGCTGCAAAGACATAAAAGCCAGCCATATATACATGGGTGAGATGATGACCAACAACTCTGGAACATACTTTTTCTTTGTAATGGGAAGAATTGCAATAAAAAGAAGAGCAAGGATAAAACAAAAGTTGAAGTTGTTGAACCCATTCTTCAGGTAAAACAATGGCCCCTCAGTACCATACAAATGGCTCTCTCCACCACCTAATACATTATATATCAATAAATTCAGGATGGATGATGTCCACTTTCCGTAGTAGACGTAGTCAACATAAACTGATAGGGCCTAGAAAAATGAAGGAATGTGTATAAGACTATTAAATCATGAAAGCAGACAAAAAAAAAAAAAGGATATAATCATGGTTTTAAAAGGTATTTAAATGATTAAAATAAAAGCGATATATAATTGAATTGTTGGTAAACTTAACTTACCACAAGAGTAAGAGAAATTACAACACCCGACAGAAATGCATGTTTAAACCTTCTAGCAAGAGACAAAATTGTTACTGGAAGAAAAGCCAGGACTGAGAATGGCCATCCAAGAATAACTCCAGTGGCAGCAATTGCAACAGCAGCTGCAGGCTTCTCGAAAAGAAAGAATGCAGATGACAGAGACATAGCGTACATGGAAAATGAACTTGGCAAGAAACCTGTATGTGAAGTAGTAATAATGATGAGAATGGAGGTCGCTAGTCCAAATCGTCTTTAAGAAGCCATAGCCAGATAACTCATAACAAGAATATGATGGAATTGTAAAAACTGAAGAAAAATATTTTCAAAAGGCACATACTGGTGCTAGCAAAATAACAACCACTGGCCAAGCATAGCATTGCGAGTGTATATGTAGCAAGCCGTTTTCCATACTTTCTGGAAAGCGCAACGACGAGAGCAGCATCTGCAATGACAGATATGATACCAAGGAAAATTCTCACAGCATAAAAGACTCTCACCTGAAATTTATAGAGCACAAAGGCTTTAGAGATGAGTAACTGGTATTCACTCAAGTAAGGTGAATACAAAATCAATGAATAGGGAATAAAATCTTACTTTTTCCTCACCAAACCACCAGGAAGCGGGCCAACCAACCAAGTTGTGGAAAATAATGTAGAAGTAAGACCGCAATGCATATTCAGAACTGCAAGATGCATAAAGGAGATCATATCTAATCAATATATGAATGAAACACAGTCCACAAATTACATTAGGAGGATAAAATAAGAATAATGTCTACCTTAGCTAATGCCCTTAATGAGGATATCATTAATTTCAATTTGGTATATACAAGTACATATTTCAACCATCTAATGACAAAGCTGAAATTAAGACATTGTGCTACACAGTACACACTTGTACAAAAATAGCAACACCTCAATGTGACGACATCCTATATTACAAGCAAAATAAGATTAGTTTACTTCGCGCAAACTACACTCAAAAACTGAACTTCAAACATTATTTGTTTTGCAAATACGGAAGAACTTTGCACATTGCGTACGCTGCATATTTCATTCGAACTTAAATTCTCAACGTTTTTCCTCCTCAATTTTCAAGGTGTAAAACATTCCAATTACAACTAACAAACATTAGAAATTAAAAAATCACCTCCTGAACTAACAAATCAATCATACACACCTCCTCCATATGCAACACATCAATAAAACACTCAATGCCAATATATCGAAAAATAAAACCTAATCAATCAAATTCGCATAAACAATTACGCAAAAGATGCTTTGGCGTATACCTGTATTCCCAAGTCTGAAAACCGGTCTTGTAGAGTAGAAAATGGAGTGGCTCCCAGTAATTGAAGACCTCATCACAGTCGTGAATTATGTTGGATGATGCGCTCATGTATCGAAACAGTCCAAGTGAAACCAACGGCAGGAACCACCCCAACCCTCGGTCACCGTCGCCGGTCGATTTTTCCGGCTTGTCCAGCTTTGAGTAGGGAGAATCAGTCGACGCCGAATTGGGATCCACCGGCGCCGAGCGCCGTTGCCTCGTCGTTAGAGACATTTGCTTTTTTCTGTTGAGAAACTACTTTCCTCTTTCTTGAGAATTTTCAGTGTCGAGGCTTGCTTGTGTGTGCGGAAACCTCAGTCTGAATTGGTGCCTTACAAATGTAATTAACCCGGTTTAGTACGGCTCGGTTCGCGCAAAATGAAATTTAACGTCTTCAACGGTTTTAACCAAGTCTGGTTTTTCAACCGTACGTGAGAGTATAAGCGTTTAATAAAAAGTTGCATGCCTAATTTTGTGATGGAACGTCATTAAATAAAACATTTAAATTTTGAGAAAATTATTGAAATATTATTATCGTATTTATTTATAAAGTTAAAATTCTCTGTTCTTTCTCGATTGTCCGTATGCCCACATATTTTATTAGCAAGGCGATACAATATAATTGCATATTATATAAAATAAATATATTAATGTGAAGTTCAATTATATAAAAAGTTAATACGAAGAGTTGAGGGTGGGATGGTGTAATTTTAGTAAATGTTGATTTATCGCAACGAGAGTTAGTTAAATTCATTAAAACCCTCCATTAATTTACATTGATTAGTGAAAATACCACAAGAATTTGGACTTTAATATGCTAGAAAAAAACATAATTAAATAGATTGGATAAATACCCCTTGTTACGTGTGATTACCGATGTTTAAACAATTTTACTCATTCAATCAATAATTTGACACATTGTCCAAAGGCTTATTTAGCACGGATTAATGTAATTATTTGTGATTGTTCTTATTAAACATCAATAAAAAAATTAGACGTTCAGATTAAATTTGAATCAAGGATGATTAGACCCTTTGCTGGACCCTGTTTAAAGTCAAAGCAAAGTTCGATATATGATTAGACCCCTCCCACTGTCTGCTGGACCCTGTTTAAAGTCAAAGCAAAGATATATGATTAGACCCCTCCCACTGTCTACTTGCTGGACCCTGTTTAAAGTCAAAGCAAAATTCCCACTGTCTACTTGCTGGACCCTGTTTAAAGTCAAAGCAAAGTTCCCACTGTCTACTTGCTGGACCCTGTTTAAAGTCAAAGCAAAGTTCGATATGAACTAACCATTTAGGGGTTTCAAAGTGCAACTTCTTGGGAGGTTTTTTAAGCTATTATACATGTAGGTGTATTGAATATAAATTTGACGGAATCCATTTAATGTAGGAATCGAGCTGTATCAAATTTTAAACAAGCTTAATAAAAATTACCAAAACAGCTTACTACTATAACCAAAAGAGAAATATATAAAGTCTGACAGGTGGATCATCTCTAGGGCAAGAAAAAGTTTTATTACATCATGAAATTGCATAAACATTTGATCAAACCCAGTTCTAAAACATACAATGCTGATCATGATGTTAAATTATTCGAGAAAAAAAGAAAGGAAAAGGAAAGGAAGGTGCTTTTCCCAGAACTGATACAACGATTGATCACGACGAACGCAGGGAGAAAGTCTCCACTCACTGAGTTGAAGAGAAAACGAGAAAAGACGCGATGCAATATAAGTTAACCGGTATTCTGCATTCCAGCAGCAATACCCTTCATGGTCAAGATAAGGGTGTCCTCCAAACCAGGGGCGTAGTCGCTCGTGGGGTTCAAGTTCACGAGCTCAGCAGCTGATTTTGATTCCGTATATTCCTTTGAAATGTGGGGCCTCAGCTCTACATGGTAGTTAGGATCACGTACACGTTTCAAAGTATACGCTTGACACACGTTCAATGTTGTGATGTAGGAATCACGCAGCTTTAGTCGCTGTTTCAGGTATGGATCGCCTTCCAGAATTTCCTTGTGCCCAGCAATCTACAAAGAGGGAGAAAAGGGTCATTTCGACTGGATTAATTATCCATAAGTTTTGAAGCTCGATAAAATTTCAAAAAAGCTTGAGCAACTATATGTTCGTCTCAACTCATTTACAGTCCATATGGAATCATATCTTTGATTGTGATTTATAATCAAGTACGTTTCTTTGATTGTCTCGATGAATCGTTCTAATGCATGGAAAAGTAACGACGTCAAACTTTTAAGACACAATGCATGGAGTATGTATTTATACCTGGAGCACAAGAGTCTTGGTTTGCTCGTAGTTGGACCTCAATCTCTGTCCGAACGACCACAGGTCTTGCGAGACGAGGAGCTTATCGTACAATGCAGCAATGCCGGGGTCACCCTTGGCAAACACCATTTCAATCAAATCGATTGTGACTCTGAAAAAAGGCCATTGGTTATACATATCTTGCAGCATTTTGAGGTTTTTAGAATCCTTCTGTATGGCGTATTTAAACGCCGCCCCTACGCCCAGCCACACAGGGAGATGGAACCTGGTTTGTGTCCAGGCGAAGATCCACGGAATAGCTCTCAGCGATTCAATGCCGCCACTCGGTTTTCGCTTCGATGGACGACTCCCAATGTTCATTCGACCATACTCTAATTCCGGGGTGGCCTAAGATTCACAAAATAGAAATTAGTATCGAAACGGCAAATAGATTTTTTTACAAAGTATTAGTTAGTTTATAAAAAATTATTAGTTGTGACATTGATGATATCTCAGGTGACTTACATGGCGGAAATACTCGACAAAACGGGGCTCTTGAAAGACGATCGAACGGTACTCCTCAGTCGCAATGACAGAAATTTCGTCCAAAAGTGCACGCCACTCCGGTTTCGGGGAAATGGGGGGATGCATGCCATGTTCAAGAGTAGCAGAAGTATAACGTTGGAGCGTCCTGAAGCACAAGTGCTCCTCCCCAAACGATTGCTCGATAACTTCCCCCTGAACTGTGACTCGGAGAGATCCGTGCACAGTATCCGGAGGTTGAGACAAGATAGCAAGATGAGTAGGGCCGCCACCTCGTCCCACAGTCCCACCACGACCGTGAAACATAGTTAGTTTCACACCGAACTCCTTCGCAACTTTGATGAGCTCCTCCTGAGCCTTGTACAGCTGCCAAGCGGCAGCCAGACGTCCCGCATCTTTACCTGAGTCGGAGTACCCAATCATGACTTCCTGCTTCCCGTTGATCCGGTTTTTGTACCAATCGATCGAGAAAAGGCGTGCAACGGCAGCCGGAGCAGCCTCAAGATCGGCTAATTTCTCAAAAAGTGGGACGACCCTTAGAGGCTTTTTCACGTGGCATTCACGTTGTAGAAGCTCGACAGCTAGCACATCGGACGGTGCTGTGGCCATCGAAATGATGTACGCACCAAAGCAGTCGGACGGGAGTTCTGCCAAAACCTGGAACGTGTCCAAAACATCGGCAATCTCTTCGGTTTTGGGGAGATCGGGACCGAAGAGGGGTCGTTTGCTGCTCAGTTCAGTCAGGAGCCATTCTTGGCGACGATCTTCAGACCAGTCCCTGTACGAGCCTATGTCCAAGTATTTGGTAATGGCGTCCATGACATCGGTGTGCCTTTCTGACTCTTGCCTTATGTCAAGTCGTACAAGTGACAGCCCGAAGGTGGACGTTTGCCTCAGAAAATCGAGAAGGGTACCGTCAGCAATTGACCGGTCTCCAGAAGCACAGAGAGATCTGTAACAGAGCTCAAGAGGTTCCAAAAACTGTACAGATTGAAACAGTTTAAACAGCATACATTAGTTTAGGAAATAAGAAACATATAAAATACATTTTCAAAAATTATAAAATATAAATGCAGACAAGTACCTGCTCAACGTTGGTGAATGTCGACTCTTCCGGGATTTCGGATGTTCCTAGAGATAATAAATGGCGAGTGCGCTCACGTGTCAGGTAGAGCTTGTCCCTCACATCACCAAGAATTACACGATAGGGTTCGTTTGCTGGGATTATTTTCCAAAATTCTGATAAAAGAAAAGTGTTAAAAAGAAGACTGTTGATTATGTAACTAGATCTTGTTAATGAATAACAAGGTTACCAATGAAATGCTTTGCATCTCTCCTGGAAGACTTGTGTAGTGCCTCAGCTCGGACACGAACCTCGTCGTTGCAACGCCACATGGACAACTGGAAAAGTCATGTATTAGCCAGTCGAAAATGATTTTAAAAAAAACTTAAAAAAATAAAAAAGGTAATTAAATAATACCTCAAACATAAGATCCTCTATTTGGGAATAGTACAAGTTAGCAGCCATCATTCTGGCCAATAAGCACACATCTCTAGTCACCTCAGGAGTTACCCTTGGATTGCCTGCAGAATAGATTTGCAAATATGATCTAATTTTATATCGAAAATGTCAAAATCGAAAACTATGTAAGTATATATTATAAAATATACCATCACGATCTCCACCCATCCAAGACGAAAATTGGATTAGAGGAGCATTATACGGAATGCGCTCGTTAATCCCAATATGTTTAAGTGCGGTATCAACACGACGCAGAAACTTTGGGACACCTTTCCAGATTGTTTCATGAAAGTAACTCATCCCTGCCCTCATTTCATCTTGAGGAGCAGGTGCAGTCCTTCGGATTTCATCAGTTCGGAAAGCAGCTTGAATCTACAAAAGTACACACGAGTTGAAAATAAATTAGCAATCTCAATATAGTGTGATACATAGAGACACTAAATGTTCACAGGGAAGTATGAAAACATCAAAGAAAATTAACAACTTAAATGTAGTAAACTGATAATTTACCTCCCTCTGCAAAGCCTCATCAAGCTCCTGTTTATCATCAGGTGTAATGTCTTTGGCGTATAACTGGGCTAAGCAATTCCGAATCCTGATCACCATTTCATAACATATTAAGTTTATTTTCAAAGAAATTAATCAAATTTAAAACACACTTCAAAAACATGCAAAAGTATCACATCAGACCAAATATTTGACACCCTTCCAGTACTAGAAAACGAACCTTCCGTGCTTTTGAAGCAACGATCTTCGTACAGACTGTGTAGGATGAGCGGTAAGCACGAGATCAACGGTCTGATTCTTCAAGGCATCGAAAACCTCTTGAGGAGACTTCTTCAAATCACCAACAAGCCTCTTGAGAGTCTCTTCAATGTCAGATTCAGTAGTTGCATTGCTCTCATCAGTATAATCTCCCTTCTTCTTCTTGTTCCTCCTACGATAAGCAATCTGAACCTCCTCAGCCAAGTTGGCCAAGTTAAGCATGTTAGAGAAAGCTTTCGCAACAACAATCGAATCCCCCGGATCCAAACTTGTCAGCATGTTTCCGAGCTCTTCTAGCTTTTTCGGATCGTGCTTGCTCTCATACTCTGCAGAGAGCTCGTAACACTCTTGCACCTATAATACAGAACAAGCACAAATGCAAATTACACCATTTGTCATAAGATCCATTGCTTCAACATCCAAATAGTCTAATTGAATCTCAATTAGTGATGAACACTATGATCTACTAACATAGAAGACACATGAATAGCAAATTTCCAAATCCAACCAGAAGCAGGACAAAGCCAAAACACTGAGTCACAAGTAATTTACACAAGTAACTTAATCTCATAACAAGCCCACTCTTTAAAAGTAACATAAAAATCCAATCTTTACATCCAAACAACACCATCATAAGCATGTTTGACTTTGATTCTTGCACTATAATCAGGATTAACTACACCCCAAAAAGTCAGATTCGATTTCATAGATGCTTTACTCACCAAGATTAAAATAAAAAATCAACACCATATAATCAAATTAGTACTCAAATCCCTAAAAACTGACCGTTTCCCTGAGATCTTCACCATGCAAATCCTGAAGAATATCAAGAAACCGATCCAAAAGCAGGGCATCATACTCAACGAGTTTATCATCATCAGAAACTTTCCCAGGCGCCAATTGCCTCAACTGGGCATCAATAGATGCCATCTTCTCTATATTCCTCGTAGCCATCGTAACCAAAATCCCAGAAATGGGACAACACCCTGCAAAAAAGGCTATACCTTTGTCACTATTTCTGAATAAAAAATCAAAAAGTGACCCCAAAAGTAAAATCTGATAATGACCCAAAACAGAATATTTCACTAGACAGGGGCGTTAAAAACAAGGAAATAAAAAAGGCAGATTTTCCCTTCATGCAAGTCCACTATAAAAAAAAATTCAGGGGGAAACATAATGCAGTATGAGATGATTTTCAATTTTGCATAAAATGGAAATTGTACCTGAATCTGGGTCTCACTGAGATTCTTGGAGAAGAAGGGGATCAGGCAGAGAGGGGAGAGAGAGAGAGAGAGAGAGAGAGAGTGTTTAGTGATCCAAAGCTAAAGAGTGGCGTATATTTATAGGCGAAAACGAAGGAAAAATAAAATATAAATTGAATTTGTTTCCCAATGAGCAAAAATATAAATTGATTTTCTATTACTACTACAATAGGACTCCAATTTTGGGGGTTTTCATTCTACGACGCCGTTCAATGACTTAACTAGACGCGCTGCGCGTGAAGGAATCCCCATCGAATATGCTTCCGACAGGTCCCGTTTATCAAGTGTAAGAAACGCAAGATTTTGATTTTGTAAAATCGAAATTGTATTAGTAGTAACTTTTTTTTTTTTTGACCGGTATTAGTATAGTAACTTATTTCATACTCCCTCATTCCCATAATAATTTTCATAGATTGATAGATACAAATATTAAGAAAGTGTAATAATGAGTGGAGTTTTAAGGGATAATTGTATATACATTTATGTATAAAGTAAAGAAATTAGTTGAATTTTGTGTATGTGTGAAGAAAATGTAATAGTATTTGTGTAAAATTGAAAATATTATGAGGGTGGAGTTTATAAATAATTTTTCATTTGAAGAGTGTGAAAGTTATTGTGGAACATTAAAAAGGAAAATGTGAAAGTTATTGTGAACGGAAGGGGAGTAATATTTTTCTAATATGTGGAGCAAGTTTCCATGCGTTATCTTGGTTGATTAAAGAAATTAGAGGAGGCCTCGTATAAATTAAACATTCAAACAGTTAAATGCAATAGAAATAGAAATATTCCATTTCATTTTAAAACATATTTTCTTCCGTTTTGATTACTTTGCATACTTTTTTTATCAATTAATTGTACCGGAGAATGATATAGTGATCACCAATGAACATTATTTTTTGTACTGTTTTCGCGTGTATATATGCAGGTCAATAAATTTTTATAAATCAAATTAATTTGAATTTTATTTTATATAAATTTAATTTGATTTTATCCATATTAAAATTTAAAAAAATATATTTAATTTAATATTGTCTCAATCAAATATACGTCATTAACCTCGTGAAATTTAATAGAAATATTATGATTTTAATATGAATAAAATTAAAATAAATTAATATGAAATAAAGTTCAAATTAATTTAATTTATAAGAATTTTATTGCTACGTAGGCACTACATTATTCTCGTTAATAGCATACTCCTACTATAAAAATAACTCAAAAAAAATACCCTCATAAGCAATGACGGAGCCAAAAAAATTCGGTAGTAGGATACGATTAACATTACTATAAAAATAAAATAATACGTATTACGTATTAATCATACAAATACTCGTTAAAATTTCTCATGAAAAAATTGTCAATACATTTCATTTCATTTCATTCCATTAAATTAAATTAATTTAACTTTCATTATTTTTTTAAGAACAAGTTACGTGTGTATTTTCCGAGTTGTTTAACAAACCTATTCATGTTTTTTTCTCTGTTTTTTATTTGTAATTTTTCAGAATAAACAATTAACCTAGTAACTCCAGATTTTTTTGTTATTATTAAATTATTTTCAAAATATTTGTATTAAGATTTTATTTTTTTATATTTAAGAAATTCCTTTAAAAGAGATTTGTGATTAATAGAATTGGCAACTACATAACCATGTGAACAAAGTCACCAGAAATGACAATCACGTGACATTATGTACACTGAACCGACATCGTTTTGATTTTTCGATAAAAAAAAAAAAAAAAAGGAGTCAAAATTGGGTAAATCTTTTGAAATTTGAGATAATTTCTGGAATCTTTCGTAATTTTAGGATTAAAATTGGAGAGTTGAAAAGTTATGACATTGAAAAACTTTTTACCTCTAAGACATCAATAAAACAATATTGTAAAAAACAACACATCAATAAAAATACAACATCGTATTACCCTATATCTAATTCTAAATCTTCACTCTTAAATTGCTCTTATTTTATTTTTGAATTACTTTTATTAACGTAACTAATCAATTATTATTTTTATTTCTCTTTCCTTCCTACCATCTTTTTTTTTTTTTACTTTGAAAAACTATATACAATATTGAATTATTTATTTTTAATATAATGAGTAGATAATAATTTTTGTTAATTGTATATTAATCTTATAAAATATTTTCACATTAAAAAAATGAACATGATATAATTTTGTATAACCTTTTTTTTTTTACCGTTTTAAGTTGGATTACATTAAAATAAGTTATAATTTATATATTTTAAAATGAAAATAATATTTTTATTATTACACTACTATTTATTAAATTGATTGATGGTGTAATTAATACGAAATACAACATTATTTATTATTACTGTACTGTATAGAATCCAAGTTGGATTACATTATGGACAAAAAGTAGCGAAGGTGACGACAAAAGTGGGGAAACGAAAACATAACATGACTTTGCTTGTTTGGTGTTTTATTCTCATCAAATATTGTCTCTCTTTTTTTATTTTCATATAAAAAAAAAAAATGAGGATACAAATAATGACAGTAAAATAGTGGAAGCAAATTCAAACATAGATCTAAAAACACACCACTTTTATAATCAAACGTCTTTCATTAATTTAGTAAAGTTGACTCAATACTAATCCACCTACAAATATTTATGTGGCTTGCACATGGACCCTTTTTTTTTTAAACAAAAAAGTATACAAACTAGTATAACTACTGCCTGCTCAATTTAGTGCAAACAAAATTACAAAATAAATTTTGTAGCAAATGCATTCAGAACTACTTTCTTCATTTATCAAAAGAATACTAAAAGTTTTTATTTTAAATAATTATTTTATCTTTACTCTTTAATCATCGGGTATATAATTATTTAAATTATCAAATCAACTCTTTACTTTTTTTTTTTCTTAAATTCGCGTTCAAAATACTGGGCATAGTTTTTGTAGACGGAAGAAGTAATATTTAAAAAAAATCACTTATTTGAAATAATAAAAGTATCTTATGGTTATTATAACAATGAACAAAGCAACATTAACATGACGTTTAGAATTGAAATATTCGAAAAATATCTTTTTTTAAGACAAATGTTATGCAATTGAGTGTTTAGATATGCTTGGATATTCAATTTATCAAATTTAATCTTTGACCTTAACATTTGACCCAATTCATTTGGGTTAAATTTTAATTGTACATATATCTGCACTCAAGTATCACTTAAAAAAATATATAAGTGATTTAGTAATATAACTATATAAGAAATCAGACACTTTACCTCTAGAGAGAAATCGAAGTTCTTAACTCATGAGAAATTTAATGATATTAAAAATAAAAAATAAAGTATTGTAAAAAGATATAACCATACACTCCCTCCCTCCGTTCCATCGAAAGTAAATCACTTACTTTATGCATAATGTTTTTGGAATATTGTATTACATGTGTAGTGACTAGTGAGTTATTGGGGTATAGAGATTGAAAAAAAAATATAGGGAGAAAGGTATAAATACATATAAATGAAAATTAAAATGTAGAAAGTGATAGTAAAAACTGTTAAATAGAAAATAAGTAATTTTCGATGGAACATAAAATAGTGGTAACTATAGCAGTACCGCTTGGACAAAATCGCAACTTTTGTTTTTGCTTTCTTTTTGGGCAAAGCCCTACACTGGAAATAAAAGTTTTTAAATATCACTATTTCCTTAATAAAACATAAACATATTTTTATTGTCCGATTCTAGCATAATTGCTTTCTCAAAATTAAATACTATTAAAATACTAATAGCACCAAACAAAGATTCTCTTATTCGGATGCAATGTAGACATACCATGCCACTCATGACATGACCCACCCAATCCACTCACTACTCACATTATTTTCTAATAAATATATTCATACTTTAGAAATAAAAAAATTTAGAAGGGCCCCATAAATAATTAAATTTAGAAATTAAAAAAATGAAAAGAAAAAAAAAACCCCCGAAAAGAAGCATGAGTCGCACCTGCACCAGTTATCGTTTGCCATAGTTCCTTTTCATGCATCTGGAAATTATATTTATGTCCTTAATAGCACTTTAAATACTAAGTTATTATACGATTGTAATAAAATTTATGTGTAGGGTTTTGGTTTGGAAATAATGTACATGTGTGGTGTCGGGGATAAAGCACACGATGTTAATTGTTGGATATTAATGCTAGCTAATTGTTTGATGCAATAATTATAAGGAATAATATTTATAATGAAATATGCATGGCTATAATTGACATTCAAATATTTGTTCAATCTATTAACTTCATGTATATTTTTTTATTTTAATTTTGTGTGTGTTCTTTTAATTCTTGCTTGCAATTTCGCATTTTCATACAAATTTAGAAGTTGTGTAAATTTCTAAATGAAATATAGCTCAAGTCAAGAAGCTCGGTAAATTTAAAAACCCAAGTGAAAAAACAATGTGAATTGAGAATAAGAGCTGAAAAATTAAATGGGGAAATGGGAAAGGTGATTTAAAATGGTATGCTTATTTTAATTGTGGGTTCTAAAATAGTGGCATGAAAATCCGATTACCTTCCTTTTTCTAGTTATTAGTAATGGATTAGTGGGTAGTGAACCCTCTAATTGATTAATTGATCATAACACATTATAATTTGTTTCATCACTATGTAATTTAACGTGTTAATTAGAATAATATATTGCAAATAAATTTGTATGTGTAGTAAAAATTTTAGTGTAATTCATATTATTAATATACATGATATGCAAATACATTTATATATACATTCCTATTATATCATGTACAAATATAGTGCAACAATAAAATTAAAATTAGGAAACAAAAACAGTAAATAAAGGAGAATATATATTTGCACATTAATTATATTGGACTGCACGTACTTGTATGCAAATACGAAGTTAGTTAACGATTGAACGTATACCACACTTTATTCTTTTCCATCTTCTTTATTTTTATTATTTATTCTATATAATATTCGTGAATGGCATCAAATCAAAATATGTGTTTATTCAGCAATTTGCCAAATATATATATTTGTGAACATCATGCACTCGAGCAATTATATTGAATTATTCGAATAAATAGAATTATATAAATGAATGGTTGTATTTTCTCATGGACATGGAATATATCTATCTTTTTCCATGTGAGTATGTTGCATTATGTGAGAAATTAATGTATGGTGAATATTAATGGAATCAATTATACCCCTCTAATTTCATTATTTTTATTCTACTTTTAAATGTGGATGCGGCCTTCTTTGAGGAAGTGGTGCAATTTGGCGTCGGCATAATTATTAGAGATGAGGAAGGCCTGTTTGTTGCGGCCAGAACATTGACAAAGTCGGGCCTTCTCCGTGTTGAAGAGCTTGGGGCGTCAATGAAACGATGATCTGGGCCCGAAGGCTGGGCTTCACGAGAGTATTGGTAGAGACGGATGCTGAGTAGGTGGCTAATGAATTTCGAAAAAACGTGAGCGATATATTGGGGACACAACATTTGGTGATTTAATAAAATTAGGGAAACAAATTTTAGGATCAAATTTGAATTTTCATGTATCACATGTCCCTCGTAATGCCAATAAAATGACACATGCTTTTGCTAGGAACTCTCTCGATTGTTCGGGAGTCCTCATAGTTGGGTTGAACCACCAAATTTTGTGGATGACCTTCTCGATTCATGTCTTGCTTGCAACTAATGCAATTTACTTTCCAAAAAAAAAATTATTCATAATATTTTATTTTCACCTCTAAATCATCACTTATTTATTTAAATTGACGTTTATTTTATATACAAATGAAAAAAATATATCTATTTTATATATAAATTATTTAATATTATTCTGTGTGTTGAAGAAATTGATACGGAGTATAATATTTAAATATATGATTATAATTAAATAATCTGTACAAATATAAATACATTACACACAGTGACACATGTATAGCACAGAGCCACAGAGGCCCAACTGCCCGACCCCAGTTAAAAATGTGAAGCGTTGAAACTTGATGAATACAGTATAATTAAAATATAAACAAGAGGTTTCCGGTAAGGTAAGAGTCCAAGTACTATGCATCTGTATATATAATCAGTGCAATTATGATATACTCCCCGTACGTAAAATGAGACGTAGAATAAGAAAAAGTAAATTTAGTGAAAATTTTAAGGGGTAATTTTATAAATTTTTATGTATAAAGTAAAAAAATGGATTGACTTTTTGTAAGTGTGTAAAAAAGGTAATATCATTTTTATAAATTTAAGAATATTGTGAGAATGAAATATATAAAGGGTTTTCCATTTTAAATTTGAAAAAATAATTATGGAACGGAGGGAGTATTTGTTTGATTGGATTAGGTCATTTGATACAATGATACCGAACTGTGATGATTTGATAAATAAATTTTATTTATTCTATAAATGAGAGATAATTGATCATAAGGAGAGGCTACACTTTTTTTTAGACTAGTTGTCCTAGAAATATGAGATATTTACTTATCTATTTTTATCAATTAAAGCAAACAAGCTCTTAGACAATATCAACCGTTAGATCAATCTTAGTAACCAAATCAATTAAACCAACTTGGTGGGATACCTGCTTTACTTGTAACGAGGAAATCAAAGTACTTTCTCAATTTATGTTTTTTTATTTATTCATAAATAAATATTTTATTTATTTTATTTTCACTCTTCAACACTCATTTAATTTCGAGAATCTACCTTAATTGTATGCATATGTCCAAAGCTGTTTGATTTTTGTTCACCCTATAAATAAATACTTTATGTAGATTAAATACACAGTTAAAAAAGTCGGTTGTTGGAAAATAAAAAATTAATACCTTAAATTGTTACCTAATTATTAGTATTATTTTTTTAGGGGAATTTGTTACCTAATTAAAAGGTACTACAAGTACATAGTGGCATTCGTTGATAATCAACAAAAGGTGACATTTTTGTTCCATCTGGCCGACCAAACACACTATTTATGATATTTTTTGTAGTTATATGTGATAATATCATCATAAATTTTTTAAATTCACAAAAATATCATCTTTCTATTTTTTTTTTCTTTTTTTATATTAAAGGGAAAAGATTTTGTGGGGAGAACTGATTCATGCTAGCTTACCTAATTCCAATTTTTTCCTATTTTCTTTTGCCAATAATTGCACGTCCATACGTCAATTGCCATTCTTTATTTGATTATAATATATGTTAGTGTTTAACCGTATTTCAAAGAGGGAGAAAACAATAATATTATTGACTTATCAAATTATTTTATCGAATTATTGCACGTCAAATTATCTATAGAATTATTGACTTATCAAACTCTTGCACGTTATTTTTTTCTTCTAATATATTGAACAACATTTATAAATTAATTTCTTCCGTATAATGTTTGTCGTCTTTAAACTTAAATTTTAATTTAAAACTATTGTCATTTTTGTTTTTCAAGCCTTTTTTTTTTATTATCTAAATTCTTTAAATATGTTTATAATACATCAAAAGTAAAAGAAAATTAACATTGAAGATTTTAAGTTGAAAAATATTTTTTCTCCTATCAAAGAGTACTAGTTTGTTCCCTTTTTAGTCAAACTAATTGTGAGACATGTCTATTAAAGAATAACGAATCTTGAAAAGCATAAACTAGTCAACAATTCAAACTTGAATTTGTTATATTTACACATGTACATGAAACAAATCTTTATCTTAATATTTGTGTATATTTTTTTCGATTCTAAATACTCTCTCCGTTATTTTTTTAAATGATATTTTAGAGTAATTTATTAAAATAAAAAAGGGATATATATATAGATAAGTATAGTCTTAGATAATAAAAGAGATTTTTAATTACATTAATTATTTCATTCCATAAATTTCAATTCTTTTCAAAGTTAAAAAAAAACATAAGTGAAATAAATAGTGTAAAAATTCTAAAACATCATTTAATTAAGTGCAAGAGGAAAGTTCTAAAACATCCAATAAAAAAACAAGGGGGTATGATGTAGTTTGTGTACATAAATCACGTGTCAATTTGATATATTGTTGGTCTTATGTATAACACATCCACCAAACAACTAGCTATCATTTTACATTAGTAATATTTCTTAAAAAAAATAATTAATATTACTAAACTAAGTACTAAATTATAATGAAAAAAATAAGAAATATTATTTAAGAATACAAAAATCATTACACTAATGGAAGTTGACCGTTGACTTAATTAGGCACAAAACTAGAATCTACTATAGCTTGCACAAGAAAGAAGGCCGGCCGGTTGAAAATGTGTGAGTAGAAAGTTTGGTAGTGAAATGGTTTATGGAAGAGTTGACTGTTATGAGTCAACTTCAAAATTAATTATACAAATTTCTTTCTAATTATATGTAGTGATGATAAAATAATAAAAGGTAATCCTTAAAAAAAAAGTGTAATGATGATAGTTTTGTGGAGTAGTTTTGTAAACTTTTATATATAAAATAAATAAAGTAGGTGAGTTGAGTGTACACTACAAAATTCGCTCCCAATAGAAAGGGATTTAGGGAGGAAAAATTGCTTGCCAATGCATTTAACAAGGGAATTCGAAAGGGCCCACTTCCCTAGACAAAATGTTCCTCAGCAATTGTATAGAAAGGGAATATGAAAATCCCTTGGGAATAGGAAGGGAATATTTCCCTCAGCAATAAAAAGGGAAAATACCCCTCAGAAATAGCAAGGGAAATTCAATTATTTTAATTTTTTAATTTAGATTTTAATTTAGTATATTTAGCAAGGGATTTCCCCCCTCAGCGAAAATGTAGTAAATAAATTCAAAAAATTAACCCTTTCAGCAATTTCTCCATGGCCACCATTTAATTGCCTCAACTGTGTGTGCGCGAGGGGAGTCGAACTCGGGACCTCTCGGTCTTGATTATGCATATGGGCGCCCCCTTTGCCGTTGGACTAGGAGCTATTTTCGTTATATTTTGAATACAATCCATATATATGTTATATTTTCAGTTTTTTTTTTTTTAATTTATTTAATTTAAACTTGATTGCTTATTTTTTATAATTGATAACACACATACATTTTATATTTTTTCAATACAAATATTATAAAAGATTTTATTATCAATAATTATATTTAATTTTTTCTCCTCCACATATATATACATTAATTAACTTTTTATGTGTTAACAATTAACATTATAATTGTATAATTCTCTTTCCCAATTTTATAATTTGAATTGTATAATTCTATTTTCCAATTCAAAAGGATAGTAAATAATACGTACTGTTTAAAACTTCTGAAAATCAAGCACAATATATATTTTTATTTAAAATAAAATCCTAAACGCCATATATATATATATGTATGATTTAGTATCCAAACTTTTTTTTTTTTTTTTTTTACAGATATACAGGATTTGTTTCAGAATTTATAGATAAATATTTACATTGTTCACGTATTTTCCGGCCTAAAAAATTTAACTCTGATTAATTTGATTAAATGACATGGCCGAAAACTGAGGGTCCATCCCTCAGCAATTTTTAAATATTGAATCCCTTGCCAAATCCCTCAGTAAATGCTGAGGGATTTGATTTCCCTAGGCATTTAACAAGGGTTTTTTCTTCCCTCAGTATTTTCCCTCACCCATTAATTCCCTCACTAATCTCTCACCTTTTGTGAGGGATTTTTTTCCCTTAGTAATTTCCCTCGCGATATGGAGCAAATTTTGTAGTGGTAGAGTGAGTCCCAAAAGTAATGGCATAAAGGATAAATATGTGTATATTGTGAGAGTGGAGATTGTGATGATTATTTCTATTTTGGGGTATGCAAACTTTTCGGGGAAAAAAAAAAAAGTATGAAAATTTTTCAGTGATGGAGAGAGTAGCATTTAACATTTATATTCTGAATTTACCATTTGTACTTTTAAATGAGAAAATAAATAAAATACATCTAAAAAAATACAATTTAATTTGAAAATGACCGATTCAGAGTCATGCGTTAGGACGACATTGTTCGTCCCCCTTGGTAGAGAGAGGGGGAGAGGGGGGCGTGATCTTTTGACTTTAAAAAATAGAAAAAATTGATAAGTTAGAGCAATTATTGCTCGCATGGCTTATTAAGTCACACTCCTCTCCTAGTCATAACCCCCCCCCCCCCCCCCCCCTACTATATATATACCTATTATATTATATTAGAGAAAGTCACAATCTCTTAACTTATCAATTAATACTATTGAGTTGTGTGGTTGGTAAATTTCAATTGAGTATCCGAGGTCGGCTGAAGTACATTATCCAAATCACTGTCACCGTCTTCTACAAATTTTCATCAATTTCGACCCTTTCTCAAAAACTTGACAATCCATTGTGAAAATTTTCGGACACTCATGTTAAATTCTTAGATTTAACTGTTTAAGATAATTTAGAGGAGATTTATGGTGAAATATAGACGATCCTGCGAAAATTCTTTTGTAGATCTCATTCTTGTTAATCGTGACAGTAGTCATGATGTGACGCTATTTTCAAATAAGCCCGATCCTATTTTAACTTGAACGGTTTCTTAGAGCGTATGCTGTTAATTATGAATAAGGTAGCTATTTGGTTAAAACTTATTTGTCTTTTACATAAATAACAATTTTTTAAAGTTTTTTTTTTAAGCTAAAAAACCTAATAGATAACAAAATAAAGATTCTAATAAAAATGAGTATCAAATAATTAAATGATTTTGGATTCGGCTTTATCAGCAGACAGTTGGTCCATCAATTTTGCTTTAATGGTAATAACGTTAATGATATTTTGTATCTTTTGACCAGATAATGGAGTATCTATCTACTACACTAGATCCATACGGTACTAATAGCTTAGATACTTGCTAAAATTTTAATCAATTAAAGAATTATATAAATATTGACAAAAACTAATATACACATACTTTTTTATTATGCAATTGATGTATACTTTAATTTTTTTTTTAAATGTATTAATTATTTTACTAAAATCGCCTAGTGATAAAATCAATTATTTACTACTACTAGTGATAATTGACACCAATTACACCGTGCAACTGCTGATACAAAAGGAGTGTGTTACGCATAAATATGGTGCTGAAACTTGATATATTATACTCCCTCCGTCCCGGTATAAGTTTCCCCTTTCTTTTGGTTGTTTTAATTAAGAAATATGATTAAATAATAGATGTGATGGTGAGAGAGAAAATAATAAATGAGTGTGAGATGAAGTATGATAAAATAATAGATAAAGTGTAAGTGATGTGATTGAGAGAAAGAAAATCATAGGCCAAAAATGGAAAAATGTGAAATGGGAAACTTATTGTGGGACATCCATAAAAGGAAAGTGAGAAACTTATAGGGGGATGGAGGGAGTATATCCTAAATTGGTTATTTTTAATTATCTCAAAGTTATAAATTGCAGTGAATTGCAAGAGTTGCTTTTGAAAGTCAAATCAGACTTGAACAAATGCTAATGTAACAGTATTTGAGCCCAAATAATTAGTAGTATCATTTTCTTCGTGGTGTTTATAATTTGGGCGCGGCTAAAGGCACCCGGATTTCCTATGAGTACACCCGCGGAGATTTTTTATTTTCCCAAGGGTGGTGCGAAAAGACATTTTTACCCCTTCTATAGTTTTAAAAAAAAACGCCGGATGAGTACACCCATCTATTCCGGTTCACACGCGATTCATCGTTTCACATCCGGAATCATTCCGGATTCCCACCATCAACACCAAAACATAAAAAATCCTAAAAATTCAAAAATTCAACAACAAAAATAAAATCTTAACATGTTCGAAATTTTTACCAAAACAAAGTTGAGATGTTCGAAAATTTTACCAAAACAAACTCAATATGTTCTAAAATAATTTCAAAACAACTTACATTTGTCCAAAAAAAATAAATCGAACATCTTGTCCGAAATTTTTTCCAAAACAAACTCAAGTTGTTCGAATTTTTTTTCAAAACAAACGCACTGTGTTCGAAAAAAATTTCAAAACAACTTTAATTTGTCCGGAAAAAAAATCGAACATCTTGTTCGAAATTTTTTCCAAAACAAATTCAAGTTGTTCGATTTTTTTTCCAAAACAAACGCACTATGTTCGAAAATAATTCCCAAACTTCAAAAAAAATTCTAATTTTTTTTTCCATAAACCCAAATTTTTCTAACTAAACTTACCTGTGTAGCGGCGGCGGCGAAGGGGAGGAGGGGTTGGGCGGCGGCCGCGAACGAGGGGCGGTGGAGATGGTTGCAGGCGCGACGGGAGGGGCGGTGGAGATGGTTGCAGGCGGCGGTGACATGAGGGCAGCGCGACGGGAGGGCGACGCGACGGCGAAAGGACGCACGCCGTGGAAGGAAGCGCGACGGGAAGGGCGGCGCGACGTCGAGCGGCGTTGGCGGAGTGGGCTGCGGCCGCGAAAGGGGGGAGGAGAGGTTGCGTGCGCGGCGGAGTTCGCTGCGTGGGGGGAAGGCCGTCGGAGTGGGTGCCGGCGATTTGTGGGTGAGGAAGAGAGAAAGAATGTTTTAATTGAGGGGAGGGTAATTTTGTATTTTCCACGTAGGTGTCCTCATCCGTTTTGTGGGTGTTCTCATCGCGTGGGTGTCCTCATATGATCCTTAGGTGCCTTTAGCCGCGCCCTTATAATTTTTACGAATTATATTTGGGCCTACCTTCGCTCAATGGGCAAAAGCCCAATAGGCAGATTACAAAATGGCTTTTAAACGAGTGCAATTATATTTGAGTTATTTTCAGCTGGGCCCACGGTGTACTGACTTGTATTCCCTAGTTCACGGAACCTTTTTTATCGTAAAAATTAAATGCACAAAATTCGACAAATTTTTTTATTTGTCACTCAAATATTAACGGCTAGTCTTGTATGAAATATTGCATATATGCATTTCAGTCATTCGCACGCATGTTCTTTATAAAGACACCCACAAGCTTAATTCACACACACATTTTTTATAAATACACCAACAAACTTAATTCACACACATTTTTTTATAAATACACCCACTGACAGCTTAATTCGAAATTTTTAATCCGTTTATTTTACTCGTTTCTGTGATTTTTTTATCTTTTATTTTATTGTCGAACGCAGGATATTAAATGTAGTAATTCAAATTGTAATATGTAGTAATACACATTATTTTATGTAGTAATAACACAAACTATTTATATAATAATACACATTCTTTTATTTAGTAACACGTTTTTTCTAGTGTTTTTATTGATGTAGTAACTCACATTATAATATGTAGTAACATATATTATCGAATGTAGTAAACACAATAATCATGTTGTAATACAAAATGTTTTATTGTAGGATGATACGAAAAATATTAGATCATTTGATAAAGTTACATATAGTAACAAACGTCTATTCAATGTAGTAATTCAAACTGTAGTATGTAGTAACATATAATTTTTTATGTAGTAAAACAAATTATTACATGGAGTAATAACACAATTTTATATAGTAATATTGATTCTTTTATATTTTTATATTTTTTTTATTGATTAAGTAACCCACACTATAATATATAGTAACATATATTATTGCATGTAGTAAGATATATTATTGCACGTAATACGAAATAACATTGACCCATAATGATTAGTATTAAAGAATATTTAAAGAAATATAAAATATTTAAAGGTTAAGGTCATCGTAAATTGCAGCGTCCGATCGCGGCCTGAGGTGATCGAAAACTACTCGGAGAAGACGACCATGTTCAATTTCTGTCAGTTGGTGCATTTATAAAAAAACGTGGGTGTAAATTGAGATGTCAGTGGGTATATTTATAAAACATGTGTGGGTGAATTAAGTTTGTGGGTGTATTTATAAAAAATGTGTGTGAATTAAGCTTGTGGGTGTATTTATAAATAATATGTGTGTGAATGACTGAAATGCATGTATGCAATATTGCATATAAATTTTTGTGATTATTAACAATGAAATGTAATTTTTATAATTATTCTAATTATTATAAAATAAAAAAATTTATTACTAGTGTAGGTGTAGCAATAAAATATTGTAAAAGAGAATCGCAAATAGGCATCACATTTCCACAAGCAAAATGACAATATATATATACGGGAATGTTATAATGTCCACCGGTTGGCACTATTTTTTGTGCCCACCGCTTACGTGTGGCATGTCACATCATTGTATTATGTAATTTTAGATTATTTATTTATTTTGTATATTTTCCATAAAAGTAGGAATAAAATCTTTCCTTATCTTTTATCTTTTATCCTATATTAAATTATATTTCCATGTAAATAGGAATAAAATATTTCCATTTACAAATTAAAAAATACGCATATCCTTCTAGCTTTAATATTTTAATATTTCGGTCCCAGCCTGATTTTTCAATTTTGGCTTCTTTTGTTTATTTAATTGTTGTTTTAAAAATGATAAATTTATTAACTCTACATACATATCCCATTTTTATACTCTCTCCATTTTTTTTAATGTTTTATAGCACAAAAATCTACGTAAAGTTATTAACAAAAATTTATTCATTGGGAGTGATACTTGTACATATCCCATTGGAATTGAGTGTACTTGAGTCGGCTTATTCATTTTTTACTTTTACTTTCATTGGGATTTTCATACTTTTTTTTTTGACGGGTCATACTTTCATTTTTATTGTTATGTAATTTTTTTTTTTTTTTTTGCGAAAACTTTACTTATGCATATGTTTTACAGACGTAAAATGAATGTGTATGGTATCTTCAATTATTTACAAGCTCTGCTACAATGGATATAATTACAGAGTTGATAATGTGACATGAGAAAATTTTGAATATTTTGATTTATAGAGAAATAAAAAAACTCAATTTAATACGCAACATTCAAAGAAACACCGAATAAATGTTGACAAGTGTGTGAAAAAAATATAGAGCAACTACAAAACTCAATTTAATACACAACATTCAAAGAAACATAAATAAGATACAAATTGACAGTAACATGCTCCGTAAAGTTGATACTCATCCAGCTATTCCCTTATTCCCTAATCCCTACGTACTGCCGTTTTGACATGAATGATTCATGTAACAGTGACCTATTACAAATCATGATAGTTGCGTTAACTTAAAAAATAAACAAAGAAAAATAAAAAATATAAATAAATAAATAACGTACGTAGTGGGTAGATCGGGGCATGTTGGTTTATTTTAGTCGAGATCAGGACATGTTCGTTTATCATGGCCGCTTTGATTGCAAACACTACATGTCCTACTGCTTTGTGTCATTGCTATCTCCTTTGATGATTTAAGTCGTTTGCCACATCCTTTAGTACGCACGTGATGTGGGTCCTGAACAACATGTGAAACCTCATGACTACTTACATTTATTTGTATATTATTTTCACCACCATCATCAATTTTTGCTGCCCTTTTCTTTAAATTTTGTAGTTCTTCAATCAAAAAATCGGTGCGAGCCTTTGTTAAAGAACATTCATCAACTAGATGCATTGCAACTTGGGCTAATGACCTACGCCTTGAAATGAAAGATTGATCTTCTACTGGAGAAGGTGTTAACCCATCAACTATAATTTTTTTTGCCTTCTTAGTCCATCGATCTATTCACAATATACTTATCTGGCAACATCATTACTTGAGTAACTTCCATCCAACAAAGCATATGACGACATGGATATCCATCAAAATCAAATAACTGACAACTACATGAAACTCAATTCCAATGGGATATGTACAAGTATCACCCCCAATGAATAATTTTTTGTTAATAATTTTACGTAGATTTTTGTGCTAGAAAACATAAAAAATAAAAATGGAGAGAGTATAAAAATGGGATATGTACGTAGAGTTAATAAATTTATCATTTTTAAAACAACAATTAAATAAACAAAAGAAGCCAAAATTGAAAAATCAGGTTGGGACCGAAATATTAAAGCTAGAAGGATATGCGTATTTTTTAATTTGTAAATGAAAATATTTTATTCCTATTTACATGGAAATATAATTTAATATAGGATAAAAGATAAGGAAAGATTTTATTCCTACTTTTATGAAAAATATACAAAATAAATAATCTAAAATTACATAATACAATGACGTGGCATGCCACGTAAGTGGTGGACACAAAAAATAGTGTCCACCGGTGGGCATTATAACATTCCCGTGTATATATATATATATATATATATATACTCCTATATTTTTTTTTAGCAAGGAATGTCTAAATTTGGTCAATAAATTAACTAAACAACCATAAATTAAATAATTTGATCACTACTAGTAGTAGGGACTAATTAATGAATGGGTGAGTATTGAATTTAAACTTAGATAGTCCAATCAGAGTGAAAACATTTACATACATTTTGATATCTTGATGGACTTAATTCGAAAATTAGTATTTTGATTAAGGCTTTTTAACAACTCTTTTTCCAAAATTATATTATTAATTAATTAGTGAATTTTGATGGCGACTTTTTGGAAATTCTCAAAAGGTGCATTTGGTTAATGACAATTTGAATACACGGGCCCTAGCTACCTCTTTTGCCATGTTTCGAAGAAATAAAGTTATAAAAGACAAATAAATTAAGAAAAAACTTGTCATCTTAGCCATCTTGCATAATATTATTGCAGAAGGTTATGTATCAAATGTATTAAAAAATATTAAAAATTATATACAATATTAGTACAATTTTTAAAAAAAAAACCTTACAGATTGAAAACGTATCTGTCAAACAGATATTTTTAAAAAATCACGCAAGAAAAATAAAAATACTCCGTAGTACATTATGATAGCCTTTTAAAGTAAATTTTGGAATATATATAATGTCTCCAAATTAAGACTTCTTTTAATTAGGTAAATGTTTTAACAGAGACCAATTAGTAAATGTCGAATCTCTCTTTACATATATTTGTGAGTATATTTTGTCTTACGTGTTATTACGATGTTTTTCCATTTAAAATTATATATTTCTCATTAATCTGAATTTTTAAATTAATTTTAAAAAATTAAATAAGGAACCTATGTTGGTTGGTTAATCAAGTAATGACCACCGTTCATTTTTTCTAGAAATAATTAATTGGTACCTTCTAAATGTAGACAATGTGTCGTATAATGTGGTACTTGTCTAATGTAGACAATTAATTCGAGCCATTAGATTTCAAATATAAATGGTTAACCTTCCTTATCTATTACCTTTTGTATTGTGTGTCGTATTATTCATTGTAATTTGTAATGTATCATACTTTCGTGCTTTTATAATTAATTTAATTAAAATATAGTATAATTTTAAAATTACATTTTTTTCTTTATATAGTAAGATATTATATTTATTAAATCAATTAAGGTATGTAATGTTAAAATTATATGTTTATTGAATGCACAAATTTGGGGAGAATTAATCTGAGATTACTTGGGAATTTAGGGGGAGAAGAAGCCTGAGTTCGCGATTGTGGATTTGGGAGAGAAGAAAGAACCCTAACTCCCGATTTCTTCTTCAATTCAAATTTTGGATTTATTTATTTATTTAATTATCTATTTTTTGGGTTTATTTATTTTTTTATTAAAAATTGTAGGATAGTAAATTTGTTGTTTCCTGTAAATTAATTTTTTTTTAAAATTAATTTATATTAAAGAAGGGCAATATAGTGGTAAATAATAAAATACAATCGGCATCCTGCCTACGTGTAGGGGTGGGCATTCGGTTGGTTCGGTTCGATTTTGAACATTTTTCAATCGAACCGAAATAATTGAATTTTTTAAAAAATGAATCAAATCGAACCGATGTTTTTGTAAAATCGAACCGAATTACAATTCGATTTGTTCGGTTCCGTTTAAACTGAATTTTCCTGCATATTTTTTTTTTTAAAGAAAATAAGTTAACAATTCTAAAAATTCAATTCTGCACAGTGCATACGACATAAAATCAAATTAAAATTAAATTAAAATCCCCATAACATAATCTCATTACAAATCCCACCTAAAGTAAAATATATAATCAAACAAATCCAACATAACCTATAACAAATCTGAAAATATAATTAATATACTATAATATACAACTTCTAATTAATTAGGGTTAATTGCAAAAAAAAATCACGACCTTTATAATATTTATCAATTACAACATATTCTTTTTTTCTTTGCAATTCGATACACCACCTTTTTAAGTTTTGCAATTTGATGCATGTGTTTATTTTTCGACAACACATGAATGATATATATATTGAAGCAGCATTAAGGTTCTACACAAATGCCAACGTAAATGTCTTGATTGATCAATAAAATATTTTTTATATTTTGTTTTTTGTTTTTTAAAAACGTTTTTAAATAAAAACAATATGAAAAACATCACATTATTTTTGTGGACTATGATTTGGAGGACGCGATCTTATACTTTTGAGTTTTGGGGAGGGGGAAATGATAATAATTAAATTGGTTTATGATTTATTTTTAAAAATATTAGTATTGTTTTTAATTTTAAAACGATTTTTTATTATTCTTTTTAATTAAAAACGTTTTAAAAATTAAAAAAAAAAAACATTATTCATCATTCGTGACATCTATGTGGCAGCTTGACAGCTCTGACAATTAAATTATGATTTAATTGTTGCCAGAAAATTGACATATGCATTGAATTGCAAAAATTAAAAAGGTGGTGTATCAAATTGCAAAGAAAAAAAAGATATGTTGTAATTGATAAAAACTGTAAAGGTCGTGATTTTTTTTGCAATTAACCCAATTAATTAATATACTATACAACTTCTAATTAATCTGAAAATTGCAATATTATGCCATTTCAATGATTACAGGTTATATATAACCCTTTCTTAATTTCTTTATCCCTCACTCTCTCATCCCATTTATTTTGCCCTACAATTTACAAACATTACAAAGAAGATGTATAAAAGTTTTATCCAATAAACCTACTGTTTAGTAAATACACTCCCCTCATTGTTCTTTAGTTAGTTAATTAGTAAGTTTGTTAGTAGCAGTTAATCACACTTAGCCTATAAATATGAATTAGGGCTATATGATTAATTTAGTTTTGAGAATGATACAGTTGTAATCTCTTTTACTCAATAATACAAGTTCTTCTTTCTTTGATATCAAGAAGATGAAGTTTGAATCATAACTTCTACATGGTATCAGTTTTTTTTTCTCCATATATGCCAGATTCTTCGATTCAATTTTGCCAAATCATCTTGAGTTTTTGATTGCAATCCCGGCCGTATTTGCCTCAATTGATCTCAAATGGCGCCCACTGTCACCGATCCAGATTCCTTGAATCCAGCTCTCAACCCGTTCTCGCCTCTTGCTCTCCATTAGAACGACAACCCCGCCGTAGCCATTGTTCTTGAGCCGCTTGACGACACCAATTTCGTGTCCTGGAGCCATGCCATCAAACGAGGTCTCAGTGTCAAGAACAAAGCTCGACTGATCGATGGGTCTTTATCTGTTCCTGATGAAGAAGCGGATCCAGCCATTTATGCTGCTTGGGTAAGAGCCAATGATTTAGTATTGATGTGGATCTTAAATTCTATTGTTCCTGATATTAAAAGAACCCTATAATTCTTTTCTCTTGCTAAGGATGTTTGGGATGAATTGAATGTTCGCTATGCTCAGTCTGATGGTACTAGAGTTTACCACTTAGAAAAGTCCTTAAGTGCCATCAATCAGGGCTCTCAGTCTTTAGTTACTTACTATAACCAATTTAAGGCTCTGTGGGATGAGTATGTTAGCTTCAGGCCCGTTCTTAAGTGTTCTTGTGGTGCTATGGATGCTTGCTCCTGTGATTTACCTAAACTCATGACCACCACTCAAGAACAAGATGCTGTTATGAAGTTCTTGATTGGCCTGCATGATTCCTATAGCACTCTTAGAAGCCATTTTTTGTTGCAATCTCCATTCCCTGCTCTTTCCAAAATATATGGCCTCTTACTTCAAGAAGAATCCCAAAGAACATTAAACTCTGCCTCTGACCCTACTCATCCTGATTCTATTGCTATGGCAGCCAGAAATGGAAAATTCTTTAGGGATAAGAGAAAACCCCTTAAGTGCAGCCATTGTGATGGCATTGGCCACACAATAGATATATGTTTCCAAATTATAGGCTTCCCACCTGGATGGAGAGGTCCTAGAGGTCTCCCTCCTAAAGAACCTCCAAAATCTGCCAATCTCTCTTTCACAGATACCCCCATGGTTTCCAACCCCCTATTTGATCAAGAGTTATATGATAAATTCTTGAGCTTCTCTAAGATGCAGAATACTGGAGAAAACAGGGATGTTCCTCATTCTGTTGCAGGGGCATCCACCTCCCATGTTGAAGAGCACAAAAATCCAACTGATTCAGGTATGTCCTCTAGCTTTTGTTCAAATATTATCTTCTTGGATTTTGGATACTGGGGCCACTGACCATATGATCTTTGATATTTCTCTGTTTACCACCCCCCATCCATAGCCAATGTTAAGATTTCTTTGCCTAATAATGTTGTTTCTACTGCCACCCATATGGGCAATATTGTTATCAATGAACATTTAACTCTTTACAATTTTCTTTATGTTCCTGATTTCACTTTTAATCTCTTATCCATTAGCTATCTAACTAGATACTCAAATTGTTCTGTATGTTTTCTCTCTTCACATTGCTTTTTACAGGACAATACCACCAAGATGGTGATTGGTACTGCTGATCAAGTTAGGGGTCATTACATCTTGCAAACTGCTCTTCCATATAGCAAATCTGCCTTAGGACATATTGCTCCTTTTATCTCTTCTATTAAAACTGATTGTACTTTTGACTTGTGGCATAAAAGACTGGGACACACTTCTAAGAAATGCATGTTACATATTCCTGAACTCAATGTAAAAGCTAGTTCTACTCATAATAATTGCTTCATTTGTCCCTTAGCCAAACAAAAGAAGAAGTCTTTTCCTTTAAGCAATTCTGTGTCCTCTCATGCTTTTCAGTTAATTCACTGTGATGTTTGGGGCCCATTCTTCACTATTTCTGCTTCTGGACATAGATATTTCCTTACTATTGTGGATGACTTTAGTAGATTCACTTGGGTATATCTCTTAACAGCTAAAAGTGATGTTAAACTGTCTTTGCAAATTTTTTATAACATGATCTTGACTCAATTTAATGTCAGAATTCAAACCTTAAGGAGTGATAATGGTACTGAGTTCTTCCTTACTGAATTCTATCATAACTTGGGTATAATTCACCAAACTTCATGTGTTGAAACACCACAACAAAATGGTATAGTTGAGAGAAAACACCAACACTTACTCCAGGTTGCTAAAGCCCTCATGTTTCAGTGTTCTTTACCTATTAAATACTGGAGTGAATGCATCAAAACTGCTGCATATATTATAAATAGAATTCCTTCTTACATACTACACCAAAAATCTCCATTTGAGTTATTATTCAATAAGAAACCAAATTACTCTTTTCTTAGAACCTTTGGTTGCCTTTGTTTTGCTAATACTTTGCTTGCTCACAGACACAAATTTGCACCAAGAGCTTCTAAATGTGTTTTTGTTGGTTACCCTTTTGGAACTAAAGGGTACAAACTTCTCAATATTGAAACTGGTACTACTTTTATATCCAGGAATGTTACCTTTTTTGAGAATGAATTTCCATTTGCTGATAATTCCATTACTTCACATAACACATTTGTTCCCCCTGTTTGTGATGATTTTGATGATGATGACATGTATCCTAGAAGCAATTGTGACAATCATTCTCCCATTTCTGAAAATTTAACTTCTGATCAATCTGCTCCTGAACATATTTAGACTGATAACATTGTTCCTCCCATTGAAACCAGTTCCAGACCCACTAGAGTAAAAACTCAAGCTGCTTATCTTAAACTCTATGAAACCTCCTTACATGCTTATGTAGATCATGCCAACCTTAATTTCTCTTACACTGGTAAACAATATCCCATACATGACTACTTATCCACTTATAGACTGTCTCCTTCTTTCAGACATTTCACTGCATCCATTTCTCAAAGGCAGGAGCCCAAATCCTATAAAATAGCTGCTCAAGATAAGAATTGGATTGATGCTATGAATCAAGAATTAAATGCTCTAACTAAAAATAACACGTGGACTCTTATGCCTTTACCTAAGGATAAACACTGCATTGGATCTAGATGGATTTATAAGATAAAATACAACTTTGATGGTTCCTTAGACAGATATAAAACTAGGTTAGTAGCCAAGGGCTTCACCCAACAAGAGGGCATTGACTACTTTGATACTTTTTCCCCTGTTGCCAAAATCACTACTGTAAGAATACTTCTTGCTATTGCTGTTTCTAAGAATTGGCACATCCATCAATTAGATATTAATAATGCCTTTCTTCATGGAGATTTGGAAGAGGAAATTTACATGTCACCTCCCTCTAGATACTGTTCCCCCAATGATACAAAAGTTTGTAGGTTAAACAAGAGACTTTATGGCCTTAAACAAGCCTCTAAACAGTGGTTCTCCAAATTAACTACCTCTTTATTATCCATTGGTTTCACTCAATCCAGAGCTGACACCTCTTTGTTTACCAAACAACAAGGTCAACATTTCACTGTCATTTTATGTTATGTAGATGATCTGATTGTTACTGGCACTAATCTTAACACTATTCAGTCCATTAAAGAACATCTACACAACAAATTCACTATAAAAGACCTAGGCACTTTAAGATATATTATGGGAATTGAGATTGCTAGAAATTCCAGTGGCATGACTCTTTCCCAAAGAAAATATACTCTTGACTTGCTTCAGGATTCTGGCTATCTGGGGAGCAAACCTTACTCCACTCCCATGGATTCCAAATTAACATTTGATGACCATTCCCCTCTTCTCAAAAATCCTAAGCAGTATAGAAGGTTGGTGGGTAAACCTCTTTACCTAACTGTCACCAGACCAGACATTTCATATGCTGTCCAAACTGTTAGCCAATACATGCAAGCTCCCACTGAATCACATCTCATGGCTGTGCACAGAATCTTAAGGTACATCAAAGGTAATCCTGGTACTGGCCTTTTCTATCCTAAAGATAATACCTTTAAATTACATGCCTTTTCTGATTCTGACTGGGGGAGATGTCTCCAAACAAGGAGAAGCATTACTGGTTTTAGCATCTATTTTTGTAGTTCTCTAATCTCTTGAAAATCCAAGAAGCAGTCTACTGTTAGCAGGTCCTATGCTGAAGCTAAGTATAGAGCCTTGGCTTCCACCACTTGTGAACTTCAATGGGTGCACTACATTCTTCAAGACTTGAGGATTCAACACACCACTCCCTCAACTATGTACACTGACAGCAAGAGTGCTTTTTCCATTGCCCACAACCCTTGTCTCCACCAAAGAACCAAGCACATTGCTCTAGACTACCACTTCACCAGGGAAAAGATCAAGGAAGGCCTCATCACACTCATTCACATTCCTACTCAAGAGAATTTGGCTGACATTCTTACCAAACCAATTCATCCAGCTGCTTTCCTCAATCAGAAATCCAAAATGGGCCTTTTGGATATCCACTCCCATTTTGAGGGGGGTATAAAGGTTTATCCAATAAACCTATTGTTTAGTAAATACACTCCCCTCATTGTTCTTTAGTTAGTAAGTTTGTTAGTAGCAGTTAATCACACTTAGCCTATAAATATGAATTAAGGCTATATGATTAATTTAGTTTTGAGAATGATACAGTTGTAATCTCTTTTACTCAATAATACAAGTTCTTCTTTCTTTGATATCAAGAAGATGAAGTTTGAATCATAACTTCTACAAGATGTCAATTGAACAAGATGTCAATTGAATTTTAAATCAGTGAAAAATTCTTTGCTTGTTCTACTATTTAGATTGAAAAAGAAGTAAGAAGTAAGAAATATGGAATCCATCCAACTCAAATACTCAAGAGTCATGCATGATTCACGAAGAAAAAAAAATTTAAGTGTCACAACCGCAAAAATTTACTTCTTACTCATGATCTGGAAAAATCTGAACATATATATATATATATATTTTTTTTTTTATTAATTATTTTTATTTATAATTCGGTCGGTTCGGTTTTTAGAAAATATAAATCGAACAGAACCGAACAACCTAATAAACCGAAAATCGTCGGTTCGATTCAATTTTTCAGTTTTTTCGATTTTATGCCCACCCCTACCAACGTGTAGTCTGCCTATTGTAAAAGAACCATCTTAGTTATACATTTATAAGTATTTTCCAATTTTCAATTAATCTAACTTTCAAATTGAATTAATACCCATAATGCAATGCACATATATATACCCAATGACACATATTTTTAATTTCTCCCACATAGTAATTCATTTAAAATTTTAAATACATTACAATTCACTCACTACAAAAATAGAATTATTCTGCGTCATTTAAATTTAAAAAAATAAAATTTAATACCCTCGATTATATAGTCAAAGTTGAATGTCCCACGCTCATTAATTAATACTCCGTAGAGTAAATTAAAATTTTAAAAAATCCTCCGACATCTATAGTTATGCAAACTCTCACAATCCAATTCTCAAGACACTAATTAATGTATCCGAAATTTCATTTGGTTCGTTTCCACACCTGAGTTCTTTTGTTTGGTGCAAGTGCAACTAGTGATGTTAGAGGAATCGAGCTGCTCGTGAGTTCAGCTCGTTCGTTAAACGAGTCAAGCTCGAGTTTGTTAGATATTCAATTTACTAACGATTGAGTTGGTTCGAGCTCGACTCGTTAGGCTCGATATTTTTTTATTAGGCTTGTAGGTTCGTTAACGAGTCGAGCTGAACTCAACTTTTGACTCATCAATGTTATGGAGTCGAGTCGAATTCGGCTCGATAAGTGATCGACTCGAACTTCAAATACTCGATTCAGCTTGAATAATAGTTCTAGGGACAACATTACTGATATAAAAGGCATACATATATATATATATATATATTAAATATTATAAGTAGGGTAAACAAGAATAAAATAAGAGGACGATAATACAATGCTAGAGATGGGGCCATCATTGTTAGCTTGAATAACTACAAGAATTTTAATCCAAATTTTACTAAATAGTAATTAATTAATTAATAGGGATATCCACAATTAATACTATATTATTAACTGTATCTATCAAGTGGGTTTCGCAGAAGATCTCCTTTATTTCTTGTTGCGTTTAATTATTTCTCCTGCAGACATACATACATATTTATTTATACACATTAACTTTTAACTTATGTGTAAATTGTATTCATTGTACGAGATTAATGAATCAAAATACTTGATAAATCCATTCTCCATACAATTAAGTGTGTAAATACATTTAAATTTTAATATTTATTTAATTTAATATTTAACTCAATTGATCAATATAACTCAATTTCAATCGTGAAAGTGCAACCAATTACACCAAAGTGTATATCAATTCAATATAACTCAATTTCTATTTAATCGCATAATTTATCAATTGTCCGATTTACATTTTTTTAGCATATATATATAATGTTGTTTTTTTATTTTTGATGAGACAATATGCTGTCGTTTTTTTACTTTTTGGTGAAAATTGAATCAAAATTAATCAGATGAATTGATAAATTATAAGACTAAATTGAAATCTTTTGCGAAAAAGATCCTAAGTTGTGCATGGGTCGACAAAATTAATTTAAACCCCCATTTTATACACGTAATATCTACATGGATGTTTTAGAATATACGATACAACACTGTTTTCACTAACAGAATTTAATTAATTAAATACTCCAGTATGCCATTGAAGATAAAAACATAGTAAAAAGTATAAGGAATCAACAATTATTAGTATATTAATAATTCTGTCATTTAGTCATATGATTTTGTTTTAATCCTCCTCGATCAGCGTCTATAAAACAACACAAGTGACAAATCAAATGTTCAAGATTGCAGTTCCCTTACAAAGAATGTTCTAAAATGAGACAATTAGTACTGCATATTTTGGCATTTTATGAGCAAGAAAAAATATAAATAATTTTCCAAATTATTATATTTGAATCTCGTATATATTTCATCGACACCACGTAACGATATTATACTTATGTTTTAAGTGTATAATTAATATACGAGAATAATACAATTTAAAATTAAATAAAAAGATAGGACCGGCAAGAAAAAGTGGGATTTTATGCTCATCACTTTCTCCTTAATTAATTAAATCAGGTTACTTTAATCCTGTTTACCTAGCTTAGCTAGTCACTAGGTAATAACCACCGTCTAATTTCCTTTTGCTGATTTAGAATAACACTTTGGTACCTTAATTCACGTAAACCCTATTTTTAGTGTCATTGTTGTGCATATAAAATATCATTGTTTATAAAAATAATACATTTTTAAATAACCAACACTTCTTATGTATACCAATGACACTTGAACGAAAATTAGGTCACATGAACTCAGGTTCACAAAAGTTTTTGCTACTAATTTATACTCTATGTCTTTTATTAGATTGCCCCATTCTAAAAATGGATATAAAATTACTCTATTCATTATAATCATATTTTTTCAAACATTTTAAAATTACACTAAATGTTATTATTAATATCAAAATTACACTCTTAATAAAAAAAATATATTATTTTTTATAATACAAATGAACAACTCTCATATTAAAATTCGTGCAAACATACCGGACAATCTAGTAAAAAACTGATGGAGTAGTTGAGGGTGATATCATTTCAATAATGTTAGCACTTACATGAAAAGGAGGGATCACATATATATAGTTAATTATTACCATTAAAGGAAGAAATTAGTCTTGTCAATGAAGAAAAAGAGGGAGAGAGCTAAAGCACTTTGATTGGTCCATAGTTTGTCTCCTCAATAATCTTATGATTTGATTACCCACTTGAATCTCATTTTTTCATCAAATTATTCATTCCAATTTAATCTCCTCTCTTGCTTGCCATAACAAAATTTAAAAAAAATAAAAAAATGATGTCCAATATTGATCCAAGTGGAGGAGAAGGATCATCATCATCAAGATCAGCTCCTCCTCCCTCTTCCGACCCCCCGCCGCCGCCGCCTCAGCTGAGCCGCTACGAGTCTCAGAAACGTCGCGACTGGAACACGTTCGGGCAGTACCTCCGGAACCACCGCCCTCCGGTGGCACTGCCCGAGTGCAACTACACACATGTGTTGGAGTTCCTTAGGTATCTTGACCAATTTGGGAAGACTAAAGTGCATGTACAAGGGTGTATGTTTTTCGGGCAGCCCGAGCCCGTGGGGCCCTGCGCCTGTCCACTAAGACAGGCGTGGGGCAGCCTGGATGCGCTCATCGGGCGCCTCCGGGCAGCCTATGAGGAGAACGGGGGCGCCCCGGAGACGAACCCGTTTGCGAATGGGGCGATACGAGTGTACTTGAGGGAGGTGAGGGATTCGCAGGCGAAGGCGAGGGGGATCCCGTATAAGAAGAAGAAAAAGAAGAAGAGGAAGACGAATAGTGAAGGGATGGCCTCCAATTTTCATCATCAGTCTGGAGGAGTTTGATCATTATGCTTAAGAGATCTATATGGTAATTTATTTATTTTTATTTTATTTTATTTCCTATATATATATATATGTTGTGGGGTTTGATTTCATCATGAAATTACTCGATCTACCATAATTAAGTTTTTATTGTTGATGAATTTTCCTTGATTTTGAATTTTATTGGAGTAGTTCTCATTTTTGATGGGAAATTAAACCATGTAATATTTTTTAATTTTTGTGCAATACTTGGTATCTATCTATGTTCTTTATTATGAAGAACCCTAATCTGCTAAAACCCTAGTTTGCATACTTTCTTCAAATTATTACTACAAAGCAGAGATTGTATCATTGTATATATGGTTTAATTAAGTAGTATATATATGTTTCGAATCACTTTGTAAAAACGATACACACACTATCACTTGATCAAGGCAAATACTAAATTAAGAACCGATTTTTTAATTTTTTTTATTAGGGATTTAAAAAAGAATTTAATTAATATACGTACAAAATCTTTTTTCCAATGTTTTGTCTTTTGGGATTCTGCACGATGTTGTGCTCGCCATGAACTCTCCATCCATTAATCCGTGTCATATAGTATATATATATATATATGTGTGTGTGTGAAGAATAATTAATTAATTAATTAGATTAATTAATTAAATATCTACAGGAAAGGTAGTATATAAAATGTGGAATATATATACGTTTCTCGATTACATATGTCTGATCCTTTGTTCCTCTTCATATTATAATTTCACCTCTGGTGTGTGATTTAATTAATTAATTAATTGGTTTGCATTTCATTATCGAAGATCCTATGACTATACAACTAATTATGTCTTTTTCTATCAATAAATCTAGAATTAATTGTCATTTTCTTTCAATCAATTCTGTAATTACCATTTCAGGTCCATGAAACAGACCTACAGCTAGTATAAGTCCTTCGTAGTTATTGCAATTAGTTCTTTTTTTAGAGTATATAGTTAGCTAATTAAGTGCTATATTTATGTGCATAACTTGTTCTATACTTTAGTACCAGAAAAAGAAAAGTGGGTTAATTATATAATGTGAAGCATTTGAAAAAACTAAGCCGTTAATTGTTTATTTATGTAGCTAATTATATTAATTAATTTATCAGAATAACTGTTTACATGTGTGCATAAATAATTAAATGTAGAGTGTTTTTCTGTGGTGTTGCTGAAGCGGGATAAGATAATTTTGTATATTTAAATATATATTTCTTCTTTGATATATATTTGAAAATTCAATTTCTTCTAGGGACAATGTGTTTGGAAATTGGTGGGGAAATTCAATTTTGCAATTTGAAAATTCTAGATTGTCACGAGATTGTGTGTGGGTAAAATTATATTGTGCACATCACTACATCACATCAATATTTAATATTGAAAAAATAAATGTATAAATATATAGATGACATAATAATGCTGCAAATGAGGGTAGGGCATCTCCTAAAATTAAAATCTAACATTTTTTTTAATTAAAATCTAATATAATTAACAAACATACTTTCATTTGCACTTCATTAAAAAAAAAAAAAAAAACTATATACTACTATATATATATTAATAAACTCTCTTAAATAAGTAATTTTTTCGATCTCAACTTGAACCACTTAAAAAATTATCAATTTTGAACTAGACCAATTTAGTAAAATAAGAATCTATTGTTGATTGATTCTTGTTAGGATTTAAATTTACTTGTAGTTCATCTCTAACTTTTCTTATCATGTACGTGCATCTAATAGTTATGTTGTTACGTTCTCAAATTGCATTGAAAAGTTGTTTAGCGTTCTCAAATTCGTTTACCCTTCACTGCCTACACGTATTTTGCATATCGTAAACAATTTGTAAGTGAATATAATCGTATTCACTTTATACAATTGAACTTTATTTGGAGTCAAAGTTATGATCATACATATTATGTATGATGAGTCAATGATTAATATAATGCATATATTAATTAAATGCGATATAAATTTTATTCATTGTACTGAAAAAACACTCTTTAAATTAATAAATTATTATTTTATAGACAAATTAATACGTACCTCTTTAAAATAATTTTTTTTCCCAGTCCCAACAATATTAATTTATAGTGATTTAAGTATGATAATGCATCCATGATTTGTTTTGACTATCCAACGTCCCTTAATTATGAGTTTTTTAATTAGCTCTATTGGAAAATGTCTCATTCTAATGGAGAAATTAATATTTAAACTCAACATCATTCGATTTGTAGCCGATTTTAAGTAACAGTTCGCTTTGAATTTCGATAAATCAACACACTTTTTTTAGGCTTTTCTCAAATCAAAAGTCATATGTACACATTTATAAACTTTGAGATCATTAATTATCATGATTACTTAGTGTGAAACTTTGTTTCTCCAGCCCATCCAACAAATGATGGGCTTAATTGAAACATAATGATTTTCCTTTGATTAAGTAGGTGGGATTTTTAAAAATATGGCTTAATAGATATTTTACATGATTTTTTTTTTGTTTGAAGGTAATAGATTTTACATGATTAGGATATGAAAGATAGCAAAGTATCAATTTGAGATTTGAAAAATAGAAATTATCAATTTTAAATTTTTATACATTTTAAGACTGTGTTTGACATCTTATAAATATTTTTATAAATTATAATTCCTTAAAATAATAAAAGAGAGTATTAATTTCAAAAATTAGTAATGAAAAAAATATATTTAAATAAATAAAGATATAAATTATAAGCTGTCATGGTCTTAATATTTTTTAAGTCTCAAATAAATCGATTAGAAATTGTGATTATTTTCTAAAGTTAAAAGGATCAGGTAAAATTGAAAGGAAGGGTGCGTGCAAAAAATGCTAAAACATCATTTATGATAGAGTGGAAGTAGCACATAAATTGTGCATACTTAAAGCTTGTGTTTTTCTTGCCAAATAGGGTTTCGGTTAAACAAGTAATTAACTAATATAAGCTTGATTAATTTTAACATGTCACGGCTCTATGAAATATGACTTTTGGCAAATTAATGTGAATGTATCTTACACAAAACGAACGTCATGAATTTATTTGTACGAAATATATATATTTGATGAAATAAAATTTGATGTATAATTAAGACTTAATGGAATATTATAATCTAAATACATGAGTTAATTAGATCACTAGCTTCTGGAACTATATATTAATTTGTACCAAAATAATATTTTTGGGACTTTGAAGTTAGGTCCAGCTTAATAATACTGCAGGTTAGATCTTAATTCTGTTATAAAAACGATGTTATATATCTTATTTTAATGATATAAACATATACTCCATTATATGGATATATATGACGTCATTAACCTTTGCCTCTGCTATTTTTGTTGTGTTTTGTTTTGTTTTGTTTGGGGAACAAACTGTTTTTTTAGATAGCTAGGGTAGTGGCCAACTGCTCTTTTAGATTCTTCGGTCTACTCGATTTCTGTATTGACCGAGTTGAGAGAAACGCGGTGAAGATGATGAAAGACACATAATTTTTTTGTAACGGGCTTTGTTTTTTAAAGAATTTCGTTTCATCTAAAAGTTCGAACTTATAGCAGGAATCGAACCCAGGTCGTTTCCTGTTTGCTCTGATACCATGAAAGAATTCCGTCTCATCTAAAAGTCGAATTTATAGAGAGGGTGTAAATTAATTCTTTGTATATTAATTCCTAACAGTTTTCAATTATTTTTCCAGACTTAAACATCCTCATAAAAATTTAATTTAGACTTAAGTATTCAGATTTTAAAATCCAAATAATTATATCTTACTAATTTATCCTTTTAATTTAGACTTAAGTATTCAGATTTTAAAATCCAAATAATTATATCTTACTAATTTATCCTTTTTATTAATTGAAATGAACCAAACAGATACCAGAAACAAACATGGTATAAAGATTCTTAATTATGTCATATCAAGTAATAAAATATTTAACTTTTGAAGGTGCACAATCATCTAAAAAAAGACACATGTAGGACCTAATTCATGAAAAAATCAGTCCTATGTATTTCCTAGAAAACTGAAATAATAATAATGGTCTGATCGAGTCGTTTGAATGATTTAAACCACTCATGTGTTATCTCAATTGTTCTAAAGTATATAGGAGAATTTAGCACGAAATATATATATAATATTAAATTACAATAATTTAAATATTTGGTGGAATATCTATGATAATCCAATAATCATGATGCGCGCTATATCACCTTTATTCTTTTTACTTTTTTAAAAATAAATAAAAAATAAAGTAAAATGAATTAGTATATATAAGGTACAAATTAATCATAATTACGATGGTGCTCATTGGTTTGATCATGTGCCAAAACTGTACCTTTTTGTTTATATTATGTCAGAATAAAAATGAAAATCAAACTCGTATGATCATGATTATCCAATTTAAGGAAAAAAATTGTTTGGCTTTATTATCAAATGGAGTCTTTATATTTGATTAAAAGAGAAAAAGGATTATAGTTTAATTTGATCCTATAATCTACATAAAGATTAACGTATCATCCACACTTTATTTTTTATACACCACTTGTACCGGACAATTGGTGTAATAGTAGTATTAATATTATTTTTTAAAAATATAAATAATACTCTATATTTTATCATATGATCGAGAACCGATACTTTATATTACATGAACTAACATACATTTCAACCGTTTTTTCTGAAAAAATATAAAAAATTATCTTGGTTGTAATTTGTTTACCAAAATTGCAGGTGCAATTGGTGCGTCAACTTTTTTTTTACAAGATGTTAGGGGAGAAGTCTCATTGATTTCATTGTGTAAAATTCATCCCATCATCAATCTTGGCCCGTTAATAATAGAATACATCAAATGTGTGGGTTTAATTTAAGGGATTAAAGTTTTTTTTAGTCCTTTAAATTTGACTACTTTTAAATTTGACCATGATGGAATATACATTTTGATTTTAATTCCATAATTTTGACCTAAATTTTGAATTCAATCCAATTACTACCATTTCAGGTAAATGAACCGATCAAATTCTTAGCTCGTGTAAAATTCAAATCAACCGTGAATAACTGTGAATTTACTCCTGTGCAGAAAAATGCAGAAAAAATGGATTTAACCGGTTCATTTACCTGCAATAGTAGGTAACTTGACTGAATTCAAAATTTAGGTCAACTTATAGAACCAAAATCAAAATGTGTATTCCATCAGAATCAAATTTAAAATTAGTCCAATTTAAAGGACTAAAAAACTTTAATCCCATTAGATATGTCACAAACTTGAGATATGAGCTTCCCATACAACTTTACTGTTAATAATAAGGGCTCGTTTGCTTAATGAGTTTAGAGGGTGGATTAAACATGTAAATCCATCACAACCCATGGTTATGGTGGATTGTGGTGAGTTTACATACCTAAAAGAAAACGAGTTATAGGAGTACGTACGTCACATGTGAATTCAGGCTATTGTGCATACGACAGTAATACTTGAAAAATAAGTTTTTGCCTAATAATAAAGCTCTGAGCCTTATATTTCAAGATGAGTTTGAGATGATGAGTAATCAAACGAACTCCACCCATTGGCTATTAAGGAATGTAAGAATTGAGCACTATAATTAACGATTAATGTCTTGAAATTAAAGTAGAAACCGGTCGATAAGATGTTTTACGGTTAGCCGTTAGTGTTGGAGAATATTAAAATACAAATTCTTCTGATACTATAATTAACGATTAATATCTTGAAATTACTATTATAAAGTTTATACGAGCGATTTTATAATAATAATACTGTCTCGTATAAACTTGCAAAAGATGCTATCTCCTTTACAGAAGAAGTTTGTTTTTGACGTGGTACAGAATGAAGATTCTTAAGAAAATGGAAATGGAACTAAAATATAATGTAAGCAACCAATTATCGACACATGCATCGATTATACTATGATAAAAAATAAAGATGTCATTCATTAAAGGATATTAAAAATAAAGCATAATGGAGACCCCACTTGGGCGAATTTATATTTTCACAGATTCTTGCAACTTTTCAAGCAGATATGATGGGTTTAATAATTAGGAATTTTAGTATAGCTGGAAAATTTCATTTTCATCCCCCACACCATTTTTAATCATTTTTTGTTTGAGGGGTGAAACTTTATAACACAATATACTCGCTCTTTTTGTCTTACTCTTGAATGTGCACTCTCAACATCTTATTTTGCAACTTGTCAATTGTACAGAATTACCCTTGTTTACAGTTATACTCTATGCATTATATTGTTCGAGTTCTTGAGACCGTCCCACGATGAGACGGGATTTCATTTTAGTATTTACACTTCTTTTTAAACATAACTCAAGTAGAACCATGGAGTAATATATAAATGTTGGAAACCCGTCTCATACAAATTTTTGTTTATACTATTCAAACAAAAGTTTGCTGGTAAATTCAATTATATATGCATGGATATCATTTAGCCGAATAACACACACACACGCATATGCTAATGCTAATGCTGCCTGATCACATATATAAATTGAAACAATGAAATATGGATAAATAAATATAGTCGGATTAAAATGCCAGAATGATGAATATCAACTATAATAAGCTGCAAAACCGTATTAGTTATAGCTCATACCTGGAATGACATCCTATTTATACAACAAAAAATCCATCTTCATCTCAGGCTACCAAATTGGGTGTCCCAACTGCATAATTTTCAACTGTCGAATCAAAGTTGAAGCTTCTTGCAACATCGAAGAAATGAGCCACTGCTTCTTCGGGAGTACCAACAAGAACACCGTGGCCCAGGTTGAGAATGTGCCCCTTCGTCCCTGCACTGTTTACAACCCTGAAAAATTGCAAAATATTATTAGCAGACAGTCAAGCCTGCTTAAGTAGACACTACACTTTTCCGAAATTGAATTCCGTCCTATTAACTTTCAAAATTCAATTTTTTAGTCATTCGACCGGCTACAGCGGGTTAGTCATCGATTTTTAACTCGATCCAATAATATTCATCAACTTGATCATGAAAAAGTATTTTGAGTTTATATGACAGACCTTTCAATCTCATTGGTGATGGCAGGAAGAGGAGAAAATAGATAGGCAGGATCCACATTTCCTTGTATGCTAATATCACTTCCCAATCGTTTCCTTCCGTCAGCCATATCCACAGTCCAGTCGAGCCCAATGACATCAACTCCAGTTCCTTTCATCCGTTCAAGAAGTCCGCCATTTCCATTGATGTAAAGTACAAGTGGTGTTTGAGGGCATTTCTGCTTAACTACCTTAACTATCTACAATCGGAAATGTGAAGGTGCTTAGAAAGGTGGAGAAAATTGAGAATAAATTCACCATAAAAACTTCAAACAAAGACAAAAACTACTATGAATTTGGTTCACGGAAGTTTTATGGTGAACTCGATAATAGTGTTTAGTATATGAAGTAATATTATTTAGCATACTAAGTACCACGATTTAGTGATTTTGAGAAGAATAGCACATAACAAGAAGCATTTTATAAAACATGATAGTTCGTATGCTAAACAATAGTACTTTGTATACTAGACATTATTAATTTGAAGAAGAGAGTTCATGTGACCTACCCTCAAACAAAATGCACTATAGTTACAGTAACATGTCATAGAAAGCATCAAACCAATAAAACAGAGTTACGTGTCAAGGATATGCAAAATAAATAGCCCTCAATTTTTTGCAGATATTCCATATTTCAAGAGTTTGCGATTTTCAGGGTTGGATAAATTATTTTACTGCATCACCAACTTATTCATTTTGGTTAAAGGTACCAACCAAAAAGTAGCTCCTGCAATCTTTACATAACTAGAAGCACAAACATGTAATATATATCATAATGCTTTCATTGTCCAGTCACAGTCCCACTGTAAACCTTCATTTTTCCAGAAAAATAGAAAAAGAAAAAAGATTTAAAAAAATCAACACTTCAAAATGCAAGTCACCTCGTTGATATAAGGCTTAGACCAGAGCTCCCACATATCAGGTGGCAATTGCCCACCCCAAGAATCAAATATCTGTATGCAATGAGCTCCAGACTCTACTTGGTAGATGATATATTCAGCTATCGCCTTCGTCAAATGAGACAGAAGACTCCTTAACAAATCTGGTGCTGTGTGGCACATGCTCTTTATAGTTTTATATGTACGAGTTGTCCCTCCTTCGACTATATAAGTAGCAATCGTCCAGGGAGCTCCCACAAATCCCAGAACTGCAGCTTGTTCCCCTACCTAAATTGTAAAGGGGTAGATTAGAAGCAGTCATATATAAGCAAATAGGTTAATATCATTTTTGGTTCCTAAAATTTACCTTTTTCCAGTTTGGCCCCCTCTCTCCCTCACTATCAAATTTGGACCTGGAAGTACACTTTTAATTTTACATTTGGTCACACCATTAGTTGACTGTTCATTGACTGACGGAATAGACTATTTGGGCAATTACTTAAAAGTTTTTTTTTTACTTAAAAAAATAAAAACTTTTTTAAGTATTACATTTAGCACCCCAAAATTGTTGATACCATCAGTCAACGACGCTCAACTAACGGTTGGACCAAATGTGGGACTAAAGGTGTACGTACTTCCAGGACCAAATTTGAAAGTGAGTGACCAAAAATGATATTATCCCCAAGTAAATATAGATCCAACAAACCATGAGTTCAAGAACAAAAATGTCATTGTAGGACATCAAGTCGGAGTTAGAGAAAGAATAACCTCTTTGCGTAATATCCTTAGAGATTCTCCAACAAAATGTAGTTTCTCCAAATCAATGGGGTGTAATGCTTTCAAATCCTCTTCAGAACGAATAGGAGACTGTATCACAGGACCTCGAACATCTTCTATGTCAAAAGGAACACCAAATGCAGGTAGTGGAGTAAGTATGTCAGAGAATATAATAACCCCATCGGGTCGGAAAGCTTCCCAAGGCTGCAAAGAAATTTGTACAATGAGATCAGTTGTCTCTGATCTCTCTCTGAAGGATGGATATTTCTCTGCAAGCTTTCTATAAACAGCCATATACCTTCCTGCTTGACGCATCATCCATGCAGGAGGTCGGTTAACTGGTTCCCCTCTTGCAGCCTTCACCAAAAGAGGATCTGTTTCCAGTTAAGTAATCAAAAGAAATATATAATTCAGAACTCTATGTTAGCAATAAAACAGTAACACAAGTCTCTAACTTCACAGATTTGAAAAACACTACTTCAGACACTAGTATATAAGCTCTGGAGTTACTGAGTGAAAAATATTTTGGCATTTAGTGAGAATCAAAATGTACATATAAATCTCTCCACAAATTATACCAGAACATCATCATTTTTGTATAAATCGTGTACAGACAAGCCCAGTAATTTTGCAGGACTAAAGCACCAGCATAAAATAAGTGATGAACAAGAATTTAAACCGATTAATACGTCTACCACAACACAATGATGCCTAACAAAAATTTCGGAATCTTCACAACGACAGAGCTCAGTAGAGACGTTCTAGGTTGAGGGAAACTGCATAGTGTTCAACTATCCAATTTACAAGCACCTAACTAAGTTGGCAAGTAAACTCATTATGCTATCCTAATACATTCACTGAACTATCATCCGAAAGCCTAGATGAACCAATTTCTACTGTTGACTACAGAAGATGACCTTTAATACCCATAGAACATTCTCAGGATCCCACAACAATAATAACACAACTCAGGTATATGAAAAACACAAATTAAGATTGTATAGCATAATAGTATATTATTAACCCTCATCTAAAGACAATAAATAACACAATTGTCCAAGCAGCACAGAAATGTATTCGACAGGTATAACTACTAACATTCACTTCCAACAGAATTAGGTTCATCGATATTCTCATCAAAAGGTTAAGAAAGGGCAGTCTTTATCCAAGAACAAACATAGTTTTATGTGAAAAATGAGAATAGAGATGAGAGAAAGGCGTTCAAAAGGCTATGGAGATGCTATGCCCCAAGGAGAGTTTCTATCATTGCTTGGAAAGCCCTGAGACAACGATTGGCTACGAAAGATAATCTGGACAAAAGGGGGGCCAGGTTTAATGGGGAAGATGCAAAATGCCCGCTATGTAATGAAGTGGAGGAGAGCACAATTGACCTCCTATTTTAGTAAGTCGATGGCTAAATTACGGGAGATCCTTCACAGCTGGCGCTGACTTACGCACTGTTTCATCATGATCCTCTACTCCATTTCCTAAAGCATAGTGTAACACTTGGGAGGGGGGAAAACATACAAGTTGCTGTTACTCTTTGGGTTGCTACAGTGTGTACAATATGGGGCATTAGGAATGATTACATTTTTAATGGTACGGTTCCTGTTACTCTAGAATGGCTGAGGTCTTAAAAGCAAAATTGTGGTCGTGGATTTCATTGAAGGTGCAAAACGTGAAAGAAGCCTCGTCCTCAGAGTGGTTAAGGGACCCGATATATTGCTTGGGAGGAAAAAAGAAGAAGTTATGCATTGCAAATCCATTGATGTTATTTAGAGATGAATGTCCACCCACACACACACAAAAAAAAAAGAGTTTATTCTTGAGTAATTTTGGTCAAAATCCTTTCCTAAAACCAAATCCCTGAATTGTTCATGCAAATGCAATCTACAAGTACTAATATAGAGCTCATCAAACTCAATAATAATTGGACAGCAAGCCAGTATTTCCTTGAGTCCCACATTATTCTACACATAAGAGGAATGCCTATAACATAAAGCTTCCCACATTATCATAAAGATCACTAGATATAATTAGCAAAACTGAGAGTTCCAATTCATTCTGTACCATGCATAAATGCTTCTAGGTGCATTTACAGCGATAGTTCCTAAATCGGGACATCCCACTCCTGAATTTTAAACATCAATGCATCTCGAAAAGTGAATGAAGAACACATTTCACACACACACACACCTCGCAATTAGGCTAGAAAGATACCAGAAAGAGAAGCGCGAAGGGAAAGGAATTTGCGTGATTGTTTGTGGGTGAAAACAACTCCATTTGAACTGCTAATTGGCGCAAAATTCATGGGCCCAAACAAGCTGGATGATTTCCATCCCACACCGCAGCAGGAACTGCGTGAACAAGAAAAAAATTGTTGAAATTAGCATATGTTAGATGCTATAATTAAACGAAGAAAATAATTGGAAAGATAAAGTGTGCAGTGAAATTGAGAGAGCATAAGCTTGCCTGCTAATGGCGGAAAAACCCATTAAAATTAGAGATCCCTTTTCTTCTCACAGGGTTTCTTCTTCTCCTCCTTCCCTTATCTTAAATGTATTTATCAGGTAAGCAAACAAAACGGCATTGACTTGTCATTATAAACACTGAAAAATTACCAAACTACTGTACCCAGTTTCTTCAGATAGATATAATAGGAGTGATTTTTTTTATTTTTTTAATGGAATCGAATAACTAAATTTTCGATTCTCATCCTAAACCGACCCGATTCGAAATAAATTCGGTTAATTTGACTAAATCAGATAATTTCAGCCTTAATTTAATGCTTCACAACAATTGCATGTTGATTGTTTTAACTTTTAAAGGAGTTGTCTCTTGATTGTCTTTGGAAATCAATTTATTTAATATTGAAGATTGTAATTAAATATATAGAAATATTTCTATAAGAGTTAAAGCTCGGGATTTTATTTTACAAAAGTCTACCTAGTAATGAAGATTGGGGGAATGCACTAGAATATATAGTGCCCAAAGTTGAATCTATTCCATAAAGTTAAAAGTAACTAAGTTGTTTTTCGGAACACAATATATAACTTCTAACATTTATTTTTAATTGATGTGTGATATCTCAAATGAGAATTAAATTAGTGGTTGAAGACCGAAGAGTCCCAAGTTGATTGTATAAAAAGGGCTAAAAATATGACATTGAAATATGACAAATTAATATGGGAAAATCTCAAATACATCGTTATACACACTAAGTCTGGTTTGGTGTACATGTTTTTTTTTTTAACTACTTCTTCTCCTCCTTTCTAAATTTTTGAACGACACGCGTTACTCAAACCACCCTCTATACAACTCCTTTTCCTTCTCCGATGAGATTCGGTCACTATAACCACTTGAACAGTGATTACTTCGTTGATCATTTTACTTTGACTACTACATATTTGTTGGCCGGTCTTTAAAATGTGCATTAGTGTGCACGGTGCACACTATGCACATGAGACCAACTCGACAAATATTAGAATGAATGTCATCATATGATGGAGGTTGTTGCGGCATTAGATTTTATATCTCATTGATTTATGTTGAAAATTCTAAATTGTATGAGATTCGAAGAAGTTGTTATGATTTGTTGGTTGATTACTAGTGTAGAGCATTGTGTGAGAATTCAAGTGGTACTTTGGATATAGGAATGACATCATCTGGTATTTTCAGTCCAATAATTCATGATCTACTCGATAGTGACACATTGAATATGTTTGACAAATTTGTGGCTTCGTTTCTCCATTGTCTAAACCTCGGAGTTGGAAGTGTATTTGGAAGAAGTTGTCTTGCCCAGAGCTCCACAATTTGATATTCATAATTGGTGGAAAACACATAGAGTTGAATATCAGATGGGGACAGATCAGGAAAATAATGGTAGTAGCCGATTGGTTAGTCCACAACTTCGTTTCTCCATTGTCTCAACAATTACATCTGAATTAGCTTTTAGTGGTAGTAGTCGATTGGTTTGTTCCCATCGTAAAGACTTCATCCAAATACTATTGACGTATTGATTTGTAGTCGTCTTTAGTTATAAAATGAGAAGAAAGATAGGGAAAAAAAATGGGGATGTGGGTTCCACCAATCTCAAGTTTTGTCTTCATTACATATATCTTGTCATTTAATTTATTATACTTTGTTTGATCATCCCAAGCACTAAACACTTAATTGATCCCAACAAACCCGTAATCAAACATTTTTTTTCTTGATGACAATATATATATAAAGAAACATTTTTACCTTAAAAAAAATTGGTAAAAGAAAATGGATGCAACTTTTCAAACTATAAGACATGTGATCATGCAACATTTTAGACTGGTCAAGCAGGTTGGACTGTCGACAGACCCGATTCATTCAAATACATTCACCAATCTCAAAATTACAATCAAATAAATTGTAAAAATTAATCTTAACGAAAAATATAATTTTCACAAAAATTAACTATTCAGAGTTTTGCATGTATTGCTCTCCTTATCATGCAAAATGGTGTAGTTTGAGCTTCTCACCTTCCTATAATAGCAACTTCCATCACCAAAATATCTATAATTTTGTTGAGTTGTTCCCAACCCCTTGATGGTTTTCCCCTCCACAACTAAATATCCATCCCCTTTTTGCAAATTCTTGAGTCTATAAGTTGTCGATCCAAAATCGGAAACCTTTCGACTCTTCTCTTCGATACCTAACGTCACATTGGAATACTCCGTGGTTCGATTTGCCTTCTCAACACTATCGTAGTAGAGAGAGATCTGAAACTTTCTCCGTGAAATCGTAGAGAAAATAGTAGACGAGGGCGTTTTCGCGCCAACGCTTTCGTTGAGCTTTATTATTTGATCCAATATTTGCAAGTTCCCACCTCTTTTTAGCTTCATAGTATTACTAAACCTAAACTCTTGACTAAATTCCGTCGTGATCACACCGTGAGACGACTCCACCCACCCTCTCGAAACCAAAACCCTACTAACATTCGTCGTAAACAGTCCATCAGAATCATAAATTTTTGAAACAAGAGACGAGGAGAGCGGTGAAACGCTATGTTTCAGTAGCGCTCCTCGTGTCTTGTCCATCTTGTCATCCAACCAAAGATGCAAATTTGCATCAATGTACCACACATTCAAACCATTTGTCACACTAAATTCAAATTTATGACCTAATGACTTCCCATCTAATAATCCACCTAAAAAAGGTGTGATCTCAATATCATAAGAAGGGAGATTGAATGAGCCAATCCCGGTTATTGGTCTCCACAAGAATGGATTCACACCCCCTGTGTAGATAACCGTAAACGGCCAAACGGCACCGACCGTTTGACCGTCTACGTGAACTACGACCTCGCGGAAAGGCCCGTTTCCAGGCGTTTCCGTGAGGTTGTTCAAACTTAAGTACTCATTCGGAAAATTTCCGTACCAAAATTCATCCTTCTCGTGAAAAGATACGTAAATTTCCAAAACTGCCCTGTATGAATTTCGAGGAATTTTCACACTTTTGCCTCGTAAAACCGTCGAATTCTCGATTTTGAACCATAATCCGTCGTTTAACGGGAGATTTCGAGAAATCGGAAGTATTAAATCAGCTGAGGCGGGGGCAGAGTAACGGTGAGGTTGTTGAGAAGGGTAAAAATGGAAGGTTAAATTAACGTGATAAACGCCGTTATAAGTGTCGTCAACGACGTTGCCCATGTAAACTGACACCGTTTGTTGCGTGAGGAGCAAGGAACGGTACTTCGTGATGTCTTTCTTAACCGTCCAAAGAATTCCGGTGGCTCTGGGCTCGGCGGTGCAGCTACGGAAAACCTCGGCGCCGCCGATCCAAACGCCGAAAATCCTGTCGTATTGCCTGCCTTTGCTAGTGGCGTTCCATTCGAGGATGATTTTGGAGAAATTGTTAGGGTTTGAAGGGGGTTTGTAGTTTGTGAGAAGAGGGGGTTTGTTGTAGGTGTATGCAAATTCCTGGTGATTAAGGATTGTGAATGAGAGGGGTTGGGTTTTGGGAAGTGGGATTGGCCTTGTGACTTCGAAATACGTGGTCGGAGCGGCGGCGGATTCCAGTGAGGAGTGTGATTGGAAAAGGGGTGGTTTGCGGTGGAGAGCGGCGGCGATGGGGTGGAGGAGTGTGTAGAGGAGGAGAGAGAGGACGGAAGAAGCCATGGCAGTTTTCTCACTTAAATTTAGAATGGCAATCATGCATGTATATATAGATGGCATAATGCATATTCAAAAGTTACTCAAACTATTTAGAACAAACAAAAAATTAAGAACCTTTTAAAATAAAAATTACTAATAATTTAGGGACTAAAGATAAATTAGGCCAAATGAGGCGGAATTCGAAATTCCTAAATTTTGGTAAGAAATCTTGCTAACTTAATCGCTGCCTTGACTGACAATTGTTGCACAAGTCCTGAAAAGGAAACTTTGTAATCACCTATGAAAATTTTGGAAACACTCAATCATATGCTATAAATTTGCATTTATATGTATTATCTTCCTCTAATATATTTAATTCACTTTTCACAAGTATTGGAAACTTGTATTAATATTAATAAAATTCTATAATAATCGATAAGATTTGAACTTACAATGCAGTTAAATTTGGTAAAACGATATTCAGAAAAAAATAAAATAAACCTAAGTGTGTTCGTCTTCAATTGATTGCCCCCCTCCCCCCACCCCACCCCCCCTGATTAATTAGTCCACGTATAAAGAGATATATAAAGAAAAAAAGTTATAACACTTGCTTCGGAACAAAAGCTTCTTTCTTCTATTTATTTTTTTGGTTATAAACATGATACGTAAAATGAAACACAAAAGCGATACGGCAAAGAAGACAAGATCCTTCATTACAATTCCAAACCGTCAGTTTTAACCGTTCCACTAATTTTTTAAAATTAATCTCAACTCACAATTTTAAATTTTTCATTAAAAAATAAAAATCAAACTGCCGATTTAACAGCCAGCTTCGGTTTTCCAAAATCTTTAACCATAACCTAACCGGAAGAAATAAGATTTCGATTACAGTTCAAACGAACCAGCAAATCGCCAATTAGATGACAATTTCAGTTTTTTTGTGCAGCTCTATGTTGCAATATATACTTAATGAAGAAGGCTCAGTTAAACATCTTTGGCTCAAAAGGCTGCACATGTGCAAAAATCAAACTGCATCGTGTGTAAAATACTAAAATGAATTCAAAGTGGTGATGAATTATCAGCATCCTATACAATATTATCAGAACAAACCAATAGTTACAAATTAAAGTGAGTTCAATGAAGAAACCGATTAAGAACTGATATTTGACCCGAGTCTCCATTCAGAAAGAAGACTTCCAAGGGTACATACAACGATGAAGATGTCGTTGCTGAACTAAATCTGTACGTCGGTTGTAGAATCTTACTACCTTTAGGACATGGAATGGTAAGAATTCGAGGTCCAGTTCTCATCTGCCACACCTGTAAGCAAGTGTACAAATTTGGATGTCATTTGGGGAAGATTATCATTTCACATCAATTAGTAGCATGCGTTACTTAACAGATGAGAGATCATATCGCGATAAAAAACGTGTCCCTGCAAATATATGCTTGTGGGAAAAGGAGCATGCCATTGCATGAGCTTCATGTTTATTAGGAGGAAAATGGGTATACATGGTATTCTTAATTTCATGGCCAAGTCAATAACAGCCAATGAGAGGAATGCTCAATCAAGGCATAGAATATTCAAATTTAGTGGTCGCATTCAAATTTAGTGGGTGCGACCGAAGAAGCTTGCTTCACTATCACTAACGATATTATATCAGGGTTTGCTTGCTATTGCGTGTGTGATAAGGTGGAATAATGTAATGTAAAAAGGATTGTTCAACAACGACGTCATAAGCATTATTCCATTTTTTGCTAAAAGTGATATCTCAAGGTATTTACTATCTCGTGATTGGTGTTGTACATTATTAGATGTGATAAGGTATCAAAATGTCAATTTTGTCCCTTGTTCAAATTAAATTGGAAATCAACAAAAATGCAGGAACCATGTGTGAGACGGAGCTCCATAAAGGGGGATAAGGCACCAATACCTGCCTTATCCCCCATAGCAAACGAGCCCTTAGACTACATGGAAAGGGGAGATGAGACTAAGGGATGCTAGCATCCAAGAGAAGAATACCTCAACAATTCCTTTACGAGGTGCATGGATGGCTAGACAGAGACTGTAATCACTTTTTGAATGTTCAGTATAAGCAGGATGTGAGGCAGATTTATCTTTGTGGGCAAGCATCTCTACAAATAAGCAGCTCGCCTCACGATATCCCTGCAAAAGAAGTAAGGGTTTTTTAACAGAAACGCTTTATCCAAAGCCTAAAAGTGAAATTTTCTAAATCCTACAAACTTTCCACAAAACAGAATTATATTGTAAGCAATTAGCATACCTTCCATAAACGCACAACGACAAGTGCCTTGGTGTCTAAGAGCAAAATGCGCCCTAATGAATCGGTTATTGCAGCCAAGGAGCCACTAGGCGACAAAGTCAGTTTCTCACCCTTCCTAGGATAATCCTTCAAACAAGTCAAAGGAGAGGCTGGTAAAAAAAACACCATTAATAGAAAATCCAGCAATGTGTCCAAACAACTGACAAATTATACAAAATTATAGTCCATATTACAAGAAATTTGCCAGACTCACCTTGGGCAAATGATTGAGATTTGGGTTCTGGCCTCTTGGTAGGGCTTTGATCACCCCGCCAAATCAGTTTTGTAAATGAAGCTATTGTTGAAAATGTTGCAGGAACAACTTTTGACAAGATGGCTCCCACTATTGATCTGTTCTTGTCCACTGAAAGCCTGGAAAAAGGAAGAGTCAACTATTATGGACACCAGGGTACTTTCTACGTAAGAAAACACTAACACGTTTGAGGAATGAAAGTCTACATAGTACTAGAATAAAAAATCCAACCAACCTAAATGCTGATATCACAGCATCATCTCCAACGGCGACTGCGCAATAGTATCGTTGACCGGACTGCCCAACAATAAAACCAGCTGAATTCAAATATCAGAATAAATTCAGATAGTTTCAAAAAGTCATGGACTGAAGGAATGGATGCAAGAAAAAAGGATCACTAATTGAGAAAGGAAAACAAGTACCTGGATTTCCATCAGAGGTGGGGGCATGACACCAGTTATGGCGGCATCAGCACATGACCCATACTTGCTAACATTCCATATCTGGTAAGGAAGGTTTGCAGCAGTCTGTCGAGAACCCTCGAGAGTCCTATCATTGTAATCCTGGTTCCAAAACTGTGACTGTGTCTCTCGAAACCATCGATGCAGCAGATCCTGCATTGCATAAAGAGAGAAAGATGCATCAGGGAATGAACTCCCACATTTTCAAAGAAAAAGCCGAAAACCATCCCGAAAGTAAGGCTTATCAGTGTAGTTTAAATTTTAAAGCATAAAATAGGTCATCAAGAAAATATTATACAAAATGCTTACGTGGTTCAACACCACAAATTTTAGATACCCCAATATTACCACATCAGTTCCTTCAAAACGTTGAATTACAACAGACATTATAACAAAAACCTCCTCCGAGGATGTATCTTGGGTATGATCTTGTTAAATCCAACAGACCCTTAACTTAAGAAATTTTTTAAGCATATGCACATAACATAGGCCATCAAGAAAATACTATACGGATTATCTTAATGGTTCAACACACATATTCAAAATACCTTAACATCAGTTCCTTCAAAGCGAGCAACTACACCAGGCATTACAACGCAAACCTCCTCCGAGGAAGTATCTTGGGTTAGATCATGTTTAATACCACGGACCCTTAACTTAAGAATCTTTCCAGGGCTCACAATCTGCAAAATGCACACAAGCAATTGAAGCAAAACAGCTTATAATGAATCCTCTTCCCATAAATGAGATACAAAAAATACCACTTCTAGTATATGCAACTTTACTCAGCCCACTTCATTTACAAGTGTGATCACGCACAATAAAACTTTCAACAGCAAAATATAAGCTTAATAGACATAAAAATGGAACACCGTATGCAAATGTTAAAATTACACTGAATTTCAATTATTCCCACGTAGAAGCACGCAAGTGATTAGTTCAATTAAGGCACAATTTTTCCCATTAGCAACCACAAAATGGAGAGATGTTTTCAAAGTATCAAGACTGCAAAACAGGAAAGTCGCCAGTACATACATAATTACGGAAGCAGAGAAAGTGGAAAAGGGGGAAATTGTTTGAGCTTAAACACCGACCTGTCTGTGAATAAGACGACCGTGGATAGAAAAAATCAAAAGGTAACCGCAAGAGGTACCAACAGCAAGGACCCTGATGTCGTCGTCGAAGACGAGCCACTCGACGGCGGATACATACTCGGCCTCGATTGGGGATAGCTCGGGTAGGATCTTGACGGTCCGGTTACTGGCCGGATCGTCGATCGATTGGGACCAATTGAGGATGAGAATCAAGGAGCGATTGGCAAGCGCAAGGGAATTGGTGTCGAGGGAAACAAGGATGTTAGGGTTATCTACTAACCATCCTTCCTTGCCGGCGCCGAGATCCGATAAATCGGCGTCGGCTATGCATCCGAGCTCCGTCGTGTGATTGCGGCGAGTCATTAGGCGGAGTACGGAGGGAGAAACTCAGAGTATCATCGTCGATCGCGATTCCGATCGATTGTCTTGTGACCCTTCTGTTTTTTGCACCCTGAATAGATTATTGGATTTTTGGACAACGGTTGACTGCGCGTTACATTACATTACTTCCTCCATTTTCTTTTAACTTCTTTTCAATTTTATTATTTAACTTCAATTTTCTTTTTAAATACTACTTATTTACCTATTTTATTTATTCAATTATCATTCACTTTATTTATAAATAATACTTTACTATAATTCATTACCCTAAATTTATTTACTTTATACATAAATTAATTGATATTTATTAAAATTCATGACTAAAAAAATGAACATAATGAAAGAAAAAATATTCTTCTCTTAGGAGGCTTATTGAAATTTGGTCTATTTAAAAAAAAATGAAAACTTGTATATTATTCAAATCGAAAAGGGGTTCGTGGGTTCGGGCTCCATGCGTTTGCATACCTTCGAACACAACCCAAACTAGGTTTAGACTTCAATTGCTCAAACAGGGTCCACCTAGTTGGGATTCTGAATGAACTCTTGCACATTACACTAGAATTTTGATCGAATTGAATATTAAATAACCATTTCTGGAGCAGTTAATGCTGAAACGTGGTGATCAATATGTAATTGTGAAGATTCATTAAGAGAGACTTTCATATCATTGAAGACACTATGAGGTTGTTTGACATATGACTGCCCATATTTTTTATTGTTGGACAAGAGTTTTTGAATTATTGTTGTTTGGTATAATACAATTGTTCGATCCCAATTCACTTTTTGCATCACATCAATATGTAGCAACTTGAGTCATATTTTCAAATGAATCCAACTACATTATGCATGAGTTTTTGCCCTAGGTTGTTCACATTGCTTTTCCTTATCTTATTCTCTACTTTAAAGAACTTGTGTAAAATATTTTGTACTAGTGCAAAACTTGCGGGATTTAAGAGAATGGTTATATTATTATTTTGACAAAAACTTATATGCAACGGTCTAATATGTGAGACGAATTTCAATCACTTATAAATTGTACTCTCTATAACCTTATTCGAATTACATTTTCAAACAAAGTAAAGTATAAACATAAAAGTAGAGTTCGATATCATAAATGAGAACGTCTCACATTATACTCCTTTATTTTTTTTAGTATTAAAAATTATATTTTATTATAAAAGTTTATTTGATTAAAAAAAAAAAGTATTCCTCCAAACACTATTTAGCACAACCAAAAAAATGTAAAACCCTTTTTTTTTTTTTTTTTTTGTAAATTGATAAAAATTGCATTAAAATACAAAGACGTTCTTCATTCCAAGAATTTAAATGGGTGAAAGATGAGTGGAGGATGATGTGGAATGGTTATGAAAGAAGGTTTTAAACGGGAAAGAATAGAAAAAAAATAGAATTATGAGAAAATTAGAAAATATGAATAATGGATTTATGTTGAGATACATAAAAGTAAAAAGATTCAGAAGAATTAGTATAAAGGAAAATTTATATTTTATAGATTGTACTATCTTAGTTATTTTATATGCTGAATAAAATAAAATTTTATTTGTTTTCAAATTCACTTTCCATACAAATTTTATTACTCCCTACGTCCATCAAAATTGTGCTCACTTATTTTTTAGGTCCACAAAAAATACGTTTATTCTATTTAAATAGTTCACTTTTAAATATTTTTTTTACTTTAATAACAAGATTGAGTATCTATCAAATATATTTTTTACTTGTTATCCCAAATATATTTTTTATAAATAAAATATGAGTTTTTTAAAAACATGTATAAAAAAAAGTGAGCACACTTTTTATGGATAGAGGGAGTATTTTTTTTAAAAGACCGACATAAACCATTATGTATTGGCATGGGTCATATGCCCCTCCATGAATGTTAGATACACTCTTTTGATGCAAGTAATCCTCTCAAAACACACGTAAAAATTAGGGGTGGCAATTTTCGACACGACACGATAGCACGATACGAATCCGACACGAAAATTGCGGGTTAGTGTTTGGCCTTATCGGGTTCGTGTCGGGTTCGTGTCAACCCGTTAAGTACGATAAAATTAACAGGTAACCCATTAACCTGTTAACAACCCGTTAACCTGTTATTTACCTGATATGACACGACACGATAATGACACGTATCTGATAATAACACGATAATCTTTTATATTTATATAAATATATTATTTTTTATATATTTAATACAATTTTAAATTGATTTATTTTCTTATCGTGTCGTTATCGTGTTGTTATCGTGTTACGTGTCGTTATCGTGTCGTGTCATGTCGACACGAAAATTATCGTGTTGTTATCGTGTCGTGTCGTGTCGACACGAAAATTATCGTGTTCGTGTCGTGTCGACACAGATCCTTATCGTGTCGTGTTCGTGTTTGGCCTTATCGTGTCGTGTCACTATCGTGTCGACACGAAACACGACACGATAGCACGAATTGCCAGCCCTACGTAAAATAGATGTATTTCCCGCAAATTATCTATTATACCATTTTTTTTCTTTTAAAATTTTGTATGATAAATGTACACCCCTCTAAATTCCTAATTTTCCTTCATCTTTCCCAACCTTATTTCTTCCTCATTTAAACCCTAAACCCCTCTTTTTTCTCACACCAATCCAGCCGCCGCCGCCCACCGCTGCTCCCCCTCTCCCTTCCTTTTTTTTTTTTTTGCTTCGCCCCTCCCATCTGCTTGTGTCTGCCTCCGCGCCGCCTTCCGCCGCCTCAATACTAGTTTTTTTTATCTATTTCGTACGCCGGCCGACCGCCACATTCTCCACGATCCCCTCTTATCGTTTCCACCTTCTCCCCAGATGGCTTCTTCTTTGACGACTCCTCCCTCCTCTTTCTTCGAAACAGTAAAAAAGATAGGGTTTTCTTTTTCATTTTCGACAAGAAATTGTTGACCATAAACATTGTGGTCGACAATTTCTTGTCGAAAATGAAGTTTTTTTTAAAAAAAAAATCATTTCGGTAAACTGTTGTCGACAAGTGTATTTTTCGTTGATAATCTACTCTGTGAAGCCAAATGTATACATATTTTTTTAATTTCTAAATTTGTTTAGACGCTGGCGGTTACTGCTTCCCTTAAAATTAGTGTTAGAAATTAGGTTTTATGGGTTGTATCTATCTTAACTTATTTTACTAGAAGGATAAATTGAGTATTTTACATGTATATTTAATTTATAAATGAAAGGGGTGTATCTAACATTCATGGAGGGGCATATAACCCACGCCTTAGACCATCTCCAATGGTACGTGATAAATGGAGTTTTACTTCATTTATGAAGTTTTGCTCCCTCCAACTGTACTGTATTTTAAAGTTTTGAAATAGAGTTTTGAATAGTAAACTCTATATATGGAGTTTACTATTCAAAACTCTATATTTTATACGGAGTATCTATTATTTTATTAATATTTTCAATTCTGTATTACAATTCTATATTAATAATTTGTTAAATATAATTACAATTCTATTGTTATACTAATTTATAATTTAATTTTAATTGTGTAATTTATTTATTTTTTGTGTATTATTATTACCTACAAAAAAATAACGTAAAATACAATAAAACATACATTATATATTAAATATGAAATACATTACATATTAAAATTAACGAACATACATGCATTACCTAGCTATAACACCGACATATTAAAATAAGTGAACACAAACTGAAAAGAAATACAAATAATAAACGTTATTGATCATTTGTGGGAGGAGTACTCTAATTCACAAGATTGTTAGTGTTATTTATTCTAATTTAAACGTAATAAGTGTAATCGTGTTGTATTAGATTATACTCACGTGTATCATTTTATGTCATTATATGTTTCGTAATTTTATATTTAAATAAAAATAATATTTGAAAACTACAAGTTTATTTACATTTTATGATTTTGATAAATTTAATAATATTTAATTTATAATTTAATTTACTAATTGAATATTTAATTATATAAATTAATTTAAATACAAAGATAAATATATTATTTAATGATTGTAATATATTAAAAATGATTAAAATAATAAATAAAGTAAGATATAGAGTTTCATGGTTGGAGAAGGTTTTTAAAATAGAGTTTGAAAAAGTGTAATTTGAAGTTGGGCGCGGCTAAAGGCACCCGGATTTCCTATGAGTACACCCAGAGGATGAGAACACACACAAAACGGATGAGGACACCCACCTGGAAAACCCAAAAATGTCCTTAACATTTCTCCCTCTCCCTCCCTCCCTTCTCTCCATTCGGTACACCCACCCCTCCATCTTCCCCAAACCTCTCCCCCACTCCATCAACGTTTTTTCGCACCACTCTCACTCCATTTTCGCACCACTCCCACTCCCACTACCTGCGACGTCGAAGAAGAGAAAGAGAGAGCACCGTTCTTCCCCACTCCATCGTTTTTTCAGAGAATAGGAGCTCGCGTTTTTTTTTTCATTTTACAAAAATGGTTAAAGGTTATTTTTTCTTGCTTATATTTGAGAAGAAGAGTAGGACACATGTTTAATTTCGGTTTTTGTTTGTTAAAACATTGGTTTTATTGTTGTATGGTTTAGGTTTTGTTTTTTTAATTTGGGGTTAATTCATGCATGTGTTGATTAAGGTTGGTTTTTTGTGTTATAATCATGTTTATGTGTAGAATGTATCAATTTTTGATGTGTTAGGATGAAAATAAATCAATGGACATCTAATTGGCATGGTTTAGCACGATTGCAGCGTTTTGGACTGGTTTTTCGAACATGGACCCAATGTTGGGAAGTTTTTTTCGAACATGGACCCAATGTTGGGAAGTTTTTTTCGAACATTTGTCAAATGTTCGAAAATTTGTTCGTTACATAGACTTTTGGGTAAAAAATTCAACCAAGTAAAACTCGCGGAAGTTTTTTTCGAACATGGACCGAATGTTGGGAAGTTTTTTTCGAACATTTGTCAAATGTTCGAAAATCTGTTCGTTACAGAGACTTTTGGGTTAAAAATTCGACCAAGTAAAACTCGCGGAAGTTTTTTTCGAACATGGACCCAATGTTGGGAAGTTTTTTTCAAACATAGACCCAATGTTGGGAAAAAAATTTCGAACATGGACCCAATGTTGGGAAGTTTTTTTCGAACATGGACCCAATGTTGGGAAGAAGTGATGACCCTTCGAATTCTCGCGTTTAAATAGGAGGTGGGTGTACTCATCCGGCGTTTTTTTTTTAAAAGTACAGGAGGGGTAAATACGTCATTTCGCAACACCCTTGGGATAAAAAAAATTTCCTGTGGGTGTACTCATAGGAAATCCGGGTGCCTTTAGCCGCGCCCTTTGAAGTTTAGAAATCTTCATTTGAAAGTTTGTGGTTAGAGATGGACTTATTTATTTTAAATTGGATTGGGCGTGGAAAATAACCACTCGAACTTGGGCCAATAATTATCACCAGCCCAGCCCAAATTATTGCGTGAGGCAAGAACTTCACCCGCGTAGAAGGTTCTCGAATAGCCGTGGCGCACAAGTATATCACTCGTATCCAAACAGCACCTTAACGACCTTTCTAGATAATCCAAATTCTGCCATTTCTATTTTCTTCCTTCTCTATTAAACCAGCTGAAGAAGAAAACTATCTCATATTTTCAATCGGAGTGTGTTCAGAAGCGATTATTTCAGAAGAAAATGGCAGGAATTACTCAGGATTGGGAGCCCGTCGTGATCCGCAAGAAGGCTCCCACCTCCGCCGCTCGTAAGGATGAGAAAGCTGTCAACGCTGCCCGCCGCGCCGGAGCCGAGATCGAAACTGTTAAGAAGTGTGAGTGCTCGTATTTGCGTCTTACTTTTCGTTTATTTTATTTGTTTTTGTTTTTACTAGTTGTTAATTGATTGATGTCTGTTGATATCTGCTGGCTTGTGTTCGTGTTTTAACGCAATTACGTATTACCCGATAGTAAACCGTGAAAATCGTGTAATTTTTGTCTCGATTTCACTGTCCTTTGATCTAATACGTTCTCTTGATCATATTATTATCTTGAAAAAAATATATAAATTTCTTGTCACGTTTCTTGTATAGCTATTTCCTTACAAATATCACTATTCCACAGTTAATCTATTTCAAGATGATTTGCGATATAGGATTTACCCGCATGTGTTTATGCTTGAGTTTGTCTTTTAACAACTTAATCGCTGGAAGCTACTCTTTTCAACACTCAAAACATTTCTGTCAAAGACAAGCTGAAAACTGCTTTAAAAAAGAAAATAATACAAGCACCACTTTTGTAGGATAAATACATCTTGGGCTTTAATCCTGAATTAGTCTGATTCCGCATATAGTGGAAACTTAACACAAATGCGCCTGAATCCTGATATCTATGTTTTGTTCTGTTTAAATATAGTTTGGTTGTGCTAGCCTTGCAATCATGTTATAGGCCAAATTTTGTGTTGTGTGCTTATTCCTTGTGCCATTCATGTGAATCTGATTGTGTTCGGACTCTTTGTTGGATCACCTGAGATAATCCTTTGTAACTTATTCACTGATCATAATTATCTGTTGCGCTGCAGCTACCGCTGGGACAAATAAGGCTGCTAAAAGCACCACTACTCTCAACACCAGGAAGCTAGATGAAGAGACGGAAGTTCTAGCTCGTGAGTTGAAATTATTTGCTTCTTTAACTGAATTCATTTTTCTACCAATTTGCACTTGATCTTATCATGCTTGTGTTACAATGTGTATGTTGTCTGCTTCTTTGTTTTCGTTGAGCAAATTGTGAACATAGAAATGCTTCATTTGTTGAACTGATCCAACTGAGAATTGAAAAACATACAAAATATCAAGTATCAACATAGAACATTTACTATAACGTGTTTTGTCCTCCTTAGGATGATGTGTATCTCCATTATCTCTTACATGGAGAAAGGGATGAAAAAACAATGAACCCCCCACAGTACAATGTGATGGTTTATTATATCTTAGGATGATGGTTTATTATATACGTTGGATTTGCATCTGCATCTTGTAATTCTGCAAGTGTGTGGTTGAAGGTTTGTTACATTTTTTATGTTACTAAATGTGTGATTGGTGTAGTGACAAATGTTTATTTACAAATGATGACACACAGATGAGAAGGTTCCAACAGAGCTAAAAAAGGCGATCATGCAGGGTCGAACGGATAAGAAATTCACCCAAGCTCAGCTTGCTCAGGTTCTTTGCCTTCCCTCTGTCAATACTAAAACACTAGATGTTTGTCCTTGGTATTTTACACGCATCGTATGCTTGTGTTGTGTGTTGCATTGCAGATCATAAACGAAAAGCCACAAGTAATCCAAGAATATGAATCTGGTAAAGCAATTCCTAACCAGCAGATCATAACTAAACTGGAGAGGGCACTTGGCGTCAAACTCCGTGGAAAGAAATAATAATAGTCTAAAAATTCAACTTGTCTTTGCCGTTCTATCTTGTTTCTTCGTTTGTTCTTGGACTTGGTTTCTGTGAATAATGAATGTGTATGTGTTTTAGCTGGCTGCTGAACTGTGGAACAAACTTCATTCCTTCTCTCTTCAATCTATAAGATCATATGTATTTTTACGTGATTATTATATATAAAATTAAATCAGAGTTCGTATTGAGAGATAGGCTCACGAAAACATTGGCTCAACAATGCCTTATATTGTCCCGCCAAAAACACAAATTGTAATTGTCCACTGCATTGAAGTACTTACCTTGCACAAAAATTACTCCTATATGTTAAATTTTGTAAATTTTTATGAATAAAGTAAAGGGCTAGTCTTGCATGAAATATTGCATATATGCATTTCAGTTATTCACACACATGTTCTTTATAAATACACTCACAAACTTAATTCACACACACATTTTTTATAAATACACCAACAAACTTAATTCACACACATTTTTTATAAATACACCCACTGACAGCTTAATTCGAAATTTTTAATCCGTTTATTTTACTTGTTTCTGTGATTTTTTATCTTTTATTTTATTGTCGAACGCGTGATATTAAATGTAGTAATTCAAATTGTAATATGTAGTAATACACATTATTTTATGTAGTAATAACACAAAATATTTATATAATAATACAAATTCTTTTATTTAGTAACACGTTTTTTCTAGTGTTTTTATTGATGTAGTAACTCACATTATAATACGTAGTAACATATATTATCGAATGTAGTAAACACAATAATCATGTTGTAATACAAAATGTTTTATTGTAGGATGATGCAAAAAATATTAGATTATTTGATAAAGTTACATATAGTAACAAACGTCTATTCAATGTAGTAATTCATACTGTAGTATGTAGTAACATATAATTTTTTTTGTAGTAAAACAAATTATTACATGTAGTAATAACACAATTTTATATAGTAATACCGATTCGTTTATTTTTTTTTTTTTATTGATTAAGTAACTCACATTATAATATATAGTAACATATATAATTGCATGTAGTAAGATATATTATTGCACGTAATACAAAATAACATTAACCCATAATAATTAGTATTAAAGAATATTTAAAGAAATATAAAATATTTAAGGATTAAGGTCATCGTAAATTGCAGCGTCCGACCACGGCTTGAGATGACCGAAAACTGCTCGGAGAAGATGACCATGTTTAATTTCTGTTAGTGGATGCATTTATAAAAAATGTGTGTGTGAATTAAACTTGTGGGTGTATTTATAAAAAATGTGTGTGTGAATTAAGCTTGTGGGTGCATTTATAAAAAATGTGTGTGAATTAAGCTTGTGGGTGTATTTATAAAGAACATGTGTGTGAATGACTGAAATGCATTTATGCAATATTGCATATAAGTTTTTGTGTAAAGTAAATAAATTAGTTGGGTTAAAATTGAATTTAAAAATAAAGATACTAACAATATTTTAATCATAAAAGTATTTGGAACGTTTGCGGACAGCTTGTATTAAAACTTAATTTATTTTTGTAAAAAGTTGTGCCTCCACCATCATTAAAACGTGCACCCTCCACACGTTTTCGGGTCATTATACAATTCTGGAGCTTTGCAAGTTAGCAATAGCATGCCGTGTACAAGTTATTATGAAAAATATTTAACTTTATAATATGTTTACTTCCTCAGGAGAGAGTATGTTTTAATTCGGTTCACGATTAATTCCGCTCCTTTCCAATAGATTTTTCTAGGGGTGATCATAAAATTTTAAAAACTGCCAAAACCGACCGAACCGCACCGCACCGTTAGTTTAAAAAATCGCTTTAAACCGCGGTTAAAATAATTATATGAAACGCACCGCTATAACGGTGCAATTTTAGGTGATTAACTGCACCGACCGCACCGTTAATTTAATAAATAATTATATACAAAAAAAATTAGTATTATATATTAGACCATTAATATTAATAATTATATATTTTTTAATATATAAAAGTTAATTGATACGGAAGGGAACCAGTACTTTGCTTTTCTCTGTTTCTTTGCTTTTCTGTGAGAGATTATAACTTTTGTAGGGGTATATCTTATAATTATACCCTATTAATAATAAAAAATTTGGTTGTTCCAAAAAAATAAATAAAAATTAATTGATCATATATAATGTATTCTAATTTCACTACGACACGCATACTAATATTGGAGTAATATATTTTTTATAATATTAAGACATTTATTTTGTAATGCATTTAACATTTTTTAGTTTTAGTTAAATCTTGAGAATTTTAATGGTCATTTGACATTAATATTAAGTTTGTATAATTTTAATTTTTCGTTTGTAATTGTATGATATACTATTATATAATAATAAACCGCCAAATCGCCCGAAACCGACCGTAACCGTTTAAAACCGCTTGTTCATTTTTACGAAATAAACCGCGGTTTAGAATTGTATACTAAACCGAACCGCAAGTAGCAAGGCAATTTGATTTTTGTCAAAAAAAACCGCCAAACCGCACCGTGATCACCCCTAGATTTTTCAGTTAAGCTGCCAAGGTATGATGGAGTATTCTAAAGTGAATCAGGGGCGGAGGAAAAAAGAAATAGAAATAGATTCCAAAAGCGAATACCACCAAACTTGAATAACATCACAAAATGCACAATTCAGATAATGTACATAGCATGGCACATTTCCATCATCATCAATTCAAGCAAACACTTTTAATACACATACAATTCAAAGTAAAGTAAAGTGGCAGGCTCACCGTATTACTATTCACACGCCAGTTTGGTCCCGAAACTGCTCAGGCAGATCGCAAACGCCTGGAAAGCCGAGAGAGGCCGTCTATAGTCCATCGTAAAAGTATCGTCTCCTACTTTCCCAAACTGGAGCAGCACTGTATCTTCGTCCCCCTTTCCCCCAGGCTGGCTTTGATCCATTGTTGCAACCAGTTGAAAATTCTTGACCGATGCAACCGTCACTCTACCGTGGAAATTCAAGCACCAGCATTCCAAGTGGTCGTGCCATCTCGGAGCTTTGTTTTTCAAAATCGTGCATCCCCCCATCTTCATTTGATTTTTATCAAGATCTGAGACCGGGCACGTGAGTGAGCATATCATTCTGCGAGGACCTCTCGACTTCAACAGATTGAATTTGTACGCGACTTGTCCGATTTCAAAGTTACCGGACGGGACTTGGGGACTTATCTGCTTGTTCGCCACACGCCGCCCGGATTTACTGCTGGACGGTTTTGCTCCGCTGTGTGGTGGCTGGCTGTCGTATAATGTGAAATTAGTACCAAGAAAATCTGACCTGCCGAAAGGAAACGAGTTATGTCATTATCATATCAAAGTTACCAAAAAAGCAGGAATCTATTATCATAATTCCAAAAAAGAAGGGATTTTTTTTTTCAAGTATCAAATATGTTGTGAGTGAATCAAGTTTTGTTAAAATTGAGTCAAAATTGCCACCGAAACAACTTACTATGCTTTTACGTCTTTTCTTGATATGCAGAGTACCTAAAGAACAGCTGGAAGTGTACTACAGTATCATATAAAATTTCAATTGGTTTATAGATTTAACACTTTGAATAACAAGTGCTTCCTTCCAAACAGCAACACGCAAACATGAGCTTCGATTACTACTACATGGATTACCCAAAAATTATGTTTATTACACTCAGCATCCATCTGAGTAAAAGCACCTTCTACTAAAGATAAAGTATAATTACAGTTGCACTACGGCGGCTTTAGAATGCTCTGGTATTTGATTGCGTTAAATGCAGCACAAATCATATATTTTTAACATAAATCAGGATCAGGTGGCATGCCCAGAATTTACAAGATAGAAATCCTCACCTTAATTTTCCAACGTAGGCTTTACTTCCTGGAGATAAATCATCAGCATCCAGAGAAATAATGTACTCCGTGCGTGCACCATTTCTGTATCTCCGTGCTGCTAGGAGAAACTTTCCTTTGTCCGTGAATGCTATAAAGACATAAAAAGGAGACGTCAACTTTAAAGTATCAAAGTCTTCACAAAGAAAAAAAATCAGGAAATAACTAGTCATAAAGATAAGGGTGAGATATATAATATAAAGACCACAATATACAGTATTTTATAACCATTTAAGCTGCAGAAACTTTAGCAATAAACTAGATGGAAATATCCAATTAAACATAAAATAAAAATGAAATTATTTTGCAGCATAATATAATCTCCAAGCCTATATTCAAGTAGATGTCAAATTAAATTTAATTAGCTTGTAGAATATAAAAAATTTCCATGTCTCAACTCTTGAGGCTTTTAAAGCCTGCACACTTACTATGCAAATTCATGAGGTCTAAGTGCTCTCATAAGCTTTTGGAATGACTATTTCGAGTTAGACATACAATAAAAACAAAATTAGCTTGTAGGAGATATTAAACCATGAGAACAACGGCCAACAAATGCTGAAGTGCCAAACAGTAAGTCAAAGCTAGTTTCAACTTTCAAGATTGACTAATAAAACAAGCATTTAAATGTTAGGTGCAGAAGACCGCTAACATAGACAGACCAGCTGATGGTTGACTTAGAAATCTCAGAGTTTCCCCTTCATCCCTGTATGACTAACTATCCAGATTTTTAAGAAACAGCTGACAAATTTCTCCAAACCCTCCCTCAGACCCCAACCCCATCACCCCCACCCACACAGAACTCTTAACCAGTATTAATCAATCTATGTTTATCTTCAAAACTTCAAAAGAGAGTCCACTTACATGGTGAGAGAGCCAGGTAGAGGTAAAATGTTGCATTCTTCTTGTCACGTTTTATAAGACACTGAAGTGGAAGATCACGAGGCCCTGGCTGCACAGTTCATGAAACTAAGATTCAGTTCACCAGAAAAAGGTATAATTGAAAAGATATTTCAAAAGTAACCACATCAACCCAACTCTTTTCAAATTATGATATGCAACTTCAACCAAAACTTTGCGTTTGCTGTAAAATATCGGGAAAAACTACAAACTAAGACCTTACACTATAGGTCGATACTAATCCATCTTACACATCCTCTATATTTTTTATGAAAATAAATGCAGCTATACAATTAGTTAGGGCAATCATTTTTTCTTCATATAATGCGTTCATAATCTCGAGATCGGAGCCTTGTAAATTGTAATTAATTTTTTTCCCGTTGCAAATTATAGCCCCAATTTTCTAACAATTACGAATAAATGACACCAGAAATTAAGAATTCTCAAAGCTCTCCCTGAAAATTTAAAAAGAAAAAAAAATCTACAATATACAACTGTAAATACCTTTTTAAGGGAAGAAGGAAAGGTGATTTTGCCAGGCTGATGAAGGGAAGCGTTGTCGACGGCCTCGATGGTGGCTTCCCTCCACCGCTTGCAGACGCATCCGCATGCGACGACGTTTTGCCGCTGCGGCCATTTGTCTTCACTCGCTTCCACTCTCCGTATTATATCCCCCAGCAGCTCCGGCAGCATTCCCGCCCACGAAACCGACTCCGACGGACCCGATTCGCCCGCCAATACGACGCCGTCGTGCTGCTCGCTTCCATTATCGCAGTCATTTTCTTCTTCCCCCCGATTAACTCTATTACTGCTAACAGTTGCGATTTCTGGGGATTTGGAATCTTTGTAAGAATTCGAGAGTGTGAATGAACGGTGAATAATTCTTCGCGAAAGAAAAGATCGTCGAAGTGACATGTCGATTCCCCGGAGAGAGAGAAGAGGGTTTTTTTCTAGTTTCTAGAGAGAGAAGGGGAAGAACAATGGAGTGAGAATATTATGGTTGAATCGGTAGATAAATGCACCTGCCTGTCACGAAATAAGACAACAGACGAATGAAAAGGAAGAGATACTTCTTGAATCTTGGATCGGTACACGTGGACGGTTCCAAGTGGTCGTTGTTGTACGGTGAATTGTTAGTTGCTGTTTTGATTTAAGTTGGTTCGAGTTTGACCAGTTGACTTAGTAACGGCGTCGTTTAGGTATTGATAATTCAAACCACGTCTTCTCGACAAGAATGGAAAGAACGACTCACTAGTTAAGTTAGATTATACATTTACTATTCTACGTGAACATTATTTATTAGTAATATTAAAGAAATAAAGTAGGGTGTATAAAATTTTTTTAGTAATAAAGTAAATAATAAAATATTATGAATAAAAAAGTAGAGTAATAAAGTATGTAATTTGAGATGTTTGAAGGAGGTAGTTTAAAGTGAAGAAATATTATATTGTCAAATAAGGAAATTCAGAATTTAAATTGAGATATCCTTTTTTTACAAATGCATAATCTAACTTGAAACGAAGGGAGTACTATATATATACAATCAAACGGTACCAAATTTGGTGTGGTGTCGTCGGCCTCCCAAAATAAATACATTTATCGACCCACTATTGCAGGGGTAAGCAAGAGTCGAATCTACAGGAAATAGTAAAACTTAATTGAAAATTTTGTGTACAAAAGCAATAAAATGGAGAGATTTTGGTTGTTTGATTATAAACTACTACTTATAAAACAAGAAACATAACAGAAAATGATGAAAAAATAGGAATCGAATATTAAGAACGGTATAGCCCTCGGATAGCTTCTTTTTGAATAATTTAACCAATTTAATTAACGAACCCGCTAATCTAAATTTAATCTCGAACTTATCCTACGACCAAACTAGCTCAAAATGTTTCTTATGTGTAATTAACTAGAAGGTACGACCCTAGTTAATCTATTCTCACAAATAGTTTCAAATATGTCGAGATTCAAATCGAGGAACACATTAACGAACTAAAACAATAAGATAATCTAGACTATGAACACGAGACACTCTTTTCATACAACTTAAACGTTATTATCCCTAGGGTAAGGTGCTCTTAGTTGTTACAATATCCACAATAATATAACAATTACGAATTATATATCGTAAATTAGCTAGAATTGATAAACAAATACATTCGAATGATCAATGCTAATAAATCTATTAATTAAAACACGTTTAGCATAAAATTAAATAACAACGAAATCGTGACATGAATTGAGATAAACCATCAGATGCTTAATTAAAAAGACATAAATCTATCAATGTTTCACATCTTTGGACTAGAAATAAAATTAGTGACTAAACATGACTAATAAAATAACACAAGAATGAGTATTATTTTCCTCTTCAAAACTCAGGGCCGCCACTTCCTAGCTCTCTCCCATTTTTCTCCACGCCCCTTTGTTCAAAACAAGACCAACAAGAATACTTTCATACGGCTTTAGCACTTGAATTTGCTTTTTGAGCTATAATTATGAATGATTTATCCCTCTTTTACAACTAAGATTTTTTATTAACAACCAAGAATGAAACCTTATCAATTAAGGTACATCAATAGCTCTTTAAAAATCCAATTTTGGTTTATTCAATTCAATCTCCATCAAAGTACAAATTTGAGTGGTGCTCGTCTCCTTTTTTTTTTTTTTTTTTTTGAGAGAGATTTTATTCCGAAGTTGGAATTTTTTAACTTTCAAACAAGGTTCACAGCTCCTCTCTACTTTTCGGGTTTTAACTCTTCTCGTGTTATTAATTTTTCGTTTAAACACATTAGCCCCTCAAGTAGGTAGCTGTTTCAGCCCTCGTTATTTTTTTCATTTCAAATGTTTTTCAACTCAACTACTTTTTCTTTTCCTCCAACCACAATGATATAGTTATTTTTCGACTTCGTCCACCAACTCAAAATTTTCCTTCGTAAGAGAACCAAACCAAATTTACCCAAAACACAAGAATCTCAGGACTATTTCAGAATAGAAATAACCAAAAATTAAGGCGATTTCACCACTCAAACATGAATATCAAATCCAATCGCCAATTAGGACAAACTACCCAAGATCACAACATATTTAACAACAAGAAAAATCCAGCCACTAACTCATATGCAAATACTCACGTTGTCACGTTTCAAACCTTCAAGCATGCATAACATCAACATACACAAAGAATAAGAGGAGCACCCGCACATGATATAAATCATCCCCTCACACTTAGATGTGTGATAATCCCTAGCACAAAAGCAGATACACAAACAAAGCATAATATCATAGATAAACGAAAATAGAGTGAAACAGGGTTACCAAAGTCTAAGTATGATGGCGAGTGTTGAGCCGTCAACAATCGTAGAATTCCCGTGATGTGGTAGCCATGAACCTTCCTCTCAAATTATCAAAGCCCAATAATCCAGCCCGTCCTAGAAAAATATAAGTATGAAGAGCAACAAAGAGTAGAACATTATTAATAAAAAAATAGAATAAAAACAAGATCAAGAACAAAAGGTAAAAGAAAATAAAATAAAAACATTGGGTTGCCTTCCAATCAATGCCTTTTCTAAACGTTGGCTTGACGGCCAACTTCTCTTTCACGTAATAGGAGTAGAATAACTCTCTCTAGTTAGTGGCATTTTGCATTGAGAAACAATCTTCTCTTCGATCAAGATATTTTCATTCCAAGGTAGCCATTGTTTGTCGGCGTAAATCTCATTCAGTAGTTTAACATATCTCGAAATTTACTTTGTTGGCTCAACTAATGGTATGTTGATCTCAACCCTTCGAAAGACATCGACTAGTTGTTGCTCCTTGGCATCTTTCTCGACCTATTTGAGCCTGGAGGGAAAGGGAATTGATGCAAAAGATTTTACCTTACTTTTCTGTTCTGGTACACTGACAATGAGGGGGTCAGTGTCTGTCTTTGCATCCAGATTTTTCTCTATCGATTTTTCAGCCACAAGAAGCTCGTCTCGTGCTTCAATAGATCAATAGGCCCCTCGAGTCTCTCCTCTATATCGATTCGGTTAAACTCAACAACATCTTCCGCTAGATTTTCATTCCATTGTGTTTGCAATTAGCTTATGAGTTATGACACTCGTCATTTGGCTCAGTTGAACCTCCATACTCCTCTATCTATCAACCAAGTCCTTAAATCTCAATTGGACAATCTCTTGAAAACTCAACATGCTCGACGTCATAGATTTTATCAAATCTTTTATAGAGGGTTTAGAGTTTTTCTCATACCTGAAATTATACATAGCAGAAAGGATATAGAGAATAAACCTGCAAACAATTTATAGAATTTGAACAAGAAGACACTGAGAGGTCAGTGATAGTTCAACTCAGCAAAGCAGATTAACAATTAACAGCAGAGTAGTAAAATAGCAAATACAACCACGAGAATTTTTTTCATTTTTAGAAATTTCTGGATTTTTTTGACAAAAATTTCAATTAACTTTAGCACCATTCCCCGGGACACCATTTTTTTCATTACAAAGATAAGTTGAATTTGAGCTGAGTTTAGAGTACTTTAGTAGTACAAGTTAAAATTAATATTTTTTAGCAACTTACAATAATATAACTCATAAATTGCAATGTTAAGATCCGAGATAAATTTTTGAGAATTGAGGTTCGATTAATTTCACTTACTTTTTAATGATTCAAAATATGTACGTGATTTTAATACATATCAATTAATTTGTACCTTTTCATTAAAAAAACAAATCCTTTTTTTACGAAGTTGGATAGCTCAAGTGGTTAGAGCACCACTACCTAGCTTTAGATCCTGGGTTTGAGTCATGGGGAGGGGAAAAGGGATGGGTATTTACCTAAAATAGATATGTTTGTGGTATGATGAAATATTGTGGTGTTTTCATAAGTTGTTCATTAATATTTAAAAAATAAAAAAAATACTTCCTAAATTTGTTCATTATTATATATTTTTTTAAAATCTTATAAGTTGGGGGAGAATCAAACTCACAAGTCACCTCTCGTGCCTTCTAGACAGTAGGTGAACTTTGATGTGAGCCAATACTACTTGTTGATTATTTTTTTGGAAAACAGCAAAATTTTTATTATATGCAATCAGAAATGCACAAAGGAACAGAACATGAAATGAAAAAGGAGAGCTACTTTACACAGTTACAGCAATATAGTGCCCATTAGCATGCACAAAGTCTAGCTTTGAGCCACCTGTAAGATGCAATTTTAATATTTTTCAAAAAATTATATGGATTTACTGAGAAAAAGCACATCGATAATTAAAAAATAAAGGGAGAAATTCAAGAAAGTAAGAAATACAAAGCAACCATATAATACTGTCTGATTTATTTTACAAAGGTCACAGCTACCCAATGATTTCTCTTTTGAACTACAAACATAATATCAACATACTTGAACAACACTCACACAACATATATAATACATGAGTAAAAGATAGTTTGTTCCCTTATCCAACAACTACACATTTTGTCATTGTGTTGATGTTGGAATAAAAGATGAAACATCATTCAAAAGAGCATGAAGTGCTGCTCGACCCGCACTTCCTTTTCTTTCTCCACTCGTGTATAGAGAGGTGAAGGTTCTTAGTGGAAACAAGAAACTCAACACCTTGGCATGGTCTGAGGATTCCCATGAGATCTTTAAGTATGGTCACCCTCAGTCTGTCTGCATCCCTTATTAGACCTGCCAATAACACGTTATGAGCATTTATAGTGCACTCCACATTCTCGTTCAACTCTCCCACCACTCGCAAACTCTTCATTGACAATTTTCCTATATCCTTCTGCCACCACACCTACAATATAACAGTTTTCAACAAATTAAGCTTTAGTACAACTATATGGATCAAATGAAAAAAAAATCAAGAGTTATACATACTTGTAAAGTTGTCATCCTGGAGGATAGAATGTCCTCTTCTCTGAAAATCTTGCTATGGAAAGTTTCGATCATTTGGAGTTGTTGAGGAGATATTTGACACAAGTTATCTTTCCCATCTATGGGAAAAAACTCAGCGAGATTTGCATCCATGCCCGACCACCAAACTGAGTAGATGTGTGTGATGTAGAGAAAATGTATGTATCCCCTAGCCACAAGTATGAATTCTCAAAGGCGCTCCACGATGCGAGAGATATAAAACACGACGCATCACACTCCACCATTTGAGCCCATTTCTCAAAGTAGTCTTCAAAGTGCTTGATGCACACAAGTTTCAGCTTCTCATTATCAGATGAATCTCACTAACAAGTTCATGCAAATCTTCGTGTTGTTGAGTTATCCATTCGTTAAAGCACGATTGGAAGTGACTACAGTCCTATAGAGTCATGACAACCTATGACTGTAATCACTTTCAAATGTGGTTTGACGAATGGATAACCCAACAACAAGAAGATCTGCATGAACTTGTTAGTGAGGATCAATCTGACAATGAGAAGTTGAAACTTGTTTTTGACAAGTGCATCAAGCACTTTGAAGACTACTGTGAGAAACGAGCTCAAATGGTGGAGTGTGATGCGTCGTGTTTTATATCTCTCGTCTTGTGCAACGTCTTTGAGAATTCCTACTTGTGGATAAGGGATACAAACCTTTTCTCTACATCACACACATCTACTCAATTTGGTGGTCGGACATGGATGAAAATCTCGCTGAGTTTTTTCCATCGAGGGGAAAGATAACTCGGGTCAAATATCTTCTCAGCGGCTCCAAATGATCGAAACTTTCCATAGCAAGACTCTCAGAGAAGATGATATTTTGTCCTCCTGACAACTTTACAAGTATGTATGACTCTCTTGATTTCATTTCATTTGATCCACAATTGTACTAAAGCTTAATTTGTAGAAAACTGTTATGTTGTGGGTGTGGTGGTAGGAGGATATAGGAAAATTGTCAATGAAGAGTCTACGAGTGGTGGGAGAGTTAAACGAGGATGTGGAGCGCACTATAAATGCTCATAACGTGTCGTTGACGGGTCTAATAAGGGATGCAGACAGGCTGAGGGTGACCATACTTAAAGATCTCAAGGGAATCCTCACACCATGCCAAGGCGTCGAGTTTTTTGTTTCCACCAAGAAACTTCACCTCTCTATACACGAATGGGGAAGGAAAAGGAAGTGCAAGTCGAGTAGCACTTAAGGCTCTTCTAAATGATGTTTAATCTCTTATTCCAACATCATCACAATGACAAAATGTGTAGTTGGATAAGGGAACAAACTATTTTTTACTCCTATATTATATATAATGTGTGAGTATTTGTTCTAGTACGTTGGTATTATGTGTGTTGTGTAGTTCATGAGAGAATAATCACTGAGTAGCAATGGCCTTTGCAATAAAAAACCAGACTGTATGGTTGCTTTGTGATTATTTCGTTTTCTTATTTTCTTGAATTTTCCTTTCTTAAAAAAAATAAATTATCTATGTGCTTTTTTTTTTAGTGAAGTCATATAATTTTGTACGTCAATTATTATCGACAAGCATAATTAATAAGAAGTATTGGCTCACATCAATGTGTTGCTGGTCCCCTAGTAAAGAAAAAAAATAGAACAATTGAGAAGGTTGCGAAGAAATTCACTCAAAATTGAATAAGTGATTGTCAATTTTCCTCAATCTAGTCAAGCCAAGAGGTAGAAAAATCAACAGACAAATTCACAAGTCATGCTCAAATTCAAAGTGTATCACTCATCACTCAAAGTGTATATCAAGGAAATGTATGCTTTGTTCAATCAATGAATCAATAAGGACTTCACATTTGGTTGTTTAGACTCTTTGGTTAAGGTAAGAAAGATTTGGATTAAGTGATCAATAAACAAGTGGATAGAGAAGTAAAGACGCCCGAAACATCTATAAATTCTCAAGAGGAATTGCAACTAAATTTCAAACTTCCATAATTCATTTGTCCACTCTTTTAAGACACATTTTTCATTATCAACCACTGAACACTTTTAAACTTGAAACTTCACCAAATGTTTGTATACAAGAGAGTTTTCTTTTTCAATATATTTTTTCCCATCAACTCAATTTTTTTCATGTATAACTCACAATTTCATCTTTTTATATATATATATATATATATATATATATTTACTTTCAAACCAAACTCATCCACCAAAATTTAAGCCCGATTCAACACAAAAGATGGACAAATAGGCTAAATTTATAAATTACCAAAGAAAATAGGTCAATAGACTCAAAGTGGCTAACTACGAAAAAATTTCATTTGGTATGAACAAGGTGGACATGTGACTATTCAAAACAAAGATAGCTTTATATCATTTTTAAAAAATTTCACACAAATAGTAGCCTCAAACAAGGCAATTGGCAAGATCTAGAGCACACAAAAATGAATGACACTCACAAGTCACAAGAAGGAAATTAGACCAAAATATATAAAAGTCTAAAGGCTCTAAAGCTCACAAGCTTGTCTAATCATGAATTGAGGGCATTAAATCAAACAAAATATTTCACATAATTAAGTGAACAAGAAAGTATCATTTCATACCAACTAGCTCAATCAAGTTTAAAAAAACAACAATCACCATCAATTAAGACTCAAACACAAATAATCACGAGATATTTCAATCACATCAAAATCATGAACAATGAGAAACAACGGTGCACTATAAATGAAAGCAAACACATGAACCCCACATGTCATTACTTGAGAGCAATTTTCCTTCAAATTCATTAATTTAGTCATTTCTATTAATCAGAGCTTTCATCAGTATCTTTTATAGGAAACAACTTTTCTTCATGATGATTAATAATGGGATCTAACTTCTATGAAAATTGTCCATCAAGTAATCAATTAAGAATCAATCTACAATTTCAATTTAAGATATGATTTCATTTATTGAAGGTTTCTACTTGTGAAGAATTCTAGAATAATTTTATGCTTAATTACATTGGTTTCTACTGCTACTAGTATCTCACTTCTATGAAAACTACCAATTAGTAATTAAATACTCCATAAGAATTAATTTACAATTTACAATTCAGATATGTTCATGTTGCTTTCTCTTCTTGCTGATATTTGATATCATATTTTATGTCGGTTATATTTGGTAAGTTTTCATCACACCATTATGTAACATTAAAATCCAAATGCCATTACTTGAGACCAATTTTCCTTCAAATTCATTAATTTGGTCTTTTCTATTAATTAAAGAGCTTTCATCGGTGTCTTACACTAGTAGAAAACAATTCTTCTTCATGTTCATGATGATGATTAATAATGAGATCTAACTTATATGAAAACTATTCATCAGTCATTAATTAAGAATCAATCTACAATCTACTATTTCAATATGATCAAAAGAATCAATTTAAAATTTACTATTTCAATAGGATCAAGTCTTACGCTGCTCTCTCTCAATAATTAATTAAGAATCAATTTACAATCTACCATTTCAATTTAAGATATAATTTCAATTATGTTTTATATAATATGTTTAAATAGTTTGAAGAGTAAAATTCACATTTTGTAGTAATATTATTTTTAAAAAAAATCATATTTTCTTTCATTTTTTCGTAATTTATAATTATTAAATGAAACATCAAAAAAATAATTATAGTGATGGTAAATAATTCAGGGGCGGACCTATGTGTATGTGGAGGTGGCCATGGCCCCCATCAATTTTTTAATTTTTTTTTACTACTATATATATATATATATATATATATATATATATATATATAAAATTAATTAATATATATTAAACTATATTTATATTTATTGAGTTGGACTCTTAATTAATGTTTGAGAATAGGAGATCACTATCTTTGCATTTCAATTCTAGCGGACAATAAATTATTTAAATTTTTTTCTATTTTTTTATTAATTGTTATTCATTAATTCTTCTATTTTTAATTACATTGTGCATTTTTTTAATCATGCATGGTATATATATTGTTTCATTATTTGCATTTATTAGATCTCACTTAATCTACATTAATGATAAATATTGTTATATTTATGTATTTTGAAATATTTAATAATAAATATTGATATAATTGATGTAAATGTTAGTGTTAAATTATATTTTTTGGCCCCCTCACCCCCGAATCCTGGTTCCCTCCAGGGTAAATTAACGACCTTTCATATTAATATTTATATAAGAGTGATGATGAGGGGGGCTTATCAAAATTTCAATACTTGCAATAACTTAATTTTTTTATTTTTAAATTAAAATCGTATAGAATTTTTCTAAATAAATAAACTTGCACGATATATAAATTTAACTAATAGAATAAAGAAAGAGAAAAGAAGAATAAAATAAGTAGTGACTTTTTTTGTAAAATAAAATGCATGTATCTCATATTTTAAAGTAATTAGTAATATTAATATAATGAGTTGTTTGGTTATAATTAATATATACTCCATATAGTGATAGTCAAACTTTTTAATTTTATGAGTTTAATACAATTTTAATATATGAAAAAAAATCACACAATAATAATGACATGTGTATTAATGACATGTGTATTAAGATGTTGACCCATCAGCGAAATTAATATAACCCCAAATGTCATTATTTGAAATCAATTTTCCTTCAAATTAACAAATTAAAAGCTTTCATCATCTCTTACACCATGATCATTAATAATATGATCTAACTTCTGTGAAAACTACCAATCAGTAATTAATTAAGAATAAATCTACAATTTTATGAATTCAGTTATGTTCATACAATTTCAATTTAAGATATGAATTCATTTATGTTTATGCTGTTATAATGGTTTCTACTACTGCTATAAATATAAATACTGTTAAATTTTATGTCGATTATATTTGTTAAGTTTTAATTATATTCATGCTGTTAGAATGATTTCTACTACTGCTATAAATACTATAAGTCTTTTGTTGCTTTGTCGTTATATTTGGCAAATTTTCATCACACCATTATATAGCATGAAACCCAAATGACATTGCTATCCATTAATGAATCTTTTTATTAACTAGAGAGCTTTCATCAAATTTCAATTTAAGATATGATTTCAATTATGTTTATATTGCTATATAATTGCTATAAATACAATCAAGTCTGGTTGCTTTCTCTTGCTTATATTTTATATCATATTTTATGTTAGTTATATTTAGTAAATTTTCATCATAACATTGTGTAACATAAAACCCCAAATACCCCCAATTTTCTTTCAAATTTATTAATTTGGCAATTTCTAATTTTCTTTATTTCTATTAACTACTCCAAGGATGCTATTAAAATACAAAATACTTTTCATCAAATATTTACACCCATGTTTCTTACAAATTGACTCACTTAATTTCCAGTACAATTGTAGTGGGTGTATTTAGAAAAAAAATGTCAATCTTAAATAATAATCTTTCAAATATACTGCTATAAACAAAACATTTTAAAGAAACTTCTGAAACTATATAGGTGAAGTTGCAGGATGAATCATGAATGCACGTATCTCTAATCTAAGTTCAACTTTTTCTTCTTCATACATATCTCAATTACATCTCTCAATCTTTTCTGTATTTCTTGTAAGAATATTTGATAGTTTTTTAGATTGAGTCTAATATAAGTTCAACTTTTCTTCTTCATACATCTCTCAACCTTTTCTATATTTCTACATTTTTTTATGTATTTCTTGTAAGAATATTTGATAGTTTTTAGATTGAGTGATGTATTCCATTTGGGTGATACTTATTATTTTAAAAAGTGAGTAACAACATGCATACATACTTTTCAAAAAAGAGTAACTATCTCTCTCTCCTCTTTTAATTTAGCAGATTTGATGGAGGATTGCTTCCATTCTAGTTGTTGATTCTAAAAGCGAAAACACACAAAAACCTAAACATACACGTACCTCCGGCTCCGACGAGTCGCCACGACCTTCCAATGGATTTGCAGACAAAGCAAAGACAGAGTAGATAGTCGCTGTGCCTCTCTCTCGCTCGGACTGTACAAAGCAGATGGTCTAGGGCTAAGTATTTGAATAAGGATTCAAGTTAAGAGGAAATTAAAAAAAAATATGACGTGCCCCGACCACTCAAAAAAATAGAAAAAATGACGTGGACTGTTACACAAAGACGATTGGTTCAAACACGTAAGAGTATTTTTCCGGCTTTTTTAATAGGATTTTATTATTTAAAAAAAAAAATAATATAATATTATTATTTGAGAGTTGTTTAATAAAATAAAGAAGAGCGAATTTCTTCCATTGTGAGTCCCAAATCTAACTTTATAGAATGCATCAGTCCCAATGACTCGATGAGGGATACATATATTCAATTTAATTAACCTTTATTACACTATATTTAATTTAATTACAATAATCTCTTTGGTCAAAAAAAAATATATAGAAAGAAACATTTGGTGTTACTTGTTATTTTAAGAAGTGAGTAACAACATGAATACATACGTTTTAAAAAAGAGTAACTAACTCTCCCTCTCCCACGAGTCTTAAAATTTTTTGAAGTATTTAATAAGGATTTTAAAAAAAATTTAGATGTTACTCTATTAATTTTGTTGAATTCTCTTTCAAAAATATAAATAAATTTTACTATTCAAAATTGTTCTAAAAATTAGATATTTCAACGGATTCTCTCAAAAAACTCTAAGACGAAAGAATCAGAAGTAGGGATGGCAATATTGATCCGACCCGGGGTACCCACCTCACCCCGCGAGCTTTGGATCAAGTCGAATACGCCCCGTATTAAGTATGGGTCGGGTCTGAATCTTACGTCCGACATGCGGATATCTGACCCGTCCCGAATTAATATATAAATTTTATATAGTATATATATATATATATATATATTTTTTTTTTTATTGGTAAAATATTATATATATATAATATTAATTTAAAAAAAAACACTTCACATTGAAAAAAAAAAAAAAACTCTTCCCAATATATGTAAATCATAAAAAAAATATATTTCACAATCTGTGAAGTTTATAAAAATCCATATAAAATCAATAAAAAAAATCAGTCAAACTCTACATGAACTCTAGATTTTCCATCTACTTTTTAAAGTCAAAAAAAAAATTCAATAGGAATACACCCCCTTAATTTTAATTGAGTAGATAGATACATTAAGATATGATTTAGTGAGATTGCACTGTTCATAGTTTGAAAAGTTAATTTAAAAATAACGTTTGGATTGATGGATTGAATTTTGAAATTTATATGCAAGTTGTTTGGATGATAGGATAAAATTGAATTTTAGTGTCAAATGTCAAACATACATTTACATTAATTTTTATATTTTTTATATTCACATCAATTGATATGCATTTTTTTGTCATGTATCTGTTTTTTTTTTTTTTTCTATTTATCTCCTACATTGTTTTTTTAGATGCAATTTAGGAATTAAAATAAAATTAAGCAAACGGAATTATATCTACAAACAAATTGCATAATTAAGTTGTTTCATTAGTAAAAATACAGCTAACAAGTACAACTTCATTAGGAACAATTTTATTAAATTGATTGGTAAGATGGACTTTCCACGTTGATCTTTATAAGGAACTAAAAATTGGACTAATTAAACTCATCTCTCACCCAGGACAGAAAATCACCCTGTGGTGTACTGGTGGAAAAGTTGTCTCGGGCTCAACTTCTTTCTCAGGCCATAAGAAAAGCTGGGAAAATTAGTCAATCCAGTCTTTCCCTTAAAACCAAACGTGCCCTGGGCTCGTTTGGTTCGTTTGACATGATAGATATGTTAGGACATGATATAATGAGATTACACTGTTCATAATTTGAAAAGTTGATTTAAAATTTATGTTTGGATTGATGGATTGAACTTTTAATTTTATATGATAATTTATATTCAAGTTGTTTGGATTGTGGGATAAAATTGGATTGTAGTGTAAAATGTCAAAAATGCCCTCAAACATTAGTTTTTATATTTTATTTTCACAAAACTCTTCTATTTTGCTTTACGTTTTTATTTATTTCTATTAATTATTTTACTAATTACTATTAATTATTTATGATGTAATTTACATTTTGTAAAATTATTTACTACTCCGTATTAATTATTTATTATGTAATTTACATTTCATTTTGTAAAATTATTTAGGTAATTGAGTTGAGTGGGATTGACCTTAAAAAATTTAGACTCAAACAAGTTTGACTCGAATTTTAAGTATAGAAATCAAGTCGTGTTTGAGATCATTTACACCCCTATTCATGCAGCATACTAATAAAAGATTCTAGATGATATTAATTCGAAAAACATGAACATTTCAATAATAGTTCTTAAGGTAGGCGAAGCAAGGGGGCTGCTAGACTTTGGTTATCTTCACTCTGCCATTTCTTTTCAATTTGCATTACTTTGGAAATAAATCAATAAAGGTTAATATACTTCACCACAAAATTGATTATTAGTTGAAGCAATAAACGATAATTTAAACAATTTGGACACCAAATGCAAAAATAATACCCCAAAGATAGCAACAGTCATAACACAGATCCAACACAACTACAAATCATACATGACTAATTATTTCGAGGTTGGAGCGTCTAGATCTACATAGAAAATACAATTTGTATGCTTAATTATTCATATACCCTTGAATCCACCAAAATGTAAACAGCAGATTCAGTATAAATGCATCCCAACTAAAAGCAAATGTACACTTGTACGTATCTAGTGTTTCCTGTCAATTCACAACATTATATGAATACATGAGCTTTCTCAAGACGTGTCCATAAACAATGTAGTAGCAAACATTGTACATACAATCTTAACCCCCCATTCGTAAACTTTCTTTGATCTGGTGTTTCCTGGAATTCCTGCACAATTAAGTTAGTTATTCAGAAAGTCATAAAACTCGCAAGACCGTCAATTAGTAGTTCAAATTGAATTCAACAAAAATACCTCACACAAAAATATCCCAATATCGTTTAATTAACCCTGTCTCTTGCTAAATGAAAATTATGTACTACACGTCGGGTTAGAACTTAAACGCAAGATATGTGTTCTAAAGTTCAAGTAACATCAAGCAAACCTCAGCTGCATTCACCGTCAGCCATGATGACAAATCTGCATTCTACAAGATAAAAAGTTGTTTAAAATAAGCATTACATACAACATGCGTACGAGGCCCAACCGATCAAAACACCTCTTTATTTATCTAGAACACATTCAGGAAAGAAAATGTACTTTTTTTAATATTAAAAGAAGAGAATGTCATAAAACTAATCAAGCTAATACAAGTGATTCCTATTTCGACTATATAGAAGGTCTTCTGCTTGATCAATGCTAGCATTATGTTATTTAAAAGCACACGTTAAAAATAAATTAGGCAAACAAATCATATCTACAATCAAATTACATACACAATTCAATAATAGTTATGTTACAGATTTAACACCGCGATGGTTCGATTGAAAAATAAGATAGATTCACTACAATCAAATGCACTGAAATCCATAATCAAATGCGCGGGCACCAATTAATCAAAAAAATTTGCAGAATAAATATCTAACATAAACCCAAAAATGAAAAGAAACGACTTTTCGTTCCTGGTGCAATTTTATTCTAATTAATATGATTTAAATTTTTAATTAAAAGAAAATAAACTAACATTGCAAATGACTTTGCCATGGGAATTCACTTCAAATTCAACCTGAACATTATTTGGTTGACGATGTCGCGGTATTAATTCCTGTCGAACGAGCCGACGGTGGCTTAAGCCGGAAAGTTCGAAGTCGAACCAACAGCAGCGGCCGACCGTACGCTCAACTCGGTGGTTGTATCCAAGTCGCAGGGTTTCAGGATTTGTAGAACTGTGTCTTCAATCTTACCATCTTACGCCGTTGGAGAAAAAAAAACTCGAAAGAGCCTTTGGGCAAGAGAAGAAGAAAATGGCGAATTTTAGGGTTATCATATTATATATTGGCAGTTCTGTAATTTCTCATATAAATAAGAGTGATTTAGTAATTTCTGGGTTTTTTCTATTACTATTTTGAAAGTTGAGTTTCTTCAATAGCTCGTGGGGGGTTTAATTGTGAAAATAGTAAAGTGAAATGAGTGGGCTTTGTTAATTACTCATATACTAGAAAATTCATGCAGTCAACATTGAAAGAACTTTAGAAATTTTTTGTCTGGTAGGAGGAGTTAGAGTGTTGTTGATAGAGACGAGGAAGATCATATGCCTAAGCTTTGGGCTTTTGAGAGGGGCAATTTTGAATGATGTTTTTCATTTATAAAAAATCATTAGGTTAAATTTTTCATGTATAGCAAAAGAATTGTTGTTGTTCGTATAAAAAACGAGTCATCTTTCAGTTTCTTAGGCAAGAGAGCTATTTATGCTTCAAAAGAGAATCTGGATTCTTGTAGCTACCATTCACTACAGTTTCTACTGTTACAGTACATGAAATTTGTTTTTATGGAAATGTTTTGTTAAGTTTTCTGCAATGTTTTGATTCTCAATAGCCTATCACTTTGTATGATTTGATTTTCGTTAATATGTATTGAGACAATAATCAGAATTTATTTTTCGACTTCGTCCACCAACTCAAAATTTTCCTTCTTAAGAGAACCAAACCAAATTTACCCAAAACACAAGAATCTTAGGACTATTTCAGAATAGAAATAACCAAAAATTAAGTCGATTTCACCACTCAAACATGAATATCAAATCCAATCGTCAATTAGGACAAACTACCCAAGATCACAACATATTTAACAAAAAGAAAAATCCAGCCACTAACTCATATGCAAATACTCACGTTGTCACGTTTCAAACCTTCAAGCATGCATAACATCAACATACACAAAGAATAAGAGGAGCACCCGCACATGATATAAATCATCCCCCCACATGCACTCAGATGGGTGATAATCCCTAGCACAAAAGCACATACACAAACAAAGCATAACATCATAGATTAACAAAAATAGAGTGAAATAGGGTTACCGAAGTCTAAGTAGATCGCGAGTGTTGAGCCGCCAACAATCGTAGAATTCCCGTGATGTGGTAGCCATGAACCTTCCTCTCAAATTATCTAAGCCCAATCCAGCCCGTCCTAGAAAAATATAAGTATGAAGAGCAACAAAGAGTAGAACATTATTAATAAAAAAATAGAATAAAAACAAGATCAAGAACAAAAGGTAAAAGAAAATAAAATAAAAATATTGGGTTGCCTCCCAATCAATGCCTTTTCTAAACGTTGGCTCGACGACCAACTTCTCTTTCACGTAATAGGAGTAGAATAACTCTCTCTAGTTAGTGACATTTTGCATTGAGAAACAATCTTCTCTTCGATCAAGATATTTTCATTCCAAGGTAGCCATTGTTTGTCGGCGTAAATCTCATTTAGTAGTTTAACATATCTCGAAATTTGCTTTGTTGGCTCAACTAATGGTATGTTGATCTCAACCCTTCGAAAGACATCGACTAATTGTTGTTCCTTGGCATCTTTCTCGACCTATTTGAGCCTGGAGGGAAAGGGAATTGATGCACAAGATTTTACCTTACTTTTCTGTTCTGGTACACTGACAATGAGGGGGTCAGTGTCTGTCTTTGCGTCCAGATTTTTCAGCCACAAGAAGCTCGTCTCGGGCTTCAATAGAACAATAGGCCCCTCGAGTCTCTCCTCTATGTCGATTCGATTAAACTCAACAACATCTTCCACTAGATTTTCATTCCATTGTGTTTGCAATTAGCTTATGACACCCGTCATTTGGCTCAGTTGAACTTCCATACTCCTCTGTCTATCAACCAAGTCCTTAAATCTCAATTGGACAGTCTCTTGAAAACTCAACTTGCTCGACGTCATATCAAATCTTCTAAAGAGGGTTTAAAGTTTTCCTCATACCTGAAATTATATATAGCAGAAAGAATATAGAGAATAAACCTGCAAACAATTTATAGAATTTGAACAAGAAAACACTGAGAGGGTCAGTTTTAGTTCAATTCAGCAAAACAGATTAACAATTAACAGCAGAGCAGCAAAATAGCAAATACAACCACGAGAATTTTTTTCTTTTTTAGGAATTTCTGGATTTTTTTGACAAAAATTTCAATTAACTTTAGCACCATTCCCTCGGGACACCAATTATTTAATTACACTCTTTCAAAAACAAAAATGTTTATTTCATTACAAAGATAAGTTGAATTTGAGCTGAGTTTAGAGTACTTTAGTAGTACAAGTTAAAATTAATATTTTTTAGCAAACTTACAATAATATAACTCTTAAATTGCAATGTTAAGATCCGAGATAAATTTTTGAGAATTGAGGTTCGATTAATTTTACTTACTTTTTAATGATTCAAAACATATGCGTGATTTTAATACATATCAATTAATTTGTACCTAAAATAGATATGTTTGTGTATGATGAAATATTGTGGTGTTTTCATAAGTTGTTCATTAATATTTAAAAAAAAAAAAAAAATACTTCCTAAATTTGTTCTTTTTTTTTTTTAAATCTTATAAGTTGGGGGAAAATCAAACTCACAAGTCACCTCTCGTGCCTTCTAGACGGTAGGTGAACTTTGATGTTACTTGTTGATTGTTTTTATTGGAAAACAGCAAAAAGGAACAGAACATGAAATGAAAAAGGAGAGCTACTTTACACAGTTACAGCAATATAGTGCCCATTAGCATGCACAAAGTCTAGCTTTGAGCCACCTGTAAGATGCAATTTTAATATTTTTCAAAAAATTATATGGCTTTACTAAGAAAAAAAGCACATCGATAATTAAAAAATAAAGGGAGAAATTCAAGAAAGTAAGAAATACAAAGCAACCATATAATATTGTCTGGTTTATTTTACAAAGGTCACAGCTACCCAGTGATTTCTCTTTTGAACTACAAACATAATATCAACATACTTGAACCAACACTCACACAACATATATAATACAGGAGTAAAAAATAGTTTGTTCCCTTGTCCAATAACTACACATTTTGTCATTGTGTTGATGTTGGAATAAAAGATGAAACATCATTCAAATGAGCATGAAGTGCTGCTCGACCCGCACTTCCTTTTCTTTCTCCACTCGTGTATAGAGAGGTGAAGGTTCTTAGTGGAAACAAGAAACTCAACACCTTGGCATGGTCTGAGGATTCCATGAGATCTTTAAGTATGGTCACCCTCAGTCTGTCTGCATCCCTTATTAGACTTGCCAACAACACGTTATGAGCATTTATAGCGCACTCCACATCCTCGTTCAACTCCCCCACCACTCGCAAACTCTTCATTGACAATTTTCCTATATCCTCCTGCCACCACACCTACAATATAACAGTTTTCAACAAATTAAGCTTTAGTACAACTATATGGATCAAATGAAAAAAAATCAAGAGTTATACATACTTGTAAAGTTGTCATCCTGGAGGATAGAATGTCCTCTTCTCTGAAAATCTTGCTATGGAAAGTTTCGATCATTTGGAGCTGTTGAGGAGATATTTGACACAAGTTATCTTTTCCATCGATAGGAAAAAACTCAGCGAGATTTGCATCCATGCCCGACCACCAAACTGAGTAGATGTGTGTGATGTAGAGAAAATGTATGTATCCCCTAGCCACAAGTATGAATTCTCAAAGGCGCTCCACGAGGCGAGAGATATAAAACACGACGCATCACACTCCACCATTTGAGCCCATTTCTCAAAGTAGTCTTCAAAGTGCTTGATGCACTTGTCAGAAACAAGTTTGAGCTTCTCATTATCTGATGAATCCTCACTAACAAGTTGATGTAGATCTTCGTGTTAGTGAGCTATCCTCACTAACAAAATGAGAAGCTCAACAACACGAAGATCTACATCAACTTGTTAGTGAGGATTCATCAGATAATGAGAAGCTCAAACTTGTTTCTGACAAGTGCATCAAGCACTTTGAAGACTACTGTGAGAAACGGGCTCAAATGGTGGAGTCAAACGCGTTGTGTTTTATATCTCTCGCCTGGTGCAGCGCCTTTGAGAATTCCTACTTGTGGCTAGGGGGATATAAACCTTCTCTCTACATCACACACATCTACTCTGTTTGGTGGTCGGACATGGATGCAAATCTCGCTCAGTTTTTCCCCATCGACGGGAAAGATGACTTGGGTCAAATATCTTCTCAGCAGCTCCAAATGATCGAAACTTTCCATAGCAAGACTCTCAGAGAAGAGGACATTTTGTCCTCCAAGATGACAACTTTACAAGTATGTATGACTCTCTTGATTTCATTTCATTTGATCCACAATTGTACTAAAGCTTAATTTGTAGAAAACTGTTATGTTGTGGGTGTGGTGGTAGGAGGATATAGGGAAATTGTCAATGAATAGTCTGCGAGTGGTGGGAGAGTTAAACGAGGATGTGGAGCGCACTATAAATGCTCATAACGTGTCGTTGACGGGTCTAATAAGGGATGCAGACAGGCTGATGGTGACCATACTTAAAGATCTCAAGGGAATCCTCACACCATGCCAAGGCGTCGAGTTTTTTGTTTCCACCAAGAAACTTCACCTCTCTATACACGAATGGGGAAGGAAAAGGAAGTGCGGGTCGAGTAGCACTTAAGGCTCTTCTAAATGATGTTTAATCTCTTATTCCAACATCATCACAATGACAAAATGTGTAGTTGGATAAGGGAACAAACTATTTTTCACTCCCTATATTATATATAATGTGTGAGTATTTGTTCTAGTACGTTGGTATTATGTGTGTTGTGTAGTTCATGAGAGAATAATCACTGAGTAGCAATGACCTTTGCAATAAAAAACCAGACTGTATCATTTCACATAATTAAGTGAACAAGAAAGTATCATTTCATACCAACTAGCTCAATCAAGTTTAAAAAAACAACAATCACCATCAATTAAGACTCAAATACAAATAATCACGAGATATTTCAATCACATCAAAATCATGAACAATGAGAAACAACGGTGCACTATAAATGAAAGCAAACACATGAACCCCACATGTCATTACTTGAGACCAATTTTCCTTCAAATTCATTAATTTAGTCATTTCTATTAACCAGAGCTTTCATCAGTATCCCTTACATGAAACAACTCTTCTTCATGATGATTAATAATGGGATCTAACTTTTATGAAAACTATCCATCAGTAATTAATTAAGAATCAATCTACAATTTCAATTTAAGATATGATTTCATTTATGAAAGGTTTCTACTTGTGAAGAATTCTATTCAAGAACAATTTTATGCTTAATTACATTGGTTTCTACTGCTCCTATAAATACTATCTCACTTCTATGAAAACTACCCATTAGTAATTAAATACTCCATAAGAATTAATTTACAATCTACAATTTCAATTTAAGATATGATTCCAGATATGTTCATGTTGCTTTCTCTTCTTGCTCATATTTGATATCATATTTTATGTCGGTTATATTTGGTAAGTTTTCATCACACCATTAATTATGTAACATTAAAATCCAAATGCCATTACTTGAAACCAATTTTCCTTCAAATTCAATAATTTGGTCATTTCTATTAATTAAAGAGCTTTCATCAGTGTCTTACACCAGTAGAACACAATTCTTCTTCATGTTCATGATGATGATTAATAATGAGATCTAACTTCTATGAAAACTATCCATCAGTAATTAATTAAGAATCAATCTACAATTTACTATTTCAATACGATCAAAAGAATCAATTTAAAATTTACTATTTCAATAGGATCAAGTCTTATGCTACTCTCTCTCTCTCAGTAATTAATTAAGAATCAATCTACAATCTACCATTTCAATTTAAGATATAATTTCAATTATGTTTTATATAATATGTTTAAATAGTTTAAAGAGTAAAATTCACATTTTATAGTAATATTATTTTTTAAAAAATCATATTTTCTTTCATTTTTTCGTAATTTATATTAATTATTAAATGAAACATAAAAAAAATAATTATAGTGATGGTAAATAATTCAGGGGCGGACCTATGTGTATGTTGGGGGTGGCCAATGGCCCCCATCAATTTTTTAATTATATATATATAATTAATTAATATATATTAAACTATATTTATATTTATTGAGTTGGACTCTTAATTAATGTTTGTAAGATATATTATTGTTTGGGTCTTTAAGAATTAAGTCCACGTATAAAATCAAACCAAAATTGCATAAATAAATAAAAAGTATTAAAATAGACATTAAATTTGAGAATAGGAGATCAGCATTTCAATTCTAGCGGACAATAAATTATTTAAATTTTTTTCTATTTTTTTATTAATTGTTATTCATTAATTCTTCTATTTTTAATTACATTGTGCATTTTTTTAATCATGCATGGTATATATATTGTTTCATTATTTGCATTTATTAGATCTCACTTAATCTACATTAATAGTAAATATTGTTATATTTATGTATTTTGAAATATTTAATAATAAATATTGATATAATTGATGTAAATGTTAGTGTTAAATTATATTTTAAAATAAAATGTATGTATCTCATATTTTAAAGTAATTAGTAATATTAATATAATGAGTTGTTTGGTTATAATTAATATATATTGTGATAGTCAAACTTTCTGATTTTATGAGTTCAATACAATTTTAATATATGAAAAAAAATCACACAATAATAATGACATATGTATTAATGACATGTGTATTAAGATGTTGACACATCAGCGAAATTAATATAAGAATGGCACATAAGCAAAATTAATATAACCCCAAATGTCATTATTTGAAATCAATTTTCCTTCAAATTCATTAATTTGACCATTTCTATTAACAAATTAAAAGCTTTCATAAGTCTCTTACACCATGATGAATAATAATATGATCTAACTTCTATGAAAACTACCAATCAGTAATTAATTAAGAATAAATCTACAATTTTATGAATTCAGTTATGTTCATACAATTTCAATTTAAGATATGAATTCATTTATGTTTATGCTGTTATATAATGGTTTCTACAACTCCTATAAATACTGTTAAGTTTTATGTCGATTATATTTGTTAAGTTTTAATTATATTCATGTTGTTATAATGATTTCTACTACTCCTATAAATACTATCAAGTCTTTTGTTGCTTTGTCTATAAATACTATCAAGTCTTTTGTTGCTTTGTCGTTATATTTGGCAAGTTTCCATCACATCATTATAGCATGAAACTAAATGCCATTGCTATTCATTAATAAATCTTTTTATTAACTAAAGAGCTTTCATCAAATTTCAATTTAAGATATGATTCTAATTTAAGATATGATTTCTTCATAGTGCTATATAATATATGTTTCTACTACGACTGCTATAAATACTATTAAGTTTGGTTGCTTTTTCTTGCTTATATTTTACATCATATTTTATGTCAGTTATATTTTTGATAAGTTTTCATCATAACATGAAATCCCAAATACCCCCAATTTTCTTTCAAATTCATTGGCAATTTTTATAACTAAAAGGATGCTATTAGTAAAATGAAACCCAATCCTCTTCAGTAACAAAATAATGACAAATGGCTCATTCGAAGTTCAAAATTAAAGATATACTGCTAAGATTAAAATACAAAATACTTTTCATCAGATATTTACACCCACGGTTTCTTAGAAATTGACTCACTTAATTTTCAGTACAATTTTGTAGTAAATTACAAATCCTCACCTCTTTTCATTACAATAATCTTTTAATTTAAATTGAGTGAAAAAAAATGAGGGTGTATTTAGAAAAAAAATGTCAATCTTAAATAATAATCTTCCAAATATACTTGTTATAAACAAAACATTTTAAAGAAACTTCTGAAACTATAGAGGTGAAGTTGCTGGATGAATCATGAATGCACGTATCTCTAATCTAAGTTCAAGTTTTTCTTCTTCATACATCTCTCAATCTTTTCTGTATTTTTTGTAAGAATATTTGATAGTTTTTTAGATTGAGTCTAATCTAAGTTCAACTTTTCTTCTTATACATCTCTCAACCTTTTCTATATTTCTACATTTTTTTACTGTATTTCTTGTAAGAATATTTGATAGTTTTTAGATTGAGTGATGTATTCCATTTGGGTGATACTTATTATTTTAAAAAGTGAGTAACAACATGCATACATACGTTTCAAACAAAAAAGAGTAACTATTTCTCTCTCTCCTCTTTTAATTTAGCAGATTTGATGGAGGATTGCTTCCATTCTAGTTGTTGATTTTAAAAGCAAAAACACACAAAATCCTAAACGTACACGTACCTCCGGCTCCACGAGTCGCTAGCGTGCCTCTCTCCACCTTCCAATGGATTTGCAGATAAAGCAGATCGAGAACCTCCGGCTCCGATAAACGTACACGTACCTCCGGCTCCACGAGTCGCTAGCGTGCAGAGCTCCACCTTCCAATGGATTTGCAGATAAAGCAGATCGAGGACCTCCGGCTCCGATAGATAGTCGCTGGCTCCGCAGATAAAGCAGATCGAGGACCTCCGGCTCCGATAGATAGTCGCTGGTGCCACTCTCTCGGCCTGTTGCAGACAAAGCGGCTAAGTATTTGAATAAGGATTCAAGTTAACAGGCTTTATATTATATGAAATTAAAAAAAAAATATGACGTGCCCCGACCACTCAAAAAAATAGAAAAAATGACGTGGACTCTTACACAAATTATATGAAATTAAAAAAAAAAATGACGTGCCCCGACCACTCAAAAAATAGAAAAAATTATATGAAATTAAAAAAAAAAATGACGTGCCCCGACCACTCAAAAAATAGAAAAAATGACGTGGACTCTTACACAAAGCGATTGGTTCAAACACGTAGAAGTATTTTTCCAAACACGTAGAAGTATTTTTCCGGCTTTTTTAATACTAGGATATTATTATTTGAAAAATAATTTAATATAATATTATTATTTGAAAGTTGTTTAATAAAATAAAGAGGGGCGGATTTCTTCAATTGTGAGTCCCCAAATCTAAAAATGCATCAGTCCCGACACATATATTCAATTTAATTAACCTTTTATTACACTATATTTAATTTAATTACAATAATCTTTTTAGTGAAAAAAATATATATAGAAAGAAACATTTGGTGTTATTTGTTACTATTTTAAAAAGTGAGTAACAACATGAATACATACGTTTTAAAAAAGAGTAACTAACTCTTCCTCTCCCACGAGTCTTAAAATTTTTAAAGTATTTAATACGAATTTTAAAAAGTTTTTAAAAATCTTTAGATGTTTAATAGTGATTTTAATACTCTATAAATTTTGTTGGATTCTCTTTCAAAAATATAAATAAATTTTTACTATCCAAAATCTGTTATAAAAATGAGAGATTTCAACGGATTCTCTCAAAAAACTTTAAGACGAAAGAATCAGAAGTAGGAATGACAATATTGACCCGACCCGCGAGTACCCACCTCACCCCGCGAGCTTTGAGTCAAGTCGGATACGCCGCGTATTAAGTATGGCTGTATGGATCGGGTCTGAATCTTATGTCCGACCTGCGGGTATCTGACCCGCCCCGAAATAATATATAAATTTTATATAGTATATATATATATTTTTTATTGGTAAAATATTATATATATATATATAATATTAATTTTAAAAAAAAAACATTTCACATTAAAAAAAAAACTCTTCCAGTATATGTAAATCATAAAAAATATACTCTTGTCAAGTTTATAAAAATTTATATAAATCAATAAAAAAAATTAGTCAAACTCTATATGAACTCTAAATTTTCCATCTACTTTTTAAAGTCCAAAAAAAATTCAATAGGAATACACCCCCTTAATTTTAATTGAGTAGATAGATACATTAGGATATGATTTAGTGAGATTGCACTGTTCACAGTTTGAGAAGTTAATTTCAAAATAACGTTGATTGATGGATTGAATTTTGAAATTTATATACAAGTTGTTTGGATGGTAGGATAAAATTAAATTTTAGTGTCCTTTACATTAATTTTTATATTTTTTATATTCACATCAATTGATATGCATTTTTTTGTCATGTATCTGTTGTTGTTTTTTTTTTCTTTTTCTATTTATATTTTTTATATTAGGAATTAAAATAAAATTAAGCAAACGTAATTATATCTACGAACAAATTGCATAATTAAGTTGTTTCACCCAAAAACCATTTTTGCATAATTAAGTTGTTTCATTAGTAAAAGACAAAAACTTATATACAATATTTCACCATAGTCAGTCTTATGGTGCAATTTCACTAATTGTTATGTTTTTATTCGGTAACCAGTAGCTATTCTTCCTCCTTTTCCAGGTCGCTGCTTCTTCTCCTTCCTTTCTCTTCTGCGTTTTCTTCCTTCTTCTCTTCTGCGCTTTCTTTCTCCTTTTCTTCTGGGCTTTCTTTTCTTTTCTTCTACACAAATATGCGCGCAACTTTCATTAAAAAAAATTCAGATCTGATCTGCTAATCACGAAAGAGAAAAATCAATTCAGATCTGCAAATCACGAAAGAGAAAAATCATTATTTATTTTTTGAATAAATTTATGAATGAGAAAAAATCAACAATAATACGACACACAGATTTATTCAAATTAATTGTTGATAATTATGTCTTTTTATTTGTAAGGATTGATAAATTATTCAACATGGTTGTGTTTTTCGTATTTTCAATTATTGTTCTTCGTCTTTTTTAATGTGGGTATCTCATTCACTCTCAATAATGACCGTTTTATTTATACAGTAATACATTTTTCTTAATACAGTAATACACTTGTTTTTATATAGTAACACATTTTTCTATGTTACTTTAAGGTCAAATATGTGTTATTCAAAAGTCAATTGTGTGTTACTTGTCCTTACAATAACACGTATTTGTCCGTACAGTAACATATAATTGTATTTATAGTAACACAGATTAAGAGCAAAGTTTTCTATTTTATCCTTCCTTAAATTAATTTGTATTAATATTTTGTGTGAAAAGATAATTTATATGTTATTTGTACTTACATTAACACATATTTGGTCTTGTAGTAACATATAATTGTCTTTATAGTAACACAGACCTGGAACCCGTTATCCTGATAGCCTTCTGCGCGCGACTTTTGCGCGATTTTTAAGGAAATATTCGTTTGACCGGTCAAACCCGCTACAGATCCGCAAATTTTGACCCTTCCTTAAATATACTAATATTTCACGTGAAATATTGCACATAAGTGCAGCACTCAGTAAAAATACAGCTAACAAGTACAACTTCATTCGGAACAATTTTATTAAATTGAGGGGTAAGATGGACTTTCCACGTTGATCTTTAAGGCCTAGTTTGGTTTGAGTGTAAATGTAGGAAAAATTAAATAAACACATCGAGTCTTATGTTTGGTTTGTTTGTTAAAAGCCCGAGACTTTAGCTAAGCCCGAGGGAACAATGGACTTAAACTCAAATACGTGTGAAAAATAATCTCAACGAAGAGGTGGATTAAATTTGTCCATATTAAAAGTTGAATAGAAGGAAAGGTGAAAAGTCCATTATCTCCTTTAATTTAAAAATATTTGGACAAAACTACCCCTACTTATCCAACAAATTACCCACTGCCACATATATATACACAGGAATCCTAACTCCATTTGAGTGTGTCGTCGATTTCAGAACGAGGGTAGGGCACTCCTTCGACATTCTTGTTCGATGCCCCATTGATATTCAACTTGCTTTTCTATTTTAATCCACTTAATTAAGCCATCGTCATTTTCCTTTTATTCTTATCGATTTTTCACAATTCGAAAATAGGGAAAAAAAAAGAATTTTGGGGGTGTGGAAAGTGGAAACAACATGAATCCTGCTACTTTTGGGGGCAATGCCCTTGTCTTTATGTATTACATGGAGTCTTGATCATGTTCTTTGCTGTGTCACTGTACATTTCTCAACCCCAAAATTTTCAACCTTTTTTTTATTGTTTTCAACAGACTTGTTGAGTATATGTTTGGAGGGATTTATACTGAAGTTGTTGTTATTTGAATGAATGAAGAGATGGCATTTGATTTATGCTTTAATATGTGGAAGTAGCTGAATTGATTTGGTAGAACTTCTGTTGTTTCCTTTGTTTTGAGAAGAATTGATTTTCCGAAATTCTTAATGCGAATTGATAAAGAAACACAAAATGGGGAGATGTGAAAATTTATGCATAAATGTGTTAAAAAAAGAAAAATAAATAAATTAATAGAGGAGGGTATTTCTGAAAATTACTAATTATAGCTAAATTTTCCTACATACCAAACTATAAAATTAGAAATATTAACAATTTTTTTAAATTTTAATCCATCAATTCAAACACATAAAAAAGTCTAAAATTTAATGTCAATGAACAGTGCAATCCATCAATTTCCTATCTTTAGTTGTCTTTCCCATCTATCAAACCAAACGAGCCCTAATTGGACTAATTAAACTCATCTCTCACCCAGGACAGAAAATCACCCTGTGGTGTACTGGTGGGTTTAGGTGGAAAAGTTGTCTCGGGCTCAACTTCTTTCTAGGGCCATAAACCCACAAACCAAACCTAAGAAAAGCTGTCACTCCAGTCTTTCCCTTAAAACCAAACGCGCCCGTAGAGGAGTATTTTCCCTTTCTTCAATTTTTTCGATTTCTGAAAATTGGATCACAGAAACTCTGCAGTGGTGAAGCTGCCCTAGAATCAGCCATGGAAAGCAGCTCCAAATTGAGCATAGCAATTATCCACCCTGATCTCGGATTAGGTAACTCTTACTGTTTCTCACTATATTCGACAACCAAAGTTTGATTATATACGAAACTAATTGCTTCTATATGACGAGTTCTTCAACGGGTCTTATACTTTGATTTCTTGCTATTTGCTATTTTTTTTTCTGGGTTTTTTCTATTACTATTTTGAAAGGTGAGTTTCTGTTGAAGGTTCAATAGCTCGTGGGGGGTTTAATTGTGAAAATAGAAAAGTGAAATGAGTGGGCTTTGTTAATTACTCATATACTAGAAAATTCATGCAGTCAACATTGCAAGAACTTTAGAAATTTTTTGTCTGGTAGGAGGAGTTAGAGTGTTGTTGATAGAGACGAGGAAGATCATATGCCTAAGCTTTGGGCTTTTGAGAGGGGCAATTTTGAATGATGTTTTTCATTTATAAAAAATCATTAGGTTAAAATTTTCATGTATAGCAAAAGAATTGTTGTTGTTCGTATACGAAACGAGTCATCTTTCAGTTTCTTAGGCAAGAGAACTATTTATGCTTCAAAAGAGAAACTGGATTCTTCGCTTCTTGTAGCTACCATTCACTACAGTTTCTAACAGTACATGAAATTTGTTTTTATGGAAATGTTTTGTTAAGTTTTCTGCAATGTTTTGATTCTCAATAGCCTATCACTTTGTATGATTTGATTTTCGTTTATATGTATTGAGACAATAATGAGTTTTAATTTATCACGTCTCCCGTATAGGCAATCTCTGTTCTTTCAATTAACAATGCTACAACTTTCCACAATTTTAGGTGGAGCAGAAAGGTTAATTGTTGATGCTGCTGTAGAACTCTCGTCTAATGGTCATAATGTTCATATATTTACATCGCACCATGACAAAACACGATGTTTTGAGGAGACAGTTTCTAGTGAGTACTTTCGTTTCTAATTCTATATTTTGAGGGGTTTTTTTTTACAAAGATTTTTGTCTGTATATCATTATTCTGATTACAATCTGAAAATGTTCAGGGATCTTCCCAGTTACAGTATATGGCGATTTCCTTCCTCGACATTTCTTTTATCGTCTCCATGCAGTATGTGCATATCTGCGGTGCATATTTGTTGCTATTTGTGTGTTGATTTTACATCCCTCTTTCGACGTAATACTGGTAGATCAGGTGTCTGTTGTCAATCCACTGATGAAGTTGAAAAGGCAATCAAAGGTTAGCAAATTAGCTATTAAAACAACTTTTTGCTACCCTTCATTAGTAGTATTTTAGTTTACATGTTTTGCCTTTTCTTTGTCCAGGTTGTGTTTTATTGCCATTTTCCAGACCTATTACTAGCTCAACACACTACCTTCCTTAGGAGAATCTATCGGAAACCTATAGATTTTTTAGAGGAACTAACAACAGGTATCTCTAAGCTTTTTATTTAATTAGGGGAAAATGTTCTTTTAGTCCTAAGTTTGCACATCTTTTCTTTCAGGACCCTCCACTTTCCTGAATTAAATCTTACAGAGGGTTAGTAATCGATTTTAAAAGTTAATAGGATGCGGTTTTCAATAAAATTATAAACGTATGAAATGAAGAAGAAAAAGCCACACCAACTCAAAACCAACTGCTAACCTGTTGTAGCCAGTCAAAAGGCTAAAAAGTTGCATTTTGAAAATTAACAGGACAAAATTCAATTCAGGAAATTGATTATGTCCTGAAAGCAAAAATGAGCAAACTTACGGGACAAAAAAAAAATTGCAATTTAGTTATTTTCCCAATGCTTTCTTAATATCTTGCATGCATCTTCGTATTATATCTCATTCCAGTCTTAATATCTTGCGTGGTTTCTTGTAGGTATGGCTGATTTAATTCTTGTAAACAGCAAATTTACTGCATCTACTTTCGGAAAGACCTTCAAGCAGTTACATTCAAGAGGGATTAGACCAGCTGTACTTTATCCAGCTGTTAACGTGGACCAGTTTGAAGAACCTAGTGCTACTAAGTAACAGACAGTTCCCTCTTGGTATCTTCTTAAATATGAGATGATTACAAAAATGCTATGTTAAACACAAGCCAGTAGTCAAATGAAAGAATATGTATATTTATATTAAAAAATATAATCCAGTCCCGTTTAATTATGTGTTCTTAATTTCAGGATGAGTTTTCTGTCCATCAATCGCTTTGAAAGGAAAAAGAACATTGAACTGGCTATATCTGCCTTTGCTATGCTGTATAACAGCCAAGAGGACTTCCTTCAACGTGACAACAAAAACGAGCTTTCCTTGATTGTTGCAGGTGAGTTCCATCTCTTAACTTCAGTAATTTGTTACACAATATCTACGTTCTTATTGACACCACTTATATGTTTCCCCTCTTTAATTTTTTCTCCTTGACTCCTTGTTGATTGTTTTCTGTGGTAAAGATTGAACTCCCATATTATTGTCATGATATAATTTTAAGTGGATCACTGTAAAATACAAGAAGCTGCTGCTTCTCTCTAAAATAACCCAATTACTTGAAACGGATCCCATTTACTCTATTATATGATCCATGGGTTTATGGAGCCCCAACTCAAATCATATTATAAAGGAGAATATGAGACCGTTTCACACAAGACTCCTGCTTAATTTGTTGGTAAAGATTCTTAAAATTATCTTCAACTGGCTTGTTGATTTTTAACTGATAAGTGGGTCAGATATTTCTGAATGTTCTCTTTTACTGGGAGGTATTTTTGGTTAAATGAAGTTAGAATCACAAAAGATATTAGTATGATATCGATCACTGCTATCACTGAGTGAATTGATGGAACTCTAGTTCAATACCAGGACTGCATATATTTTTCCTTGGTCTTACAGGTGCTGCCTTTGTGAGTGTTCTCCGTGCTTTAGATCCCCTTTTTCCTTTTGTAACTGAATCTCTTCCGTTCAAGATATGGAATAAGTTATTCGAAAGCAAATGATTTTCTTGTTTTGTTTGTCTTCAAAAATCTGGTGGGTATCAATGAATTTTCGGCTTTTGGATATTCATTTTAACAATTCTTGAGTTGACCATGTGTTGCTTTCCCCTTCTTTAGGTGGATTTGATAAACGCCTCAGAGAGAACGTCGAGTATTTGGAGGAACTGAAAAACCTGGCCGAAAGGGAAGGCGTATCTCACCAAATCCAATTCATTACATCTTGTCCTACATCTGAAAGAAACACTCTACTCTCACAATGCCTTTGTGTACTTTACACCCCCAAGGTCCAGCACTATCTAATATTCTTGTAATTTAATTGGAATGTGAATACGATCATTCGTCTTAGATAACTATTCTGATGCAGGATGAGCATTTTGGGATTGTACCTTTAGAAGCAATGGCGGCCCACAAACCAGTAGTCGCGTGTAACAGTGGTGGTCCCGTTGAGACAATTAAAAATGGAGTTACAGGCTACCTCTGTGAGCCTAGCCCAGAAGATTTCTCTGTTGCTATGGCTAATTTTATTCGTGAACCTGAAATGTCAAAAATTATGGGAAGAGAAGCCCGAGAGCATGTTGTGCAGTCGTTTTCGACTAAGATGTTTGGCCAGCATTTGAATGCGTTTGTTCTTGATGCAGCTCGGAGAAAGAAAGAGTGAAGGAAATTCATCCAACCTTGAACTTTTGTGATTGGTGAAAGGATACTAATTCTCGACTTTTGTACAAAAATATACACTACATTTATAGGTTTTGCTTCGTCCAACTCGAGTAATATTTTCTTCAACAATTTTGGGTTCAATATTTCAAGATTGGAAAAGTCAAGATTAGAGTGCAGTTTTATGTTTCCTTCTAAGTGAGTACTCCAATTTTTATCAGCTGGATTGAAACAAACAAGTTATTCTATTAAAAATGATCTAAGATACTCCATGCGTTAAAGAGAACAATTGGATATTACCTACTAGCACTACATCATTTATGACCTTCCCTATTATTTTTACAGAATACTACTACACAACATCAAATAATTATGGACATGAGCAAAATTAATTAAAGTAAATAGCTGACTCCTAATAGTCCCAACTTTCGTCGACATTCATCATGAAGTAACTGATCATCCGGTTTTAATTTATACGAAGAGCCTGAAGAGAGAAGAATATTGTGAGTATAAGAATGATCAAAATATTGAGTTTTACTAGTATATGGTAAGCCTTAAAATAGAACTAAATTATGTATTGATTGCAAACACCCCCTCCTTATAATACTGAGAATTCTTGTGATAGTGAGTAATTGCTGCTGTAAAAAGAAAGATGAACATGTGAATAACACAAGCAGCATTAAGCAACAAATACACACTATACTTGTACTCCCAAATGACATATTTGTGACCATTTAGTCCTATAAATAACATCAACAGAGAGCAGGCATAAGCTAGTCATGAAAAGGACACAAAAAATGTGACCAAAATTTAGCAGGAAACAGGTTTGGAAACTCCAGCATTAAAATACCACCTGAAACTGACTTGGTGTTCAATTTGAGTTTAACTCTTTCTACTTAGTGGCATTTTGCATTGAGAAACAATCTTCTCTCCAATCAAGATCTTTTCATTCCAAGGTAGTCATTGTTTGTCGGTAGTTTAACATATCTCAAAATTTGCTTTGTTGGCTCAACTAATGTACGATGATCTCAACCCTTCGAAAGACATCGACTAGTTGTTGCTCTTTGGCATCTTTCTCAATCTCTTTGATCCTGGAGGAAAAGGGAACAACATTAGTAATGACATGAGTTGATATACAAGATTTTACCTTACTTTTCTGTTATGTACACCGACACTGGGGGGTCAGTGTCTGTCTTTGCGTCCAGCCACAAGAAGCTCATCTTGTGCTTCAATCTGATCAATAGGCTCCTCGAGTCTCTCCTCTATGTCAATTCGGTTTAGCTCAACAACATCTTCCACTAGATTTTCACTCCATTGTGTTTGCAATTGGCTTATGACACTCGTCATTTGGCTCAGTTGAACCTCCATACCCCTTTGTCTATCAATCAAGCCCTTAAATCTCAATTGGACAGTCTCTTGAAAACTCAACGTGCTCGACGCCGTATATTTTACAAAATCTTCTAAAGAGGGTTTAGAGTTTTGCTCAGAGTTACCCACAATTATCATAAGTCGTCTCATAATTTATGAATAGCTGAGGCCTTTGATCATGGTATCATTGCCAATAATGGTGTGTTTTGATAGTCCTCATACCTGAAATTATACATAGCAGAAAGAATATAGAGAATAAACCTGCAAACAGTTTTTAGAACCTGAACAAGAACACACTGTGAGGGTCCGTGTTAGTTCAACTCAGCAAAGCAGATTAACAATTAACAGCAGAGTAGTAGAATAGCAAATACAATCACATAATTTTTTTCCGTTTTCAGGAATTTCTGAAATATTTTGACAAAAATTAAAAACACAAAAATTTCAATTAACTTTAGCACCATTCCCTGTTATTTAATTACACTCTTTCAAAAACAAAAATGTTTATTTTATGAAATATTGTGGTGTTCACTAATAAGTTGTTCATTAATATTTAAAAAAACAATAAAAAATACTTCCTAAATTTGTTCATTAATAATTTTAAAAAAGTCTAATAAGTTGGGGGAGAATCAAACTCACAAGTCACCTGTCGTCTCTTCTAGAGAGTAGGTGAACTTTGATGTGAGCAAATACTTGCTGTTGATTATTTTTTTGGAAAACAGCAATTTTTTTTATTAAGAAATGCACAAAGGAACAGAACATTACATGAAATCAAAAAGAAGAGCTGCTTTACACAGTTACAACAATATAGTGCCCGTTAGCATGCACAAAGTCTAGATGCCCTATTCCAATCCTTTAATAAACTGAACCAAGAATTTAGCTTTGAGCCACTGGAAGATGCAAGTTTAATATTTTCCACAAAATTATATGACTTCACTAAAAAAAAAAAAAACACATACATAATTCAAAAATAAAGGGAGAAACTCAAGAACTACAAAGCAACAATACAATACAGTCTGATTTATTTTTGTTCTCTTGTTCAACAACAACACATTTTATCATTGTGATGATGTATGAATAAGAGATGAAACATTATTCAGAAGACTCTGAAGTGCTGCACGACCCGCATTTCTTTTTCTTTCCCCACTCGTGTATAGAGAGGTGAAGTTTCTTGGTGGAAACAAGAAACTCGACGCCTTGACATGGTGTGAGGATTCCCATGAGATCCTTAAGTATGGTCACCCTCAATCTATCTGCATCCCTTATTAGACCTGCCAACAACATATTATGAGCATTTATAACGCGCTCCACATTCTCGTTCAACTCTCCCACCACTTGCAGGCTCTTCATTGACAGTTTTCCTATATCCTCCTGCCACCACATCCACAACATAGTAGTTTTCTACAAATTAAGTTTTAGTACAAGGATCAAATGAAATGAAATAAAGAGAGTCATACATACTTGTAAAATTGTCATCTTGGAGGACAGAATGTCCTCTTCTCTGAGAGTCTTGCTATGGAAATTTTCTATCATTCGGAGCTGCTGAGGAGATAATTGACCCAAGTCATCTTTCCCGTCGATGGGGAAAAACTGAGCGAGATTTGCATCCACGTCCGACCACCAAACAGAGTAGATGTGTGTGATGTAGAGAGAAGGTTTGTATCCCCCTAGCCACAAGTAGGAATTCTCAAAGGCGCTGCACCAGGCGGGAGATATAAAACACGACGCGTTTGACTCCACCATTTGAGCCCGTTTCTCACAGTAGTCTTCAAAGTGCTTGATGCACTTGTCAGAAACAAGTTTGAGCTTCTCATTATCTGATGAATCCTCAGTAACGAGTTCATGTAGATCTTCGTGTTGTTGAGCTATCCAGTCGTCAAAGCACGATTGGAAGTGACTACAGTCATAGGCTGCCATGACTCTATAGAAATTAATGCTCTTAAAAGTGTTTTTTTCATTAGCTACACTATTTATACTATTTATAGTGAATGAAAAATCACAAATAGTTGATGTGGTAGACAGGTCATTTGACAATATGTTTTGGTTTCATTCGAATATGGTTCAATTCATAATATTGCATTGGAAATGTATAATACTTAATAAATAAAATTGGGCCATGTATTTATATAACTTGAGACGCTCTCGGGACTTGCTCAAAAATTTATATAACTTGGAAGTTGGAACATCTCATAACCAGCAGATTATCGTGCAAAAAACAGGAATCTGCTCAGAAGATTTCAGATAAAATAAAAAAACAAAAAAACGGGCAAGAAATAGAAACACTGATGGGTTGAGATGTAGGCAATAGTTTGTCTTTTCTCTTAGCTGGTTATCATTCATCCATTAACTACTATGTAAATTTAGAAGTAAAATTCTGCAGATAGCCCACCCCTCAAAATAGATGGATTCAAATTCTATTAAGTTTTTTTTTTTTTTAATTATTCACAGGACATTTCTACTACTGTTTAGTGACAATGTTTGAAGTTTATCAATGTTATACGCTACCTTTTTATTTTTATCATCAAGTTATTTTCTGCTACCAATCAAAATTCTTGAAAGAATAGTAAATAAATTCATGACCTTTTAATATTTGCAAGGTCATATAATGTCAGCCGCATCAGTAAATTGCTAAAAAAATAACCAAAATAAAAAGGTGGTGAAAAGATGATGAATTGTTTGTAATTATCTCAATTTAATTTATGAAGTATTTTCTATTTCTAATGTAATATTATCTAGTGATGGGATATGAACATATTCGAATGAAATCAAAGCATGTTGCCAGATGACATGTCTACCTCATCTGCTATTTGTGATTTTTGATTCACTATAAATAATGTAGATCATGAAAAAAAAACTTTAAGCATTAATTTCTATAGAGTTATGGTAGCATATGACTGTAGTCACTTTCAATTGTGCTTTGACGAATGGATAACTCAACAACAAGAAGATCTGCATGAACTTCTTAGTGAGGATTCATCTGATAATGAGAAGCTGAAACTTGTTTCTGACAAAGTGCATCAAACACTTTGAAGACTACTGTGAGAAACAGACTCAAATGGTGGAGTGTGATGCGTTGTGGTGCAGCGCCTTTGAGAATTTCTACTTGTGGCTAGGGGATACATACCTTCTCTTTACATCAGAGACATCTACTCTGTTTGGTGGTCAGGCATGAATGAAAATCTTGCTAAGTTTTTTCCCATCGAGGGGAAAGATAACTTGGATCAAATATCTCCTCAGCAGCTCCAAATGATCGAAACTTTTCATAGCAAGACTTTAAGAGAAGAGGACATTCTATCTTCCAAGATGACAGCTTTACAAGTATGTATGACTCTTTTGATTTCATTTCATTTGATTCATATAATTGTACTAAAGTTTAATTTGTAGAAAATTGTTATGGTGTGGGTGTGGTGGCAGGAGGATATAGGGAAATTGTCAATGAAGAGCATACGAGTGGTGGGAGAGTTGAACGAGGCTGTGGAGCACGCGCGCTATAAATGCTCATAATGTGTAGTTGGCAAATCTAATAAGGGATGCAGACAGGTTAAGGGTGACCATCTTTAAGGATCTCATGGGAATCCTCACACCATGCCAAGGCGTCGAATTTCTTGTTTCCACCAAGAAACTTCACCTCTCTATACACGAGTGGGGAAAGAAAAAGAAGTGCGGGTCGAGCAACACTTCAGGCTCTTTTGAATGATGTTTTATCTCTTATTCATACATCATCACAATGATAAAATGTGTTATTGTTGGACAAGGGAACAAATTATCTTTTACTCCTATATTATATATATGCTCTATGTGTGTTGGTTCTAGTACGTTAGTATTATGTGTCTTGTGTAGTTCATTAGAGAATAATCACTGAGTAGCAATGGCCTTTGCAATAAAAACCAGACTGTATGGTTGCTTTGTGATTATTTCGTTTTCTTATTTTCTTGAATTTTCCTTTTTTTTTTAAAAAAAAATTATCTATGTGCTCTTTTTTTTAGTGTAGTCATATAATTTTGTACTACAATTATTATCGACAATCATAATCAATAAGAAGTATGGGGTCACATCAATGTGTTGCTCGTCTCCGAGTAATCAAAAAATATAGAACAAGTGGGAGGATTGCGAAGAAATTAATTCACTCAAATAAGTGATTGTCAATTTTCCTCAATCTAGTCAAGTCAAGAGATATAAAAATCAAGAAGCAAACTCACAAATTCATGAAGATAAAATGTGTCACCTAGGAGAATATCCACCAAGTGAGATCACCAAGAAAAATTAACAAGCAAAATCATGAACAATGAGAAACAACGGTGCACTATAAATGAAGGCAAACACAAGAATCCCCACCCCAAAACTTAAATGAAACTATCAAGTTCAATGCAAAGTTTGGGGTTTATGGTGTTACCTAGGAGAATATCCACCAAGTGAGCTCACAAAAGATGCAAGCATTCACAACCGTTTGTCCCTTGAACCTTTTAGCACCAAAGCACCACCACTTTGAGTTTCATAATGCACATCTCTCATCCTTGAACACCAACACAACATCCAACCTACAAAGTAAAACTCCACAAAAAGATCAAAAGGCACAAAAACTAAATAAAATAAAAGAACTGAAAAGAAAAGAAAACAATTAAAGAATGGGTTGCCTCCCATTTAGACGCTAGTTTTAATGTCCTATGCAGGACATAACTATCTTGATTTCATTTAATTTGATAACTTCTATTAAAATTATCCATTAGTAATTAATTAAGAATCAATCTACGATCTACAATTTGGTTATGTTGTTTTCTCTCTTTGCTTTCATATCACATTATGTCAATTATATTTGTTAAGTTTTCATCACACCATTATGTAACATGAAAATCCAAATGTCATTCATTGAGACCCATTTTTCTTCAAATTCATTAATTTGGTCATTTTTAACGTTAGGAAACAACTCTTCTTCGTGATGATTACTGATGGGATCTGACTTCCATGAAAACTATCCATCACTAGTTAATTAAGAATCCATCTACAATTTCAAATATGATTTTCGTTATGTTCATGCTGCTATAATGGTTTGTACGATTGCTATAAACCAAGTCTAATGTTGCTTTTTCTTACTGGTATTTCATATCATATTTTATGTCAGTTATATTTGATAAATTTTCATAACACCACCATTATGTAACATGAAACCTAAATGCCATTATTGAGTGAAAAGAATGAGAATGTATTTGGGAAAATATGTCAATCTTAAATAATAATACCCAAAATATACTATATGAACAAAACCTTTTAAAGGAACTTTTGAAACTATAGGAAGGGATGAAGTTGCAGGATGAAATCACGTATCTTTAATATAAGTTCTATTTTTTCTTATTCATGCATCTCTCAACCTTTTCTTCTTTCAACCTTTTCTTCTTTCTACATATTTCTAGATTTTTAGAAATCTAGAAGTGTTCCATTTAATTATTTTAGATTGAGTGATGTGTTCCATTTGGTGCTACTTAATTATTTTAAGAAGTGGGTAACAACATGCATAACAAAGTAACTAACTCTTTCTCTCCTTTTCTAATTTAATTTAGCAGATTTGATGGAGGATTGTTTCCATTTTAGTTGTTAGATTCCAACAGAGAAAAATACACACAAAAACCCTAAACGTACACGTACCTTCGGCTACAACAGGTAAAGAACCGCTGGTGATGATGTCACGCCTCTCTCTCTTATAAATTTGCAGACAAAGCAGATTGAATTGGTAGCGGCGGAGTATTTGAATAAGGATTGAAGTTAATAAGAGGGTTTTTTTTTGTCAAATTATATTATATGAAATTAAAAAAATATGACGTGCCCCGACCACTAAAAAAAATAGAAAAAATGACGTGGACTCTTGTACAAATGCTATTGTACAAAGTACAAAGGCTATTGAACAAGAGTGAAATTACTCTTGTACTGTACTATTGATTCAAACACTTACAAGAGTATTTTCCTTTTTTTTTTTTTTTCTTTTTTTTTGTTCTTTTTTTTTTTTGTTTTTTTTGTTTTTTTTACAATTCGCTGCCGAAGAATCAGCCATGGAAAGCAGCTCTAAATTGAGCATAGCAATTATCCACCCTGATCTCGGATTAGGTAACTCTTACTGTTTCTCATTATATTCGACTACCAAAGTTTGATTAATTGCTTCTATTCTATATGAATAGTTTTATTTCAGTTCTTGAACGGGTCTTATACTTTGATTTCTTGCAATTTGATGTTTTTTTTTCTATTACTATTTTGAAAGGTGAGTTTCTGTTGAAGGTTCAATAGCTCGTGGGGTTTAATTGTGAAAATCATGAATTCAGAGTTTTGTGCGTAAATATAGCGATTAAATAGAAAAGTGAAATGAGTGGGCTTTGTTAACATTGCAACAACTTTCGATAGATGTGCAATTTTTTGTCTGGTAGGAGGAGTTAAGAGTGTTGTTGATAGAGATGAGGAAGATCATATGCCTAAGTTTTGGGGTTTTAAGAGGGGCAATTTTGAATGATGTTTTTCATTTATCAAAAATCATTAGGTTAAAATTTTCATGTATAGCAAAAGAATTGTTTCTTAGGCAACAGCTACAAAAGAGAATCTGGATTCTTGTAGCTACCATTCACTACAGTTTCTACTGTTACAGTACATGAAATTTGGTTTTATGGAAATGTTTTGTTAAGTTTTCTGCAATGTTTTGATTCTCAATAGCCTATCACTTTGTATGATTTGATTTTCGTTTATATGTATTGAGACAATAATGAGTTTTAATTTATCACGTCTCCCGTATAGGCGATCTCTGTTCTTTCAATTACCAATGCTACAATTTCCACAATTTCAGGTGGAGCAGAAAGGTTAATTGTTGATGCTGCTGTAGAACTCTCGTCTAATGGTCATAATGTTCATATATTTACATCGCACCATGACAAAACACGATGTTTTGAGGACACTGTTTCTGGTGAGTACTTTCGTTTCTAATAGTATTATATTTTGAGGTTTTTTTTTTTGCACGGATTTTTGTCTGTATATCATTATTCTGATTACAATCTGAAAATGTTCAGGGATCTTCCCAGTTACAGTATATGGCGATTTCCTTCCTCGACATTTCTTTTATCGTCTCCATGCAGTATGTGCATATCTGCGGTGCATATTTGTTGCTATTTGTGTGTTGATTTTACATCCCTCTTTCGACGTAATACTGGTAGATCAGGTGTCTGTTGTCAATCCACTGATGAAGTTGAAAAGGCAATCAAAGGTTAGCAAATTAGCTATTAAAACAACTTTTTGCTTAATTGTTACCCTTCATTAGTAGTATTTTAGTTTACACGTTTTGCCTTTTCTTTGTCCAGGTTGTGTTTTATTGCCATTTTCCAGACCTATTACTAGCTCAACACACTACCTTCCTTAGGAGAATCTATCGGAAACCTATAGATTTTTTAGAGGAACTAACAACAGGTATCTCTAAGCTTTTTATTTAATTAGGGGAAATTTTCTTTTAGTCCTAAGTTTGCACATCTTTTCTTTCAGGACCCTCCACTTTCCTGAATTAAATCTTACAGAGGGTTAGTAATCGATTTTAAAAGTTAATAGGATGCGGTTTTCAATAAAATTATAAGCATATGAAATGAAGAAGAAAAAGCCACACCAACTCAAAACCAACTGCTAACCTGTTGTAGCCAGTCAAATGGCTAAAAAGTTGTATTTTGAAAATTAACAGGACAAAATTCAATTCAGGAAATTGATTATATCCTGAAAGCAAAAATGAGCAAACTTACGGGACAAAAAAAAAATTGCAATTTAGTTATTTTCCCAATGCTTTCTTAATATCTTGCATGCATCTTCATATTATTTCTCATTCCAGTCTTAATATCTTGCATGCATCTTTGTGAACTGCATCTGCGTGGTTTCTTGTAGGTATGGCTGATTTAATTCTTGTAAACAGCAAATTTACTGCATCTACTTTCGGAAAGACCTTCATGCAGTTACATTCAAGAGGGATTAGACCAGCTGTACTTTATCCAGCTGTTAACGTGGACCAGTTTGAAGAACCTAGTGCTACTAAGTAACAGACAGTTCCCTCTTGTTATCTTCTTAAATATGAGATGATTACAAAAATGCTATGTTAAACACAAGCCAGTAGTCAAATGAAAGAATATGTATATTTATATTAAAAAATATAATCCAGTCCCGTTTAATTATGTGTTCTTAATTTCAGGATGAGTTTTCTGTCCATCAATCGTTTTGAAAGGAAAAAGAACATTGAACTGGCTATATCTGCCTTTGCTATGCTGTATAACAGCCAAGAGGACTCCCTTCAACATGACAACAAAAACGAGCTTTCCTTGATTGTTGCAGGTAGAGTTCCATCTCTTAACTTCAGTAATTTGTTACACAATATCTACGTTCTTATTGACACCACTTATATGTTCCCCCCTCTTTTATTTTTTCTCCTTGACTCCTTGTTGATTGTTTTCTGTGTAAAGATTGAACTCCCTCTTAATTTGTTGGTAAAGATTCTTAAAACTATCTTCAACTCACTTGTTGATTTTTGATAACTGATAAGTGGGTCAGATATTTCTGAATGTTCTCTTTTACTGGGAGGTATTTTTGGTTAAATGAAGTTAGAATCACAAAAGATATTAGTATGATATCGATCACTGCTATCACTGAGTGAATCGATGGAACTCTAGTTCAATACCAGGACTGCATATATTTTTCCTTGGTCTTACAGGTACTGCCTTTGTGAGTGTTCTCCGTGCTTTAGATCCCTTTTTTCCTTTTGTAACTGAATCTATGGTTACAACATAGGATTGTCTGAAGTGGGGTCCTACTCCCTTTCGGTTCGAGAATATATGGTTACAACATAGGAATTTCAAGCATATTTTCAAGGAATGGTGGGAAGCTGATGTTGCGGATGGCTGGCCCGGATATACTTTTATGTCTAAACTGAAATCAATTAAAGGAAAACTCAAGATATGGAATAAAGAAAGCTTTGGCCTCATTGATGTAAAGAAATCAGAATTGGAAAGGAAGGTTCAGCAGATGGATGGAGTAGAAGGATCAGACGAGTGGACTGATTTATTAGCCAAAGAGAGAGGGGAATGCAAAGCAGCAATAGAAGAGTTGATTGTCAATAAAGAAAGAATGATGAGGCAGAAATTGAGGATGAAATGGGTCTCAGAAGGCGATGCAAACACAAAATTCTTTCATTCGTCGCTCAGCCATAGGAGATCTAGGAACTTCATATCAAAGTTGGAAAAGGAAGATGGGGCTGTGATTACAGGAAGTGATGCCATTGAAGAGGAAATTGTGGGGTACTTTTCAAAGCTTTACACCAAAGACATAGATAGTGGGTGGGGGGTTGAAGGGCTCGAGTGGCAGCCAATACCGGAGTATTTTAAAGAAGCCCTGGAACGACCTTTTTCGGAGGAAGAGATCAAGGACGCTGTGTTCAGCTGTAACGACAGTAAATCTCCGGGCCCGGATGGTTTTTCATTGGGGGTATATAAAGAATGTTGGGGCATCATGAAAGAGGATCTGTTGAAGGTGTTTGCAGAATTTTATGATAAAGGGATCGTTAATGGCTTAACGAATGAAACGTACATCTGCTTGATTCCTAAGAAAGAAAATTCGATTAAGATCAAAGATTTCCGGCCGATTAGTCTTACCACGAGCCTATACAAAATCATTGCAAAAGTGTTGGCTGCTAGGCTTAGAGGGGTGGTCGCGGAAACTGTTGATAGTGCACAACATGCCTTTTTGGAAGGAAGAAACATCCTTGACTCGGCGCTGGTAGCAAATGAAGTGGTGGATGAGTATAGGGGTAGAGGAAAAAAGGGATTGGTTTTCAAGATAGACTTTGCGAAAGCGTACGACTGTGTGGATTGGGGTTTTCTGGATTTTGTGCTGTCAAAAAAGGGCTTTGGTGACAGGTGGAGAAGGTGGATAAGTGGCTGTTTGAGTTCGGTTAGCTTCTCGGTTATGATAAACGGGAGGCCAAGAGGAAAGTTCAGAAGCTCGAGAGGACTAAGACAAGGAGACCCACTATCACCCTTCCTATTCAATATAGTTGCGGACGGATTGAGTAGGATGGTGGAAAGAGCAAAGAGGCTGTCCATTTTAAGAGGATTTGAGGTGGGGAAGGATAGGACTGAAGTATCTCATCTTCAATATGCTGATGACACAATATTCTTCATTAACAACGATGTCGGGCAATTTAGATGGTTGGTGGCTGTTTTGAAGACTTTTTGCTGCATGTCCGGGCTGAAAATTAATATGGATAAAAGCTCCTTGCTCGGCATCAATATGGAGGAAAGGGAGGTTCAAAGGCTTGCCTCAATGGTGGGGTGTAGTGTGGGTGAATGGCCGATGATCTACTTAGGTATTCCGCTGGGAGGCAATCCTTTAAAGATGTCTTTCTGGAATGCAATTATCACGAAAATATCTAAAAGGCTTGCCGGATGGAAAAAGGCGTTCCTATCCAGAGGAGGCAGACTTACTTTGATTCAATCTGTCCTCAATGCTCTACCGGCATATTTCATGTCTTTATTCAGGATCCCAGCTGGCATTGCAAAATTAATAGAGAAGAAGATGAGGGATTTTTTATGGGAGGGACTGAAAGAGAACAGCAGCAATCATTTAGTGGCATGGAAGTCTGTGGCGCAACCCAAAGAAGTAGGGGGTTTGGGGATAGGGGGGATTCTCCTTAGAAATAAAGCATTGTTGGGAAAATGGTGGTGGCGTTTTCATGCTGAAAAGGGAGCGCTTTGGGCCAGAGTGATTAGAAGCAAATATGGGATACAAGAGAATGGGTGGGATGCTGGATTGGCAGTTCGGACGACGTTTCGGAGTCCATGGAAATTCATATCTCGGGTTTATCCAGATTTTCTGCAGTCGGTGGAGATCGAGGCAAAACGGGGTAACTTGGTTCGGTTTTGGGAAGATGGGTGGCTGGGTAATTCTCCCTTTAGGTGCAGGTTCCCTTCTTTATTCCGGCTATCTTCCGGTCACAATAAGCCCATAACCTTCTTTGTGTCTACCTCTGACCAAAATACATATCAATTGTCTTGGAATTTCCATTTCTATAGGAATCTAAGGGATAGGGAGATTGATGAGTGTGGACAGCTTATTGAGTGTCTAGAATCTGTTAGACTTAGAGATTATGAAGATGATCGTAGGGTTTGGAAGGCTGATCCGTCGGGGGTTTTCTCGGTCAAGTCTTTTTTTATGTCCTTGTGTCTCAATAATAACAACGTTAATCATGTCCCTTGGTTCAAAGTGGTTTGGAAGGCTTCAGTTCCAAAGAAAATTCAGATTTTTTTGTGGCTGATTGTTTTGGGAAAGCTGCCTACTTGTGATTTTATTCAAAAACGATATCCTAACTGCTCTGTCTCTCCAAGTTGGTGTGTTTTGTGCAGGAACTCCGCAGAGGATCTAAATCACTTATTCTTACACTGTCCTTTTGCTCGAGAATTGTGGTACAGGGTGTTCAGCGAAGTGGGCATTAATTGGGTTATCCCAGACTCGACTTTGGCCCTACTTCTTAGTAACTTGGGGGGCACTATTAGCAAAAAAGGAAAAATACTAGGGAGGGTTGCTGTATCAGTAGTGATGTGGTTCATCTGGGGTGAGAGGAATAAACGTATTTTTGAGGATGGAAATGAATCGATTGATGAGATATGGGATAGAATTAAGTATAAAGTGGCCTTATGGTCTCTTAGTCATAAAGCTTTTAGGGGTAATCTTATTTCTGAGGTGTCTAGGAATTGGATCTATGCCTTGTAACTGAATATGTAATCATAATAGGGACTTCTCATCCCTATGCATGCAATAAAAGTATAAGTTTCTTATCAAAAAAAAAAGATATGGTATAAGTTATTCGAAACCAAATGATTTTCTTGTTTTGTTTGTCTTAAAAAATCTGGTGGGTATCAATGAATTTTCTGCTTTTGGATATTCATTTTAACAATTCTTGAGTCGTTCATGTGTTGCTTTCCCCTTCTTTAGGTGGATTTGATAAACGCCTCAGAGAGAACGTCGAGTATTTAGAGGAACTGAAAAACCTGGCCGAGAGGGAAGGCGTATCTCACCAAGTCCGATTCATTACATCTTGTCCTACATCTGAAAGAAACACTCTACTCTCACAATGCCTTTGTGTACTTTACACCCCCAAGGTCCAGCACTATCTAATATTCTTGTAATTTAATTGGAATGTGAATACGATCGTTCGTCTAAGATAACTATGCTGATGCAGGATGAGCATTTTGGGATTGTACCTTTAGAAGCAATGGCGGCCCACAAACCAGTAGTCGCGTGTAACAGTGGTGGTCCCGTTGAGACAATTAAAAATGGAGTTACAGGCTACCTCTGTGAGCCTAGCCCTCAAGATTTCTCTGTTGCTATGGCTAATTTTATTCGTGAACCTGAAATGTCAAAAATTATGGGAAGAGAAGCCCGAGAGCATGTTGTGCAGTCGTTTTCGACTAAGATGTTTGGCCAGCATTTGAATGCGTTTGTTCTTGATACAGCTCGGAGAAAGAAAGAGTGAAAGAAATTCATCCAACCTTGAACTTTTGTGATTGGTGAAAGGATACTAATTCTCGACTTTTGTACAAAAATATACTCCATTTATAGGTTTTGCTTCGACCAACTCGAGTAATATTTTCTTCAACAATTTTGGGTTCATTATTTCAAGATTGGAAAAGTCAAGATTAATGCAGATTGACTTTGTTAGAGACTTAGAGTGCAGTTTTATGTTTCCTTCCAAGTGCGTAATTTATATCAGCTGGATTGAAACAAACAAGTTATTCGAGTAAAAAAAAATGATCTAAGAAACTCCCTCCGTCCCCTATAATTTCTCACTATCTCTCTACATTTTTCTTCTTCATCTACATGCAATTTTATCTTCTTTTTTTTTAATCAATTTTTAGTAATGCAATACCATTTTAATACTCCATATTTCTTAAAATGTATTAAAAAAATAGTGAAGAAATGAGTATTCTATATGTATCACTCTTTCCTTTCTCCATTATAATGGAGGTAAGTGACAATTTTCTTTTTCACGTTCTTATTAATTGAAGGGTAATTTTTTTAAATAACCCTTAATTTTAAATATATAGAGAAAAACGAGAAGCATAGATTTTTTTAATGGTATCAGTACAGATAGCTCCAAAATTCCAAATGAAAAAAAAAATTCATGAACTAAAAAAAAGAACTTTTTCATATATCATAATTCATAAATAAATAAAATTTCCTAAACAAAAATGGGAGTCACTGTAGAAGTTAGAGCTGTTATTCAAGCCGAGTCGAGCTGAGTATTTGAGGTTCGAGCTCGACTCGAGCTCTTATCGAACCGAGCCGAACTCGGCTCGATAACACTACCGAGTTAAAAATTGAGTTCGACTCGACTCGTTAACGAATCTAACGAGATTAACGAGCCTATCGAGTCGAGCCGAGTCTAACGAGCCTAATGGAAATTTTTACAATAATTTAGTTATCGAGCCTAACAAGTCGAGCTCGAGCCGGCTCGTTAGTAAATCGAGTATTTAACGAGCTCGAGCTCGGCTCATTAAGCTAAACGAGTCGAGCCTTATCGAGCCTTAACGAGTCGAGCCGAGTCTCGTTAAGGCTCGGTTCGAATAACAGCACTATGTAGAACTAACTACCAAGACGACAAGATATAAACACAACAATTGGATATTACCTAGCACTACATCTTCCCTATTATGTTTACAGGATACACAACATCAAATAATTATGGACATCAGGAATTAATTCAAGTAAATAGCTGACTCCTAATCGTCCCAGCTTTCGGGTTTATACCAAGTCGACATTCATCTTGAAGAGCCAATGTCAACATCTCTGTACAGAACTGATCATCCGGTTTTATACGTAGAGCCTGAAGAGAGAATATATTATGAGTAGCAAGGCCAAAAATGGAGTATAAGAATGATCAAAATATTGAGTTTTACTAGTATATGCTAAGCCTTAAAATAGTTGATTGCAAACACCCCCTTGTAATACTGAGAATTTAAAAACCATACCTTGTGATAGTGAGTAATTGCTGCTGTAAAATTGTCCTGGAAAAAGAAAGATGCTTAAGACAGTCAGTCAGTCACGTCCTTAGATTTAATTTAAAAAATCGATAAAATTAAAGCACATATTTCACAACTAACAAACCTTTAGGTGATATGTGTATGCGAGCCCTGCATATGTACTCAAACTTCTTGTTGACAAAGCAAGTGCTTTCTCATAGTACACAATTGCTTCATCGTACCTCCTGATGGCCACAACATTCATTGATCATCAATCACAAATATAGAAAGAACCAGCACTTGGATTATTAGACAATCAAAAATTGCAAAAGGGTTGGATTTATGGGGAAAGACCTAGAAAGAGATAAGATGACCACAGAGGAATTCATTTTTTCAGAAAAAGAAAAAAGGGACACCCGTAATTTTTTCCTAAACTAGAAGCAAGATCAACAAAGATTGATACAATGCATGGAATTCAAAAAAAATGTTTGATCCTGTCAATAAGTAAACAGAAGATCTCCCGGTACATAATATAGGACATCAAGTCATATTGATAATAAGATAATGTACTCACTCTGTCCACCAAAAGTGTGCGCAGTCCTATTTTTTTTGTCCACAAAGAATAAGTAGTTAACTTTTAAGTATTATTTTACTTTATTAACAAAGTTGATGATATACCAACAATACCCTTTACCCCACATATCTACTTATAATTAAAATGTGAATTATTTTTAAAACATGTGTCAAAAAAAGTGAACATGCTTTTGGTGGACAGAGGGGGTATTTGATATCGTGAAGCATCCACTAAAATAAAAAGATAATACATACTTCAAATTTCTCAATGCATGAGCAAAGTTTACTAGAGTTGGCTCCCACATCTCACTTAAAGAGGATGGTACAAGATCCAATGTCTTCTCAAACCAGCACACAGCCTTCTTATACCTGAAATATAGTGGAAGGAAAATTATGTTAATGTAATAGGTTAATAATTATAAACGCTACCAGTTGACAATGTGTAAATCCACAGCAAAACAATACAATTATATTACAAACCAAGTTTTTTCTGAGTTAAGAACATAATAAGATGGCAGTAAATGCAAGAAATTTCATGAGAGGTACAAATGCTTGTAATTTCTTGAGAGGTAATCTTACTCCTTCATATGATAGGCCACGACTCCAAGTTCATTATATACAAGTGGATCTGAAGGGCATATGACCTTGGCCTGCATAAAATACTGGATGCAAACTCCATTTAGAAGGATGAACATGTGAATAACACAAGCAGCATTAAGCGACAAATACACACTATACTTCTACTGCCAAATGACATTTAAAGCCTGAAGAAAAGCCATGATCATGGAAGAGATACTCACCTGCTCAGCAAGTTTGAAGCTGTGGGTTCGCATGTATTCCATCCCTATGTATAAAGATGGCAAATGGCACCTGGAATCAAAGAGAATTAATATACAATCTGGAAAAACCAATGATTGTAATAACAATAAAAAAGAAATAAGAAACAAAAAGACTTTCAATATGTGAATAAAATCTTTACATAGAGTAACTTTCAAAAAGACTTTTACATCCACAAACATTCCTGTTTGTGGACATAAAACGTACTTTAAAAAAAAAACGGATAACGCTTTGGAGGATAAGAACACCAGAAATTCAACCCGAAAGTAACATTCCTATATCACTCAAATGCACAACATTTCCCCACCCAGCCCAAGCAGATACAACTCAACAGTAGTGGCATTTAAAAAATAATAATATGAATGTTACAATGTAAAAGGAAATCTATTTAAGATTTTTAGGCATGATTGAAAGAAAAATGGAAGATTAATAGCCGTTAAGTTGAATAAAAAAGCAACCGGACATAAGATAGACAACAAAAAAAGTACCCAGGAAATAAACGAGCAGCGGTTCGGTAAGCCGACATTGCTTGATCTCCTTCTTCTTTAGCCGCACATGCGTTCCCATACCCAATCCAGCCTGGTGCGAACGTTCCATCTAAAGTTGTTGCCTTGCTGAAGAAGGATAATGAGGGAGTAAATGTAAACACAAATCAAATGTGAAGGCTAAAAGATCAAACCAATAGACTGTTATTAACAGAAGCCCCTTCCATATGTACGTCAGAATATTGCATAAAATGGTGTAGACAGACAACTGAAAAGGAATAAGTAATGACTGCATTCCAAAGTCCAAAAATATACTCCATACATGAGAGGAGCAGGAAACACTTTACAATAAAAAACATAAATTTATCAGCATGACTAACTTTCCCTTATAATTGGTCAAACTAGTATGAAAATAATAGTAATCAATAAGTTGAAAATACTTGGGAATTTAATTTGAATTCAATGAGGATGAAAATTTTCTCACCACCTTCCTTCATCTTCTACCCCTAAACCCAAAAAATATAATATAAAACATGTATCTCATGTATATAAAACATCATATCCCTTAAGAGAACCAATTCAAGAGTTAATACCTGAAATAACGACGTGATTGATCATACTTTTTTGTGCAGTAGTAGTAGCAACCCACAGCAAACCACGACAGAGCTCTGAATAAACATGCCACAAGAAGTCATTGAAACATGAATCTGTAAGTTTCTGGATAATTATGAAAAGGGACAACTATCACATAGTTACATCAACAATAAAGAACATCTAAAACTTGGTTAAGATAAGTAGTTGAGATTTAATACCTGGACAAAATTAAGAAGAACAAAAATAAGAAAAAAGACATTCAAATTTTATTGGAACTACTCATTAAAAATGATAGGTGGAAATGTAACAGAGTTTGGCAATAGCCCCTATTCCCACTTGCACATTACATATTTGTGACCATTTAGTCCTCTAAATAACATCAACAGAGCAGGCATAAGCTAGTCACGAAAAGGACACAAATGTGACCAGAATTTAGCAGGAAACAGGTGAATGGAGCAAGTTTGGAAACTTCAGCATTAAGATACCACCTGAAACTGACTTGGTGTTCAATTTGAGTTTATACCAGTAAACCGCAGTAAAATTCTAGAGAAGAAAAGACATAAACTAAAATGATTGTGTAAAGGATCCATAGAATCTCACTTCTGAGGATAGTCTTTGACTAAATTGCATGCCATTAGATAGAGTTCATTGGTTTGCCCAAGCTCCATGGCCGCTGCCAAATGCACCAAGGTGCACTTTAGGTGGAAAGGATCCTTCTCGAGCAATCTGAATTAAACATGTATATAATAAGTGAGTAACATAATACATGTCCAAACCTAATTCCCGATTAAAGAGAATAACAGACTCACATTGACGTTAGTTCAAAACATTTTTGGTATTCACCACACTGATGGTAGTACTCAGCTTTGCAGGCTAAGAGATCAGTGTTGTTCTTCAATGAGCTTAGTGATTTCCCAGGCGTCTTCGTATTAGAAACTTCCAGCTCAAGTTCTCTAAATTTGGCTTCAACAACATTTTCTTTATCATACTGGGGATAATAATACAGTTGATATTATACTAAAGACAAAATATAAAAGATGTTCATGAACAAAAAAATAATGAAAATTAATTGAATTCATAAACTTGGAAGTGCACTAGCACTTAAAACTCAACTTACTTTCTTAACCAAGCATGAATAAAATGAAGAGAGCCATCCATCTTCGGGGCCAAATTGCAGGGTTGCTAGTAGATTGGTCTCTAAAATATATAGAATGTTGAGTTAGGTTTATAGTTAAGTAATAGACTGCTCTAAATCAATCATTTCCTTTAATGATATTATCCAAGTTAATTTATATTAGATGTTTGATTATTGGCAAGATAGAAAATTAGCAAACATATTATGCTTGTCTAACCCTATTTTGCATGTTTACCAAAATATAGTCCGCACCTTCTTCACAACTGAGCATGTGACCCTCAATAAGACATTCCAAGGCCTGGAACAAGAATAAAATAAGGTGGCACGTAATCCAAGATAAAAATACATTTACAAAATAATTATTGGAAGCAATAAAGGATTTTAACATCTGAACTGAATTTTATTTTAAATGAATTAATTGTTTATCTATCAGTATTCAATAACAAACTGCTAACAACTTTAGTGTGTTAAGTGACTGAGGAGAATTATGCTGCAATACAGTTAACTAGTGTACCTCATAACACAGAGGATCAGCTCTGATGGCAGCTTTGTACCTTCAAGTGTCATGAGAAAACGTATCAGTTAACCAAATCTGCTCTGGTCTAAATCTTAACAAGAATAGAAATGCACAGTACAGTGAAAAGAGTAGCATGCAGCTAATCTAAAAGGAGGAACAAAACAACAGAATAAGAGCAGAAATAGAGGAGAAGATTGAACCAAGTAGTATTAAAAAATGAACGGGGAAAAGGTAGAGCACAACCTCTAAAATTCACTGTTCCTAAGTGTAGATAATTACATTTTTTAAATAGAGGCCCACATCTTAATACCGAGTAACATGGAAGCGCAAAGTGGCAAAGATTTATAATGCTATATTATGTTCTATCTAATTCATCATTTCACAAAGTAAAGCAGATAGCAACGTGAAACGACATGAAATCTTCTATTTAATCCATCTAAAGACCTTCTAGTTGGAAAAGGTTATTGAGTAACTTTCTGTTCCTCAAAGCCAGGGTTGACCATAGTGTGCTATCTATTGAGTTATGAGAATCCAAACGATGTGTTTCTATCTTCTCTTGGAACAATTCAATTTTAGATTCCAGGATAACTTCCGCAAAAACCTATCACTGTCACCTGTTTGGTATTGCTTTGATCCTGGAAAATTTCAGACTTAACTCATTGGTCATTATAGGCAAATGGTGATTCTTATTGTTCAATATCCTTCTCTTTATGTGAGTTCTATCAGAATACATATTAAGAATTAAAATTAAGACATTGAATTAATCAACTAACTTTTTGGAGTATGTATTGTTAAAATTTCAAAAGTTTAGTGCTCATGTACAACAGTCACTGGATGACAAACCATAAACACAAAAGGAAAAAAAAAGTTGATATATGCCAAAAATATGCAAATGGAACAAAGTTAAACAACACCAGGCAATATTGCACGCACCATAAGCGAGCCTGCACACGATTTTCCAGTGCCTCGTATGCCTTGCCTCTTAAAAAGCATATGGCTGATATAATCTGTTAGAGAAACATAACCATCATTTCTCCACTATAAACACTATTAGTGAACATTATTAATGAATCGTTCCGTTTATTATTTTTTTCCCAGTAATGAGGTGTCCAGCAGTAAATGCCACATTTACCGTGTGCTGGATCTAAACAAAAACTTACATTAATCTCACGGTCTTCACCATCTTTATCCAGATACATGCTATTGTAATCCCTCGAGTCAGTAATGTTACCATGTTCATCGACTTTAGCCTCACCAAGCATTGACAGGCATTGATCCCACTCCTTCAGTTCTTCCTGGTAGTATTATATAGTTTATGATTATTAAGGAGAATCGACAAAATCAGATTTTTTACTAATGCGAAAGACTTTGTATAGATATTTCAGGAAAGAGGAAAACCCATCCAATAACTAAACACTAGGGAAACCGGGATATATGGTGAGCATATTAATTAACGACATTCAAACGATAATTGAACAAAAAATTGTGCAAATCCCTCAACTTATTATGTTAAACTCTTCGCCGAAATTGATTATGTGTGTGGCTGCCAGTTTTGGAAAATTTTAAAAGGAGAGTTGTCTAAATTCCTAGAGGACAATCTAGTTGTTGAGCTATTTAATCTTTCATTTCATTTCATTTAACAAGGCACCACCACCTCCAAAATGCCTCCAAAAAGAGCCGGTTATTCAAAAAAAAAACTTAAACTCTTTCATAAGACATTTAATGTATAAAACAATTACCACTAGCTATGCAAAAATTGAAATTTTCAGTTTAATAAACAAGTTCCAGTATAAGTGGCCAGTAACACTTCAGCAAACAAATCACCCATACTCCTACTCCATGAAATTTCAAGATTCTGAATCAAAAAAAACCCAAAACTCAGTTCTCCAAAAATTCATCTAAATATACATCAGTACACAATAATGCACTCGAAGAGGAGCAAAAAATAAGAAGTTATTACAAGACATTTGGCAGCTAGGTAGCGGAACCGGAGGTCATGGAGGACGATTTGCGAGGCGTTGAGGAGGTGGAAGGCGCGGCGGTAATGACGACCAAGGTAGAGAGCCTGTGCCTGCATGTATATATCGGCGGGGTCCGCCGTCACCGCCGCCACTTTGTCGGCGAAGAAGATCGCCGATGAGTACAAATGCTTGCTAACGCAATCTCGCACCACCCCACGGAGCTTCTCTATTACCTCCTCCCTCATTGTTCCGAACAAACTGTGTGAATCGATTTGAATTCAGAGATTGAATGGAGGGTTTGGGATGCAGATTAGGGGTTTAGATTGAAAAGAGCGGGAGCAATTTTTTGTTTTGCGTAAATATATTGGGCCGTTTGGAATGAGCTTTGGACTTTGGGCTTGAGGCCCCAGAAAGATAATAATTTGAAGACGTGGGTTATATGCCCTCCAGTCATGTAAGATACACTCCTCTCAACTTTTATTAATTAAATATTCATATATAAAGGAGTACTGCCATTTTAGTAATATCTACCCTTAATTACTAGGGATTTTCTTAGGATAGTTTTTGTATCGCCTGGACTATTAATAGTTCGGATATCAAATTGCATTGCTCTGTGTCGCCCTCCGTGTCGCCCTAACTTGATACCTGTTGCCTTTTTTTAATATTTTAAAATAATTATTTAAATTTTATTTTATTATTTACTATTTTATCCTTTATTAAAATTAATAATAATATTATTTAAATTAAACAATATGAACGTAAAATTAGATTTTTTTAATAGAATTAAATTATTATTTTATTTATATTTTATCTGCTCATTTAATTAGTTCACCCTCAAATTATTTTTTTACTACGGTTATCTGCACCCGCTCATTTTATGAGTTCACCCCAAATCATTTTTTAACCATGGTTATCTGCAATCGCTCATTTTATAAGTTCACCCAAAATTATTTTTTACCACGGTTATCTGTACCTGCTCATTTTATAAGTTCACTTCAGAAGATTTTTTTTGGGAAAATTACATATATCTACAATGGGCCCTAGCCCATTACATATATCTACAATCTAAAACTTTTAATACTAAAATCTACAAAGGTGTAGTTAAAGTGACCATTATGCCCTTCATCTACCCTCTTCCTCTTTGTCCCATTGTGAATTTTTTCAAAACTTTCAAGTTTCCTCCTCTACTTTGAATTTAACTTATAATTTTTTCAGTGTGTACATTTAAATAATTTGGCAATTTTTTTACAAAGCTAATATTTTATTTATTTATTTCAAATCGGTCTCCAAATTTTGTTCACAATTTTAATTTATAATTTACTCAGTTTATTTGTTTTGTTCAAGTTCTATTCATATTTCATTTAAATTTTATTATGCTTTTTTATTCAAAATATTTTAATCAGATTTTTTATTAAGAGTTTTTTTTTTGTTTTTTTATTCAACTTTTTTTAATTCAGATTGCATTGCATTCGAATATAACACATACACATTGCATACAAACAATGCATATTTATAACATACATTGTATATTAGCAACACACATTGCATACTAGCAATATATAATGCATACGCACATTGCATACTTGCGACAAATAATGCATACATACATTGCATACTAGCAACAAATAATGCATATGTCGAAAAAACAATGCATATTTACAATGCATTGTGTACTAGCAACAAACAATGTAATTCATTGATTATTTTTTCAAAAAAATTATTCAAACTATTGAAAATATAAATTAGGATTTAAGAAATATAAAACTATTAAAAATATAAATTATAATTTAAAAAATATCCAAGAACAAAAAAGTTCCCCCAATTTAAAGTTTGAAATTGAAAACAAAATCAATACAGTTGAAACAAAAATACGTATCAATTTAATGAAACTGGACAAAAATACGTATCAATTTAATGAAACTGGACAAAAATACGTATCAATTTAATGAAACTGGAAACTGAAAGTGTGAATCCTAGGGGTGTATTAATTGAAACTGAGGGTGCACATCTGGGCTGGCAAACCATAGCCCATTAGTAAGCCCAATGAGGATAGAACCCTAGTCTCTACCTAGGACATGTGTGGCCGTCGGCCGCACCTTGGAATCGTCGGGGTAAACCTCCGACAACACTACCACAGCCGGCACCACCACCACAGTCAGCAACGGTGCGACGCGTAGAGCTCCGCCGCCCCTCCGATGCAGCAACACCACCAGTCGGAATAATTTTTTATTCTTATTTTATTTATCTCATTTCACGGCGAGTACACACCCTCATTTCACTCGAATCCTCCCTAAAATAACTCAGACTAGAAAAAATTAAATAAATAAGCTGGAAACTAGAAAACATGTAAAAAATAAAATTCAAACAAACCCCAAACACACAAAATTAAATATTATACCAATTTTCGAAACAAACTCCAAAACAAATCATTACAAGACATAGAGTGATAGAACACCAATTTTCGAAAAAGTTTTAAATCAAGAAAATCGGAAAAAACTGTATTTTCGAATATACCCAAATTTAGGCAAAAAATACAGTTTTTTTTCGAAAAATTCCTAAATCAAAACAAAAATTTGTTTTTTTTTTTCGAATCAAATTTAGGCCTTTACAGATCCGACCTTTTTCTTCTTCTACAAACCTCGCGGCTGCCTTTACAGATCCGGTGACGACCTTCTTCTTCCTCAAACCGAGGCAGCGGCGAAACGCGGACGAGCGACGGCGAGGCTCGTGGGAGGAGGGGTGCGAACAGGCAGCGGCCTTTACAGATCTGTCGACGACGTGGCGAGGGAGGAGGGGCGACGTGGGTGGGTGCAGTGCTTTGCAGCTCCGGCTGCGTCGTCTCTAGCCTCACCCTCAGAATAAGTTCTTGCGCCGCCGCCTTGGTTTCGACCACGCTTCCACCCTCTACGGTAAGCTCGCGGAGTATCTGTTTTTGTGGCCGCCGGAAGAGAGATAGAGAGAGAGTTGAGAGGGGTGGGGGGGTTTGGAGAGAGTCGGTCAAAGTAAATTTGAAAATGAATCTCAAAAGTTTATAAAAAGAGGGGATTGGAGAGAGAAAATGAATACAAAATTGAAGAGTGAATTAATTTAGTAACACAAGGGTATATTTGGGCTTTCATCCCATTTTTGTAGATTTTAGTAATACCAATTTGTTTGGGTAGATTTGTGTGATACCCCCATCATTCTGGTAGTTTTGAGTGAATAATCACATTTTTTTTAAATGGAGTAATTACATTTAAAGGACTATATTATCCTTTTATTAATTTACACAAAATATAATAAAATCAACCCTAATTTGTAGGGTGATACTCGAGTACATGCAAGATATCGGTACACACCAATTTTAATTTTTTATTTATATTTTATCTACACCCACTCATTTAATGAGTTCACCCAAAAATCATTTTTTTTACTACGGTTATCTGCACCCGTTCATTTTATGAGTTCACCCCCAAATCATTTTTTTTTATCACGGTTACGTGCACCCGCTCATTTTATGAGTTCACCCCTAAATTATCTACACCCCTCATTTTATGAGTTCACCCCAAATATTTTTTTACTACGGTTACCTGCACCCGTTCATTTTAGGAGTTCACCCCCAAATCATTTTTTATCACGGTTATGTGCACCCACTCATTTTATGAGTTCACCCCTAAATTATTATTTTTTACCACGTTTATCTACACCCCTCATTTTATGAGTTCACCCCAAAAATATTTTTAAAAAAGTAATTACATTTAAAATACTATATTATCCTTTTATTAATTTACACAAAATATAATAAAATCAACCTTAATTTGTATATTTACAATCTGTAGTCAAGTCATTACCGAGTTACCGTCGATTCACCATCAAGTCATCCATATTTTTAGAAAAAAATCGTAAAACATAATTTTAAAAAAAAACTATCGAAATTAGTCAAAAATCTTGATTTTTTTTCTTTCTAAGTTTTCTTCCCTTTCCTCTTTTTCTCCCATATTCAGTTTTTATTCCAAACTTTTAATTTCTTCGTTTTTTTTCCTTTTACTTTTTTTTTTCCATTTTTTCATGTGTATTTTTTTTTAATTTTAATACAAAATAATATTATATGTATTATTTTATTATAGTCGTTAATACAATAAGTAATAACGAGTAATACCATAAATTGTAATCAGTAATACCATTAACAGTAATTAGTACGAATAAACACTTATCTTATTCAAAGTGAGATGGTCTCATGGCGACACTGTTCATAAATTAGTAGAAATAAACACTTTATTTTTTCCAAAGTGTTAAAACGTCATTCTCAAACTATGTTTTGGAAAGCAGAATTTTGGTGAAATCATAATAAAAAAACTTTAGAAAATGTGAATGGAACTATAGGAAAACGTCATGATCAGACCATCGATTAGTTCTAAAAATTATGTGTCCATATAATGTTGCTTACGAACATTGACCTAATGTCCGATTTGTATAATGTAACTAGATTGATTGTTACCAGACTTGAAAATTACATTATTGAGGACACATTTTTATTTTGGAAGGAATGTTGGTAGTAAAGTTTTTATTTTGAGAATAATATTGAGTGTTTCGATGACACGGCTCCCATAAAGTTTCGAATAAGATAATTTCTTATTCTATTGTCTTTTGCAATGACGATAAATAAAAGTTAAAGGTCAGTCTCTTTTCATGGTAGGTGTGTAGTGTGTACCTTCTGAAACATGTTCATGCATAGACAATTATATGTTGCAGCCCTCTAGAGTTAAGAGTGTATTGAAAAATATTTACCTATTTACCTAGATTTTATAACAAATTTACAAATTTATACTATGGAGTACATGTTTCAAATATTTTTTTAATTGACAAATTAAACTTAAAATATATTATAAATTTATTTGAATTCTTTACGGGCACTAACAGTCCTACGTTGCCCATTGTGACATTGTCCCTCCTTTACGTCAAAAAAAAAAATTGTGATCGAGAGCAAACCGAGTAAGTGGAGACTTTTTGGGCCAACAATGTTAGCCCATTTAATTAGAAGTGGATAATATTTTGGGCTAGCATTTAATTAAAAGTGGGCAGCCCAATTGTTTAATCAAAGAAAATAACCAAATTGAACAGCCAATTTCTTGAATTGTGCGTGAGTAATAACAAATGTTTAAAAAAAAAATAACAGAATGTTCTTTCAACAATTACAACTAAAAAATACATCAGTTTTTCAAAATAATCTCATCTTCATGTTGAGCCCCCTAAAATATTATAAAACATGCTGAAATTTTATAATGAATGAACAAAAAATTCCTCAAAATTAATCCATACAATTGATGTCTTTTGTCTTTTCTTTTTAGAGTTTATTAACAATATAAGACAATCTATAAGACTAATAAACAAAATGAGACAAAAAAATTTAATAAAACAATTAAGACCAAAAGAGCACGTAAAAACCCACTTATGCCCTTTCTTTATTAAATCAACAATTAAATCTAATAATATACTCTCAATCATAATCTCATTTCTCACAAAACCCTAACGCCGCCTCCCTTATTTTGAATCTGGGTGAGTCTCGGAGAACCGAGACGAGGGACTCCATGTGAGTGGCGGAGATGGATGAGGGTGGTGGCGTCGACGCAGGACAGCGGCGGAAGAAGAGTTTCTGCCACAGGGTTCACGCGATTTGATCGAGGCGGCAACTGCTCTGTTTTGGCGATTCGTGTCCTCACTTGCAGTTCGCCTACGATTTTAGTGTTTTGTTTGGTCTCGAAGCTCGACGGTGAGTCGATTAACCCTGTCTTTCCTTCGATTGAAATTCTCCGGCTGTGCCTTGCCTTCGATTGAATTTCTTCAGATGTGTTCGATTGATTTTCATTGGGGACTGATTAATTTTGATTCATATTGATCAGCGGTGGTTTGCCTGATTCATAGTCAATTCTAAAAAATTGACACACAAATTTTACCCAAATCGTCTCGAATTTTTTTTAATGGTGATCCACAGTTTTTTAGGTACATTACCAACAATTCTTGTGTTTCTTGTCTGTAATTTATCTAGGCCGTGTATTTGTTTATCTTAGATGCACATACTTGTTGGAGTTTTATTAATTTATTTAGGCCGTGTAATTTATCTAGCTAGGCCGATTTACTGTGGAGTTTTGAACTTGAGTTTCCTAGGACTTACATACTTGTTGGAGGTGTTTAACATTAGGTGGTTTGGCCGTGATTGGGGATTTTATTTATTGTTATTATTTTGATTGCAATTAGCCTAGTAATATCTGGTTTAATTGATTGCATTCCTTGTATGTTGATATTATTATGAGGAAGCTCTAGTCTTAGTAAAAACAAGAAAAAAGGGACCTGACGAGTAAGCATCATAACCTCATTGAATTTTCCTGTAGTATCTACAAGCTTGAGTATGCAGGCCTTATGTTACTACAAAGTGATTATTGGTGTAGTTTTGTTCAAATTTTGTTTTCCAGTGTTTGCTTGCTAAAACTGAAACTTCTGTTAAATTATATAATAAAAATCTGCAGGGGCATATCTATCACCTTCCAAATCAGTTGGATATGAAAGTTATGATGTAGCAGATCAGGGATCTAGTACGTCTCGTTCAAACATAGAGGGCATGAAGACCAAAGCATGTGTAACCACTGAGTTTGTTGGTGCTCCCTCACTTCCTGCTTCTGCTATAAGGGTGTTTAAGCTTCTTCATGAAAGTTCCATAGCCAAGGTAAAAGCTTACTCATATTTCGTTCAAGAGTATTGTCTCGGTCTTAGTTCATTAGTGCAACTTGTCGAATGAGTGATTTCTGGTTTCTTTTCTAATGAGTGCACACTTGACAATAGTTTAAGTTGGTATGAATTCGATGACATGAGAATTTGACTTGTAGGGAAAAATTACAGTTTCATGTTGGTTTCCGACCCTAATAATCTTCCATTGGATATGTTGTTGGAAGTTGGGACATTAACATACAACATAATATTTACAACTTTTCTATACATCAATATTAGCATGTAGGGTTTCTGCATTAATATCCACTGATTTAGTATATAGGACTATTGAACAAGGTTCTGTGTGGAAATTGGTATTTTCTTCATACTTATTTCCCCCTACAAATGTGTTGGGCTTAAAAGTCATATTGTGCTTTAATTTTGTTTATTTGTTTGTCCTGGTCAGTGTACTATTGGCATACTTAATACTATAATGTTTCAGAATTATTTTGTGATATACAAGCTATTGGAGTTTGCACTAATTTGTAAGCATGTTTCAGAATTCTTGCATGTTTTCTTATTCATCGGGATGTAATGCTTTAAGAAGATAATAATCACATCTGAATTTCATAAAATAAAATTATATTTTATTTTTTTTTGTAGGAAGCTGATGTTATGAGAAGCAGATTCTAGGAAACTAAAAAGAGGAAGGTGATTCTTGCTGTTGAAGTTGGGTATACAATTGAAGTTGGGTTTTGCTGATAACGCAGACTGCAATTTTCGTTGCATATATAACCCAATTTATTGCATATATTTGTATATATAATTCATATTTCGTGTATTTTCGTATAATGTAATTTTTAGATTCAATAGTTTATTTTACTTCACGAACTAGAAAAATCATAATTATTATAGCATGTATGATCAAGTGTTATATTATTATTATGCAATGCACATATTAGATATATGCATCCCCTATATATATGCAATGCACATATTATATATATATGCATCAAACTATCAAGAATATGCACATTAATTACGCTAATCATAAATTCCATTATATCAAAAATATCAAGAATATCAAATGCACAACTTAAAAAACGAAAGATTTCTTACATGTGAAAACTCCTTTGTACAAACGACAGAATGAATGATCTCGAATTTTAGGAAAGTGATTTGAATTGGAAATGACCTATAATCAAGGGATAATCTCTTAGCTTTTTAAAATTTAATTAGTTTGACTTTGCATATTTGGCATTAATTAAATTAAATGATTCGAAAACTGAAATTAAATGTAAGATAATAAGGGTAAATTGGTACAATTATGTGGAATTTTGTCTTTAATTGTTTTACTAAAACTTTTTAGCTTGAATCATAAAAACTAGGGGTGGTTTGTCCTATATTGTTTTTTCCCCTTCTTTTTAATGACAAAATCATTATCTTAGGTATTATTAGATGAAGTTGTGTCATCATATTCTCATGTTGAGAAAACATATCTGCAAAATATACATTAAAAATAAAATTAATAAATGTCAGAATCTTATTATATTAATAAATAAAATTCATAAATTTCAAATAAATCTCATAAATCAATAACAATATAGAAATGTACAAATTTTATATTTTATATGAATAACAAATCAATAACCATATAGAAATCATACAAATTTTATATGAATAACAATTGAGATTTGAGAATACTGCGTTAATGTGATTGTGAAGAAAAAACAGAGTATTAACACAGAAAAAAATCAAAAGTTCAATCAGAGGAATGCTCAATATCACATAAAAAAAACTAGGAGTAATTATCAACAATTCTTTTTAGGCATACTAATAATACTAATGATTCAACTAAATATGAACAAAAAAAATAAAAAATAAAAATATAAATTACATAGGATCGAACAACGGATGTGCAGAGAGTTTTTTTTTTAACGTGTTTGGGATTGGAATGGAAATTTGTAGGTTTTCTCCTGATTTTAAAAAACCTAAACGAATCTCTTTCTGTTACATTATATAAAGTATCTTCGCTAATTTTCTGATCATAAACATATCAATTACTCCATGATCATAAATTGTAACAACTGTTTTCTGAATTCTGAATAGACGACCGACCAAGTTTTCTGAATTCTGAATAGACGACCGACCAATAGCCGCCCAATTTTGTGATCTCGAAACAGAAATTTGTATAAAAAATTCAACTAAATTAATAATTTAACATAAAATTCAATTCATTCAAATAAAAAAAGATAATTTATTGTTTATTATGATTATTAATGATATGAGAATTAAAATAAAGATTATATATTATCAATTAATTTTTTTATTAATCATGTGAGGATAAATTTGTAATTTTATAATTATATATTTAAAATTATTAAATTTAATTTAAAAGTGTAATAGGGGACAAGAAACGATAATAAGTGCAATCCAAGGGCGATGATTCTGCGACGCCAAATGCAACAGGTAGCAGGTCATCAAATATAAGCCATTAGATTTCAGATCTGATGGCTCAGATTACTGGACTGTTGATAGTCCAGGCGACATTGGACTGTCCTTAGAAGGCCCCTAATTACTATTTCTGAATCTTTTTTCTCGTACGTGGCTTCTCAAATTTCTTCCGTTTTATTTTTCTAATTTTCTTAAAATTTACATTTAGTTTTTGTTCTCTCTCCTCTCTCCCTCCTCTTTTTTCTCTATTCTTTTACGGTTTTCTCTCTTCCTCTCTCTCGACAGGATTTTTTAATAATGGTTTTATTACAGTTTTCATCAATATTCTTTAAAAAAAAAAATTTATTTTTTTAAATTTCCTTATCCCTTTTTTTCTCGACTTTTTTTCTCTCTTTTTATTCTCTCGTTGACCTCTTTGATTTGATAGGCTCTCTCTTTATACTCTCTTTTATCTCTTTTATAGGTTCTTTAAAGTTTTCTTTAATATTCTTTAAAAAACTTTTTAAAAAATTAAATTATTTTTTAAAATTTCCTTAAATTTTTCTCTTCCCTCTCTTATAGATTCTTTAATATTCTTTAAAAAAATTTAATTCTTTAATATTCTAATTTTTTTTAAATGTACAATTCTTTTTTCCTTTTTCTCTCCTCTCTCCCCTTTTTTTCTCGATCTTTTTTTTTTCTTTTACTTTTTTTTAAATTATTTTTTCAATTCTCTCCTCTCTCCCTTTTTTTCTTAGTCTTTTTTTTTCTTTTACTTTTTTTTAAAATTATTTTTTCAATTCTCTACTCTCTCTTTCTCCCATATTTCTCGGTCTCCTTTATTTAATTTTTTTTATTTACAATTTCTTTTTACATTTTTGTTAAATTATTTTTTTAGATCTTTCTTATTTCATTGTCTCAATTATTTTTCTTTTATTATTTCTTTTTTTTTTGACAATAATTTTTTTATTTCTTTAAATATAGTGAATAAGAAGGCAGTTGTAAACCCTTTTTCTCCCTTCTTCTTTTCTGTTATTTGCAAGTTTGATGAAAGAATGAGAATGAGAATAAGAGTTCAAGGCAGGCACGTCCCTTTTTTTATTTATAGTTATTTTTTATATTTTTGTTAAATTATTTTCACAGATCTCTCTTATTTCTCTTTCTCTGGCTCAATTCTTTTTGACAGTTTTCATTCTTTTACATTTTTGTTAAATTATTTTTTTCTTGGTCTATTTATTTTTTCTTTTACATTTTTTTTTAATTATTTTTTCGTTCTCTCCTCTCTCTCATATTTCTCTGTCTCCTCTATTTAATTTTTTTTATTTACAGTTTTCATTAACAACCGTTCTTCATTATTTTTTATTTCTTTAAATATAGCGAGTAAGAAGGCAGTTGTGAACCCCTTCTTCTTTTCCGTTCTTTGCTATTCTTATGAAAAACTTTTTCTCCCTTCTCTACTATTCTTCTAAAAAAATTGTTGCATTAGTTTAGTTTAATTTACTTTTTAATTGTTTTTCTTTAATGGATCTATTGTTTTCCACGTCCGATTCCTTGATTGCATCTTCTCACTTGCTAGATCGTGTTTTCTAATTTTCTTAGATATTGTAATTTTTAATGTTTTTATGTTCTCTAATTTTATTAGATAGTGTAATATTTGTTGTGTTCCGTTAACTTTTTGTTACACAAAGTGTAATTTACATGACGTCAAATTGCAAAAAGGAAGAGTATGTGAATAAGAGTTCAATAGACAAGAGAGTTCAAGAAACATGTGAAGAGAATGAGAATAAAAGTTCAATAAAAAAGAGAGTTCAAGATGTGAAGAGAATCAATGAAAAACTTACAACTTATAACTACCTATTAATGTAATTTTATGTATTTTTTTTTTCTGTAAAAGAAATTTACTTATTTCTTTCTTCTTCCGTTCATAATACAATTTTAAAAAAACAAAGAGAATCAATTTTATTTTATCATTTATTTCTCATAAAATAATTTCTTTTTTTATAGTAATCTTTCATTAAGATGTTATTTTATTCCTCTTAACTAAAATTCTCTTTTAACGAGATCTCAACTATTTTTTTAAGTTAGAATATATATTTTAAGTAAAGCTAATTTAATTTAAGTGCAAATGGAATTAATGATTAACCATCAAATACATTAATTATCATCAAATATATTTTAAAATAATAAATTATATAAAATTTTATTAAATAATAATATAATTTTTTTCCAATCCCGCGAAATTCGCCGGTCTCACACTAGTATATTAAGATAGATACACTCTCCCTAACATTTAAACACATTCTAACCCTAACCCTAAGCAGCAGCTGCCACCCAACTCGCCGCCACACCTCCGATAGCCACCACCGTCTCACCTCCGACAGCCACTACCATCCCAAATAAACTTAAAAATTTTAAAAAAAATATTCTTATTATCGACAAATCAGAGTCGACAAAAAACACTCCAGTCGACTTTGGTTTATCGACCAAAAATACTTTCATCGATAAAATTTTATCGAAAGAAAATTAAAAAAAAATTGACAATAATGGATCAACCAAAAATACTCTCGTCGACAAATTGTTGTCGACGAGGGTGTTTTTGGTCGATCAATTATCGACGAGAAAAAAACCTGAGAAAGGGGGAAGGCAGTAAGGCGGAGAAGGAGGCGGCGCCGTGTGATGGAGGAGGAGGAAGGGCAGTGGGAGGCGGCAGCGAATGAATGGTGTGAAAGGGGAGAGAATGGAGTGGGGAAAAAGTAATGAGAGAAATTGGGGTTTAAGTGTGAAAAATAGAGTTTTTGTGGATGTAAATTTATCGTAGATAATTTTGAGATAAAAGAGTATAAATGATATTTCGGGGGAGTGCATCTATCTTACGTGTGTTTTGAGGGGGTGCTGTGTATGAGGAGAGTGCATCTAACATACTTGGAGGGGCATATAACTCACGCCTTATTTGAATATTCATACTTTGATAATAAGTACCTTTCGAAAAAAAAATTGAAAAAAAAAATTGAGTGAAGTGCTGAAGGATATATTTGGAATGAAGAAAATTTATGAATTTAAAATTGTGTGATTTGAAAAACCCTTAATTGATAGTAAAAGTGTATGTTATTTATAAGATTATTATATTTTTTTAAATAGCAAACAATACATTATTACAAGTGTAAAAAGTGATCGGAAGTCTAGTCACGAAGTCCGGTAGATCTTTCTAAATATGGGGGCTCTCAAACATACGAAACGCCCTAACAAATTTATATGCTAAAGAATTAGATACACACTTACCTGGACGGGGTCAATGGGCGATCAATAAGGCCCATGGCCTAGGTTGGCGACCTCCATTGCACTGAGGAGGGGCGCCCGCCTAAGGTCGGCTCAAGTGGTCGAGCCTACGTCATAATTTGTGTCAGAAGAATTAGATACACTATTTTCGTCAAAATTAACGAAAAAGAATGGAGATTTAGAAAGAATCGTCTCACACCCCTCAATATAGTCCCTTTTTTTCTTTTTTCTTTTTGCTCAGTAAAAAGTTTTATTTGTTCAAGTGGAGTACAAGGGGTACCCAACCCTTACAAATAGACACATCAACAATTCAGTGAATATGTCAAATACCAGATGCTACATAAATGTTTTACTAATAAGAAATTACACTGAATGGAATCTCCCTACTCTGCCTCTCTAAAAACCTTCAAGATGTTTCATGGGATTTTGTCTCAATTCATCAATAGTGCATTCCTTCACTCTGTTGCTCTTAATTCCCAACCAGGATTTCAGCCTGAACTTAATGGATTCCACAACTTTGTTCCCATCCAATTTGTTATCATTGAAACTAATATCATTCCGCAAATTCCATAAAGACCACACCACTCCTATCCAGATAGTTGTTTCAATTTGACTGTTAATACCTCTCCCCAGTAGACCGCCGAATTGGAGAAAGTTCGTACTTGGGTCCTGGTGCATGGCTGCCTGAAACTGCAGCCATCCGAGAATTCTGTCCCAAATTGCTTTGCTTTCTTTGCATGAGAACAGCGTGTGTGAGATGCTTTCGTCGGCTTCCTTGCACAGGCGGCATTTAGATAAATCTGCCGCAAGACACACACCTCTCTCTCTCAGCTTATCTGTCGTTGGTAGTCGTTATCGTATTGCTCTCCAGGCTGTGATCATTGCTTTTTTCGGCGCCCAATTTTTCCACAACTTCTTGAATACTTTGTTATTTGCTTGCCCTCTAGGATCTGCCCCCTTTGTTTGAATTCTCCTTTCGTACGCTAGTTTGGTAGAGTATATTTTGTTTGGGGCGTGGAACCATCTCCATTCGTCCTCTTTATGTTGCTCAAGCTTCGACCTGTCAATAAGAGACAACAACTCGTTAAGTAATATAAGCTCCCTATCCGATAACCGTCTCCTCCACTCCCATTTCCATTCCCATTCGCCTTCCCTAGCCCAATCTCCCATTTCCTTAACTAACCTATGTTTCTGAGTACTGAGGTTGTATAGTTTCTTAAACTTATCTTTGAGTTTAAACTCCCCTGCCCAATAGTCATACAAAAAAAGAGTTTTACCCCCATTCCCGATTATTAACCCGAACTCTTCACTCAAACTGCCATTCTCACCACACTCATATAATGATAGAATATCTCGCCACCAACCAGAAATATTGGTCCCACGTCCCCTCCCACTTAACCCCCGAACTGACTCAACCACCCCCAGACCCCCATATTTTGATTTTAATACTCGAGCCCATAGCCTATCACCCTCGTCTAGGAACCTCCAGATCCATTTACCTATTAAGGCTAAGTTAAAGGTTTCTAAATCCCTAATTCCCAGCCCACCCTCCTGTTTTGATTTGCATACTTCCTCCCAACTCACCCACGAGATTTTTTTCTTTCTATCATCCCCACCCCACAAGAAAGAACGTTGTAATTTTTTAATCTCACAAATGATTTTCTTCGGAAGTTTGAAGAAGGATAGACAGTAGATTGGCATTGCGGACATAACAGATTGGATTAATGTCGCCCTTCCCCCCATGGAGATGTGCTTGGAATTCCACACCTCAAGCCTTTTCTTAATTTTTTGAATTCCAAGATAATTAAAAGGGACAGTAGATACAGAGCAACCCAGGTCTTCCGCCCATTGGAGTAAAGAAGTTTCGGGAATGTGAAGACCGGAAAGGGAGCATTTACTGAAATTAACTTTTAATCCAGACAAAGATTCAAAGTTTCTCAGTAAGGCCTTAATTATCTTGACATTTTGGTGGTCTCCCGAGCAGAGGAAGACAGTGTCGTCCGCGTATTGCAGGTGGGATACACTAATCTGGTCCTGGCCAATAACAGCTCCTTTTAACAACTCTAACTCTTCTGTTTTTTTTATTAGTAGACTGAGGCCTTCCGCTACCACCAAGAAGAGAAAAGGGGACAATGGGTCACCTTGTCTTAGGCCTCTCTTCAGTGGGAATTCGCCCGAAGGACTGTCATTGACTAGAACCGAAGTCGTGGCTGTCGAGACACATTCTTCTATCCATCCCCTCAATTTCTCATTAAAGTTCAGCCCCTCAAGCATTTCATCGAGAAAATCCCACGACACCGAGTCGTATGCTTTAGCAAAATCTACTTTGAAGAAAAGCCTCGAAATTTTCCTTCTCCTAGCTTCCTCAATTGCTTCGTTCAGGATCAGAATGCCATCCATAATTTGCCTGCCCCCGATAAATGCCGATTGATTATCAGAAATTACCTTATTAATCACCTTACTCGGCCTCCTTGCCAGCACCTTAGCGATGATTTTGTACGCGCTACCAATCAGAGAAATAGGTTTGTAGTCCTCTAGTTCTTGTGCCACCTCCTTCTTTGGGATCAAAACAATAAACGTCGGATTAAGACCCTTCACTATCTTGCCAAATGAGTGAAATTCGTTCATCATCCTTATAACATCATCCAGTATAATATCCCATGAGGCTTTGAAGAAAGCGAACGAGTAACCATCCGGACCTGGGCTGCTATTGCTCTCACAATCCCCAATAGCTTCTTTAACTTCTGCTAACGAGAATGGGGCCGACAGAAAAGAGTTGTCGACCTCGTCCAGTTTTCGAGTGAAAAGGTGATGAGGGATTTTAGGCCTCGGACCTTCTACAGCCTCGAAATGTTTGCTGAAAAATGAGAACGCCTCTTTTTTGACCTCATGGACCGACTCCACCCACTTGCCGTCGACCCAAAGGCCTAATAGAGAATTCTGCTTTAACCTTCTTTTGATTATATTGTGGAAAAACCGTGAGTTAACGTCCCCTTCTGAGATCCATCGAGCGTTTGCTTTTTGGAAGAGGAGAGAGTCACGGGCCTTAAGATCCGATTGGAGCTCTATGAAAGTACGAGCCCTACAATCTGCCTCCGATGCTTCCAGATCGAATATTTCATCAATTGAATCAAGTACCTCTATTTTCTATTTCTTGGATGTGATATTCGACTCAATCTGCCCAAACACTGTTGTATTCCATTCTTTAATTTCCTTTTTGAGTAATTTGAGCTTCTCTTTCAATACGAAACCACCCCCACCCTCAATATAGTCCCTATTCAAGTCATAAACTTACTAGCATCTACCACAATCTTGAAATCACCTTCAATAACAACCTTATTCATTCGCTTCTCTTAGAACACAAACCCTCCCCCGCGCATGCATTTATTTCCTTTATATTCATCATCGTTACTCTCCTACCAAAAAGAAGTAAGCATAATACGCAATTTATCAAGCAAAGTTGAAGGAAGGAGGAAAGTCGATATGCATTAAGTCGGAATTGCTTGAACAACTGTTTTGTAAGTGTCATTGTTTTTTAAGGACCTCTTAATCGGTGATACTTCATATGCACAACAGTGACACTTGAAAAAAAAAAAGTTCATGTGAACCTGAATTCACATGAGATCTAATGTAGGTATAAATAGCTTATTTTTTAATCTTATAAGCTATCTTGGAGAGAATATAGACGAAGTTAAAGCTACAAAGGCGAGGAATCATCGATATTAACATCAATGTTAACTGTAATTTCTGTGGAAACAGTCCCGGATCAATTAAGCGTGTTTAATTTTTGTGCTCCCTTTCGTGTTAGGTGTGGATGGACATATATACTACAAATGGATCAGAGTAGAGATGACTCTTCCCGAAATACCCCTTGCGAATCTTCATTGCTTCATAATTAATTGATAAGAATTTGAGTATATCTTGTGCCATGACTATATGTACACATCACTGATTACATTTAATTAATAGTAACTTTTTACCGACCAAAAAAATCTTATAAGCTATTATAAATTACTCCCTCCGTCCAATTTTATTATGTCCATTTCTCCGGGCACGAGTTTTAATGAATATTGATTAGTTTATGTATAAAGTAGATAAGTTGGGGGGTATGATGGGATGTTGTGGGGTCTATTTATAGGTAAAGTGATTGTTTATGAATAAAGTTAATGTCAATTTAAGTAAATAAGTGATGATTGGAGAGTAGAGATAAAGTTGTGTAAATAATATTCTTTCTAAAAAGGGAATAGACATAATAAAATTAGACAACAACAAAAGAAAAGTAAGAATAATGAAATTGAACGGACTATTATTTTCCACACTTTCCCAGAGTTTATAGGTTCTCAAACATTTCTATGAACTGTTTTTCAGAATTTTAAGTTAAACTTGAAAATACAAAATTTCAAAATTAAGGCTAGGAAACTCGAAACAAAGACCACTGAAGTTATTCATATCATCTTGTGCATGCGTTTGCGCAAAGAGACAAATGCAGTCTCCCACAAGACCCATTTTTTCTTAAAAAGGGGATAATATTAATACAATTTGAGTTATAATAAGTTTGTTAATAATAGGTAGAAATCTGTGTCGTGCGACTTTTGCTTAGATTATAAATTAATCCACCTAATCCGTGCACGTATTATTAATATATATAGGATTAAGACAAAGTTTTAAGATGCACCAATTGTATTTGGTGTACAAGAAACTTACATTAGAACTAACTCTACTTTTCCATGTTTTAATTCATGGTTGGCTGTTTCTATATAGTCAAATTATTAAATTTGATTTCATTTATGACCTAAAGTAGAATTGCAAGGTATATAATCAATTGTAACAGTTTTAGTATTTCACTCTATGTTTCATTGTCTAATTTATTGATATTTGTCATGTCAATAAATGATCAACTTGTCGTAATAATGGAAAAAAAATAAAATTAGGTGTTGCATGTGTTTGTAAATAAAATTAATTTGAGAAAAAATAATAATTGAAATACGTACTTACTTTATAAAATTTAATCCAATTACATGCCTTGTACAATGCAAGTTATACGTGTTACATGAATATTTTAATTTATTTACTCTTGAAATAATAAGTTTAATTTATCATTCATATGCACTAGTAAATACTCTTAAAAAAATTAAAGAACTCAATTAACTGCCGGAACAAACTCCAAAAAAATAAGATGTGCAATAATATTCAATTATACTCCTATATCAAATCTAATTATTTGGGTGAGGTTCTTGGGTGAGGTTCAGAGTTTAGTCATTCTTCATTCCGTTTATTTTATTTTTTTACACAATGTTTTTTTTTTCTCTCTCTAGAATAACAATTAAAAATCGTGAGTAAAACATGTAAAGAACTGTGAGAATCGACATGCTCATGAAGTAGTTGTATACAAGGATGAAAATATCGCTATCGCAATAAATATCGCAACATTAATTTTACGGATATATCGCAGGATATATCGATATCGCATATCGATATCGCAAATTTTTTAAAAAAATGACGGAAATCATATTAAAATCTTAGAAATTCTACATGAAATTTTAGGGATTATTAAAACATACTATTATATATATATTCCATTCAAAATTAAAGTCATTAAAATTATAAGTTTAAAATAAACATATAGATAATAAATTATATAAATATTGGCTGACGAAAACTAATTGACAACATAATACAATATAAAATGATTAAATATACATGATGAAATATAATTAATATCAAAATGATGACCTATGAGGTTCAAATATAGTAGGTGAAATGACATCTTTGTCTAAACAATATTGATAATATACAATTAAATACTGGCTGACGAAAATTAATTGACAACATAATACAATACAAAATGATTAAATAAATATACATGATAAAATACAATTAATATTAAAATTATAACATATGGGGTTTACAAATAGTAGGTGAAATGACATATTTGTCTGAATAACATTCATACTAACTCATCACATTATAGTAATTTATGATATAGTTATGCAAGTGTAATTCATATGTTTTAAAATATTACTAAATTTATGAGGTGAATTGAGAATATATTCACTTGCACTATTAAAAATAAAATAAAATGTAGGGAGTATAATTTTGTTCATATAAAAATAAAATTTCAAATAAATTTGCGATTTTTTCAGATTTTGCGATATTGTGCGATATATCCGCGATATTTTCCGATTCCCGTCCAATTTTACACTACGGTTGAACGATATCGATATCGACATCGATATTTAGCGATATTTAGCGATATATCCGCGATACTCAGGAAAAAATACACTAGACCCCAATATCCATATCGCAATATCCAAATTTGCGATATATCCGCGATATATTCGCGATATTTCGCGATATTTTCATGGTTGGTTGTATATGACTATATGGACTAATTTGGAGTGGTCCAAGTGATTTGGGAATTTCGAATTGCATGCAAGCTGATGGCACACGTTTTGTTGGTTGAGTTTAGTGAATCGAAATGCAAATTGTAGGGTGCATCTTCTGACGAAGAGAGCAAAAGGTTGTATTGTTTTTTTAATTTGTTGGTCGAGTCTTCTATTTTTGTGAAATTATTTTTTATATTCAATGTTCATGCTGATATATGTATATAGTAATAATATAAAACTCCATAGTAATTTCTTATGAAACTGATCACCATTTATATAAATCATTTATATTGTACTCATGTACAAGTATTTTATGCAGGTGATCAGTTGAGTTTCACAAGAAACTCACTATCTTCATTCAGTTGAAATTGGAGTTGAGCAAATTAATCTACACGAAACATTGATTAAGAATTTACAACTTCCTTCATTTTTTAACGAAAGAACCATCGCATTAAAATTGATTAACGTGGCCCATTTCGCGAAAGAGGGGTGACACCAGAAAGATCACCCGATCAAAAATTTTGATTTACGTACGCCACTCGACGAAGACCCACCAAGTCAACCCGAAAAAAGCTAAAATTTTATCTTTAACAGTCATAAGACAACACCCATAATAGCGTGACCACGATCTGCCAACAACCAAATTTAACAACTTCAAGTTAGATTATGAATTCACAACTTCCTACACAAAAATCCAACACACACTTCACTATCTATTTCAAAACCTCTAAAATTAAAAACCTAAATTTAAAAAGTTACTTTAAACTCAAAACACGTTTTAGATTTTTCAATTTTATATTATTCGACTACCTGAGGTTTTGTCTTATTTAGTTGTCGTGACCTTTCTATTTATGCCGATAAGGTACGAATTTGTGGACTAAATTTTTTGGTAGCTAAAAGCCAAAAATAATATGTTTTCTTAAGTTTCTTCCATTCTAATTATTCTTATTGACTCAGACATGCAATTTACCAATTATATATGTATCAGCCGGCGGAATTTTAAATAATGAAATAATCCTAATTAATCAAAATAACCTTCTTAGTTCATCAATATAAAAACATCTTACTTCCCACCATTTTTCATTATCAAAAAACTTGTGAGCTAGATGACTCATGTTAGCACATTTTTTGTCCTAATTATTCTTGTTTTGATTTGTTCATATCAAGGATCGGAAGGGAGGAGGCTCGTCGTATACACGAAAGAGAGTAATGGCAATTCCATTCCTAGTGATGGAAAGGCTATGACTCGTATCGGTCATCGTGGATTAGGACAATCGGTACCTAGTCCTGGAGCCGGACATTAACTAATTGGAGAACAACTTATGTGAAATATTGCACGTGCAATCTCATTTTATGTAATGAAGGAGCATAAAATTTTATGTGCGGGTCGAAATCAAGCTAAATGTATCTTATCACAAAATTTGTATAAGACAAACATAAAAACTATATCCACGTCTATATTACTATAGGCTAAAATGTGTGAAAGAAAATGTGTTACTTGTTCTTACAATAAAATATATTTACTCTTATAGTAGCAAAGTCATGAAATCGAGATTTTCTGTGGTACAATTTTTTTTAGACATATATACTTTTTTTTTTTTTTTTTATCACCCTTCTAATTTGTGTTAATATTACTCCTACATAGGAGTTTTTCTCAATTAAGTGAATCCTATCATTGCTATGAGAATGTTGGATTATACTGTATATATGTTGCTCAATATCATGAGGAGTGAGATGCAAGTTCATTTTGTTTCTCCAATAGTTTTAGTGTAAATTATAAGGTTATTTGAAATAAACTATTATGGCCTGCTAGGCCCCAGTTTTATACGCACCAAAATAAATAAATAGACTTTAGTATACTTCATCTATTTTTTCAAAAGTTACTAATTTTGTAACTTTGAATGTCTTTCTCTATATTTTTTCTTTTTTTATCTTTATGTATAGTTTCTCTTGTCTATCTTTTTTTACCATTTTATTTTTCTACCCTTTTTTTATCACTCTATACATCAACAAACAACCTACTACACATATTATACTCTTTTTGTTCCACTATAAATTTTTTCTTTATTTTAAATATTTTATTTAAAGAATATAATAAAATATTGGATATAGTATAAATGATGTGAAGATGAGAGAGAAAATAATAGATGAGTATGGAATAAGTAAAATAAATAATATATACAGTATAAATGATATGGTTGAGGGAGAGAGAAAAAATAATATATAAAAAATAGAATAATTTTTTTTATTGTGAGACGTACATAAATAAAAGAAGTGAAAACGTTATAATAGAACGAAAGTAGTAATATATTTTTAAATCAATGTATAAAAACTTAAAAAGTACGGAGTAAATTAGTAGCTTTCAAAGGGAGTATATAACATAGACTAGTACATTATTTTAAGATATATATATATTTTAATAATATATTGCTACCGGTACGTTTGTAAAGTGATGCAATCATTGTATGTATATGTGTTTAGCACATGGATAGGATCTCAAATTATTGTTGTGTGGTTGAAATTTAAAACACATTCTATATACTCCCTCCTCGTTAAATATTGAAAACTACTCAAAAAAAATTTACTTTCAAATGAAAGTTACTTTTTTTTTTTTTTAACTATTCTTCCTCACATTTCATTATATTATTTTTTCTCAATCACATCACATCACCTCTAATATATCTATTTATTATATTAGTATTTCTTAACCTCCGACCAATAATTCATCCGGAACGGAGAGAGTTCATCCGAAACGGAGAGAGTACAATAACATTTTAGTTTTTTTATCAAACTCTTTAAGTTTGTGTTTGGAATACGATCGAATACACGTGAGATTCATAATAACAAATTTATACTATTGTTTAATTTGATTGATAAGGATTTGAAACTCAGAACTTTCATTTTCAACCATAGTAAAATTTAAATTGGTTGTTCTACTATGGACTCGAGTGCATGTTGCACTTTTTAGTTTACTAACTTACACTTTTTGGTAAATGGTGTTGTCAATTATTAAACTGTATAATAATATTTTTAGTAATAATAGAAAAGTGCAACACCATTTAACAAAAAAATGTAAGTCAGTAAACTAAAAAGTGCAACATGGACTAGGGTGTACAACATGCAGTCGAGTGCATACTAGACTTTACCAATTTAAATTCATACTAATTATCTTGGATAAATTTAAATTCAAATTCAAAACCATTATTAATTTTCTTCATCCTATATGTGAATTGTACATTGGACGGCTGTTATTATTCGCAAAAACTTATATGCAATATTGCATACATGCAATATGACTAATTAAGGTAATTAGGTAAAAATTTGTGGGTCAACGCGGGTCAACACGGGTCAATCTTAATTAAAATATTTATTTTCACTCTAATATATTATTATTTTACTACATGACCAAAATTATGTTACTACAAGAACTAAATTTTGTCACTACAAGGTCAAAAGTGTATTACTACAAGTCTAAAATTATTCTGGACACTTATTTTTTTGGGGCAAAATTACTAAAATAATTTTGACTTATTCCGCTACTACATGACTAAAACAATGTTACTACAAGACCAAAATTTTATCACTACAAGGTTAAATGTGTATTACTATATGTTCAAAAATATTCTGGAGACTTTATTTTTTGGTGAATTTTTCAGAATGTTTTGACATGTAGTATTAAATTTTTGACCTTGTAGTGGTAATATTTTGGCCTTGTAGTAACAATATTTTGGTCATGTAGTAAACCACCTGTTTGCAAAACGCGAATTTTTTGGGCAACCCGGATCCAGACTTATGACCCGCGAATTTTTTTAAATTGACTTAATTTGACTTTTAGACTTAGAGTTTTGACTTGCCTAATTGGGATAGAATGCATGTATGCAATATTTCACATAAGACTAACCCATTATTATTAGAATATGCAACGTTGCATTCAGTAAATAAAGTCGAATTAATATAAGTTGTATTAAATTATTAAAATCGATTAAAAAGGGGGTAAATAATAAATATAGGCGTTGGAAGTTGTCCAAATTAATATTACCATTAATGCTATCAAATCATGAAATGGGTATATGCCCATGGCCATGCTCCACCTGATCTTATTAGGGTCAGATCAAATTTATGCTACAGTGTGGTTTTATTTTTGCATGGACCCTACTCAAAATTAAGCTATGATTATAATATAAATAATAATTATATTCTAGTATTTTTCAATTACGAGAGTAAATAGAACATTGGTACTGAATTAATTAAGATACATCTGCACTAAACACATTTCTATTTTAGAAACGAGTTTTAACATCTCAGGCCTGAAAGATTAATTCATAGGTAGTATCACGAATACCCAAAATTAAGAGTACGACACGAAGAAAAAACAAGTTACGAAAATAACAGATCCTGGATTTTGCCTAATTAAGCCAGCCATCTAAATGATCATAATCTGATTTTTTCGAAGACAACTTCTTCATCAAAACACGACCCTTTGTCCTTTGAACATTATCTCGTTTCTGCTTAGTTAAACGTTCCATATAGTACAATCTCACATAGTACCCCAAGCTTGATTTCACTTTGAGTGTTGTATTAATTTAGAACTTACAACATTTTAATTAAGATTATGTTTGATATTTTACAATTTATAGTTATTCAATAATATTTTTATAAATTACAATTCCAAAAAGTAAAAGAGATCGTGTGAGTTGAAAAAATTAATACTAATAAAAAAGATTACGTATATATATCTATAAATAAAAATATAAACTATAATATGTCAAACATGGTCTTAAAATTTATGAGTCATAATTCATAAATCCATAGTTTCTATATATCAGGTTTCAAATTGATAGTTTTATTTTACTTTTTAAAACTTTAAATTAACATGAAAAAAATAGTATACTAAGTTATAGTTTTACTACGTACTACTGTATCTTTTATGATGATATTCCTAAGAAATGAATCAAATGATTGAGTTTAGTGTTTGACTATATAAGATATGTGTGTAGTGTTATTTAAAATTAAATCCAGTCATGTTTTATAATCTAATGCACCACTTTTACATATAAAGTAGAAAAAAAATATAATTAAACATTCAACTAGTAAAATTATCTAGGTGGATTCAATTATGAACACATTTGACATGACAATATGACATGATCCAATTTCAAATGGTCAATAACAACTGGAATTCCAAATAATTCATACTTTACAGCACAAGAAAAGGTCCCATTTTATAAATTCATTTTTTCTTTATCATTTCCCGATTAAGTTCAACGCACATAAAAAAAAAATAAAAAATTAAAGGCTCACGGCACATAATATATATGCAAATTATTACACGACAAAGAAATAAATATCTAACTACATTTTTCTCTATAAAAATAAAATAAAAAATCCTGTAACATATATACAGACCATATCTACACAAACATGTAAAATATAACAAAAATTAATACTACTTAAAATTATAAAATAAACACTACTACAATATACAGTTACAACTTCCGGCAAACATTGAACAAATTAATTATTTAAAGTAAATCTGTCCTCCAATTTGTTCTTTTAACAAAAAAAATAGAGCTCCTAGTATAGGCAAGCCATGGCAATCATTCTCTAAGAATGATTATATTTGAAAGGGCAAAAAAGTTTCAAGCCTATGGCCTTCATCACCATCCATTTTGATGATCAACACAGATAAACCTGAGATTGAACAACCATCTTTCCGACCCTAAACCCGGGCACGACCACGAACGCTACACGAGGATCCGATTCCGCGAAAGCTTCGTCGCTCAGGCTCTCCATATAAATTTCCGAAAACCGGCTCCCCTTCTTCACTTGAAAGATCAAAACCCTCGGATCAAACGACGAGGCTAAGCAATGCAAGAGCCACACTCGTTTCGCCATCTCTATAAACGAGCCAAACAAAGGCGAGTCGGTCAGTTCACCTGAACTGACCGACTCCCTTTGATTCAAATTACCAAAAAAGGAAATTTCCATCTTTGGATGAATGACACGTAAATACTTCGCCCTACAGAACTCCCCGAACCTCGATTTAGGCTTCCATAAAAGGTAATCCGCAGCTCTCGACGACTTCAGCTCCTTAAATCTCTCGAAAAACATAGCACGACGCGTGTCCTGATCGGATAAGTCGTCCGATTGTTGCCCGAAATTAGGGTAGTCGAAACCGTCGAACATCTCTCTGCAAACAAATGATTCATAAGCAAAACATATATGACTAGGCCTCCAGAATGAAACCCCTGGCTGAATAGACCTAGCAGCAGCATCCATATCCCAACCAGCACAATCCATCTCATTAATCATCGAACGAACGAAACTCCGAACGGATTTCATCGCGTATTGTAAGAACGCGACAAAATGGCTCGCCCTTAAGCTCGATAATTCAGCAATATCAAGGTTTACACTCGAGTTCAACATCTTCACAAACACCTCATTCTCGTTCTTCGCCTCAGCTAACTTCTCCGTCAGGAACGTGATCTCCGAATCCTTAAGTTTCAGCTGAGAATCGAGCTTCTTACTGGAGATCTCGTAAGTCCTCAGGAGACTACTCTGCTCCTGGATTTCAGACACGAGCAGAGTAGTGTCCGGAGACGCGTCATGCATCTCGTTTTTCAAATGGCATTGCTTTAATTCCGACAACTTTTTTAGCTCCGCCACGACTATCTCATCAGCTGCCTGGATGCCATACGCGTCGTAAGGAGACTGCGCGCATTGCATCTGAGCATACCCGGCTTTAACAGAGGAAACACTGGCAAACACCTTCGAAAGGAATGCTCCTTTAACCATCTGATCAGATGGAAACTGCTCGTTGGTACTGATATTCGATCCATCCTTCTTCTTTGCGTCGTTTGGTGAAACGCCCGTGCCAGCTCGTTTGTGCAAAACCTTGGCGATAGTACGGGCCAGAAGACTCTTTTTGGGAGTAACCGCAGAATGGTTAACCGAATCCATCTGATTCAAGACCAAGAAGGTTGGTGAATGATAAAGGTTTGTACATAGAAAGCATGAAATAGATAATATAGCAATAATTGTGAAGAATAGTTAAACAAACACAAAAGAGAATATGAAGGACAATGATGAATACAATAACTATGCATAATGAGTGTGTTTTAGTAAAAGAGAAAAAGATGGATGCTTTATCTCATAGATCGAGGCCATTAAAGGTATGAGCAAATTCTTTGTTTTTAGCCTCTCAACGGGAAGAAAAGAGAAAACCAAGCTATTTGATACTGGATTCTGTTCGACATAAATATCAAACAAGCTCGATAAACAAACTCTAATGTAAGCTTTGAAAGCTCGATATCATTTCAAACAAGTTTAGATACTTAAAAAAAGGGGTCAATTAAAGAAGCATAGTGATAAGCTAGAGAATTGCAAAAAGATGAAACCATGTATGGCAGTAAAGTGCTTTCTGAATATTCTATTAATCCAATTCCAAGCAATGTTTGACCACAGAATAATAACAAAATCCCATGCTACAACACTTTCTATACAAACATATAAGTAGATCTCAAATCTCATGATCCTAACAGCATTGTTAGTCTCTGTCTTTTTTTAATTAAGACAGCTACATGGAGTATAATATTTAGTCGAATCCCACGAAATATATCGTGGAGGAGATATAAGTCATGGGATGTTAGGGTTCGATAATTTTGACATAAACTAATTCTAGAAGAGAAACTAGCCGTTAAAGACTTAAAGTCCAATTAAGGCACACTCGACGCGTTCACACACACGTACGGAGAGGTGAAAATTATTAAGTCCCCTACATGCACGTACGTACTATGTTAGGGTTTTATACGATACGATTATCCATTCAATTTGGCGCGCGCCTCGTTTGAATGTGAGAGCGCCTTAGGATTTTATATGATATGATTATCCATTTAAAATTGTTCAAAGGTATTTCACTAGCTAGATGTTACATTATTTATTGATATACACTCTAAATGTTATCTACCACAAAGACAAGACTAAATGACACACAACATTCAGTCATTCAGTGATGCAGTTTATAGTGTCAGGGTTTTCCTTGTACATACATACTAATTATATATAAATTTGAAAGGTATTAGACACAAAATTTGTACCATGAACAACTGTTGACATTTTTGTATTTACTGATTTTACACAATTCATTGGATTCTTGGGGCCCAACATGCAATCTAACTCAAAAAACTCACAAAGCATCTCATAATATTACAAGGTAGATAAGAACATAAATAATCTATAAAAAAGGACAATCATGTTTTTTTACCACCATTTATCTCATTGGTCAGATATCATGACTGCAAGAAACTCACATGGGCCCTTGATGAGTTAACATCAACGGTACAAATTTAATACTAGCCCCACACTACCCAACGGATAAAAAACACACCCAGAGCAATAAAGAACAATTTCATGTCTCTATTTTCACTTCATTTTCTGTTTATTAAATACTTGCAAACTAAAAAAAAATGAATAATGAGGAGAAGTAATTTTGTGCACTTTTTTACCAACAAGATTGATGCAGGCGGAAGCACGATACACACGTAAAATCGTTGATTCTACGAATACACGGAATATTTTTCTATTCAAATCAACTCTCTTTATAATGTTCTTGAGACTCGTATTTATAATAGATAAACTAGGGTTTTAGGCGTGTACCCTAAAAGCCCGCCCACTAATAATTAATCAAAACCTAAACAAAGCTCTGACACTATATAAAATATAAATAATACTAAATAAGTGTAAACAATTGTGAGACATAAACAATGAAAAGTTCAAAGTTGAAATTAGAAGCGTGTAAAATGACTAAATTAGACACGAAATCCTTATTATAATAAAGCGTGTAATAATGGAGTAAAAAATTGAAAAATAGGTCAAAATCTAATTAGTAAGTATATGGCCCTACACGATTAACTCACGTGACAACAACATACATACATCGATCGGGCTCACTCGGGCTATATTGAGTCACGTGCCGGACACATGACCCAAAAAACTAGTCTAGGAATGGGAATGCGACGACCAGAATGACAAAACCCAGGCGACTTTTATTTTTTTTACAGTTGTGGTAAATACGACGATTTTAGAATCTTTTTACACCAACAAAGAATTAATCGTTACCTTGTTCCAAAACAGAGAGGCAGCAGAATTGAGGCTTCTTTTTTTTAACAAGAGTGTGAATCCCAAGAACAAAATTAAAGCTCTTCTAAAAGATCATCATCATCTTGCACTAAAATTCTTCGCACCCTGAAACCAAAACCCAATGATAATGTCTTAGCTTCGTATAAATCTATACACATGAAAAATAAAATTTTATTTTTCATTTATGTAATTAGAAGATGATAAAATAAAATGAAAATCGGAAAATCAGACACTGACCCTGTAAGAAAAATCCTGCCATTTTCAAAGAATGATCTTCGTACATATATATAATTGACGGGCTTGTGTTATGCGGGCTTTTGAGCTGAAATGGGCCCGAGTGCAAATTGGAGAATGGAAGAAGAAAGAAGAAAAAGCGTAGTCAGAGAGAGAGAGAGAAGTTTTTTTTTTTTTTTTTGAGAAAACGAGAGAAAGAGAAGCTTTAATTTTTAGAGGGAGGGGGGAATAAATATGAGCGGAGAACAATCGTACATATATATATATATAAATGAGACAACAAATTCTGCTCACGCTTGGACAATGTTACCCCTGGACTTGAATTTGTAATTTATTTAAGAAAAATGATTAAATAATAAATATATTACAAAAGATGTGATTGAAAAAAAATTAAGATATAAAGTGAATGTAAATATAGTAATAATAAAAAATTAAAAGATACTCCGTATTTGTTAAAAAGTGTATTAAAAATTTATAGATGAACGTAACAAAATCGTAAAATGAGAATCTTATAAGCGAACGAAGAGAGTATATAAAATTAAAATTGGTTTGATTCTTCTGTTTCATTTAATATTATAGGACGCTGATTATTTTTAATATAACACATGTTAATAATTGTTATAGTAGAATAAGATACATTCCATATTAAATACTCCCTCCGTCCCATAATTATTTGCATATTTTCCTTAACGGGCAACATTATTTGCACACTCTAAAAAAGGAAATAACTCACATAATTTTTACCAATATTACCTCTCATTTATTTTACTTGGGCCCAGAACTTAACTCAATTTATAACTTTAGTCAAATCTCCACTCACTTTAGTCAATGAATTACCAATAATATCCCTCCTTTATTCTACCATACACATCACTATATTCCATTTTTTTAATTTTCGTGCCGGTCAAACCATGCACAAAATCGTGGTACGGATGGAGTAAGCAATATTTATATTGTTCTTTGGGCAGATATATTTAGGATTAAATAATTAGTAGTAGTTGTATTTTGATGAATAACTGTGGAATTAAAATTAAAAAAACATTGGAAATTGAATGTTTTTCAGAGGGTATATTTGTAAGTCCAAAAATGACCCCACTTGCAAGATTTCACGCGGTGGGATACGTTAGTTAGTCAAAGGCTAGAAATTAAGGGTTAAATTCGCTTTAATGAACAAACTAATAATCTAATTCAGTCAGATTTCCTTTTCATTCCCTCATAAAAATATGATGCTCTCTCTTTTTATTTAATGAGTGATTAAATTTTAATGTTTAATAAATAAAGATATATTTAAAAATTTATGGATAAAATTTAAACATAATAAATGATGTTTTATAAATTTGTGTAAAAAAAAAACCAAGAAAATATTTAAAATTAATAAGGATGGGTTAGACGGTCTTATACATAAAAACATAGATTTAAATTATTCTTACATAGTATAGATGGATATGGTTTTGAAGAGGTATATTACAAAAATAAAATAAATATAAATGGATTACTACACCTTTAAACAATTCAATTACAAAAAGTATAAATTGGAAACTAGAGATTCCAAAAAAAAAAAATGGAAGAAAAAATCGAGTTTAAATTAAAAAGATAAATAATATTTGATCATCGAAACAACATTTGTTCCAAACTAAAAATATATATAATATTAACGGTTATGCTCGATTTATTGTTAAAATGGGTTGAATTATATGTCGCATATGTACACGCTTATAACTAATATAGTTGTTATATACATAGATCGTAAATCGTTACATTCTGTCCAGAAAATACACGTGTAATATGTTTTGTGCAAAATCTAGTATAATTGTACTAACACCGCAATTAAATACAAAAATCGTAGATCATTACACTTTTTATCTGACAAATACACATGCACGTAACGTGTTACAAAATGTAGTATATTATAACAAATTATAAATATAAGAAAAAATTGAATTTATATATAAAAAAAAGGTTTTATGTGAGATAACTTTATATATGAGACATATATCATTGCTCATATTTTCTTTTAAAATACCTTTGGATTAGGGTACCATTAATCCAAAGATCATATCATTAAATAAATAAGACTCTTTTTATATACTATATGAGACCATTTAATATGAACATTTGCATTTAAGCAATTAGATTTAGAGAATTTGCTTTTATTTAATTTAGGTAAAAGCAAATGATAAGGTGTGTAGTATTATTTTAGTAGTGGAGAATTTATTACAAAGCTACACTAAAAAAATGTGGAAGTAGGTGCAATAAATTTGGGTAGGGCAACCGGTCAAGTAGGGATAGGCTTGTGTTATAAAAATCTTGTTGAAGATTTTTGTTTTCCTTTTTCATCAAATATTAGAAAGTTGTAATTATAATCTTTTCATTTTATTATTTTAAATCGTCTATAATTTTTTCATATCATTTTTAATAAAAATTTTTTAATTTTTTTTTCTTACATTTCACTTATATTTAAAGTTTTTCTCTATCTTTCATTTTTTAATCACGTCACTAATACTATATATATTTATTATTTAATCACTTTTCTTAATCTATGTGTCAAAAAGTAATGAAAAACTTATAGACGGACGGAGGGAGTATAATTAATTTTGAAATTGACACTACTTCCGTCTAGGGTTGTAAATGAATCGAATAATTTTGCTCGATTCGTTATTCGTATTCGAATTTTGATATTCGTATTCGAAATTTTATGATTCGAATTCGAATACAAATTATTTTTTTTATTCGATTAATAAACGAATACAAATATAAAATTGTGATATTCGATTCGATTCGATATTCGTAAGTATTCGTTTATATTCATAATATATATACATAGATATATTTTTAAATGATAAAGTGGGATAGCTCAAGTGGTTAGACCATCACTACCTAGGCCTTAGGTCATGAGTTCGAGGGTATTTAACTTCCATAAAAAAAAAAAGATATATTTTTAAATGTATATTTGTCTCATGTCCTATAATATTATTTAAATTATTATTTTAAAAAAATTCTCCATAAATTTTCGAATCGAATAGTTTCAAGACAAATCGAATAGTATCGAATACGAATCAATTTCAAATCGAATACTTGAAAAATAATGTTTAGAATATGTATTAAAAAATTCGAATTGAATACTCGAATCAAATAGTATCGAATAATCAATCGAATCGAATACCGAATCAAATTTATTATTCGAAAATTAAACGAATACGATTATTCGAATATTTTCACGACTTCGATTCGTTTACAACCCTACTTCCGCCCCTCGTTAAATTATTCATTTTGCTATTTTAGACACTCGTTGTTAATTTACTTATTTCCATTTTTAATTTTTTTATCAACACTTCACCATTTCTTTACCTTTTCCATTTCATAACTCTTTTTACATTTTTTTTTTCTTTTCTACCTCTTTCTACTTTTTCTCTTTTATCTCTCTTCATACTTCAACACACCACTACACATTAAATGTTACTTCATTCTCAAAATTATTTACATGTGTGCAATGATATACAAATTAAGAAAAATAAATTTAGTGAGTTGTAAGTCAACAAATAAAAGAAGAGTATTTTAAATGATAGAATTAGGGAATTTAGTGAAGTGTAAGGTAAAATATGAGTTCAAAATGAATGACGGTTTTAAAAATAAAATGATGTTGTGAAAGTATTAATTTTATATATTATTTTCATATTGAGAAATACCAAAAATGAAAGTGGGCACACAATAACCCCTCAAAAAAAAAAAAAAAATGCACACAATCGTAGGACTGGAAAATATATTCATTAAAATTTATACAAACAGTAAATGAGTAACTTAACAAAAAATGGATGAACTATATTCCCTCCGCCACGAAATGACTTGCACGGTTTAATCAACATTTTTTTTTAATGTGATTTAATTGTCAGTGATGTAAGATAGATAAGAGGTATTTCAGATGATTTAGTGAAGTGTAAAATAAATTTGGTGGGGGGCCCAATTAACATTATTATAAAAAAAATATATATGTACTCATTATTTTCATCAAAAATTCACATTATAAAATTGTCAATACGTCACATTTCATTAAATTAAATTGATCGGATAAGTTGACTTTTGCTATGTTTTGGTACAAGTTAATACTCAGCTCCGTCACGTGATAACTTGCACATTTTAACCGATTCACTTTAAAAAATAATTGAATTTAGTGGTGTAGAGTCAAATAAGAAATCATATTTTGAGTGATTTGATAAGGTGTAAGGAGGATTTAGTAGGATGTAAAATAGATTTAGTGAAATTTAGGATAAAATGTAGACAAAAAATGAGTGACGATTTTAAAATAAAATGATGTTCGGATATATATTAATTTTGTGGATTATTTTTATATCAGAAGTGTGCAAATAATTATAAAACAGAGTATTAATTTTAATATGTGTGAAATTACCAAAATACCCCTAACAAATTTACAAAATTAGTGGGGGGCCCACGGACCCCCCTGGGCATTACATAGGTCCGTCACTGTAAAAAGAGTGACAATTTTGAAAATAAAATGATGTTGAAAGGGTATTAATTTTGTGAAATATTTTCATATTACTCCGTAATACTTTGAGTAATCTTAAGACGTTTTAATAAAAAAAAAGTCATATGCAAGTAATTACATGATAAATGGAAAGGAATATTTGTTATACTATACTATCAGTTATATTTATCATGCATGAAACAAAACAATTTATATTTATCATGGAACAAAGTGAAAAAAAAAAAACTAGGAAGAAAAAAAAGTGAAACAAGTAAGTTGCACAAATTTAAAAGTCGTGTATCAATGTTAAATTCGATTTCTCCATTTCATTTTTTACGTTGATCATATATATATATATATATATTCTAATGAGGAGACTAAGCACGTGTAACAATTTATTATAATTAACCATATATAATTGAAATACTATTAACATGAGTAGTTACAAATTAGTAACAATTAAAATAATGATTGTTTAAATTGGCCAAAAATATATTATATATATATGCGTGTGTGTTTTTTCTTGTATTTCGTTGATATGTCAAATCTAGGAGGAGACGTGCTAGATTAGGTTTAAGAATTTTGATATAACATAGTAATACCCATTTTTCTTCCACGCATGAACCTTCAAAATGCAGTATTGTATTGCATCACAAAAATAATGTCTGTTTTTTTTTGACCGACTCTTTTGTATAAGACATAAAATTTAAATTTAGTGGGCATTCTCATCTATTTATGTAGTCTTAATTATTTTTAATAATTATTTTTAATATGATACGTTTTCATGACATAATGTTTTTTTTTTCTTTCTAAAAATGGAATAATTTTGAACAAATTGTTTGAATTTCGAACTCGATTTCAATTGTCGTAACAAAGATTAATTAACAGAAAATTATCAAACAGAGAGTTGTGACGTGACAAAGTGGAATAGGAAAAAAAAAAAAAAAGAGAGTTGTGACGTTCATCTTGGAATTGAGACCGTTAGGTCCAACCCTCCCTACCCCAATATTTTTTTTTACCATTTTAAAATTAATTTTATTATACACAATATCTTTATTTTAACATTAAATAATTTAAATTAAAATAAACGATAACTTAAAATAGTATTTAGTATTCATATTATATTTAAACTAACGTGGAGTAATATAATTTTATATAAATATATATATATGTGGGAAGTTCACCTAAGAGAGGTTATACAAAATTCTAATTAGTCTCATACTCATTTGATCGGGTTCAAACCCAGTCGATATCAATGCGGTGCAGGTTCAATACGAGTTTAAATTTAAGCCTGCCCTATTCCAATTCCTATGTATTGATTCGAAATGAAGAACATTAGTCCATTCAAATAATGATCATTTTGAATTTCCATTTGTGAATATATATTAGAATAATTAGCATACTTGACAATTAATTTCACAAGTAAACGCGTGGAACTGATACTCCAAATACAAGTCATAATCTACATAATTACATTAATGCATGTGTCTTCATCCTAATTTATTTTTCTCTCTCTTTATTGACAAGATCAGTAGTGTGTCTCATCTTAGTATTAATTAATCAGTTGTCATATCAAACGAAATCTGTATATGTTCTTGGCATCGCTGCAGGCCCTTCAATGGGGCGAAAGCGTACACGAAAATAAACAACTTTTTCATGCATTGATATTTGATAGTAAAAAAGTCGATATATATTTTTTGTCCTAAATTCGGTTGATTAAATGCCACATGAAAAAGCCTAAGTGGTTGCTTTCTATTAAAATAAATTCTGATTTCATTTTCAATATTTAACATATGCTGAAAACAACCTATCATGGAATTAATTTTAAGGTACTGATTGATTTGTCAATCAAGCCATTGTGTAGTATAGCAATGGCCTCTTCGACATTTACATCATGGTAACACATTTTTTAACGTGTAATTAATTTTAATAAAAAAAATTACTACTTCCTCCCTGCTCACTGATCTACACCAAAAAAAGTGTGAAAATTGTAATTATATAGAGGGTAAATAATTGAGAATTTTAGGAGTAAGAATTGTGAGTGTTAAAAGACTTTCTAAGTGTGAAAATTAATAAGGAACATAAAAAAAAAAAAAAAAGTGAAAACTAAAAGTAAGAATATTATACTCCTTTCGTCCCACTTTAAACTTTACATTTAAAAAATATATAATATTTTATGTAAAGTTGTTGGTCCCACTTTAAATTTTACATTAAAAAAATATATAATATTTTGTGTAAAATTGTTGGTAGAAAGTGTAAAAATAGCAAAAAGTTGAGAGGAAAAGGGTAAAAAAAACAAAAAGGTGGAGAGAGAAAGAAAAAATAATTGTCAATTGATGTAATTTAGTGTAAATGTAAAATGTAAAGCTTATAGATATGTATATGAGAAGACATCATTGCTTATATATGAGAAGACATCATTGCTTATATCCCGTGCTGGCCAATTGAAACGGTGCCGTATAAAGATTCTTTTTCTTTGTAGGGATCATCCTCAATTCCTCATCTATAAAATAAGACCTTGTCATTAGTAATTTGTGTTAAAATTCAAAAAAAAAAATTTGGTTCTATATTAGTATATGTAGGGCCATACCAAGATTTACATCTATAATCAGTACATAAACTACAATTTAAGTGTTAGAATCAGCGACGGAGCAAGGAAATTTTGGTAGGGGCCTGATTAACATTACTTTAAAGATAAAATAATATATACTTATTATATTCATTGAAATTTTACATGATAAAATTGTCAATACATTTAATTAAATTAAATTGAACATGTTCGATTCAAAATGAAGCGAAACAATTTTAAAATTGCTAAAATATTAAATTTAAAAAACATTTTATTTCTTCGATTGCAAATGTCTTAATTAATACATTAATGTGTTTCAATATTCTATTATTTGCACGGTTTGACCGGCATAATTTTTAAGAAGAGTGAATTTAGTGGTTAGTGAATAAAGTAGGGGTTGAATGATTTTGTGAGGTGTAAAGTGAATTTGGTGAGATGTAAAGTAAAAAATGAATAGCAATTTTGAAAATAAAATGATGTTGAGAGGATATTAATTTTGTTGGGTATTTTCATATTAAGAGTGCAAATAATCTTGTGACGTCCCAATAAAAAAAATGTGTAAATAATTACGGAACTAATGGAATATATATATATATATATTTTAAAAAAATAAAAAATTGGTGGGGCCCAGTGGGCCCCGGCCCCATTGTGGCACCGTCACTGGTTAGAATCCATCCACCCATCCCTGATTTAAACTCAAACTTTATCAATGTTGGCACACAAGATCTATCAAAATGGCGAGAAATTTAACTCAATCATGGCTTCTGTACTAGCACTTGTATCTTTAATACTTAATACTCTCAAAAGTACTAAACTGGGCTTGGATAAGAGACCTAAGAAGCTTGTGAGGATGCAGGGGAACTCATACAGAGCAGCACAAAATAATGGAACACATAACTTTGAATCTCATATTCTACCATATCACCACAACATCATTCACAAGTAAGGTAAGTTCAAAAAAGTACCGTCCCCAATTATTTCCACGTTTTCTTTTTCGATCCACCTCAAGTTTATTTACACACTCTCAACATAGAAATTACACATAAAATTAATACTTTTACTATATCATTTTAATTACTTTTTTGTCTAACATTTTACCAAGAATAATCGTGGGACGGAGGAAGTATTAATTTTAAAAAAATAAAAATTTCAGGTGTCCATATCAAGATTTATATATCTAAGACCATTTAGATAAACGACATTCAGGGAAGCCAAATTAGTGGTTTAGAAACATCCACCAGATGAATTTAGTAGATTCCGTCCATCCCTGATTTAAAAAACTCAAATTTGCTCATAGCACACAAGAATATTAGATCTATCAAAATGGATGAGAATCTTAACACAATCATGGGCATGGCTTCCATACTTGCACTTGTATCTTTAATACTTGTACTGAAAGTACTAAACTGGGCTTGGATAAGACCTAAGAAGCTGGAGAAGTTTCTGAGGATGCAGGGTATCCTGGGGAATTCATACAAGGTCGTTACTGGGGATATGAGAGACCTTATCGCAAGTATGAAAACAGAGCAGCCCAAAATAGTGGAACTTGACGACGACCTACACCCTCATATACTTCCCTATTACCACCACATCATTCACAAGCATGGTAAGTTCAAAACAAGTCTTGTGTGAACAAGATTCACCGTTCTAGTTATTTCATTAAAAAATATATTAGTGGTTGTTCTACTCGGTATTAATAGTAAAAAACAGGTGCACAGTCAAATTAATTCACACAAGACCAACCTAAAGAAAAAGCATCCGTGAAGCATGCAACTCTAGTGTTGTTGTTTGTCAATTTATTTATTTTTCTTGCATCCTTTAAAACTTATAACTGAAATCAGGCAAGCAATCTTTGATATGGTTCGGACCTTCACCAAGACTCAACATCACTGATCCAGAGCTGATCAAAGAGGTTTTGAGTAAACCTGGTGTTTTTCATAAGCCTGTTCCCGACCCAATCGGTGAAACGATTTTGGGAGGCCTTCTGTTTCTGGAAGATGACAAATGGACCATGCACAGAAGAATCGTCAACACAGCTTTCCATCTGGAGAAGTTGAAAGTAAGAAGAAATTAAGCACATTATTCAATTACAGTACTAATAAGATGCATGACATAAAAAAATTAAAAGCCATTTTTTTGGTTTGCAGAGAATGGTACCAGCAATGTTTTTAAGTTGTTCAAGCATGGTAGAAAAATGGGGAGCATTGTTTTCTCGTAGTGGAACGAAATTGGAAATAGATGTATGGCCTTATCTTGAAGAATTATCAGGTGATGTGATTTCCAGAACAGCATTTGGCACTAGTCATGAACAAGGGAAAAGGATATTTGAGCTTCAAAAAGAACAAGTTAAGCTTGTCCTGCAACTGCTACAATTCATTCTCATACCTGGATGGAGGTACAATCAAACATCTTTATACATTGTAAATTACACTATGTGCATCTATAAACACACATGATAATGCATTTCGTACAACAGACATTTTCCGAGTAAAGCAAATAGAAGAATGAAAGTCATCAGCAGAGAAATTAAATCATCGCTGAGAGATATCATCAATCAAAGAATGGAAAGGGGAGAAATCATCAATGACGACTTATTGGGGATTTTAATGGAATCCAATGCAAAAGAAATTCAAGAACATGGCAATAAGAACATGGGGTTAAGCATTGAGGATGTGATTGAAGAGTGCAAACTATTTTACTTTGCTGGGTCAGAAACCACTTCTAATTTGCTGGTATGGACTCTGGTAATGCTGAGCAAATATCAGGATTGGCAAGTTCGTGCACGAGAAGAGGTTTTGAAAGTTTTCGGTACGAAAGAACCTACTTTTGATGGTCTCAACCAGCTTAAAACTGTAAGATTTCCTTGATCCCTATTTATAAGTTTTTCTCATGGCCATAAACAACATTCAAATACACATGTGTCATGCACTAAAAGAACATACAACATATATTATTTCTCAACAAAAATATCCAGAATTGATATAATGTTAGTAATGTTTTTACCTGCCCTAATATTTGTACACAGGTAACAATGATTTTCTATGAGGTTTTGAGGATGTATCCACCCGCACCACTGCTTTTTCGAGCACCTACGAAGACAGTAAAACTTGGAAGCATGATCTTACCAGAAGGAGCACAGTTGTCTCTGCTCATTGGCTTTCTGCATTATGACCCAAATATTTGGGGTGATGATGTGAACAAATTCAGACCCAATAGATTTTCTGAAGGAATATCAAGTGCAGCAAAGACACAATTCTCCTTCATACCATTCAGCTCGGGGCCCCGAGTCTGCATCGGGCAAAACTTTGCCATGATTGAGGCCAAATTGGCTTTGGCAGTGATGCTACAGAGATTCTCATTTGAGTTGTCTCCAACTTATCGCCATGCTCCATTCCCAATTATAACCCTTCAACCCCAGTACGGTGCTCCTATGATTCTGCATAAGCTTTAATCCTCTAGTCATTTATCTTTTGTTTCGCAGATATTCGCAATAAAAAGGACTAAAACAATTCAAATGTACCTTGTTATTACCCTTATTTAACTTACAAACTCTAGTATCAGTTGGTTCACAATAACCTCAGCCTCATACACATATCTTGTTTCAAATCACCATGTAGAAATACATATAATTTACATCAAGTTGATGTAAATGCAAAGCCTGACCAGCTGCAACTAAAAGCAAAACCCTCAAGTAGTTAGCTTCCTGTGGTGTAAAACCTTCAGCAACAATTATTGCTTTATATCTTTCTACTGAATCATCAACTTTATGCTTAATTTTTTAAACTCATTACATCTAATACAATGTTAACCTTTAGGCAAATCGGTGAGAGTCCAGGTATCAGTAACTCCTAAGGGTTTTAACTCTTTTTGCATTGCATACTGTCATTATATCTTATTACATTCTTGCTTGTATGTTCTAGGTTCTATTACATTAAAAATGAGAGCGGTAAGAACACAATGTCAAGGAAGTGGAAGAAGGATAATCAGAAATAAGTTGAAGTATTTGTGAATTAGCACAATTACACAAAGTGTACTCTGACTATTCCTTTTGAGGAACAAATGAAGGTAGTGGATCTGTATCACAAAGTGTCCTCTGATTATGTCCAGTAGACCTTCAAAGTGAACAAAGATCAGAATCATTATTGCCAAAAGTATTATGGACTACAATTTTCCTATAATACTGATATTAAAGGCAACACGCGTTAAAAATTCAGTAAATAGAAAACCGAACAGAACTCAAAAAGTGTGAACAAACGGACATGCCCAATGCTGGAGAACCAACGGTTCCAGTTTCAAACCGATGGCTCCACAGTTCTAAACCAAACCGTGTAAATAGGCAAGTAGGTAGCGGTTCTTCAAATTCCGAACATCCAATTCAGCCAGTTCAAAGTTCATTTATAATAAAATAAATCGAGTTTTTAAAATAGAAAAAGAAGGAATGATATGAACCCGGAGTTCCAAGCTACAACAGCTTCTGATGTGAACTTTTGCTTTGAATACATAGGAGTATTACAAGGCTTACTTCTTAAATAACCTGCAATATTAATGAAGTACATACTTCCTTTGACAAAGAGACAACCATGTATCCATCCTAGGAACATCAATATCCAAAATATATTAAAGTGTACTAAGATCCTTAATTGTAAAAATAGCAGCCAAGTGTTGTTTTGCCATATTAATATTTCATCAATAATCACACCCCCAAGAAAAATCTCGCCAACATTACAAAGTAAAGCGGTAAAAGAACCATCAGATTTAAAAAAATAAAGAATCAATCAGATTGTATATAACCAAAGAGATACACTAAGCAATCAGCATTGTATATAACCAAAGAGATACACTAAGCAATCAGCAAGTTGCTGAAACAACAGTCTTGAGTCTCTTGACACTTGCTTTAAGCCATAAATACAATAATTCAACTTACAAACTCTAGTATCAGTTGCTTCACAACAACTTCAGCCTCAAACACATAGCTTGTTTCAAATCACAATGTAGAAAGGCATAATTTACACATCAAGTTGATGTAAATGCCAATTCTTACCAGCTGCAACTAAAAGCAAAACTCTCATGGTGAAGTAGTTAGTTTCCTGTGGTGTAAAATCTTCAGCGCTTTATATATTTCTACTGAACCATAAAGTTTATGCTTAATTTTTTATACTCATTACATCCAACACAATGATAACCTTTAGGCAAAGTGGGACAACACCGATCTGGAAAACAGACGTTTACGTTTACAATTCGGTTAAAAATTTTGTTCCAGGTAAATGTGCCAGCTTAAGCTATACCGACCAAGAAATGACATCTACATCTTGAGTAGACAAGTTGTGAATTCCTCCTTAACACAAGTTAGGGAATCAGATTCTTCATATATTCCCAATAGGTAATGAATAGAAAATATCACAGGCTCCAAATATTATAGCAGGATTATTTCAAAATTTCATGGACGTAAGAAATTTAGGATAAGCATGGATTCCTCTGGTTCTATAAATTTAGAGACGCAGATCTCTCTAAGGGACCAATTTCCTTTTTGAACCGAAAATGGAAGCGTAAAATTTTATGAAATTTAGATGTAAATGCATACATTATTAAGCATGAATCCAAAATCTTATATTTGTACCGAGTAAATATGCACGTTGAAGCTAAACCGACCAAGAAATGACATCCACTTCTTGAGTAGATGATCAGTTCAACATTTAGGATAAGCATGGACTCCTCCGGTTCTAAATTTAGAGATGCAAATCTCTCTAATGACCAAATTTCTTTTTTGAACCGAAAATAAAAGCGGAAAATTTTATGAAATTTAGATGTAAATACATTAATTAAGCATGAATCCGAAATCCAATATTTGTACCAAGTAAATATGCCCGTTGAAGCTATACCGACCAAGAAATGACATCTACTTCTTGAGTACATGACCAGTTCAACATTTACCAATTCCTTATGGAATCAGATTCTTCATATATTCCCAACAGGTAATGAATAGAAAATGTCACAAGCTACAAATATTACAGCAGAATTATTTCAATATTTCATGGACGTAAAATTTGAATAGAAAATGTCACAGGCTACAAATGTCACAGGTAATGAAAAGAAACATTGAGAGTTTTATCTTTTGAAATCTGGAGAGAGTTTCGAATGGTTGTTTTCTGCCGGCAACAGAACACGAAAGCCTCATAAGCGGCACGCTTATGTTGTCCGAAAGGCAATGTGAAAGGAAAAAAACAGCAGAGATAGCCCTGTATCCGACCTAGCAACATACTTACTTTAACAAAGAGACAACAAACCTTGTATCCGACCAAGCAACATCAATATACAAAATATCTTTAAGGGTGCCAAGATCCTCAATTGTAAAAACAGCAGCCAAGTGTTGTTTAACCATATTATCTCAGCAATACTCGCCCCAACACCCACATTACAAAGTAAAGCAGTAAAAGAACAACCAAAGAGATGAATTAAGGAATCAGCAAGTTGCTGATGAAACAACAGTCTCTACACTTGCTTCCTGAGGTGTAAAATCTTCAGCAACAACTTTGGCTTTATACCTTTCTACTGAAAGGTGAACTTTATGCTTAATTTTTTTAATTCATTACATCCAATACAACCTTTTTGCATTGCATACTGTCATTCTATCATATTAAACGCTTGGTTGTATGTTCTACGTCCTAGTATATAAAAAATGTCAGCAGTAAGTACACAATGCTAAGATGAAAAGGAAGTGGAAGAAGTATAATCAGAAATAGGATAAGTATGTGTGCATTAGCATAATTACACAAAGTATCCTCTGAAAATGTCCAGTAGACCTAATAACATTTTGTATCTGACCAAAGATCAGAATCATTATTGGCAAAAGTACTACGGAGCACTAGTGTGTTCATGTAGGAATGAAATTGCATATAACAATTTTCCTATAATACTGATATTAAAGGCAACACATGCTGAAAATACAGTAAATGTAACACATACCAAAAAGCAAAAATTCGTTCATTTATATAAGAAATAGTAGAAATGATATGATCCCAGGGTTCCAAGCTACAAGGATTTCGTGATTAACTGATCTCGGTCATCCATAGGAAATTATTATCGTTGTAATATAAAAAATAATTTCAGAAACATAGGAAACTATTATCGTTGTAATATAAAAAATAATTTCAGAAACGTAGATTCGACAGGCAAACCAGCGGATCCAGGGTTTTGAAAAGTGGGACAACACCGATCGGGAAAACAAACGGTTACAGTTTTACAGAGTAATATGCACGTTTAAGCTATACCGACCAAAAAATGACATTTACTTCTTGAGAAGATGATCAATTCAACATTTACCGCGCGCGAAACAATAGTGAATTCCTTAGGGAATTCAGATTCTTCATATATTCCCAATAGGTAATTAATACAAAATGTCACAGTCTCCAAATATTATAGCGCGACAATTTCAATATTTCATGGACGTAAAAATTTAGAGATACAGATCTATAAGGGACCGATTTTCATTTTGAACCGACAATGGAAGCCGAAAATTTTATGAAATTCATATGTAAATGCATTCATTGTGCATAAATCCGAAATCCCATATTTTATGCCCGTTAAAGCTATCTACTTCTTGAGTAGATGATCAATTCAACATTTACAGAACGCGAAACAATTGTGAACTCCTTAGGGACTATTATAGCGGGATTATTTCAATTTCAATATTTCAGGGACGTAAAATTTAGGATAAAATTGAACTCTCTTGTTCAAAATTTAGAGATGAAGATCTACGGACCGTTTTTCTTTTTGAACCGAAAATGGAAGCCGAAAATTTTATGAAATTCAGATGTAAATGCATTCATTAAGCATGAATCCGAAATCACATATTTGTACCGCTATAATATGCCCGGTTCAACATTTACCGCGCGCGAAACAATTGTGAATTCCTTGGGGACTATTATAGCGGGACAACTATTTCAATATTTCATGGACTTAAAATTTAGGATAATTGGACTCTCTTGTTCAAAATTTAGAGATGCAGATTTCTCCAACGTACCGATTTTCATTTTGAACCGAAAATGGATACCGAAAATTTTATGAAATTCAGATGTAAATGCATTCATTAATCATGAATCCGAAATCCCATATTTGTACCGACCCGCTGAACCAAAACCGACCAAGAAATGAAATCTACTGTAAGACTCTTTCCAGATCAAAAGAAACATTGAGAGTTCATCAATTGAAATGTGGAGAGAGTTTCGAATGGTTGATTTCTGCCGGCAACGGAACACGAACGCCTCATAAGCGGCGCGCCCGTGTTCTTTTAAAAGGCAATGTTGAAGAATAAAAACCCTAATCCCTTCAACTATATAAGAAGAGAGAGCGTATTGTCTTTTTTACCCTTCTCTCGGAGTTGGGCTTGGCCCATTAAACATTAGGGCTGGCTAATCGACGTATTTGGGCTAAGAGAATTAATTACACACAAATTTTCTTAAATAGTTAAATTATAAAAAAAAATGCATCGTGTAGTAAGTTTTTTTTTTTTTACTACATTAATTAATTGTATAAGTGATGCCATAATTAGTTAATTACATTGGTTGTGACTTGTGAGTTCATGGGTAAGAGTTTTAGGGAGGATTTAGTAAATTTAGGAAGAAAAATAAAATCTCATAATTGGTTTTTTACTATAACCTTAATAAATGTTCATCTATCTTATTAAAAGAATAAAATTATTTAAATATTTAAGTGATTACAAGAGTAAATTCGAAAGGAATGCAATAAATTTACATTGAAGTGTATAAATGAAACGCTTAGGGGGTGTTTCTTTTGGGCTTTGGATGGTTTTAAAATCCAGATTTTTGAAATCCTGGTTTTTGAAATTCCGATGAATAGTAATATGGGTGTTTCTTTTGGGATTTGGAATAGTGAAGGATTTAACTTTATGTCAAATCAAGTTGTAAGATTGAATGAGTTTGTATTATTATATTATTGTTTTGTGAGATTATAATGATTAGTTGATTAAATGTATTATATTATTGTATTATTATAGTATTATTATATTATTGTTGAAAAAGAATATAATGATTGAAGTAATATTATATAGATATAACTTTATGTCAAATCAATATGTTTAATAAGGGTGGTTTTGAGTGGATTTTGAAAACCGGTTTTTAAATCCCGAAGTAAAACGGGTTTTGGATCTTGAAATCCAAAACCTGGTTTTTAAAACCAAAAGGAAACATCCCCTTAAGCTGCATTTCCAAAATTCCGATCAATTTGCGAGGATCGTAGAAAATTGAGATGAGAGAAGATAGAAGTTGGAGGGAGAATTCGTTGGCAGATTTGGGAAATGAGAAAATATCCAAAGTTGAATTAATGGGTAGGAGCGGGTCAAATATATATCCGTCCTCAAAACGGTTACAAAGTCGCGAGTGCGACTATTAACAACAAACGCATTTTATTCAATTAAACGAATTACTCAATACACTCCGTAATGTGCACCCCTCGGATACACCCCTGCAACTTATTTGTACCTTCGTTCTTCATCTTCTTCATTCATAACAATACCCCCTCCTTCAGACAATGCTTGTCCTCAAGCAAACAAATGAGGATAGAGGTTGTTGAAGGTGACAAAATCTTCCCAAGTAGCCTCGGAGTCCGGTAAGTGAGACCAGCGAACGAGGACCTCCGCGGCCGGCGAATTACCCCGACGAACAATGCGACGACCCAGCACTTTCAAGGGCAACAAAAGCACTTTACCGTCCTCATCGAACTCAGGTAAGTTCTGCGACACTAAATCCCCATGCCCCACTTTTTTCTTCAGTAAAGAGACGTGGAAAGTAGGATGAAGCCTAGATGTTGTTGGCAGTGCCAATGTATAAGCAGCCACCCCCACCCTTTGAACGACCTGAAAAGGGCCGGCAAACTCGGGGCTCAGTTTCCACAGATGACTCTTGCGCAGTGAGAGTTGTCGGTAGGGCTTGAGCTTCAGGTAAACCCAATCACCCACCTGAAACACCCTATCCACTCGATTCCGATTAGCATAGAGTCGCATCCTGTCTTGTGTTTGGTATAGTAACTGTTTTAATTGTTGAAGAATGTGTTGATTGCCTCGTATCATATCCTCCACCCCTTGAACTTTACCCCGAATCAACGGTCCAAAAGTGAGAAATTTTGGATTGTACCCATACAAAGCCTTAAATGGGGATCTTTTTATGGCTGAGTGGAAGCTGGTGTTGTACCAAAACTCAGCTAAGGGTAACCATTGGGCCCAATGTTTAGGGCTCTGGCCACTCATACACCTTAAGTATGACTCTAAACATTGGTTGACCCTCTCTGTTTGGCCATCTGTTTGGGGGTGATAAGCTGTGCTCAACAGCTGTTGAACCCCCAAGAGTTTCATCAATTCCTGCCAAAAATGCCCAGTAAAAACCTTGTCTCTATCAAAGACAATGGTGGAAGGCAAACCATGGAGCCTGTAAACCTCAGCAATGAAAATCTTAGCCAGATTAGAAGTTGTAAAAGGGTGTGCTAGAGCAATAAAATGGTTGTATTTGGTGAGTCTATCCACAATCACCCAAATAGTATCCATTTTATTGGAGGTAGGAAGCTTCTCAATGAAGTCCATAAATATGTCAGTTCAAGCCTGTTCTGGGATTGGTAAGGGTTGTAACAATCCAGGGGTCTTAAGTAGTTCATGCTTGCAAAGCTGACACGTAGAACATTCAGAAACCACCTTGTGAACCAACTCCATCATCTTAGGCCACCAAAAAATGTTCCTCAATCTCTGAAATGTGACATTCTCCTCTGAATGACCTCCTTCAGTAGAAGAATGAACATGCACAACCAGTTTTGACCTCAAATCAGCAGCTGAACCCACATAAACCTTCCCCTTATATCTAACTATGCCACCATTGTAGGAAAAAAGTGACATATTATAGGGTGTAGAAAGGCTATTTGTGATAACCTCAGAAACCAAGTCATCTCCCTCATAGCTATCCTGAATTTCCTCCACCCAATGTGGCTTAACAGCTGATAGTGCTACACATTCACCCTGGAAATGGCCCCTCCTTGACAAAGCATCTGCAACAATGTTTTCATGGCCAGCTTTGTACTCAATCTTGTAGTCAAAACCCAGAAGTTTTGTTAGGTACTTATATTGAAGTGGTGTAGATATCTTTTGTTTCAAAAGAAATTTTAGGCTTTGGTGATCAGTTCTGATTAAGAATGGAGCATGGATAAGATAGCACCTCCACTTATCCACTGCCATCAAAATGGCCAGAAACTCCTTCTCATAGATTGACAAGCCTAGATTCTTGACCCCCAGTGCTTTGCTGAGAAAAGCAATGGGCAACTTCCCTTGTAATAACACAGCTCCAATGCCTCCATAACAAACATCTGTTTCCACCACAAATTGAACATTAAAATATGGCAATTGTAAAATAGGTGCAGATACCGTAGTCATTTTAAGTGCCTTGAAAGCACTTTCTGCTTCATCACTCCACTTGAATTGCCCTTTCTTAGTCAGGAAGGTCAGGGGTTTGGCAATAATGCCAAAGTGCCTGATGAACTTCTTATAGTACCCTGTCAGCCCAAGAAATCCCCTTAACTCCTTCAGGGTCTTTGGAACTGGCCAATCTTGCATCACCTTAAGTTTGTTATGATCAGCCTGCACCCCTTCACTAGATATTGTATGTCCCAAGTACTCCACTTGGTCCACCCCAAAAACACATTTGGAAGTCTTAGCTTTCAATGTGTGCTTTACCAACACTTCCAACACCTTCTTCAAATGGATCTTATGCTCATCCAGACTTTTGTTGTAGATTAAAATGTCATCAAAGAAAACTAAGACAAACTCCATTAGAAAAGGGGCAAACACCTTATTCATAATGGCTTGAAATGTTGCTGGTGCATTGGTCAAACCAAAAGGCATCACAACAAATTCATATAAACCAGAGACTGTAGTGAAGGCTGTCTTTTGAATATCAGGGGGGTGCACCCTGATCTGATGATAACCAACTCTAAGATCTATCTTAGAGAACACCTTGGCTTGGCCCAACTCATCAAGCAAATCTTCAATTAAAGGAATAGGGTAGCTATCCTTAATTGTAATATTGTTCAATCTTTTATAATCCACACAAAATCTCCATGTTCCATCTTTCTTCTTCACCAACAACACTGGTGAAGAGTATGGTGAATTACTAGGTTGGATCACTCCACTATCCAACATCTCTCTTACCAACTTCTCAATCTCTTGCCTCTACAAGAATGGGTATCTGTATGGAGGCTGCTTCACTGGTTTCTCCCCCTCTTTGATAAATATTTTGTGATCCATCAATCTTTGTGGTGGTAATTTAGTAGGTGGTTTGAACACAATTTGAAATTCTTCAATGATTGGTTCCAAATCTTCATGCATAGTGCACTTCTCAAACTCAGGTTTGCCCTTGATATAGCATAGATACCCCATATCTTCATATTTTCCCCTTCTGACCATCTTCTTTAGCTGCTTGCCTGAGATCATAGTTACTCTAATCTCATCTTCATCATTTCCTTGCAACACCACCTCTCTCCCATCCTTCTTGAACTGAACTTGATGTAATTTGAAGTCAAAAGTGATAGGGCCAAGTTGACTAAGTAGATCTACTCCCACCACCATATCACATCCACATAATTTGAGTATTCTCACATGTGCTACAAACTTACAACTCCCCATCACCCATTAAAATTTAGAGCATCTGGTGTTACACTCAATTCTATGGCCATTGGCAATAAAGGGCTAGTGTACTCCACCAAACATCCCAATCTCCCTGCTGTGTTGGGATCTAGAAAACTGTGGGTGCTACCAGAGTCTATCAATATGGAGATCACATGTGAGCCCACCTTTCCAGTGATCTTGATGGTATCTTGATGCTTCTGCCCAGCTACATCATTCAGAGATACTATTGATTCACCCCTTTCTTCCTGAACTTCCTCCAGAATTAGCTCATCCACCTCCTCTTCATTATCCTCTCCAAGCACAACAAATAGCTTATTACACTTGTGCCCAAAATGGAAAGTTTCATCACAATTGAAACATAGTTTTTGTTTCCTTCTTTCCTCCATTTCAGCTGGGGATAGTCTTCTAGCAAGTGGCATTTTGGAAAACCCTGAAGCTACATTTCTCTCAGGAGGCTTTGCTTCTCCTTTACCCTTGTCACTACCTTGCCACTGAGTTATATTAGAAGAATTCCAAGTATTTTTGTAGCTTCTTGCCCCTCTTTCTCTGCTCAAGAGGACTTGTTCTTGCCTTATAGCAGATTGCATTGCTTCTTCCAAGAATTCAGGCTGAAAGCTCCTCACCATCTGACTGATCTCATCCTTTAAGCCACTTATAAAACTCATAGTATAGTACTCATATGTCTGCCATGGCACTCTTACTACCATAAAAGATTTCAACTCTTCAAACTCTTTTATGTAGTCCATTACAGTGTCTGTTTGTGTTAGCTTATTGAATCTGCCAATAAGATTCTCATCTTCTACATTGATGAATCTCTTGTAGACCATCTTAACAAACTTCTCCCAAGGCATGTCATCTCTCCCATCTACACAATCTACATACCAATGATCTGCTGCTCCTTCTATGTTAAATGCAGCTAACATGATCCTTTCTCTATCTGACATTGTGTTGAAAGTGAAATACTTATGGCACTTCCTAATCCACAACCTATGCTTTTCCCCATTGAATTTTGGGAAATCCATCCTAGGTTTCCTATTCTGACTAAAAAGCTCACTAGATCTATGGTGATTATTCATTTAAGCACCTCTATTCTGCTCTACTAATTCAGTTTCCAGCTCCAGTGAAGAATTATGATGGAATTTAGATTCATACCTCTTTGCTGAATGAATAACCTCATGTGGTATAGCTTCAGCCTTAGATTTATCATATGAGTTCGCATCCAGGCCTTTAGAAGCACCATCTCCTTTTGGATCAAATAACCGAGCCTGTGGTGGTGGTGTGGGAAGCAATCCATCACCCACTCCATTAGAAGGGTTCACAGCTGGTATTTCCTGATCCTCCTCCACCAAAGGAGCTTTTTCCTTGCTCGAGCACAATTGCTTGCATAACTCGGCCAATTGCTCTCGCAACAGCTCCGCCTCTTTGCTCTGCTCTTTCGCTTGTTGATCAAAACGTTTCAACAACTCGTTTCTACCATCCGCTTGATCTTTCTGCAAATCATCTATTCCTTTTTCCACTGAAATTACTCTGTTTTCCATCGCATCAAAATGCGACTCCAGCCTTAAAATTCGATCTGTGTTTGACACCATCATTCGCACAGCTTGCGTGATTTATCCAGCTCTGAGGCCACTGAAATGCTTAAGCTACGCGTTTCCAAAATTCCGATCAATTCGCGAGGATCGTAGAAAATTGAGATGAGAGAAGATAGAAGTTAAAGGGAGAATTCGTTGGCAGATTCGGGAAATGAGAAAATATCCAGAGTTGAATTAATGGGTAGGAGCGGGTCAAATATATACTCGTCCTCAAAACGGTTACAAAGTCGCAAGTGCGACTATTAACGACAAACGCGTTTTATTCAATTAAACAAATGACTCAATACACTCCGTAATGTGCACCCCTCGGATACAGGGGCAACTTATTTGTACCTTCGTTCTTCATCTTCTTCATTCATAACAATAAACGTCATCTAACTTACAAAATAAGTGAACCTGTCATGAAAACATCACTTATTAAATAAAGAATATGCCACAAGGCTAATACAAGATGTATTTTCGAGCAAAGCAAATATAGAACAATGAAAGTTATATGTATATAATATAGGTTTTGATTTTTAAAATCAGGTTTTGAATTTTAATATTCTACACCCCGTTTTACTTCGGGGTTTAAAAATCGGTTTTCAAAATCCACTCAAAACCACCCCTATCAAATATATTGATTTGATATAAAGTTATATGTATATAATATTACTTCTTTCATTATAATTTTTCTCAACAATAATATAATACATTTCATCATTACAATCAACTGATCATTATAATCTCAATCAACAATAATATAATAATACAATTTCATTCAATCTTATATTATTATTCATTGAAATTAAAAAAAAAAATCAGAATTTCAAAAACCACACAAAATCAAAGTCCAAAGTAAACATCACTGAGAACATAGAAATTAAGTCTCATCAATCAAAGAATGAGCAGGCATAAATCATATTGGGGATTTTAGTGGAATCCAATGTCAAAGATATTGAAGAAAAGGGAAATAATAATGCATTGACGTGATTGAAGAGTGCAAAATATTCTACTCCGTACTTTATTGTATCAATTTTTATCGATGGAAGATTATTTTTCTATATATCGACAATATGGTGGAAAATTTGACAATGTGGATGGTAATTTATTGTATAAAGGGGAACTCTTAGACATCAACATTGCATAGATGCAGATAGAGTTGGTTTAAAATGTGTCTTTAATTACAACACGATGATTGGTTCCTCAACCACCTCTGATTCTCTTCCTTTCAACATACTCATCCATATGCTCACGATTAAACTCACATCCTCCAACTATCTTCTGTGGAGAAGCCAAATCTCTCTTCTCATCGGTCAAAGCATGATTGATCTTGTCGATGGTTCTCGCTCCTCGCCGCCCCCTGAGGTAACAAAATACAATCGTTCTTCTCCTAACTCGGACTACGCTGCATGGCGTGTTGCGGATCATCACCTCGTTAGCCTACTTTTCTCTTCTCTCACGAAAGAGTCCATATCGGTTGTTGTCGGATGTTCTACTGCTTGGGAGGTTTGGACCTCTCTTGAAAACTCATTCAGCCATCAATATAAGGCTCGTGAGTTTCGCTTGAAAGGGTAGTTGCAATCAATCACCAAGGGTGACAAATCTGTGGCAGATTATGGACGTGAGTTTAAACTAGTTTGTGACCAATTATCCGTTATCGGGTGTACGGTAGATGACATAAACAAAATCCATCTCTTTCTCAAATGGCTGGGATCTGCTTTTTAAAAAAATTCTACAACGCAAATGGAATTGTCATCTCTTTCATCCTTCGTAGACCTTCAAAACAATGTCGAAGCCTGTTTCAACAGGCCCTCAATCCGCCTCCCTCTCCTCAAGCAACCTTCACTACATGCACAACTACTAGGCGCTCTCCTCTACCCTCTAATTGTGGCCCTAACGCTGGACGGAGGCGTCCCCCTCACTGTCAAATCTGCCACCAGGATGGGCACTACACCAACGCATGCCCAAATTGGTTTAATCAGTCGGTCGCTTCTCTTGTAGCCTCCCAGTAAGCTTTTGTTGTTGCTTCTAGACAGTTTTCTGCTCAGCCTCTCATTGGGGCATCGTCCCCCTTCTCGTGCACTTTGTGTCTTTCCGATGACCCGTCTTCTCTGTCCGGTGCTCCTGTGCCACCTTCCCTGCCCCCGCCTCCTGCCGTGTGATTAGTGTGAAAATTGCTTGAAATTCATGTGTTTATTTTGCATAATTTTGAGGATTTTGTTGCATTATTCACACTAAATTGACTAATTGCACTTGAAATGAGAAAGGTATGTGTTTTGCTATTTTTTTAGGTAAATTGAACTTATTTGGAAGCAAAATACGTGTCTGAGAATTCATGAAGTCAAGACGACAACTGCACCATTAGATGCGTCTCGAAAAACTGAGTGGAATGAAAAAAAAAATCAAGTCAATCGGAGGTCGGGAGGTCAAGATATGATCGAAACAAGAAAGTGTGAAACTGTAACAGATTCCACTCGGGCAGCCGAGTCAACCCACTTGGTTGACCGAGTGAAATCTGCTTCCAGAGCAGTTTCTTGACTTCCATCTCACTCGGTTGATCGTTTGAGGTCACTCGGTCGACCGTTTGAGCCCGTTTCTGCGCGAAAATTCGAGAATTTTAAAGGATTTCAAGGGCCTAAGTGCAAATTTCGTCTCCAACACTCTTCCCAACTATAAATAGCTTCCCAAATCAAATTTTTGAGTAGGTTTTGCCTCATTTCTACACACTCAAAAACCCTAACTCATATTTTCACACACACAACATATATGGGGTAGCTTAGGTTTGAGGAGCTTCTCTCCTCAAACACCATTAGATAGATTTTATGCTTTTTAGTTTAGAATCATTTGGGTATTTCATTTTCATGTAAGAATGGAAGAATTTCAAGACTCTCAAGGTGCTATTTTTCTTTTATTTAAGTTTTGTTTGGTAAATTTCATTTTCATGTTTTATTTTGTTGTTTTAGCCATGGATGTTTTCTCAAACACCATGGGCTAAGTATTTTATGCTTTGGGTGTTTAAAACCATGTGAATATTGAGTGTTTAAATTGTTTATGCTTCAATTATTGTTGATATTTGGATTATTACTTCTCTTATTGGGTTTTATTGGTGCTTTGTGAATTAGCTTCTATTAATCCATATTTTGAGGCATGTTTAGCGTAGACGAGAGTTACATGAACATGTTTAAATTTATGGTGTGAGTTGTTGGTATACAAATGCGTTTATTATACTTTTAATTCGTCGAGAGAGAGTTAATTGTATTAGAACCCCATTAGGAGACATTAATTACTTGAATGGTTATTTGGGTAGTTGGTGAAGATTAGGAAGATGTCTTATTACCGGGTTTGGGAACACCTTAGACGTAAGGCTATAGTACCCGAAGGGAAATGATTTTCATCCTAGCATCTTGATGCTCTTAGCAAATTCAAATTGAAGCATAAAAATGGTATAAACAATTCCACTCGATTTCACTAGGTAGAGAACATCTGAAGCATTCACACACTTGCACTTCTTCGAATCTAATTCGTGGTTGTTCTTTGTCTTGCTTGTCAATTTCTTGTTTTGTGATTTAGTAGTTTGATTACTTGCTAGCCTTTAGATTGTGTTTAGTTTAATTTATTGTCTTTAGATTATTGTTTAGCTTTAGTTTTGCATTCAAAACCCGAAACCGTAGCTACATTAGTTATGACGACGTATAACTCTAGGGATCCATTGCACTAGCCCACCTCCCATGGTTCGATACTACTTGGTCGAAATACTTACGTGCATACTACTACGATCCCTTATGCTTGAGGGGAAATTTTTAGCCCACCTCCCATGGTTCGATACTACTTGGTCGAAATTTTTAGGCACCGTGCCTCAATCACCTATTACTCCGGCCCCTTCCCGAGTTGTTCATCCTATGCCAAACACAGGCAAAATTCGGTGTCTTTAAGCCAAGGCATCTGTCGAATTATTCTTGCATCACCCTGTTCAAAGCCATAAATGTTGTTTCTTAGCCCTGTAGCATTAAATCTGCTTTGAAACATTCGAAATGGGTTGCTGCTATGCATGATGAGTTAATGACCTTATCCGTTAATAAGACATGGGATCTTGTTCCTCGTCCCCCAAATACAAAGGTCGTTGGCTTGAAATGGATGTTTTGGACTAAGTTTCTTGTAGATGGTTTTATTGATCGTCATAAGGCTCATCTAGTTGCCTAATGATTCACTCAACTTCCCGTCTTTGACTTCTCTCACACCTTTAGTCCTGTGGTTCGGGCCTCTAGTGTCCGAATTGTGTTGTCTCTAGCTGTCTTGAACAATTGGCCCCTCCATCAACTAGATGTCAAAATTGCGTTTCTGAATGGTGTGTTGGACAAACCAGTTTTTATGGAACAACCACTTGGCTTCATTGATACCTGTTTTCCTATGTATGTCGCCTCACAAAGGCCCTATATGGTCTCAAACAGGCCCCCCGTGCATGGTTTAAACGACTAAGTGATTTCTTATTGAGTATTAGTTTCATTTGTAGTCGCTCAGATTCCTCCTTATATATTTACTTTCGCAATTCTTATGTTATTTATATACTGGTATATGTTGATGATTTTATCTTAACACGCAACTCCGCGAATGTTCTATCCTCTTTCATTGCTCGTCTTGGTCGTCCGTTTGCCATAAAAGATATGGGCAAATTAAGCTACTTCTTGGGCTTGGAGGTGACATAGACTCCTTCTAGCATCTTCCTTAACCTGGCTAACTATGCTCGAGACATCCTCCACAGGGCACAACTTGAGGATTCCAAATCGGTCTCTACTCTTTTAGCTCCAAGTAATCAATTGTCTTTAGTGGGTCCATCATTTCATGACCCGACTCTATATCGTTCCTTGGTAGGTGCTCTTCAATACCTTACCGTCACTCGCCCTGATCTTTCCTTTGATGTTAATCTTGTCAGTCAGCATATGCACTATCCTACAGTCGATCATTTTTAGGTCGTTAAGTGCATTCTTCGTTACGTGAAAAACACTCGTTCCTTCGGCCTCTCATTCTCCTGTGGCTCATCGTCCCTTGTTGCCTATTCCGATGTTGACTGGGCTCGCTGTGTTGAAACGAGGCGTTCCACTTATGTTAATTTGATCTTTCTGGGTGACAATCTCGTTTCTTAGGGCGCTCGAAAGCAACCCACAGTCTCTCGCTCTAAATGTGAGTCTAAATATCATGCTATGGCGAATGGAGCTTCAGAAATTATGTGTGTGCTCAATCTTCTTGGTGAACTGCGTGTTTCCGTCCCTTCTTGTCCGACCGTATACTCGGACAACAATAATGTCCTATTTCTTAGTCAAAATCTGAGTGCTCACAAACGAGCTAAGCACGTCGATCTTGACTACCACTTTGTCTGTGAACTCGTCTCTTCCGAGCGCCTTAACACTCAATTCATCGCTTCGGATCTCCAACTGGCGGACATCTTCACGAAGGGGCACTATCGCCATCTATTTGAATTCTTTTGAGGCAAGCTTTGAGTTGGTCCTCATCCCACGTCTTGCTTGAGCGGGGATGATAGTATTGTCACATCCCGATTTTCATAATAGTAGGTTTCTTAAAAAATAGTTGAAAAAAGGGTGAACTAAAATTTCAATTAAACTTTTGAATTTGTAAAAAGATTTGCAGCAGAAGTAAATATTAAAATAATGACAATTTTAAAAACTTAACAACAATCACTCAAAAATAAATTAATTTGTTTCAGAGGTAAACAAGATCTTTAATACAACCAAAGGATGTGACTTTTACTAAACAAAATAATTTAACTCCCAAAACTCACAATCCTAACATCAAATAACATTTGCTTCAAAAAAAAAAAAAAACAAATAACATACTATGAACTAATTAAATCATAGACTTAAAATAATAATTAATTTCTTGACACGAATCCACCGTACGTCCATCGCAACTCCTTTAATCTCTTCCGTCTGTAAAATATTAATATAATTGGGGTGAGCAAAACAATTAGCTCAGTGGAATTCCCTTTATCATAGTTAAAAATAACACACGAATAAAATAATCAACTTATAAACATGCATATATAAACCCCACCTCGATTTTATGTCATGTATGCAATGGAAATAGCTCAATCCTCTTGGAGTCGACTTCAATGAATCGGGATTAGAATAAATAAATCTATAATTTACATCGATTTTAATTTATGTCATGAATGCAATGAAAATAATTTAATCCTCTTGGAGTCGACTTCAATGAATCGAGGTTAGAATAAATAAATCTTGTGTGAGAATATTTTGATGTGTGATTTTATTTTATAATTTGGGTCCTCTTGTTTTTTTTTTTTGTGAGAAAAGTTAGAGGTTCAAATTTACCATAAAAACAAGATTTTATTTATGTTTATGGAATTTTTATAATATCTCTTGCTAACTAAATACTATGACCTAAAATAATTGATAAAGTGGGATAGCTCAAGTGGTTAGAGCACCACTACCTAGACCTTAGGTCCTGGGTTCGAGTCATGGGGAGGAGAAAAATGGTATTTAACTTTCCATAAAAAAAAAAAAACCTAAAATAATTAAATAAGGAAATAGGAGTAGAATTTAACAATAATAATAGTTAATAAGCAGATTCAAGTTTCCTGAGTTTCAATAATTTACATGGCATTGAGATTTTGTAAATAAAAATGGATCTTGATATAAAATATGGAATAAGAATTGAGGAGACTAGTAAAAGGTAAAAGTTGTGATTTGAAAACTATCATTCTTATAATACTAAAATCTTGAAATTTTGGGAATAGAAATCAGTGAATAAAATAAATAAATTAAATACATATTTAAAATAATTGACTTGAGATATTTAGGGACATTACAAATATAAAATAAATTAAAGATTTGATCTTTAATCTAAATCATTTAAATTAGAAATTGCAAATTTTGGTCAAAGATTTTTTCCAAAAATTTAGGGATTTATATTCCTTTTAGATACAAGGCAACAACGTGCCTACTTTATTGTATATAATATTTACACATTATTTTACAATCAATCAAAAGACTATAATCCCCCGTTACACACATTTTCGTGACGTCTCATAATAACTTTCACATCATTATAATAATTTTTTTTTCAAGCTATATTTTCACAATATTCTTAGGAGGGTGTATTCAATTGAGATTTTGTTGGATTTTATTGGACTTTTAAAATCTGGGGATATTCAATCCGGATTTTTAAAAGTCTTTCAAAATTTTGAGGTATTCAATACGGATTTTAAAAAGTCTTTAGAAATCCTTAGGTATTCAACAATCTATGAATTTTAATACTCTATGGATTTCGTTGGATTCTCCTTCAAAAATATAAATAAATTTCACTATTCAAAATCTCTTCTAAAAAGAAGAGATTTCAACGGATTCTCTCATAAACTCTGAAAGAGAAGAAAGTAGAGAAAAAACTGACATTCTTGCTGTATTTCGAACCACAAAATTCTACACATTCTCTCTTCTTCAAACGAAATAAAATCTAACTATGTTCTTCGATAAGAATCACAGATTCTTCACCACCATTATTATCGTAAAAACTGTATTTTAAAATTATATTTTTTCTTTAAAAATTATAGTATATTGAACACAGTTATGTTAGCAATATCAAGGTCGTCACTCCAGTAAAAAGATTTTGATGGTCCAGTAAAAAGATTTTGATGGTCAAGGTCGTCACTCTAGAAATGCAAATCGCTATTCACAAGTTCCCATTTCAAACACAAGCAGAGTTAGTACTAGCTTGGGCTGGATTACATAACTTTTTCGGGAAATAATGGATTACATAACTTTCTTCGGAAAGAATGTCGGATGAATTTCAGTCGAATATGAAGAAGAATTGTTTTCTCAAAGCCAACCATAACAAAGAATTGAAACTAATGCATTGAGAACTGGTATTGTTAATGCTACGTGGAAAATGAGTAGAGGTATAACCGTGATGGAAATGAAGATGAGAATAATAATGATGAATAATAATTTTTTTTTGAACTAATATATTTTTGATATTTTTTCTAAATAATTTAGATAATTTTTTTTATATACAAGTGTGTTCGATAATACGTTTGCATTAATAGTTTTAGGGGCATAATTTATGGAAATCCATGTAAATAAATAAAAAAAATGTGTATTTCAGAATCCTGTCAAATCTATGAAAATCCATATAAATCAATAAAAAAAGTCAGTTAAACTCTGCATAGAGTCTATGGATTTTCTAAATCCACTGACTTTTTAAAGTCCAAAAAAATCCAACAAAATCTCAATTGAATACACCCTCCTTAATTTTACATAAATGCAATTATTTTTTTTCCAAACATAAAATCAACTCATTTCTTTACTTTATACATAAAGTTTTATAAAATTTTCATTTAGAATTTTTTTTCTCAAAACTCCATTCATTATTATACTTTCTTAATATGCATGTTCATCTACCTATGAAAATTAATATGGAACGGAGGGACCGAGAGATTATATTTTTACATTAATAGTGATGTAGGTTTTTAACTGCCAATCGAAGCTGAAACTTATGTGAACCAAGGTCGACAAGAACTGGCTCACCATTATATATATACACTAGATTAGCACCCGCCATATTATGCAGAAAATTAATATTTATATTATAAATAATTAAATAATTTTATAAAGTAAATTTCAAATAAAATGTGTAAGAAACAGACAAAATGAGATGTTTAATTTTTAATATTTAATAAATATGAAAACAACTTTTTAAAAAATTATAAAATTTTGAAAAAAAAAAAAACAATTTAAGTAATAATTAAATAACTCTTAATAAATGGTAAGTCACCCTTCAATATCAACCACAATACCTTAAATAAATAAATATTTTGGTTAATTTGCAATAATATTTAAACTTGGTGATTTATTTGTAATTATTTTAAGGTTTAGATTAGATTGCAAATGTTCAAAAGGTGGTGATTTAATTTGCAATTAACCATTTTTAAAATTAACAACATCCTTAAATTATGACACATAAGTCAAATTAACCACAAAATGACACATAAACCAAATTAACCACAAAATGACACATAAACCAAATTAACCACAAGATGACACATAATCAATTTAAACCCCCTATTAGTATATAAGAGAATATATATATATATCTCATAATTATTTTTTGGATGCAATAAGTTGTTACAATGAGAAAAAAATAATAAACTTTGTTGTAAGTTGGGTTTTTCTAGGGTCAGAAAGGGTGTTGCCCTTCATGATATAGCAAATCAATTAAAAATTGACACTTCATCTTTCTTTGTTGTAAGACAATTAATTTAGCTTTGCAATGAGATGAAATAATTTATTATCTAAATAATATATATAAAATTACCACAATACCCTTACGATTTTCTTTAAATTGAAATTTCACATATTTATAAATTTAATGTTTTATCCCACTATTACGTATTATTAAATAAAAAAAATCAAAATCAATTAAACATTAAAAATAATCAATTAAGTGGTTCTTCACAGTTGAAACTCTAGCCGTCGCGAAGTTGCACGAAACACAAATCCATTATAGAAATCGAATCGATATGCTCTAAGAACTTCTCCCCAACCCTCATGTCTTTCGTACCGAGTCCAAGATGATTAAAAGGGAAATCAACTTTGTTAAAGATAACCCGTTGATCAATATTTTTAGAAACAAGGTCTTTAACAATGTGGGAACTTCCATGGTAGTATTCCGATTGGCTTTTGACAGATTAATCTCAACCAAATGTGCTAAATCTTGTAAAAATTTGAAGTTGTTTTTGTCGACTGCATAAGAAATCTGATTTAATGTTTCAATTGCAAGTGGATTATCTTAAAATTGATGAAATTTATTATAAATTAGTGTTTGGATTTATAATTAAGAATATATATTATTTTATATTAATTAATTTAAATCAATTTCATACATTGGATCAATGATCCAATAATATTTGACGAGTTTCTTAATATCAGGAAAGGCAACTAGAAAGACCCGTGTAAATTTAGTTTATTTTGTAAATAACGTGAAGGGTTATGCCTTTTGTTTCTTTGAATCTTAATTCAAAAACCAAATATGAAACAAAACGTTGGGTATATACTAGTAGGCCATGTTTGGTTCCCTGGATTAGGGAGGATAGAATTTTTAATCCTGATTAATTATATGTTTTGTTTGTTTGATTAAAGCCCGAGAAAACATAATAGCCCTAGTTGTTTTTTTGATTTATCCTCTATTGGCATGATTATTATCTAGGCAAATGGGGTAAGATTAGTTGTCAAGCTAACTTGTCAGTAATAATTATGGGGTGAAGGTGAAATACCATTTTTATCCTTATTTTATTGAACAAAAATACCGAAACACCCTTAAACACTTGGGTAATTACACAATGGCTTGGTACATCACTTTGAGCCCTATTTACGCCTTGTGTCTTTCATCATTTTTTAAAAACGTCACAAAAAGTTAAAATTTTAATTTACGTCTCAAAACTTTTTTAATTGCTTAATGTATGTCCTATTTTCGCCGAGTTGTAAAAATTCGCCAAAATTTCTCAAATTTAATAATCACGTGATAGAAACGACGTTGTTTTGGTCACTTGAGCGTAAATGAGACTTAAATTGAACAATTAAAAAAATTATGGGACGTAAATTAAAATTTTAACTAAAACAGGACGTTATGCAAAAAAGATAAAAATAATATCCAAATGTGTACAATTCACTATAAAATTAATCTTAAATTTTAATTATCTATATGAAAAAAAAATCATTTCTCAATTTAAATGTAAATATTTTTCATTTATTAGAAAATTTAAAATTAATACTCTCAAAAGTTAAATTTTGTAACTTTGAAATTATAGTTGTACTCATATATGTTTTATTTATAAGACTATTTCTATATATATTGAATAGTCGAATTAAAGGTGCATATTTGAGTGCATTATAGGTTCATAATCATAATGGATATTCATATTTTATGATAACTGAATTTGCTCATCATGTGTTTTTGGTGTAATTACTACTCCCTCTGTCCCGTGATTACTTGCACACTTTTTTTATTGGGATGTCCCAAAATTACTTGCACACTCTTAATATGGAAATACCCCACAAAATCAATAACCTCACAACATCATTTTATTTTCAAATCTGTCACTCTTTTTTTCCATACATTTAACTTTACATATCACCAAATCCACTTTACACATCATCAAATTACCTAAAATACCCCTCCTTTATCTTACATTATCAACCACTAAATTCACTTTTCTTAAACAATGTGCCAGTCAAACTATGCAAGTTATTCCGGGACGGAGGGAGTATTTAAATTGAATGTCAACAGAACTTATGGTGTGTAATTACTAAATTTATGTCTTAATTTGGTAAATTGAATGTCAAGAGAGAAACTATTGGATATGCAATCAGATTGGTTGTTAAGAGAAAATAATGAAAATATCATTTAATTAATGGTTTCAGGGGTAGAAAGGTAAATTACCACATTTATCTCATTTATTCTGGAATTCAAACATAAAATCGAACTTATCTCTACATAACTTTAAAATTTAATCAATTAATTTAAACATAAATCTCAATTCAAAAAATAATAATCCAAACAGTGCAATCTTATTCAATCCTATCATAACTTATCCATCCTAACCTGTAAAGCAAACGAGCTCTTTATAAAGGAAATTGTGATAAGAAACATCCAATACGTACAGCCGCTGTTTGGTTTGTGATGCAATTAATTTACGGAAGCGTGTTTGCCCTAATATAATAAGATTAGCAATACTTTCTATTTAAAGTGTCTCATTAGTCATTAACAAAAAAAATATCCGTACTTACCTTCTGTGATAAAAAAATATATATACAGTATATATCAGTATTTTTTTTAATGAACATTTACTTTTTTTTTATACTTTTTACACACTAATCAAAGATTAATAAACAATTCTAAAAAGTAAATTTATCACCTTTAATATCAATTAATAAAGTAGGAAGGACTAATAATCTTGATTTTTCAAATGGATAGAAATGAATAGAGAAGACATCATTGCCTTATATTATCCTTTATATGAATAATGAGGATACCCTACCGGCAATTGAAATACACACGTTTTATTCTCTGCAGGAATTTATGTTATAAAAAAGAAATCTGGTTCCACATTAGTATATGTAGACCCATACCAAGATTTACATCTATAATACTAAATTATTTATTAGAATCCATCCATTCATCCCTGATTTCAACTCAAAACTTTCTCAATGTTGACACACACGATCAAAATGGACGAGTTGTAACTTGTAATCTTTAATAAATAATTAAATAAAATTTATCATTGATGATTTTACTAATAAGAAAATGATTCTTTCAAGATTTGAATGGCAGCATTACAGATTTGATATACCTTCTCTGGAAAGTTTTCAAAATTTATCAACTATTTTTAAATTATTCTAAAAGTTCGTTGAGACAAAAAAAAAGTGAGTATATGCTCCGATTACAAGATTGATTCACCTTGTTACAACTGCCACGACTGAACGAACATTTTTAGCATGCCAAGAGTGTTTTTCAAAACAAAATGAAAAATGATTATCTATGATCAGATTCTATAATTGTTCATATTAAATTAGGAGAATTGTTTTAAGATATATATTAATCTTGGTTTTACTATCCATGAATTCTACTTCCGTGGGCACACTTATTAAGAAAAATATGTAATGAGTGGAGGGTTGAGGGGTAATTTTGTAAACTTATATGAATAAAGTAAAGAGAGTAATTGAAATAAGTGTAAAAGTAATGTCATTTTGTGGGACAAATGAAGTATCAAATAAAATAAAGAATTACTCCCTCCGTCCTATGATTTTTTACACACTTTTTTTAATGGGCGTCCCAACATTTTTTACACACTCCAAAAAAGGAAACAACTTACATAATGAATAACAATAATACCCCTCTTTTATTTTAATACTTTTCCTTCCCTTTAGTCAAATCACTCCACTTTAATCAATGAATTACCAATAATACCCCTCCTTTATTTTACTTTACACATCACTTTATTCAATTTACTTAGTTTCCGTGCTGGTCAAAGTGTGTAAAAAATCTTGGGACGGAGGGAGTATTCTATATTAATTTAATTAATTATTTGTAGTGTGAGGCGTCGGTCCGTTACGTAGGATGGCTGCAATTCCAAGGAAGAAGAAGAAGACTTGAGATTTTAATTGTATAATTACAGACATGTACTGGTACAGCACATGCATGGGGCCATATCAAGATTTTCATATCTAAACGACAGGACAAAATTGTTCATCCCCCTTAGCTAATTTAAACTCCTCACAATCACAGCACACAAGAATATAATTAGATCTATATATCAATCAAAATGGATGTCATGAAACTTGTTAACGCATTAATCATGGTTTCTATACTTGTAATTATAGTACTGCTTGTAGTGATGAAAGTAGTAAATTGGGCTTGGATAAGACCCAAGAAGCTGGAGAAGCTTCTCAGAATGCAGGGTATAAAGGGGAATTCATACAAAGTCCTAGTTGGAGACATGAGAGAGTTCATCGTAAGTATGAAAAGGGAGCAGCCCAAAATAGTGCAACTTGCCGACGACGATCCACGCCCTCATATTCTTCCTTATTACTACGATATCATTCACAGGTATGGTAAGTTGTACTACTAGTTTGCATTTTACGCGTAATTCTTGCTTTCTTAGCTTGTTTGTCGATTTTTGTTTAATTAATTCATGATGGATGTGCAGGTAAACAGTCTTTGATATGGTTTGGACCTTCACCGAGACTCAACATCACTGATCCGGAGCTGTTAAAGGAGATATTGAATAACCCAAGTGTTTTTCAGAAGCCACATCCGGACCCAATTGGTGAACCAATTGCGGGAGGGCTTCTGTATCTGGAAGATGAGAAATGGGCCACCCATAGAAGAATTGTCAACACAGCTTTCCATCTCCAAAAGTTGAAAGTACGTATATACCCACTTTTTCTTTAACAGTAGTATATAATTCAAACACACAAATTTCCTCAAATTTAGAGTAAATTTATATAACAAAAATTCACGCCGAAAAAATTTAATTTTACATATTCGTAACTCAGGCATTATTCAGTTTATATCATCATCTAAATTTACGTTCAATTTACATCATTTTTTTTTGCAGGGAAAAATTGAAATTCTGTTCAAATCTTTTAAGTTTGAAAATTAGAAATTAAATATTTAAAAATTCTGAAAATCTCATTAAATTTTGTAAAATAAAAATTCTACAATTATAAAAATCTGAAAAATAATTTTTTTCTAAAGATCTCATTAAAATTTCTAAAAATTTCATAAAAATTTATAAATTAAAATTTAAAAAATGTTTAAAATAAAAATTATAAATTCTACCATTCAAAATTTCTAAAAATCTATTTAAAATGAATTTGAAACTATTCCACAATTGATCAAGGCGCAAAACTTCCACTCAACATCGGAGGTGAGTTGGGAAACATTGTGGGACCTAAAAATTTTAGGAGTTTGATAAAAACTTTAATAAAGTACGAGTTCAAATCAAGTCCGATTTTAATGAAATATTAATATATTTTTTTTATTCTTATAAGATTTTTAGAATTTTTAATCTACACATATAAAAAAATTAATGAGATTTTAAGATTTTTTTTCATAATTTATTAATGGTATTTAAAAAAAATTAATTATTAAATTTTAATTTTTAAACTTAAAGGACGTAAATTGGACTATATGGTCGGAATCTCAATTTATTACTCATATTTCGATGAGTTTGAAAATTTTCCAGCAAAAAGAACGTAATTGAACAAAAAAAGATGTAAATTAAAAAAGTGAAAACTTAAAGGATATAAATTGGATTAGACATAAGTTATATGACATAATATTAAAATTTTTATATTTTTAAGTATTGTTTTATTACATGATCAAAACTATGTTACTATTATATAATTAAAATATTGTCACTATAAGGTTAAAAGTGTATTACTACGAGTCTAAATGAAGTAGGAGCAAAAGTGATTTTTGTTCAGTAATTGTGAGAGTGAGTGGAACAGGAAGACCAAATTTAAAATAAATAAATAAATAAATTTAGAGAGTGAAAATAATAGGTGTCTAGACATTAGTCGTCGATCTATCGTCCGTCTAACAATTTTAGATTAGACACTTTCTTTTCTTTTTTTTTGTAGAAATTCAATTAAGCAATCAAACTCACTTTTTCAAATAGAATCAATGTTTCGAACAAAAATATGGTTTTATCAAGATATATAACATTTTTTTTATATATAAAATTCTATTGTTTATGGGATAAAATTAAAGCTGCATTTTTATATTTTTTGACATTATTTTTACAAGTTTTAATTTCTTGATGGACCTCTTTGTAATTTTATACTTTTATTAAATTGGAGTTTCATATTTATTGTTAGAGAATTCATAAAATAAAATATTTTTAAAAAAATTAGGCGATGTCAATCCGTTCGACTATCGATTTCCGACTTTTGCAACTCTGTTACATAGTAATAATATGTTTGAAATAATTTAAAAAGATTTTATTTGCAGGGAATGGTACCGACAATGTTTATATGTTGTTGTGAGATGGTAGAAAAATGGGGAGCGTTGTTTTCAAGTAATGAAAGGAAAGTAGAAATAGATGTATGGCCTTATCTTGTAGAGTTGCCACGTGATGTGATTTCCAGAACAGCATTCGGAAGTAGTCATGAACAAGGAAAAAGGATATTTGAGCTTCAAAGAGAGCAAGTTAGGCTTGTTTTGCAAATCCTCAAGTTCACTTTTGTACCTGGATTGAGGTATAATCTAACATCCTTATACCTTACTACATTACCTGCATCTATAAAAACATAAAAATATACACAAAAAACACTATATACATATTAGTTTTATTTTAGTTTGAATTGGGTTATTGGTTTCATAAAAATTAAATTTCGGATTTGGACACATGAAAACCTAAAAATATGTTAAAAAGTCCTATATAATATTAAATGTAGTTTCACTCGAATCTTCTATCTTAAATTTAATTGATTTTTTTATCATTCTATCCAAACATAAATGTGTTTCTAAATATTACTCCTTCCGTTCCAAAATAACTTTCATAGGTAGATGGGCACGTACATTAAAAAAGTGTAATAATGAGTGAAGTTTTGAAGGGTAATTTTGTAAAACTTTAGGTATAAAATAAAAAAATTAGTTGACTTTTATGTATGTGTGGAGAAAGATTAATGACATTTGTGTAAAATTAAGAATATTGTGAGGTGTAGTTTATATAAAAAATTTCATTTTAAGGGGTGTGAAAGTTAGTGGGACGGAGGGAGTAATTAGAAGGTGTATACTCCCTCGTATTTAGGTCTTAGGTTGCAAAGTGTAAATAATTCTTGAGGGTAGTCTTGTTCTAGGAATTGATCCCCCAATTAGTCGGTTGAATAAAAAAAACAATAGTGCTAAATGCTACTAATACACTTGATATCTATGATACAACAGATATTTTCCAAACAGAGCGAATAGAAGAATAAAAGCCAACAACAAAGAAATAAAATCGTTGGTGAGAGGTATCATAAATCAAAGAATGGAAGGGGGAGAATTGATGATGAGTGATGACTTATTGGGGATTTTAATGGAATCGAATGCCAAAGAAATTAAGGAAAGTGGAAATAAGAATATGGGATTAAGCGTTGAGGAGGTGATCAATGAGTGCAAACTATTCTACTTTGCTGGCTCAGAAACCACTTCTGATTTGCTTATATGGACTATGGTGATGTTAGCCAAACATCAGGATTGGCAAGATCGTGCAAGGCAAGAGGTTTTCAAAGTTCTTGGAAATAAACAACCTACTTCCGATGATCTCAACCAGCTTAAAACGGTAAGATTTTCTCCATCAACAACATTCAATATTCAACATAAAAATTATAGGTGGTGCTGGTTTTTTAAATTCTAATGAATAGTAATTTTTATTTTTATTTGAGTAGAAGAAATTTTAACTTTATGTCAAATTAATTTAAAATTCAATGAAATTGTATTATTATAGTGGAGTAGTAGTTTCTATGGGAGTGGTTTTTTAAACTGATTTTTAAATTTTGAAGTAAACTGGTGTAGAATTTTGAAATTCAAAGTAAACATTGCCTTGGGTAATTGGGTTTATAAACTTATGATCATATCATATAAATAAATAGGACATGTCTTACATGAGTAATGATATAGAATCCGATGGGAGTTTTTTTTTTATGAAACCAACCACATGCATAAATCACTTGTATACTTTAGCATGTACAAGTATTTTATGCATATGGTTGGTTGCATAAGAAACCCACTTTCGGGTTCCGTATCAAAACTTGTTTTTATATTTTTAAAATCAAGCTAAATTACCAATCATACTCTCAACTCAAGTTTCAACTAATACCCGATGATTCGATAGTTGAATCAGATACCATTCTTTTTTGGTAACACAACAATTTGATCAAGTGTGCCAGTGTGTGTCATAATCAAAATATTTTGACTCTCATTTGGTATTTGTTTTGGGTGTGGTAAATGGGAATCAAAGTAATAGTGTGTATTTGAAATTACAATACTATGACTTTGATACCAAAAAAAACAAAGGTATCCACCAATATGACTTTGTATATTTATAAGGAATCATACACACACATACCTCTCAAATAGATAAGACAAAACATATGTTTTTGTGTAGGAAAAACAATAACATGTAATTTTAAGAATATAGTTACTCTTTTACCATTTTAAAAATGGACAATCTAATTAGACACAGAAGTAGTATTACCAAACTTATTATGTATCCTATCCCTACCTATTTTGTTGGTGCAAAAAGTGTTGTTTTTTACAAGCTCTAATGTATAGGTAACAATGATATTGTACAAGATTTATTTTGAGATATTTGAAGGAGATAATTGAAAAGAATATAGTTACTCTTTTGTCATTTTAAAAATGTAAAAATGGACAATCTAATTAGGGACAAAAGGAGTATTACCAAACTTATTATGTATCCTATTCCTACCTATTTTGTTGGTGCAAAAAGTGTTGTTTTTTACAAGCTCTAATGCACAGGTGACAATGATTTTGCACGAGGTTTTGAGAATGTATCCACCTGCACCACTAATTATTCGAGCACCAACAAAGACAGTGAAACTAGGAAACATGATCTTACCAAAAGGAGCTCAGTTGAGTTTACTCTTTGGCCTTGTGCATTACGACCCCAACATTTGGGGTGATGATGTCAACGAATTCAACCCTGATAGATTTTCCCAAGGAATTTCAAATGCGGCAAAGTTTCAATTCTCATTCTTACCATTCAGCTCGGGCCCCCGAGTTTGCCTCGGCCAAAACTTCGCAATGGTTGAGGCAAAATTGGCTTTGGCGGTTATGCTACAAAGATTCTCGTTTGAGTTGTCTCCATCTTACCGCCATGCTCCCTTTTCGATTATGACTCTTCAACCACAGTATGGTGCTCCCATGATTCTACATAAGCTTTAATGCTCAAACACCATTTGTGCTAATATTTGCATATCATTTTTATTTATTTTTTCGATAATAAGACAAAACTAGTGTGAAGTTGTTTATTTATCATTCAACAATTTTATTAAGAAAATGCTCTCGAGCAGTATAATAGGGAGTATATTTCATGTTTATTTTCTAGGAATCCAAATTTTGAGGGCAGAATTTTTCCATTTTGGAAATGGATTTAAAATTTAACAAAAGCATGGACAATCTGATGAAATTAAGCATACGCTGAAAACAGCCCTAACATGGACTTCATTTCAAGTTACTGATTGATTTGCCAATCAAGCCATTTGTGTAGTATCACATATCAACGACCTTTCGAGTTTACTTGATACACGTTTTTTAAATGTGTTAGAACATGTTTATCGGACAATTGACGACCAGGACATACATATGCAGACAAAAAAAAAAACAAAAAAAACGAAAATTGATTTATTTGGGATGACCTTGGTTGTCCGTCAACCACCAGAGATAACCAAGTATGTGTGGGGACATGGGGGATAATGTTTTATCCCAAAACAATCCAAATATGCCACTTGTCAAAATTTTACTCGTCGGTTATATTTTATTTAGATAATTTCGGATTTTCACTTATCTACTTAATAAAAAAAAAAACTAAAATTCATAAAATTAAATTCTCTATAAATAGAGACCAATCTTGATATATTTTGGATCACAATTTCATACACTCCCTTTTCTCTTCTAAATTGTTTTAATTATCTTTTTTCTCTTCTAACATGGATCCAAATGATCACAATTATCATCATGACTTTCAAAACCAGTCAAGTTCACAAAATTTTCAATCGTTTTTTAATATTGATAATTCTCAATTTTCTCAATATTATCAAAATTTCGGCACTGATAATTAAATATGTAATTTGCATCTTTTGCTTTGTTGTAATTAGGCATTTATTTGTAGTTCGATTTATTTATTTTCAGTTGTATTTCAATTTTTGTAATGGAGATTTTATTATTGAATGTTGTAATTTTTTTTAAGTCTATGTTAATTTTTTTATTATAGTTATGAATTTTTTAATATTAAATAACGGTATATATTTTTTAAATATTGTGAAAATATTATAAAGAATTAATAATAGATATAATTATTATATTATAAAATAAATAATTTATTAAATGTTGGTTGTGAATAAAGTGTGAAAAAAAGATAAATTTGGGTTGTGGTGTAAAATGGGCAGGTGAAGAGTGGGAAATGAATTTTATATTTGATGACCGGTCATGGATAAACATGGTCTTACTTCCACCGTCCCACAATTATTTCCACATCGATTCGCCTCAAGTTTATTTACACACTCTCATTGTAGAAATAACACATAAAATTAATACTTTTACAATATCATTTTATTTTAAAAATATCCCTCATTTTTTGTCAACATTTTACCAAGACTTGCAAATAATGGCGGGACGTGCAAATAATAACCTGCATCTATCTGACCTAGCAACATCAATATCCAAAATATATTAAAGTGTACCAAGATCCAAGTGTTTTTACCATATTAATCTCATCAATATATAATCACACCCCCAAGAATAGTATCGCCCACATTACACAAAGCAAAGCACTAAAAGAACAACCACCAGATTTAAAAAATAAAAAAAAATCAACCGGATTGTATATAACCAAAGCGATACACTAAGCAATCAGCAAGTTTCTGAAGCAACAGTCTTGACTCTTGCTTAAAACCATAAATACCCTTTATCAGCTGCTTCACAATAACCTCAGCCTCATGTGCATATCTTGTTTCAAATCACCATGTACAGAGGTATAATTTATATCAAGTTGATGTAATTGCCAATTCTCACTGAAAGCAAAACTCTCATAATCAAGTAGTTAGTTTCCTGTTGTGTAAAATCTTCAGCAACTAATATTGATTTATACCTTTCTACTGAACCATCAACTTTATGCTTAATTTTTTAAACTCATTACATCCAACACAATGTTAACCATCAGGCAAATCGGTTAGAGGGCAGGTACCAGTAACTTCCAAGGTTTTTAAATCTTTTTGCATTGCAAACTGTCATTCTATCTTGGTTGTACGTTCTACGTTCTAGTATATAAAAAATGTCAGCAGTAAGAACATAATGTTAAAATGAGAAGGGGGTGGAAGAAGATTATCAGAAATAGGATGAAGTATGTGTGCATTAGCGCAATTACACAAAGTGTCCTCTGATTATTTCATTAGAGGAACAAAATTACACAAAGTGCATTAGCACAATTACACAAGTTAAGGAATCAGATTCTTCATATATTCCTAATAGGTAATGAATAGAAAATGTCAAAGGCTCCAAATATTATAGCAGGATTATTTCAATATTTCATGGACTTAAAATTTATGATAAGAATGTGGACTCTCCAGTTCTAAATTTAGAGATGCAGATCTCTCTAAGGGACCGTTTTTCTTTTTGGACAAAAAATAGAAGCCGAAAATTTTATGAAATTCAGATGTAAATGCATTCATTAAGCATGAATCCGAAATCCCATATTTGTACCCAGTAAATATGCCCATTAAAGCTATACCGACCAAGAAATGACATCTACTGTAAGACTCTTTGAAATCTGGAGAGAGTTTCGAATGGTTGTTTTCTGCCAGCAACGGAACACGAACGCCTCATAAGCGTGTAAATAGGCTAGTAGGTAACGCTTCTTCCAATTCCGGAACATCCAATTCAGCCAGTTCCAAATTCATTTATAATACAATAAATCGAGGTTTTAAAATAGAAAAAGAAATGACATGAACCTGGGGTTCCAAGCTACATACAACAGCTTCTTCTGATGTGAACTTTTGCTTTGAATACATAGGAGTATTACAAGGCTTACTTCTTAAATAACCTGCAACATTAATGAAATGCATACTTCCTTTGACAAACCCATGTATCCGACCTAGGAACATCAATATCCAGAATATATTAGAGTGTACTAAGATCCTTAATTGTAAAAACTGCAGTCAAGTGTTGTTTTACCATATTAATCTCATCAATAATCGCACCATATCCAAAATATATTAAAGTTACTAACGGACATGCCCAATGCTGGAGAACCATCGGTTCCAGTTTCAAACCGGCTCCCCAGTTCCAAACCAACCGGGCATATAGGCTAGCAGGTAACAATTCTTCCAATCCAGAAAATCCAATTCAGCCCGTTCCAAGTTCATTTATAATATAATAAATAGAGTTTTTAAAATAGAAAAGGAAGAAATTACATGAACACAGGGTTCCAAGCTCCAACGACTTCGTCATTAACTGATCTCGGTGGTCATCCATCCGAAATAATTACCGTTGTAATATAAAAAATAATTTTGGAACCGGCGGTTAGACGAGGCAAACCAGCAGTTCCAGGTTTTTGCAAAGCTGGAGGACAACACCGATCCGGAAAAACAGACGTCAACGTTTAAAATTTTTGTACCAGATAAATGTGCCCGCTGAAGCTATACCAACCAAGAAATGACATCTACTTCTTGAATAGATGGATATTCAATATTTACCCCGCGCGAAACAATTGTGAACTCCTTAAAACAAGTTAGGGAATCAGATGCTTCATATATTCCCAATAGGTAATGAATAGAAAATGTCACAGGCTCCAAATGCTATAGCAGAATTATTTCAATATTTCATGGACGTAAAATTTATGATAAGCATGAACTCTTCTCCGGTTCTAAATTTAGAGATGCAGATCTCTGTAAGGGACCTTTTTCTTTTTGAACCGAAAATGGAAGCCAAAAATTTTATGAAATTCAGATGTATATGCATTCATTAAGCATGAATCCGAAATCCCATATTTTATGCCAGTTGAAGCCATACCGACCAACGGAACAAGAAATGACATCTACTTCTTGAGTAGATGATCAATTCAACATTTACAACATGCGAAACAATTGTGAATTCCTCAGGGAATCAGATTCTTCATATATTCCAAACAGGTAATGAATAGAAAAAATGTCACAGGCTCCAAATATTATAGGAGGATTTCAATATTTCATGGACGTAAAATTTAGGATAAGCATGGACTCTCTGGTTCTAAATTTAGAGATGCAGATCTCTCTAAGGGACAGTTTTTCTTTTTTGAACCGAAAATGGAATCCGAAATCCCATATTTGTACAGAGTAAATATGCACGCTAAAGCTATACGGACCAAGAAATGATATTTACTGTAAGACTCTTTCCATATCAAAAGAAACATTGAGAGTTTATATTTTGAAATCTGGAGAGAGTTTCGAATGGTTGTTTTCTGCCGGCAACGGAACACGAACGCCTCATAAGCGGCACGCCCGTGTTCTCTAAAAGGCAATGTTGAAAGGAAAAAAACAGCAGACACAACCCTGTATCCGACCTAGCAACATACTTCCTTTGACAAAGAGGCAACCCTGTATCCGACCTAGCAACATCAATACCCAAAATATCTTTAAGTGTTTCAAGATCCTTAATTGTAAAAACAGCAGCCAAGTGTTGTTTTACAATATTAATTTCATCAATACTCACACCACAGGGAATAGTATCTCCCACATCACAAAGTAAAGCAGTAAAAGAACCAACCATCAGATATGACCAAAGAGATACACTAAGCAATCAGCAAGTTGTTTAAGCCATAAACACCCCTATTCAACTTACAAGTTACAAACTCTAGTATCAGCTGGTTCACAATAACCTTATCCTCGTAAACAGAAGTATAACGAGAAATAGGACATTAGCACAATTACACAAAGTATCCTCTCATTATATCCTGTAGACCTTCTAATAACATATCGGTCTGTAGAATCATTATTGTCAAAAGTACAACAGAGCACTAGTGTGTTCATGTTTACAATTTTCCTATAATACTGTCGAAGGCAACACATGCCGAAATAACAGTAAGTGTAACACCGACCAGAAAGCAAAAAGCGTGAATTAACCGACATGCCTGATGCTGGAGAAGCAAAGTTTCCAGTTCCAAACCAAATCGTGTAAATATGTTAGCAGGCAACGGTTCTTCCAATTCCGGAACATCCAATTCAGCCAGTTCCAAGTTCATTTATAATACAATAAATCGACTTTTCAAAATAGAAGAAGAAATGACATGATCCCAGAGTTCCATCGGAAATTATTACCGTTGTAACCTAAAAAATAATTTTGGAACCGATAATCGGCGGTTGCAGGTTTTTGCAAAGTGGGGCAAAACCGATCGGCAAAAGAGATTATCAATTCAACATTTACATCGCGTGAAACAATTGTGAATTCCTTTGGGACAATTATAGCGGGACTATTTGAATATTTCAGAATCGATTCAATACTTCAATTTTAGGTTAAGAACGTACTCTCTGCTTCTAAATTTAGAGATGCAGATCTCTCCAATGGACCTTTTTCTTTTAGAACCGACAATGCAAACCAAAAAATTTATGAAATTCAGATGTAAGCATGAATCCGAAATACAATATTTATACCGAGTAAATACGCCCGTTGAAGCTATACCAAGTAGATGATCAATTCAACATTTACCGCGCACGAAACAATTTTGAATTCCTTAGGGACTATTGTAGCGGGACTATTTCAATATTTCAGGGACGTAATATTTAGGATAAGCGTGAACTCTCTCTGGTTCAAAATTTAGAGATGCAGATCTCTCTAATGGACCGTTTTTCTTTTTGAAAAGGCAATGGAAGCAGAAAAATAGAAATGACATCTACTTCTTGAGTAAGATGATCAATTCAACATTTACCGCGCGCGAAACAATTTTGAATTCCTTAGGGACTGTTTCAGCGGGACTATTTCAGGGACGTAAATTTTAGGATAAACGTGAACTCTCTGGTTCAAAATTTAGAGATGCAGAACTCTCTGGTTCAAAATTTAGAGATGCAGAACTCTCTGGTTCAAAATTTAGAGATGCAGAACTCTCTAGTGGACCGTTTTTCTTTCAGAACCGACAATGGAAGCCAAAAATTTTATGAAATTCAGATGTAAATCCGAAACTCCATATTTGACCGAGTAAATATACCGACAAAAGAAATGGCATCTAATGTAAGACTCTTTCCAGATCAAAAGAAACATTGAGAGTTCATCGATTGAAATCTGGAGAGAGTTTCGAATGGTTAATTTCTGCCGGCAACGGAACACGAACGCCTCATAAGCGGCGCGCCCGTGTTCTCTAAAAGGCAATTTGAAAAGAAATAACCCTAATCCCTTCGACTATATAAGAAGAGGGAACGTGGCTGCGAATTGTCTTTTTTACCCTTCTCTCCGAGTTGGGCCTTGGCCCATTAAATATTAGGGCTAATCGACGTTAATTACACGCAAATTTATTTAAATTAATTATAAAAAGAATGCATCGTGTAGTAAGTTTTTTTTTTTTACTACGTTAATTAATTAGGGCTAAACCCATTCTATCTATTTTCTTATATATCCTAAAATTCACAATCGGATGTCTGGAATGGGTTTAATGGGCGTGGGGAAATGTAATTAGGGGTGGAAATAGTTTGAGTTGGGTTAGGTTTTACTTTAGAAAGTTCGGTTTGGTTTATAAATATATAGTCTAAGTCTGATCTATTATCTATAATATACTTTTTTTATAGCCTTGGCCTAACATTTTAAGTAAATAGATTAAGAGGGTGTTTGGCTCAACTTATTTTAAATTGCTTATAAGCTATAACATCTTATAAGCTCTTAAAACAACTTATAACAACTTATAAGATGTAATTTTTAAGTAGCTTATAAGTTATAAAAGTGTTTGGCTAATGGAACTTATAAGTTCTTATACAATCTTATAAGATGATGAAGTGTTTGGCATTATAAGCTATTTTTAGTATTGTAATTACCAAAAAGGACATGTTTACTCCATGTTTTTGTTAATGCAATTTTTTTTAAACAAAATCTGTTGTTAACGCAATAATTTTAGATAGTCTTTTCATTTTTTCTTTTCTCGAAAAATGCAAATAGTTTTTTTTTTTAAACAAAATTTGTTAACGCAACTTTTTTTAAATTTATTATCATTCTTGTTTTTTTTAATAAATACTACTAAACAATTTAAAATCTAATCTTTTAATTTTTGAATTTGGATTTTTTTTTGTTACTACTTAACAAAATCTTAAAATATAAATTCAATAAATTCAAATTTGATTTTTTTTATTTTATCTAAACCAAAATAATAATTAAAAAAAAAAGCAAAAACTATTTACTTTGATTAAAATAGTGCTAAAAATATATTAAATTCAACAAAAAAAAAATCTTTACAACGCGCAAGCACATAAACTTTGTTAAACAAAATTCTTCAAATACTAAATAATAATTACCATCACCTATTAATCGAATTCAAGATTATCAACTTTGCTTAGCAATTTCCACAGCAATTGAATCTCGCACTGCCATCCAGTAGGTGTTCTGATGACCAATTACGTCTTCTACATTAGAAGCTCCCACAGATGTTCCAACATGCTCGACATTTGGCTCATAATTTTCGTTCTCTGCTATCTCAAAGGCCTTGTCTAGAATATTTTTTTCCCTTATGTAATTGTGGATCGCCATAGTTGCTACACAATTTCTCTTTGCGTGTCAATATGGAAATAAGGCATATCAGCCAAAATATTCCATCTAGCTTTCCAAACCCCAAAAGTGCGTTCAACACAATTTCTACATGAAGAGTGATAGTAATTGAACTTTTCCTTTAAGTTTCTCGGTTTGCGTAGTTGTCCTGTCCTAGCTGAAGAGTCAGAATGCATCTGCTTAAATCCGATTGCAACTTGAAAATGTCACAAAATAGAGTTTAATTTGCTACTAGTAGTCTATTTCGCATAGTACATGTTGCAATCGAATTTTTTTGTACAAGCTTCAAGTTAGAAAATTGATTAGGAGTAATATACATACCTATTGTGAGTTTGAACATGGTTTCTAAAGCTTTAAGAAGCTCATATATCCATTCAAATAATTAAATTAATCACCTTGTTACTCCTCTGTACATAGATGCCCCTCTTGAAAATCCACTACTTTTTCTGCACATCAAATTTAAAACTCAAAATCCCAAATACTATAAAGTTGACTTAAGTCAAATTTCAAGATAATACTAAAATAAATGCAATTTCACCTTCTCAAATGGGCTACAAATTCTTGCCTACTCATGTTCTTCATCTCTTCAAGCTCTTTCTCGTACTCGCTTAGCTGATTAACACAACAAACATCGAATTTCGACTCGTGAATTCGTAATCACTCATCAGAAGAAACATTTGAACAAACAAAATTCAGCAACATACTGGGAAATTAATATGTGTGGATGGTCCCCAGTATTTCAAAGCAGCTAAGTCATAAGCATGAGCTGCTTTCTCTTCTTTATCATACCCCCTTTAAGAATGAATAACAAAAACACATGTAAATGTAAAAATTCTTGAAAATATATTTTAGAACTAATTACAAATTGCAAAGATAGCATAAACTTACCAAGATACACTGATTTCACAAAGCTGGCCCCAAAAAATTAGCAAGAAACTAGAATGTTAGCAACAAAATCATAAAAATTCTTGTATGAGATTAATTGAATTAGAATATATTTCACCTTGCCTTCCTTTTCTTGTTTGCCCTTCCTTTCTGCAACTTTTGTCCCATAAATGAGATTAATTCTTGTATGATATTCGTAAGAGTAATTATTTGGAGGAATTATCGGTTCAATTCATGTACGATAAATGTTTCTCTTGTGATGTTGATGCCTGGATTGAGTTTTGTAAATGAGGTGAAAAAGTTCAGTTTGATAATAAGCCCGTACACGTTTAATTATACTCACTATAGGCCGCCTCAGATAATTTATTCCATTTCTTCCTTGACGAATTTGTATTTAAGCAGATGCATTCTGACTCTTCATGTAGAAACTAACCCTCAAAACAGTGAGCAAGATCATTAATCTGATGTTCACAAAATTGACACGTTAACTTGTAACAGCAAACCAAGCTAGATCACTAATACCGGGAGCAAGCAATTGGGTTAAGAGCCTAATCTTAGTACAGCAAAAACCAGCAGCAAAATAGCAAATGAGCAGCAGATTTTTTACACAAAACAGCCGGAATTAGTACCAAAAAGGCAGCAGAATTTTAGTGTTGCTAAGAGCCTAATCTTATGCAAATTATAGCAGCAAACAGCGCAAATGGCAGAAGGAATTGGCCTAAATAAATAGCAGGATAAATCATCTCAATTCTAAGGCAAATACCAACAAAAATCAGCAACCAGTTCAGAATTTCAGCAGGCATTACGTCTAAATATTAGCAGAAATTTGCCAATAATCAGTGCACAAATTGAAGTGAAAAACCAACAGAGGTTTGACAAATGAATAGCAGGTTAAAACGCAAATTAAGCAGCAGGATATGTGCACAATAAGTGAAAACAAAAACCAATTCAACCTCTACCGTTCAGCCTGGGTAGGATTGCGCACATGCCTCTTGCGAACATAAATCACTCCCAAAACTTGAGAGCAAACGTTCTGAGGCCGGACAAAATCACGACTCAAATGCGAATAGACACCACACCTACATATTGGGAATAGCAGCGCCGGAGAGAGATAATCGCGATTTGAAATCGTCTAAAAAATGCCCAGAAGAAACGAAACCCAAATCGCTCAAAGGAAGTGAGCAATGAGGGCACCAGCGTCACAAATTAACGATTCAGAGGTGACGCGACCAGCAGCGGCCACCGGCACCGGCGCCGGAGGGAAAACCCCTCAACCCAAACCTAGGGCGAAATTAGGGCATGCAGGTTCTGGCTTCAACTGATGCAGAAATTCCAGCAACCCAAGGAATATATACCGATATGAAAAATTTGGAAATCCTCACGCCTTAGCTCGAAATTTGGAATGATTCTCTGAAGCGATTGGGGATTAGGGTTTTGAGAGAGAAGCATCGCGCGACAAGAAGGGAGAAAAGGGAGAGAGATAGTGAGGAGAGAGAGAGAGGAGAGAGAAAATAAAAAAAATTATGATTAATGAAATTGTTATTTTTTGTATTAATATTCATGTAAATAATTAAAAGTATTAGGGATATTTTTGTAATTTACATATATCTTATAAGTTTCTAAAAAATAAGTTGGGGTTGTCCTACTTTTTATTTTGGAGCTTATAAGCTTCAAGTAGCTTATTTATACAACTTATAAGATGTTTAAAAAAAAATTTGCCAAACACATTTACACAGCTTATAAGCTCTTAAACAACTTATAAGCTGTTTTAAGTAACTTATAAGCTGAGCCAAACACCCTCTAAATCTACGAACCTTTTAGAAGCCTATTAAAATATGTTCAATATGAAACACAGTTCAATATTCAAAATTTCAAATAAAATTCACGATCAAAACAAATAACTATGAATTTAAATACAAACACTATAACAATTTCGCATGTACTAAAATAAATATAACTTCCTTTAATTTAATATTAATGTTATACTAAATTTTAAGAATTGCTTATTATAAAATATATATATAAATATTTATTTATATATATATATATATATATATAATACTCCTATATAATTTTAAATAAGCTGTTAGACTTCTCATACTTTATACTCCGTATAAAGTATAAGTCTAATCTATTTAACTAAATAAACTTTTTTTTTTTAAAGTATTACAGTATCTCATTTATTTTTTGGGGAGGGGATATTACGTAGACTTTTATATCTTTCTTATATACTAATTCTAAATCTCCTCTTTCTTTCTGACTTGACTTCTTAAGAAGCCTTCTTTTCTAAAACTCTCAATTTCCGTAATTTTGATTTTTTTTTTAAATATTTTTCTCTTTCCTATTTTTTCTCTCTTATTCCCAAATTTAATTTTTTAAATTATTTTGATTTCTTATCCATTTTCTCTCCTCTTAACTTTTTCATCCGTTTTAATTTTTTTAAATAATTATAATTTTATTTATAATATCAATTTTAATTTTTAAAATTAATTTTTAATTTTTTTTTATCATTCTTTCATTTTTTTTCTATTAAATAATTTTTTTTTATTATCCACTAGTTATAAATAAATCAAGTCTGAGAAGACCATTAATAGTTAAGCGGTAGACCCTATTTCCAGGCCCTGGCTATATACCCCTCCAGCTCTGTTAGATGTACTCCCCAGATTAATGTACTCCCCTTAAAATATCATACGTTAGATGTACTCCCCTACAAAATACCTAATCTATCCTTATAAATACACTCCCCCTATTAAATCATAAACCCTACTTCTTCTTTCTACCAACACTTCAAACGCCGCCCTCTTCCTCGCCGCGTGCCGCCGAAGGTGATTTTTCTTCTTATTTTATGTTCAGGCGACGCGGCGGCGCCCCCTTGCCTAGTGCCACCCGCCGCTCTCTCTTCCCCTCGCGCGCCGGTCGTCGCCTTCCTTCCGCGCGAGCAGGTAAGTTTATAAATTTTTTTTTAAAAAAAAAATTGTTGTGCAGCGCCGCCCCCTCCCTCCCACGACAACCTTCTCCCGAAACCTGAATCGGCCATGTAGCACGGCCTCCTCCCCCTCTTTCGCTGTGCCACGCTCCCCCTCTCCACACGACAGTCCGAACAAGTAAGTCCTCTTTTTTTTTTTTTTTAACTTTCAACGAACCAGTGTCGACGGAATGCATTCTCGTCGGCACATTGTTGTCGACGGAATGCATTGTCGTTGGCAAATTGTTGTCGACGATAATGCATTTCTTCAACACTGGTTCGTCGAATATTTTAAGTTTTTTTTTTCGACAAACTAGTGTCGACGGAATGCATTATCGTCGACGACAATTTGTCGACGATAATGCATTCCGTTGACCCTGGTTTGTCGAAAATATGTTTTTGATTTTTATTTTATGTTTTAAAATTTCTGTGTTGAAAATGAGTTGGTGTTGGTCACCGGAGGAGACGGCGGCGACGACAACTATTAGGGTTAGGGTTTTAAAAGTGGGGGAGTGTATTTATCATGATTATTTTAGTTTATTTTAATATAAGGGTATTTTAGGTATTTTACATTAATATTAAATTAATAAATGTAGAGGGGGAGTATACTTAACAGAGCTGGAGGGGTATATAGCCAACGCCCTATTTCCACCTCTAACTGGAAGTAATGGGTGTGGGCCTAAAACTCCTTATCCTTTCTTTAAGGGCGCGGCTAAAGGCAGACACAGATTCTATGAGGACACCCACGCGATGAGAACACACCCAAAATCGATGAGGACACCCACGTGAAAATCCCAAAATTACCCTCTCCTAAATTAAAATCCTCTCATTCTCCTTTTCTCCTTCACAAAATTATGGACACCCACCTCCATTTCTCTCTTTACAGCGTCGCCGCCCCTCTTCCTCGTTCCGGCGTCGCCCGCCCGTCTACAGCGCCGCCTCCCAAGCCACGCACGCCGGTGGCGGATTCTCTCCCCCAGCCCCCGCTTCTCTTCCTCTGCTCCCACGTCGCCGCCTTAGAGAAGGACGCGGCCGTCGTCGCCCCTTCTCCAAGCGACGCGACCGCGCTGTTGAAGAAGAAGCCAAGCGGCGGGCGACCGTTCGCACCCCTTGATTAGTGTGAAAATTGCTTGAAATTCATGTATTTAATTTGCATAATTTTATAGGATTTCATGCATTATTTACATTAAATTGACTAACTATACTTGAAATGAAAAAGGTATGTGTTTTGTTCATTTTATAGGAAAATGAGCATTTTTTGAGCAAAACACGCCTCGATTATATTGTGAAGTCAATCGAAGGAATAATATGAGAAGGAAGAAATAATAATTGGGCTTAAGAATTAAAAGCAAGGAAAAATATATTGAAGCCCAATTTAGCAGCCCATTTAACCTTAATTTGAAGAGGTGGCCTATTCCTAAAGAGAAGTGTTGCAGGTAGCAGAATTCTTAATAGTTAATGGGCCTAAGCCCATTTCACCATCTCCATTTAAGCAATTGGGGCGCAACACTTACAGCTGGAATTGATAGGCATATGCATCAATTAAGGGTCTGACTATATGCACCTCCATTTCGGTTTGATGCACTCCCCCTTTCAGTTTTATTAATAAAATAATAGGTAAAAAAACCTAAAATACCCTTCATTAAATATACACCATACTAGATGCACCCCACCTCATTTCTTTCACCTTCCCCTAACACACAACTTCCGGTCGCCGGCGACACCATTTCCGGCGACCATCAACTCAAAAAAAAAAAAAAAACATAAATGGTCGACCATATACTCCAAAAAATCACAATTTTTTTCAATTTTCGACCAACCAGTGTCGACCATATACACTCTCGTCCACAAATCGTTGTCGACGGGAATGTATATGGTCGAAACGGTTGGTCGAAAATTAAAAAAAAAAACAATTTTTTTTAAATTCGATTATGTAAGGTCGATCAAATACACTCTCGTCGACAACAATTTGTCGTCGACAACAATTTATCGACGAAGGAGTATGTAATCGACCTTATACGGTCGAAAATTGAAAAAAAAAAGAAGAAAAAAACTACGGTTTTCTGCAAAAATGCAGAAAACCCTAACATTGGGAAAGGGGGAAAACCTGGTGGGGGTGGGGTGGGGTGTGGCGGCGGCGGAGGGAGGAGGGGGTGGTGCTCTTTTTTTTTTTTTTTTACAGTTGGGGTACGGGGCGACGGGCTCGACGAGGGAGAGAGGAGGAGGGGGGAGGGAGGTCCAAGATCTGTTCTTTTTTTTTTTTACAGGCGGTGGGGGTTGGGGGGGGGGGGCGACGGGCTTGGCGAGCGAGGGAGGGAGGGGACGGCCGCGACGGCCGCGCGCGGCCAAGATCTCTTTTTTTTTTTTTACAGGCGGTGGGGGTTGGGGGGGCGACGGGCTTGGTGAGGGAGGGAGGGGGGGCGACGGGCTTGGTGAGGGAGGGAGGGGGGGGGGCGACGGGCTCGGCGAGGGAGGGAGGGGCTAGCGTCGCCGGCGACGGGTGGTGGAGGGGCAGGTCGCCGGCGGTGGTGGAGAGGGGTGGGGGAGAAGATGAAAGAAGAAATGGAGGAGGAAGAAAGATGGAGGATTTGGGGGGTGTGGGTAGTAAAAGGATTTTAATGAAGGAGGGGTATTTATGACATTTGAGGGAGGTGTGACCTAAAATTCGGGGAGTGTATAAATCGGGGGAGTGATGGGGGAGTGCATCAAACTGAAATGGAGGTGCATATAGTCAGACCCTCAATTAATCAATCAAGCCCACGTGTTTTTATTAAGGGCGCGGCTAAAGGCACCCAAGGATCCTATGAGGACACCCACGCGATGAGGACACCCATCAAATGGATGAGGACACCCACGTGGAAAATACAAAAATAACCTTCGTCCTATTAAAACTCTAAATCATCTCCCCATTCTCAAAATTAACATAGTACACCCACACTCATTTCCTCCGCCTTCCTCCACTCTCTTGAAGACGCCGGCGCAGCCCACGCCACGGCCACCGCCTCCTTCCACGCAGCCGCTCGCACAGTGCCGCCGCCCGTTCGCTACCGCCTTGCCTCGCGCACGCCAGCCCTCCGTCTCCACTTCGCGGCCGTTCGCGGCCGCAACCTCTCCCCCTCCCCTTGCCTTGCGCACGCCACCCCTCCGTCTCCACTTCGCGGCCGTAACCTCTCTCCCTCCCCTTCGCGGCCGCAACCCCCCCCCCTCCCTTCATCGCACCCAGCAGCCTAAAGGTAAGTTTTTTTTTTTTTTTTTCAATTTTTATAGAAATTAGGGTTTAGAAATTTTAGGAAAATTAGGGTTTTTAGTAGTTCGGGAATTATTTTCGAACAGATTGTGTTAGTTTTGGAAACAATTTCGAACAACTTGAGTTTGTTTTAGAAAAAAATTCGAACAAGATGTTCGATCTTTTTTTTCGGACAAATTTGAGTTGTTTTGGAATTTTTTTCGAACATATTGAGTTTGTTTTGGAAAATTTTTCGAACAACTTGAGTTTGTTTTGGAAAAAATTTCGAACAAGATGTTCGATCTTTTTTTTCGGACAAATTTGAGTTGTTTTGGAATTTTTTTCGAACATATTGAGTTTATTTTGGAAAAAAATTAGAACATATTGAGTTTGTTTTGGAATTTTTTGGAACAGTAGTTGTTTTGGATTTATTTTGTTTCAATTTTGAAGTTTTTTTGAAGAATGTTGTTTGTTTTGGTTGTGGAGGAGATAATTATGTGAAATAGAATGGGTGGGTGTACTCATCTTTCGTTTTTTTCATAAATTTTACCCTAGGGGTATATGAGACATTTCACATGTTCTGAAGGATTAAAAAAATGTTTGGTGGGTGTACTCATAGGAAATCCGGGTGCCTTTAGCCGCGCCCTTTTATTAAGCAAGCTGGTGGCCCATTTCCATTTTAATTCAGAAGCCCACCCTCAATGTTTAAGAGGCAGGGCCAATTCAGAAAAGAGAGGGGCAGTAGGCAGAATTGGAACACGTAGAAACAGGGGAGCTCTCCATTGGGGGAGAAATCTCTTCTCCCCCCACTCCACTCAATAGATTAGTTAGTTTTAATTGTTCTTTCATTTCTTAGCTAGTGTTTAATTTAATATTTCATTTTATTGTAAGCATTGGAGGATTTGAAGACAAATGAGGTGATATTTTTCTATTATTACAAATTTAATTTGGTAATTTCAATTTCATTAATGTTTTGTAGTTTAATTTACATTAGTTTTATTCTAGTTGTTAATTTAGACATGGGCTAATCTCCAATTGCCTTGGGTGTGGATGTTTTGATGAGAATTTAGTGCAATTGTGGATTAATTTCATGATTAGCTTATAATTTGGATTTTTATGTTTCTAGAGTTGTACTTTGATTGATTCATTTAGTTGATCAACCCTATTAGCGAGCATGTTAGATTATGTTTATTGCAACGAGAGTTGGGTAGCATGATTGGGAGTGTGAGTGTGAGCTTTGGTCAATTGAATAGAAGTTAATTAGTAATTAGCTCACCCGAGAGGGGGGTTAATGGCTACACCGACAACCTTAGACACTAAACGAGTAGAGGTCGTCTAGGAGTTTGGTGAGAGGGCGTTTCATAAGCATTAGTAACCGTGTTGAAAGTGCTTATGCAACACTATCTTAGAAGCTTATGGTATTTGGTTAGATCCTATAATTGCTAATCAATGCACGTTGTTTACCTATGCCTTTCGAGAGGGTTTGCACACATTTGTGATAGCCTTTAGCTTGACCCAAATTCGTAGTAAAATCATGTAATTGGTTCACTAGTTCACTTAATTGCTCACAAAACGGAAACACCCGAGGCAATACCCTTCCCTTGCACTTTCATCTTTTTGAGAGTTAGTTTTAGTTGTTTGCATTAGTTGTTTATTTTCTTAGTTGGTATTTGTTTTATCCTCCTATTTAGCTTCTATAACACCAGTTTAACTTATAGTTTCGGGGCTCCACATTCCTTCAACTAGGTCCTTGGACGATAACTACTAGGTCGTATACTTACTCAACTATAACGAACTCATACGTTTGTGGGGATTGTTATTGTTGTGCTAAAAAGTGCAAAATACGAACCAAGTCAATGGCGCCGCTGCCGGGGACCTAAGAGAGTCTTATGTGGGACTTGAAACTTGTTGAGTGGTGTTACTAGTAGCATTTTATTTTTGTTATCTTGTGTTTAGTTGTTTTCTTTGAATTTGATACTTTGTTATTTTGTAGGTGTGCACTTCATTGACTATATGGATGGATATAATCAATACCCGTTGAATCATTGCTATGATCAACGTGGCATGATTTATCCTCCACAACATGGAGATGCGAGCTACGATGATTGGAGGAACTTTGATCACCATTATCAAATGCAACAAGTTCCCTCCTATTATCAAGATTGGAGGAATGAAGAAGCATCACCTCCTCCTCCACGTCCACATCAATACCCTCCTCCTCAACACCCTTATCCACCATATCCATATCCTCCTCCACCACCTGAAGAGCAGTATCGTCCACCTCCTCTTCCACCTATAGAAGAACCTCACTTTGAATTTCATGAAGCTTCAGAAGGAAATTGGTATGATAGTGAGAGGAGCTTTGAGTACGATCATCAAGTGCAACAAGTTCCCTCTCATTATCAATATCATGATTGAGGGAAAATGGAAGCTTCACCCTTTCTTGTAGAAGCATTCAAAAACTATATGGGTGAAGATGAATTTCAAAGAGCTTTGGATGAATGACTTGAACGAATTTTTGGTCACTATAGGTTGACTAACTACTTCCCCTCAAGCATAAGGGTTCGTAGTAGTAATGGAAGTATTCGACCAAGTAGTATCGACCTAGGAGGTGGGTTTGTGCAATGGATCCCTAGAGTTTTATGTTGTCATAACTAATGTAACTACGGGCTCGGTTTTTGGATTTCTAAAATAAAGCTAAGTTACTACTAAATTTCAAGAAAGTAAACCAAACACCAACCTAGAAATTAACAAGTAAATTAAACTACTAAAAATAAGCAAATATTCAATAAGAGCAATTACCACAACTTAACAAAGAAAATTACTACTAAGCAAGAATTTAACAATTAAAACAAAGAACAACTACGAATATGATTCGAAGAAGTGCAAGGGTGAGAGAATGCTTCGGGTGTTCTACCTAGTGAAATAGAGAGGAATTGCTTTTATTTTGTTAATGCTTTAATCAATATTTGCTAAGAGCACCTAAATGCTAGGATGACAACCATTTCCCTTCGGGTAATATAGCCTTAAATCTAAGGTGTTCCCAAACCCGGTAATAAGGTTTTCGTCCCAATCCTCACCAACTACTCAAACAACCATTCAAGTAATTAATGTCCTTCAATGGGGTTCTAATACGATTAACTCTCTCTCGACGAATTAAAAGTATAACTAACACATTTGCATACCAACAACTCACACCATAAATATAACCATGTTCATGTAACTCTCGTCTACGCTAAACATGCATCTAAATATGGATTAATAGAAGTTAACATACAAAGTACCCATAATACCCATTAAAAGAAGCAATAAATCTAATATTAGCAATAACAAAGCTCAAACAATTCCAAACTTAATATTCACATGGTTTTAGAACACCCAAAGCATAAATAAACTTAGCCCATGGTGTTTTGAGAAACACCCATGGCTAAAACATTACAAAAGAATGAAATAAACATGAAACTTGTGATTAAATAGCAAAAGAGAGTATGGTTTGAAGTCACCTTGATGTTTCTTCTAATACCCAAGCTATTACAAAAGAGTTTCACCTTAATCTTCAAAAACCCAAGCTAAATACTTAACTTGGAAGCTAATCTATGAATTAAATGTGCAATAAATGCTAAACTATGCTAAGAGATGAACTAGGGTTTGAGAGTTGTAATAAATGAGGGACAAAAGTCCTCTTACAAACTGAGTTTGAAGCTATTTAAAGCTTCCAAAAGTGTGTGAGACGAAATTAGCATTTGGGTCCTTGAAGTTCTTCAAAATTCTCAAAAAACCCCGAAAATCGTGAGTTGACTCGGTCAACCGAGTGGATCACTCGGTCAACCGAGTGAGAGGGACTTCCAGAACCAAAAATGGTTCCAGATGTCAAACGGGTGCCAGTGTGATATCAAACGGCCGCCAGTGTGATATCACTCGGCCGCCAGTGTGATATCACTCGGCCGCCAGTGTGATATCAAACGGCCGCCAGTGTGACATGGCCATTCCAGAAACTTTCTGTAAGTTTTTCTCACTCGGCCGCCAGTGTGATCCCACTCGGCCGGCCGAGTGACTTTTGCTACTTTGATTTTTCTAACACTTTTCCTTGGCTTTCCTTCTTGTCCTCCAACCGAACTTCAATTCCCACGCGCCGATGCTCGTTTTCCTTCTAAAACGGACTATTTCACCTTGTTTCCTACACTTTGAACACATTTCTTAACAACAAGGTTAGTAGCACCATTTCTAACAATTATGACCAAAACCACATCAAAATGCTACGATAACATAGCAATAATGAGCACAAAAACGAGCAATCTCACACCCAATCAATGAACTTCGTCATGATAAAAAGGTGGGCTTTGAGTATGATTATCAAATGCAACAAACTCCCTCTCATTATCAAGATTGGGAAAGCAATGAGGGTAGGACTACTACTGAAGAGATCATTGCACACATAAAGGAGAGAAATGAAGAAAGAGATAATAACCTCAAGTCACTTCTGAATGGAATGGAGCGGATGAACTCAACACTCGAGGCATTAGTCATCGCTATGAAAGAAAAAGAGGATCCAATTGAGGATGAGGATGAGGATGAAAAGGGGTATCCACTTGAAGACATGAGCACGGGAAGGAGCTTAATGGTGATTGAAGAAGATGATAAAGAGGAATGTCCTTTTATGGACATGAGCTACAAGGAACAAGAAAATCAAGAAGCATCACAAGATGAGTTGGAGAGCGAAATGAGCATTTCTAAACCATTAAACTTTTCAATTTACTCTTTAATTGATATTGATGCTTCTATTGATTTCATTTTGCCTCTTGATCATTTTAATCCAAAAAAGGAAGTTGAGAAGAACTTAGGTATTCTTGAGGAGAAAGGAAAGAAATGGAAAGAGGTGGTGTGGAAAGAGAAAGAGGAGCCTACATTGATGAAAGTATGGAGGAAACACGTGGATGATAGGTCTTTCATTCATAAGAGCCTCCTTGAGTTTGAAGCTCAAAGGTTGAAATACAATGGGAAGGAGGACCGATATCCATGGTCTTTCCGATGAGTTCTTCTATTTTCGTCCGGCTTGAAGACGTTAAACTTAGCGCTAAATGGGAGGCAACCCATTCTTTATTGCTTTCTTTTATTTTTAGATTTGTAGCTTGTTGGATCTTTTGTTTAGTTTTTGTTTTGTAGGTTGAGTGTTGTATTGGTGGTCAAGGATGTGAGATACGCATGGTGGAGCTCAAGGGTAGTGGTGCTTTGGTGCTAAAGGTCCAAGGGACAATTGGTGACGATAGCTTGCTTCTTTGGTGAGCTTTGTTGGTGGTAAAATTCTAAGGTAACATACTCATTCTCAAACTTTGCATTCAACTAGATAGTTTCATTTAAGTTTGGGGGGGGGGGGAGGGGAGATTTCGTGTGTTTACCTTCATTTTTATTGCACCATTTGTCCTACTATATTGTGTAGCTTTGTTGGATGAGATTTATTGTGGATGGTTGGTATTTGAGGCTTAATTGATAGTGATTGTTGGTTATTGAAGTTTGGTTGAGCTTGTTGGTATTGATTGATGCTTGCTTGTTCACTTAATTTTGTGAAGATTTGTGCTTGGTTTGGTGCTCTCAATTCATGATTAGACAAGCTTGTGAGCTTTAGAGCCTTTAGACTTTCATATATTTTGGTCTAATTTTCTTCTTGTGAGTATCATTCATGCCTGTGTGCTCTAGAATTTGCCAATTGTCTTGTTTGAGGCTACTTTTTGTGTGAAATCTTTGGAAGTGATATAAGGCCATCTTTGTTTTGAATAGTCACTTGGCCAAATTTTCCATACCAAATGAAATTTCTCCGTAGTTAGCCACTTTGAGCTTATTGACCTATATTCTTTGGCAACCTATAAATTTAACCTATTTGTCCATCTTGTATGAGCCTAATTTTCCCTATGAACTAGTGGAGCTTGAATGTTGACAAATGTGGTTGAATTGAGGTGAAATATGAATTTGGTGGATTTGTTTGGTTGGAAAGTGAAGAGATTGAAAAGAAAAAAAAAGATGAATTGTGAGTTGTGCAAAAAAAGATTGAGTTGATGGGAAAAGAAAAGAAAAATCGAAAAAGAAAACTCTCTTGTGCACAAGAATTTGGTAGAGCTTGAAGTTCAAAAGTGTTGATTGGTTGATTGTGAAGAATGAGCTTAAAAAGAAAAGGAGCAAGTAAATTGTGTGGGATGTAGAACTTTGAGTTGCAACTTGATCAATTGCAACTTTCATTTTTGCTCCACTAGTTTATGCGTCACTTTATCCAAATCTTCCCTACCTTAACTAAAAAGCCTACATTACAACCAAATGTGAAGTCCTTATTGATTCATTGATTGAACACTTTCATGTGGTGGAGAACTTAGACATTTGGCAAGCATATGGTAGTGCACTTGTGTGATTTGATGTTGAGAGCATACACTTCTTTGATATACACTTTGAGTGATGAGAGATACACTTACTTGTGAGGAAATTATGAATTGAGCACTTGATCTTGCATGGATTTGAACATAATTTGTGAACTTGTTTGTTGATTTTTCTACCTCTTGCCTTGACTAGATGGAGATAACTTGACAATTACTTATTCTATTTTGGCTTGAATGAATTCCTTCGCAATCCTCCCACTTGTTCTATTTTTCTTTCGTTGCTCGAGGACGAGCAACACCTTAAGTTTGGGGGAGTTGATTAGTGTGAAAATTGCTTGAAATTCATGTATTTAATTTGCATAATTTTATAGGATTTTATGCATTATTTACATTAAATTGACTAACTATACTTGAAATGAAAAAGGTATGTGTTTTGTTCATTTTATAGGAAAATGAGCATTTTTGGAGCAAAACACGTCTCGATTATATTGTGAAGTCAATCGAATGAATAATATGAGAAGGAAGAAATAATAATTGGGCTTAAGAATTAAAAGCAAGGAAAAATATATTGAGGCCCAGTTTAGCAGCCCATTTAACCTTAATTTGAAGAGGTGGCCTATTCCTAAAGAGAAGTGTTGCAGGCAGCAGAATTCTTAATAGTTAATGGGCCTAAGCCCATTTCACCATCTCCATTTAAGCAATTGGGGCGCAACACTTACAGCTGGAATTGATAGGCATATGCATCAAGGGTATATACCCTCCAGCTTTGTTTAATACACTCCCCTCCATTTTTATTAATTCAATATTAATGCAAAATACCAATTTTGTCCTTTTATTAAATTAGGCTAGATACATACACTCCCCTCTAAAACCCTAACTCTAATTCATTAATCCAAATTTTGCAGCCCCTGCCGTAGCTCCCGCCGCCGCTCCTCCTCCGGCAACCATCATCACTTCCGACCGTCACAACCACCTTTTCTTACATCCACAAAAATAAAAAAACAGAAATTCAACAACAAAACTTAGAAATAAACTTCCAATGATACACAAAACTTAACAAAAAACCTGAAACTCTAAACCAAAAATTTAAAAGTTCAACTAAAACAAAAACTTATTTTCGACCAACCAGAGTCGACTGAAAATTCTCCCGTCGACAATGGTTTGTCGACCAAAAAAAATCAGGTCGACTCTGGTTTATCGACCAATTTTTTTAAAAAAAAAATTAAAATTTTCGATAATATTGAATCGACCAAAAACAATCTCGTCGACAAACCAGAGTCGACCGGATTATTTTTGGTCGACTCAATATTATCGAAAATAAAAAAAATAAAAAACCTGGAAAACCCGCACTGGCGGCGCGGCCAACGAGAGGGGAGGAGAGGGCACGGCGGCTGGGTGGCGCGGGCTCAACGACGGAGGCGGATTGGGGGGGAGAGTTGCAGAAAACGAAAAAAAAAAAAAAAAAAAAAAGATCAGGGCAGCGGCGGCGTCTTGCTGCGACGAGAAGCAGATGAGGGCGGCGGCTGCTTGCTGGACGGCTGGCGGTGCTCGGCGAAGGGCGGTGGCGGCAGCTGCTTGCTGGACGGATGGCGGTGATCGACGAAGGGCGGCGGCGGTGGCTGCTTGCTTGACGGCTGGCGGTGCTCGGCGAAGGGTGGCGGCGGCGGCGGTTGCTTGGTGGACGGCTGGCGGTGCTCGGCGAAGGGTGGCGGCGGCAAGTTGGATGTGGAAGGGAGGAAATGAAGAAAGATGGAAGGAGGCAAAAAAAAAAAAAAAGAAGAATGAAGAAGATGAAAATGGGGAAGAAATGAGAAAAATTAGGGTTATGTTTCAGAGGGGAGTGTATGTATCTATAAATTTTGTTAAGGGGCAAATATGGTATTCTATATATATTTTATATTTTATAATTAATGAATTGGCCCAGCCTCTTAAACATTGAATTTGCAACATTGAGGTTTGATGAGAATTAATTCAGAAGCCCACCCTCAATGTTTAAGAGGCAGGGCCAATTCAGAAAAGAGAGGGGCAGTAGGCAGAATTGGAACACGCAGAAACAGGGGAGCTCTCCATTGGGGGAGAAATCTCTTCTCCTCCCCACCACTCCACTCAATAGATTAGTTAGTTTTAATTGTTCTTTCATTTCTTAGCTAGTGTTTAATTTAATATTTCATTTTATTGTAAGCATTGGAGGATTTGAAGACAAATGAGGTGATATTTTTCTATTATTGCAAATTTAATTTGGTAATTTCAATTTCATTAATGTTTTGTAGTTTAATTTACATTAGTTTTATTCTAGTTGTTAATTTAGACATGGGCTAATCTCCAATTGCTTTGGGTGTGGATGTTTTGATGAGAATTTAGTGCAATTGTGGATTAATTGCATGATTAGCTTATAATTTGGATTTTTATGTTTCTAGAGTTGTACTTTGATTGATTCATTTGGTTGATCAACCCTATTAGCGAGCATGTTCGATTATGTTTATTGCAACGAGAGTTGGGTAGCATGATTGGGAGTGTGAGTGTGAGCTTTGGTCAATTGAATAGAAGTTAATTAGTAATTAGCTCACCCGATAGGGGGGTTAATGGCTAGACCGACAACCTTAGACACTAAATGAGTAGAGGTCGTCTAGGAGTTTGGTGAGAGGGAGTTTCATAAGCATTAGTAACCGTGTTGAAAGTGCTTATGCAACACTATCTTAGAAGCTTATTGTATTTGGTTAGATCCTATAATTGCTAATCAATGCACGTTGTTTACCTATGCCTTTCGAGGGGGTTTGCACACATTTGTGATAGCCTTTAGCTTGACCCAAATTTGTAGTAAAATCATGTAATTGGTTCACTAGTTCACTTAATTGCTCACAAAACGGAAACACCCGAGGCAATACCCTTCCCTTGCACTTTCATCTTTTTGAGAGTTAGTTTTAGTTGTTTGCATTAGTTGTTTAATTTCTTAGTTGGTATTTGTTTTATCCTCCTATTTAGCTTCTATAACACCATTTTAACTTATAGTTTCGGGGCTCCACATTCCTTCAACTAGGTCCTTGGACGATAACTACTAGGTCGTATACTTACTCAACTATAACGAACCCATACGCTTGTGGGGATTGTTATTGTTGTGCTAAAAAGTGCAAAAATTCGATCCAAGTCACCCCTCATCCCTCGTTCGCTCCTCCTCCCTGTTTCAAGAAGACGGCTACCGACGCCGTTCGAGGGCTGTCGCCGCCGCCCACCGACGCTTTTCGAGGGCTCTCCCCCTCCCATTCGCGACCGCAACCCCTCCCCTTCATCGCACCCACGTCGCCGGCACCGACGCGAAGGTATGTTTTTTTTGTTTACAATTTTTACACATAAAAAAAATTAGGGTTTTGAAAATTTAGGAAAATTAGGGTTTTTAGTAGTTCGGGAATTATTTTCGAACATATTGGGTTTGTTTTGGAAAAAATTTCGAACATATTTTGTTTGTTTTGTAAAAAATTTCGAACAACTTGAGTTTGTTTTGGAAAAAAATTCGAACACATTGAGTTTGTTTTGGAAAATTTTCGAACATGTTTGTAATGGAAATTTTTTCGAACAGTTGGTGTTTTGGATTTATTTTTGTTGCAATTTTAGTTTTTTTTTTTAAGAATGGTGTTTGTTTTGGTGGTGGTGAAGGAGATAATTCTGTGGAATAGAATGGGTGGGTGTACTTATCTTTGTTTTTTTCATAAATTTTACATAGGGGTATATGGGACATTTCACATGTTCTGAAAAATTAAAAAAATGTTTGGTGAGTATACTCATAGGAAATCCGGGTGCATTTAGCCGCGCACTTTCATTAACACTTTCTTTAATGAATTCATGCAGGTGGATTTTGCTACTTAATTCAAGTGGGCCGCTAGAATAGTCTTGACAATTAATTACAGGGTACGATACCTCCATCTTTGTTAACCGTACTCCGTCCTTTCTATTTATTAATTTAATAATAATATAAAAAAATTAAAATATCCTTTAAGTAAAAGTACCATTACTAAATGCATCCTCATTACTAAATACACTCTCCTTCATCATTCAAACTCTATTTCAAATTACGGTTGTCGTCGTCGTCACCCACCACCTTTGCGCCACCAAATTTACCCAAACAGTGTCTAATATCATAATTTGCAACATCGTGCTCAATAAGAGCTTTTCAAAGTTTTTGAAAATAAACAATTTCAACCAATTTAAAATGGTAAGACTTTAAACCCAAAATATCTAATATACCACATAATTGAACTTGTTAGGGAATATTTATATTTTTAGGACTATTGTAGAACAATATGTTTTCGGAATGGTATTAATCAGATGAGCTAATTAGTAATGCCTACGATTAAAAGAAAAAACATACAAAAATAGGTAACAAAACATGAATCAAAATGAGGCTAACCTACAACTATTGAAATTAAAGAAAAATATCACTTCATAGAGCCTTCAAATTCTTCAATACTAAAATGAAATGAAATATTAAAATTGAAATATATCTAAAAAGTGAAAGAAAATTAAACTAAGTGAAGCATGAAAGAGGAGGGACTGCCCAAAACCTATCTATTTTTCTATGTATCTTGAAGCTCACAAAAATGGATTTAATGGGCGTGGACCTACGCTTGACAACTCCTTATCTTTTCTTTAATGAACTGCGTGAGTTATATACCCCTCCAATTATAATAGATTAGTGACTCCTTTTCATCTATTAATTTAATAAACATATAAAATATTTAAACCGTACTTTTAATAAAATGGACTTAGTAAATGCACTCCCTACAACATTTAAACTCTAAACCTAATCTAACCGCAATTGTCACCATCACCACCTTCAGTAGCCGCCGCCATCACCCATCACCTCCGCACCACCAACTCCACTCAAACAATGTTAAAGTCACATATGATATTCAGAAATTAAAAAAAAAACTTAAAATCTTAGAAAAAAATTAACACATTTTCGACGAACCAGTGTTTAAAATATACACTATATTTTCGACACTAAAAAAATAAGTTGTGGGGCCTTAACAATTAATTACATGGGCCTTTGTAGTTGTAGCATGAACTTGATGGTCCACAAATTTATTAAATGGGCCGCATACATTTAAGCCCAAATAATTTTTAGCTATGGTGATCCTCACATTTTCTATAAAAATAAAAAAGTGATAGACTTTTCCAAATTTGGTGCAATGGCTCAATTTAATTTAAATAATGCAATAAAATTCTATAAAATTATGCCAAATAACACATGAATTTCAAGCAATTATCATAAAAAAACTAAAAATTATTTGGACTTAAAAAAATAGTTGTGGGGTATTAACAATTAATTACATGGGCCTGTGTACCATGGACTTGTTGGTCCACCAATTTATTTAATGGGCCGCACACATTAATCCTTAGGCCCAGGCTATATACCCCTCCAACTTAGTTAAATATACTCCCCACCCATTTATTAATTTAATATTCATATAAGATATCAAATTTATCCTTTTAATAAAATATATGTAGATTGATACTGATACACTCCCCTTAAACCCTAATTTCTAACCCTAACTTCAAGGGGAGCAGCCTCCACCGTCGCACCCACGCACCTCTGCCGCCGCCGACAACCATCCCTCCATCTCCACTAGCCGCCGTCCAAATAAATTTAGAAATATAAAATATAAATGACAAATCATTGTCGATCTCGACCATAAAGTCTATTTTGACTACATATTGTCGACGAAAAACACACTCGTCGACAACATTTTATCGAAAGAATTTAAAAAAAATTGACACGAAATTGTCGACCATAATGTTTATGGTCGACAATTTCGTGTTGAAAATAAAATTTAAATTTTAAAAAAGGAGTGGGGATGGTGGGGCAGCACCGGAGCGGCGAGGAGGATGCAGAAAAATGAAAAAGGAAAAAAAAAGGATGAAGGGGAGGGGACGACGCTACAGAGGCAGGGGGCGGCCTCGCTGGTGGTGGGCGTGGGCGGAGCCGACAGAGAAGGGGGTGGAGGCGGCCCCGCTGGTGGTGGGCGTGGGCGGAGCCGACAGGGAAGGGGGTGGAGGCGGCCCCGCTGGTGGTGGGCAGAGCCGACAGGGAAGGGGGTGGAGGCGGCGCATGGGTAGGGGTGGGGGCGAATTTGTAGAGAAATGGGAAAAAAAAGGGTAAAAGGGCGGCGCTGTAGAGGAGGGGGAAGCCCTGCTGGAGGTGGGCGTGTGTGGAGCCGGAGCAAGGGCGTGGGCGGATTTGCAAAAAAAGGGAAGAAAAAAAAGACAAGAAAAAAGAAGGGGGAGGGGCGGCCCTGCTAGAGGTGGGCGTGGGCGGAGCCTGCGACAGCGGCTTAGTGGAGAAATGAGGTGGAAGAAAGAAGAGAAAAGTGAAATTAGAATTTGAATGGGGGAATATATTTAACATTTGACATTTAGAGGGAAAAGGGTAATTTTGGGGGAGTATATCTAACATTTGTCACTTTAAAGGCTATACATGTATCGGAAGAGTATATTTAACAAAGGTGGAGGGGTATATAGCCTGCGCCTAATTCTTAAGCCCAAATAATTTTTTAGCTTCCATTTTTTTCCTTTTTGCTCCACTTTGTCCCACTCTTTTAATTGATTTCATAAAATAATTATGGTGATCCCCACTTTTACTAAAAAAAAAAAAAAAAAGTCACACTCTTATTCCAAATCTGGTGCAATAGTCAATTTAGTTTAAATAATGCAATAAAATTATATAAAATAAAACATTAATTTCAAGCAATTATCACATTAATTAAATGATCTCGTACATAAGAGACGGTGCTCCACTAAAGTAATTGGACCATACATTAAAAAAAAAAAAAAAGTAGTTGGATTGAAATCTCATAAACTCATGGATCATATAATATAAGATTATCTCTCTAATAAAGTTGAATTACTCATTTCATTTCTCCTAAAAAAACAACTATCACCTTTAATATGTCTATAAACAACTCTTACATGTTCAAGTACAACTAGTAATAATCTTGACTTTTCAAATTGAGACAAATGAATAGAGAAGACTCATTGTCTTCTTTTATCCTTTATGAATGAGGATATATACCCTATGGGCAATTGAAATACACACGTTTTTTATATAGGTAAATTGTGTATATACCCTCTGCTAAATTAATTGGTGGTTTAGGTGCATCCGCCAAATAAATTTAGTAGGTTCAATTCCGTACGCACAGTACCCCTAGCTATTTAAACCCCTCACAGCACACAAGAATATAATTAGATCTATATATCAATCAAAATGGATGTCATGAAACTTGTTAACGCATTAATCATGGTTTCTATACTTGTAATTATAGTACTGCTTGTAGTGATGAAAGTAGTAAATTGGGCTTGGATAAGACCCAAGAAGCTGGAGAAGCTTCTCAGAATGCAGGGTATAAAGGGGAATTCATACAAAGTCCTAGTTGGAGACATGAGAGAGTTCATCGTAAGTATGAAAAGGGAGCAGCCCAAAATAGTGCAACTTGCCGACGACGATCCACGCCCTCATATTCTTCCTTATTACTACGATATCATTCACAGGTATGGTAAGTTGTACTACTAGTTTGCATTTTGCGTGTATTAGCTAGTTTCACCGTAATTCTTGTGTTCTTGTTTGTCGATTTTTGTTTCGCCAGGTAAGCAATCTTTGATATGGTTCGGACCTTCACCAAGACTCAACATCACTGATCCAGAGCTTTTAAAGGAGATTTTGAGTAAACCTAGTGTTTTTCAAAAACCACTTCCCGACCCAATTGGTAAACCAATTGCGGGAGGCATTCTGTTTCTTGAAGATGAGAAATGGGCCACCCATAGAAGAATCATCAACCTAGCTTTCAATCTCCAAAAGTTGAAGGTAACCTTTTTTTTTTCTTTAACTATATAATTCAACGCAACAATAACTTATGTGAAATATTTCATGTAAATTTAGGCGAAAAATAAAAATATATTTTTTCGCTTTTAACTATTGTTTTACTACATGATTAAAACTATATTACTAATGACTAAAATATTATCACTACACGGTTAAAAGTGTACTACATCGTACAAGTTCAAAGTATTATGAACACTTAGTTTTTTTTTGTCAAATTTACTAGAATATTTTTTAACTTCTATATAATTACATATTTTTGGCCATCTATTAGTAAAATATCTTATGCTACTACAAAGCCAGCATATGTTTCTATAAAGTGTACTATTATAAATTCAAAAATATTATGGATAATTTAATTTTTTGAGCGAAAATTTTAAAATATTTTTTGACATATAGTATTACAATGATAATATTTTAATTTTGTATTAATAATATATAAGTAACATAGTAAATTATCTACTTACGACTAGCGAGTTTTTAAATATTTCACCGACAAAATCAAGGGATGTTAAATGTGATTTTTTTTATAAGTTGTACTAACTGTAATAATAGAAAAAAAAAACTATTAAATAATTAGATTGAAAAACAATTTTTTTAATAATTACATTTTTCACTCGATTTTTGTCGGTTAACAAAGCTAATGAAGTGGGAGCAAAAGTGATTTTTGTTCAGTAATTGTGAGGGTGAGTGGAACGGGAAGACCAAATTAATTTATTTTATAAAATAATAGTAATAAATAAATTTAGAGAGTGAAAATGATATTATCCCCTCGTTTACAAACCTCTATTGCAAAAGTAGGCGTCTAGGGAAAAAATATCATTCTTACTAGTGTAATTTAGGTGGAGTTCAACTTTAATTCTACGGTAATCAGTGACGGATCCAGGATTTCAAATTCGGGGGTGCGAAAAATATTAAGTCATACGGTTCGAGAAAACTTAAAAAATTACATAACCTTCAAATAAAAAAAAAATTACACTTATACTCCTTTTATTTTCTTGAAAGTCATACGGTTCGAGAAAACTTAAAAAATTACATAACCTTCAAATAAAAAAAAAATTACACTTATACTCCTTTTATTTTCTTGAATTTGAGGTGAATTAAATGATGGAGTTGAAGAAGACTCCCCTTCCATTGAGACTCATCTATTTGGAAAAGTGCAAGGAGCTTCTTGAGATTTCATTCCCTTGAACATAAATTCTCGAAGATCGAATTATTTTTTCGTTGTCTTAAGCTTCTATAATATAAGTTTATATTTCGTCATTTTTTAGTTGAATTAGATAGTGAGTTGAAAATAATTAATTTAGCATAATGTAGCAAATTAGTAATTATAATACAAACTCTAATTCTTAATTCATAACTTATTCCTAATTGAATTACACAGTAAAATAATAATTATTATATAAACTCTAATTCATAACTTATAAGTTATAGATCGACCAAAATAAATTTATTCATAAATTAAACACAATAATTAAATTAAATAATAATTACTCCATAAATATAAAATATGCGTACTTGTATAGACTAAGTGTCAAATGCATTTTATAATTCAGAGCAGAATGGAGAAAGTTATGAATTAACAATTAAAGAAATGGTTGCAAGTTCAGAGCAGAATGAAGAATGTGTAATATTCGTACTTGTATAGACAAAGTGTCAAGTGCATTTTATAGTTACAAACTTTTTTTTAGGCCTTTTAATTGTGGGGATGCATTGAGTTAGCCTCATACAATTTTTTTTTAACCTTAAATATAAAAATTATAAAAAAAAAAAAATTCAATTTGGGGGTACAGCTGTACCCCCAAATTCTATTCTCCCTCCGCCACTGACGGTAATGATCTGTGTACAGACTCTGTAAATACAGATTCTTTTTTTTATTTAATTAATGTTTTATTAATTACTTAATGATTATTATACCCTTAATTAATGATAATGATTAAATATTAATTAATTAACTCACGCATGTTTATCTCTGATGCTTTCTCTCTAATCAATACACACAAAGACCAATTAATTAATTCCCCAATGCACATAATTATGACACATCATCATTACCTCTAATTTGAAATGTAATATATGCTACAACCATTAACACCATTGATTGTTCTTCAACTTTTTTCCTTCTCCATTAATAACCAAATCTTCAACATTATATTACTACCGTTAAAAAAAAAAAAAAAAAAAAAAAATTATTTAATTTTAATAAACTTTAATCTCACAAATATTTCATTTTAACTAAAATTATGATTTTTTTAATCTCTAAGTTTAAAATATTTTATTTTAACAACCTTGGTGTAAAATTATAATTTTTTTAATCTCTAAGTGTAAAATATTTCATTTTAACAACATTGGTGTAAAATTGTGAATTTTTTAATCTCTAAGTGTAATATTTTATTTTAACAACGTTGATGTAAAATTATAATTTTTTTAATTTTTACTGTAAAATATTTCATTTTAACAACTTTAGTGTAAAATTATGAATTTTTTAATCTCTGAGTGTCAAATATTTTATTTTAACACTAATAATTCAATTTCGTAATTTAATTTAATTTCTAACACTAATAATTCAAAACATTGAAACGAGTAATCGTAACCTTAAACCCTGAACGGTGAGAATCGAGTAGTCGAACCTTAAGTGTACATTATTGAATATAAATGTGATCAACACATTGAAAATTAAAATAATGAATTATAAGTGTACACTATTTGAATTTAAATGTGGTCAACACATTGAAACGAGTAATCAAACCCTAAGCCCTAAACTTTGAACCCTGAACGGTGAGAATCAAGTAGTCGAACCTTAAGTGCACACTATTGAATTTAAATGTGGTCAACACATTGGAAATTAAATTAATGAATCATAAGTGTACACTATTTGAATTTAAATGTGATCAACAAACGAGTAATCGAACCCTAAACTCTAAACCCTAAACCCTGAACGGTGAGAAATAATCGAACCTTAAGTGTACACTATTGAATTTAAATGTGATCAACACATTGAAAATTAAATTAATGAATTATAAGTGTACACTCTTTGAATTTAAATGTGATCAACACATTGAAACGAGTAATCGAACCCTGAACCCTAAACCTTGAACGGTGAGAATCGAATAGTCGAACCTTAAGTGTACACTACTGAATTTAAATGCGATCAACACATTGGAAATTAAATTAATGAATCATAAGTGTACACTAATTGAATTTGAATGTGATCAACACATTGAAACGAGTAATCGAACCCTAAACCCTGAACGGTGAGAATCTAATAGTTGAACCTTCAGTGTACACTACTGAATTTAAATGTGATCAACACATTGTAAATTAAATATTAATGAATCATAAGTGTACACTAATTGAATTTGAATGTGATCACACACATTGAAACGAGTAATCGAACCCTAAACCCTGAACGGTGAGAATCGAATAGTCGAACATTAAGTGTACACTATTTAATTTAAATATGATCAACACATTGAAAATTAAATTAATGATTCATAAGTGTACACTATTAAATTTAAATGTGATCAACACATTAAAACGAGTAATCGAATCCTAAACTCTGAACTCTGAAAGGTGAGAATCGAGTAGTCGAACCCTAATTAAACTGTAACACCCCACAATTTTAAATATATATATTGATATATATAATTTAAAATGCACTCATTACTTTTTAAATGTTAATATAATATAATTTCCTTAATTGTCTTATTAAAGAAAATAAAATTTATTAAAAATTTAAAAAAACAGCGTTTCTTTAATTTATTGAAACAAAATATTAAAATTTATCTTTTTTTAATAATATTTATTATCTTAAATAAATTAGATAGTTTAAATTTCCTAAAATTACTTATGAATTTCCTAAAACTACTCCAATAAATACTAGTTAAGGTTCGATTTTTTTTTTTAAAATAATATTTGTTATCTTAAATAAATGGGTTGGTCTGCTATGGACTCGAGTGTATGTTGTGTACCCTAGTCCATGTTGCACTTTTCAGTTTACTGACTTACACTGGTGTTGCACTTTTCAATTATTAAACTGTCTAATAATATTTTTAGTAATAATTGAAAAGTGCAACACTATTTACCAAAAAGTGTAAGTTAGTAAAATGAAAAGTGCACATGGACTAGGGTGCACAACATGCACTCGAGTGCATACTAGACTTTATCTAAATAAATTAGATAATTTCAACAAATACTACTTAAGATTCAATTCTTTTTTTTTTAAATAATATTTGTTATCTTAAATAAATTAGATTTTATGAATTTCCTAAAATTACTCTAATAAGATTCTAATAAAATAAATTCAATCTTATCTTAATAAAGATTCAATCTTTTTTTTAACAATATTTGTTATATTAAATAAATTATGTAATAAAATATATAATAATAATATTCAAATATAAATTTCATACGATTACATTTTTTTTAATGCATTCGGGTAGAAAGATGATTTTTTTTTTTTTTTGCAATGTTGAAGATGAAGTTTGGATAGAAGAAAGAATAAGAAAGAGACGAAGAAGCGAGTTTTGAGATGAACAGTAACAAAGGGAAGAGATATTTTAATTAAATACAAACATTGAAAGTTGAATTGTGTAATTATTACTTGCCTTGAAAAAATAAGAAGAGAGAGAAAAAGGTGTCAGACTTTAATATTTTATTAAAAAATAATAGTTAAACAATATTTTTGAATCAGTGGTATATTAGTCATTTTAGCACAACTTAAACAAAAAATGGACGAAAATACCCCCGCCTGTACATACAGATTATGTATGTTTAGCACCACCCTTAATTCTATAACTTTACATTTTTTCAATTCTAGTTCTGATGGTATCAATTTTAATTCTAAAGGTATAAATTTTAGTCTTGTAACTTAGATATAACTCAATTTTAATCTTGTAACTTTGTATTTTTTCAATTTTAATCATATAACTTTGCACGAAAATTTGAGAAAAAAATTTGCTAAAGTCCCGTAACTTTCACTTTTAAAAAAAAAAGCGTACTGAAAAATATTTAAAAAAATTAATTTATGTTCTATAATTTCTTAAATTGGTTAATTTACGTACAATTTTTGTCTTTTTACATCCAATAATGAGAATATATATATATACTCCCTCTGTCCCATACTTGAAGGCTCAAACCAATTGGGCACGAGTTTTAATGAATGAATTGTTTATTAATATTGTATAAGATAAAGTGGGGTAGTAAAGACTTTTCAACTTTATAAATAGTAATAAAGTTACTTTTTAGTATAATAAAGTAGTGGCATTTGTTGTAATATTGTGATGTTTTAAGGAGAGTGTTTAAAAGTGTTTTTGCTATTTTAGGTAATGTTCCTTCAAGTATGAGACACTCAATATGGTAAAATGTGTCTTCAAGTATGGGACGGAGGGAGTATATATTTACGTCACGTAACTTTAATTTTTTTTTAAAAAATGTCCTAAAAAATATTTATTTACATCTCATAATTTCATAACTTGGTTAATTTACGTCATTTTTCTTTATTATGCAAATTATAAATAGTGACTTGTAGTTTTTTTTAATCCACATGATCATTGTTTTTCCACACCATACAAGTCAAGATCGACCATGTTCCAATTTACGTCGGTTACCCATAATTTTTATGCGCAAGTGACAAAAGTGTGAGTGAAATGATATCGTTTGAGTGTCTCTAACAAAAATTGAACGTGAATTAATCAAATTACAAAATTATGGGACGTAAATTTTTTTTTTTTTTTTTTTTTTATGTTTCTAAGGGCATCCACAATGGGAGGTAGAGATCCCACGTGGAGCACTACCTCTACCAAGAAAATAAAAAATCCTGCACTGTGAGGATGCTGAGGTGGCAGAGAAAGAGGTTTGGGGGAAGGGCTGTGACTACCCAGGTAGAGATAAAAAAGGAGAAAAAAGGGAGAGTGGAGATGGATAGTGCGTGAGGAACAAATATACAAAAATGAATGTATTTTCTTCAGCGTAGACTCACGCGCAAGTGGGATGTAATATTGTGGGTCCCACCGCTAACTTTTTTTTTTTTTTAATATATTGAATGTCTGTTTCCTATATACTGTACAGATGTTAATTTATGAAGCATTTAATTATTATTTTAAATTGGTGTTGTAACTTATGTTTGCAATAATTTTTTTTTTATGTTGTACTCTTAATTTTAATTTTTATTCCCAATAATATATATATTTTTTTTTGTACTCCTTAATTGTATGGTTTAAATGAAATTTTAACAACCATTTTTTTAAATATTATGTTACACCAAGATTTTTTTTATTATTTTATTTGTATATTATAATTTTATAATTAATATTTAATTGAATAAATAAATAATTCATAACAAAAATAGTTAATAGTTAAAGATAATAAATATATATATGATTTGATAGTGGGATCCATGAATAGTTACTTTTGAGGTAGGAATGATTGGAAGAGGAAGGAGTGTTTTGAGGTAGGGGTATAAAACTTTTGAGGTGGCACACATATGGCGCAAACATGACAAATTCATACCCAAAAATTTCTACCTAGCATAGGAGATGCTCTAAAAAAAAGTGAAAGGTATGGGTTGTAAATAATTTATTTTTCTCCTAAAATTGATATTTGAAGAACTAAAATTGAGAAAGTGCAAGTAGCAGAACTAAAATTGATATCTTTAGGACTATAATTGAGAAAGTGTAAAGTTACAGGACCAAAGTTGTACACGGCCTAAATTACAAGACTAAAATCGATATTTTTTCGTGTCTAGGCGCTAGTCTCAACTAGACAGATTTTTCTTTTTTATGGACTTCTCGACGTCGAAGTCCAATTCGTACAATCAAGCTCACCTTTTCAAGTGGAATCGATGCTACGAGCAATACACGTCACTTTGCCATGATGTATAACATTTTTTTTTTGTAAAATTCTATTATTTAAGGGTGAAAACTGCATTTTTTAATTTTTCGGCATTATTTTTACAAGTTTTAATTTTTTGATGGACCTCTTTGCAATTTTTTTGCTTTTGTTAAATTAGAGTCTCATATTTATTGTTTGAGGATTTTACAGAAAAAATATTTAAAAAATATTATAGGCTCAATTACCGATTTTCGACTTTTGCAACCTTGTTACAAACTAATAATATATTTGAAATAATTTAAAAGTTTTTTGTTTGCAGGGAATGGTGCCGACAATGTTTTTAAGTTGTTGTGAGATGGTAGAAACATGGGGAGCGTTGTTTTCAAGTAATGAAACGAAAGTGGAAATAGATGTATGGCCTTATCTTATAGAGTATTAAGGTATCCCACATCGGATAGAGAGATGGTCTTGGGTGGGCTTATAAGCTTGGACAATCCTCTCACTTAATTAACACCTGGGTTTTAAGTGTAGAGTTAGGCCCTATCACATGGTATCAGAGCCAACTCTCTACTTCGATGTTTGGATCCACCTGTTGAACCACGTGTCGACCTTGTCCCCGTCTCACGTGAGGGAGGGTATTAAGGTATCCCATCGGATAGAGAGATGGTCTTGGGTGGGCTTAGAGGGAGGGTATTAAGGTATCCCACATCGGATAGAGAGATGGTCTTGGGTGGGCTTATAAGCCTGGGCAATCCTCACGTGAGGGAGGGTATTAAGGTATCCCACATCGGATAGAGAGTTAACACCTGGGAGGGAGGGTATTAAGGTATCCCACATCGGATAGAGAGATGGTCTTGGGTGGGCTTATAAGCCTGGGCAATCCTCTCACTTAATCGAGGCGTTGATTCTAATCTACGGATCTTCTAGTCTGTTTCCCAACCTTGTTCGAACACCGGGTGGACGGCGCGCTATCAAACGTGGAGAAGGTGACTTGTTCGTATTTTTGGATAAGTTTTTCCCAAGTATATTTTCGTTCCAAGGACTTAATTGAGTGTCAATGAATCCCTAAAGTTGCAAGTTTTCATGCTATTGTAGTAACTAAGCGTTTTTGTTTGATTTTCGGGAATTTAAAGACAAGTATGAAACTAGATGAACTAAACAAGAAGAAATGAACAAAGCAATAACAATATATCTAACTTCCTTTCGAAAGTGCAAGGTGAGAGTATTGCCTCGGGTGTTTCCGTTTTGTGGGTAATTCAATGAGTTAACGAACCAATTGCATGAATTAAACTATGGTTTTGGATTAAGCTAAAGGCTATCACTCGTGTGTGTAGACCAATCCCTTGTGAGGCTTAGGTGAACACGTGCATCGATTAGCAATTATATAGTCTAATCAATACCATAAGCTCCTAAGATAGTGTCTCATAAACATGTTCAACACGGTTACTAATGTTTATGAGACGCCCTCTCACTAATCTAATAGACGACCTCTAATCGACTAGTGTCTAGTGTCGTCGATCTAAGCAATCAACCCTCGGTCGGTGTAGCTAATTACTATGTTAATTCTCATTGATTAATTCAAGCTCATACACACACTCTTAATCATGCAACCCAATACGGTCGTTGAAGTCGACAAAACTAACAATGCTAGCTAATAGGGTGAATTAATCAATTGAATCATGAAAATTACAACACTAGAAACATATACACCCAATTCCTAAGCTAATCATGCAATTAATCTATAATTACACTAAACACCCATCAAAACATTCACACCCAAGGCAATAAGAGCTTAGCCCATGGTTCTAGAAGAGAATTCCATGGTTAAAACAACTAATAACATCAAACTCATAGTAGAATAACAAGAGATTGAAGAAATTAAGAAAATACCAAAATAAATTGCAAAATAGATTAATATCACCTTGATCATGAAAATGTAGCTACAAAACGATGTAATAGACGATGCCCGATGATAATCGTAGCTTGATTTGAAGTAAAAACCACTAATCTATCTAATTTAATGAAGAATCTAAACTAAAAATGAAGAACACCTACAACTATGTGAATGTGTGTGTGGAATTGCTTGTAAAAGGAGTAAGAGACTCTCTTTTAAAACTCAAATTTGATCTATTTATAGTTGGGGTAGAAGTCTTGAATTAATTTTGCAATTAGGCCCTTGAAATATGGAGAAAATGGGCCAAAAACCCCAAAAATGAAGTGACCCGGCCGGGTGGCTCCCACCCGGGCATGCCACCCGGCCAAAAGACGAAGCAAATACAATTTCAGCCTTGCCCGGGTCGAAACCACCCGGCCGGGTGGGTTTCACCCGGGCGAAACTCGAACCTCTTCACATTCTGCCCTTGCCCGGGTCGAAGTGACCCGCCCGGGTCGTTTCTACCCGGGTATGATTTTTCGTCTCTTCGTATCTCGAGCTTCCGACCTCCGATTGACTCGATTCTTTTTTTCATTCCACTCCATTTTTCGAGACGAATCCAACCGTGCACTCCTCTTCCTGATCCAGTAAAGTATGGTTGGTGTTTTGCTCCAAATTCCATCGTATTTCCTACAAAATCGACAAAACACAACCTTTCTCTCATTTCGGCTTAAACAATCATATTCAATGTATAATTCAATGAAATCAACATCAAATGAGCTTCAAATATGCATCCAAATAGTGTAAATTCCACCCGAATCAACTCCCCCAAACTTAAAGTGTTGCTCGTCCTCGAGCAACGAAAGAATTACAACGTGAGGGTGAAATTTACAACTAGATGATCAATGAAAGATCCCACGTATCAAATGACATGAAATGAATTCTTCTTCCTCAAGATACATTCTCAAAAATGATCACAAGTTCAATATTGAAAATCAAACTAATTACCCCACACATGCTCAACATACAATAACAAGTGATGGTGATGACAATATCCAAATGCTTCAAGTTCAACTCACAAGTTATAGTGTTTCTCTCAAACACTCAAACAAATTAAGGACAATAGACACTCATCAATCAAATCACGCATTGCAATTACCATAAGCTTGCCCAAGCTCTACCATCTTTCACCACAAACATGTTCAACTATTAGATCAATAGGTCTTAACAAAGGACGTAACGTTGGCTCTTTGGACGGGGTATGATGAATATGGAGGAAGTGACTTGTCTAGTGGAGAACGAAAGTTGTTCTTCAACACATCAAGCTTATGCTCATAAGGTTTATACACCTTCATTCTCACTTTTCATTTAACTTTTTCACAAGCAATCATCTCCTCATCTTTTTGTAGAAAATTTCTTTTCTTTTTAAGCTCTTGGGGCTCATTGTCCCTCTTTTCTTTCTCAATTATTTTCTTTTCACTTCCATCTCTTTTTTTCTCTTTTCACAACTTTGCTAATTTTCTCTTCAAACCAAAGGCACTAAAGCACATGTTTTACCACTTTCTTTTTATTCTCCACTAGATTTGGATATCAAAGGCTCAAAAGGCTAAGTTGTTAAACATTGTAGGTTGCCAAAAAAATGGGAAATCAAGCTCAAACGGGCTAACTACGGAATATTACTTTGGTTATTGGGAAAATTTTGGCTAAGTGACGTGTAGTACGAAAGATGGCCTACATCATATCTCAAAGTATCACACAAGCATGATTTCAAGCAAGAACTTGGGCAAGTTCTAGAAAAGCAAGCAATGAATTGATTCACTCACAAATGAAATAAACCAGATTAATGCTCGGTTCAAAGCTCAACTCTCACCGGTTCATTCAAGACTCAAACATTCATCAATCACCACCACACATAACTCATTGTGCATGTAAAACATCCATAGGCAACAAGATGACAACAACACAAACAAGATGATTCATTCCAATCATGTACACATTCAAGGAATCAAATTCACAACAAATCACCATCAAATGTGTCTCAATGATCATTTAAGTTCAAATTACACACATACACAAGAATACACATTGGTGTCAATAGAAAATTTAAAAACGAACATACCCCCCAAACTTTTTCATTGCAAAGCAATTAAAAGTTTGGAAAAATAGTGTTGCATTGATATTGACACCAAGTGCTAACCATACAAATCTACACACATGGGCCACTATCCCAACAATTAATACTAAGAGTAGCTAAGCAATCAATGTCATGAACAAGAATATAAATTCCACTACCCCCCAAACTTAGTAATTGCTATGCAATTCCTAAGAATTGGGGTGGGCGTACCTCTTACGATTGCTATAGCTACACCTTCTTCTTAGCACAAAGTTCCACTTTCAATCCACTTGTCCATTCGATCCAAGCTTCTCCAACTACATCAAAACTCACAAACACATCAAACTAAACTAACAAAGCAAATAAAATGAACAAAATTGAAATAAAGCAAGTAAAAATGGGTTGCCTCCCATTTAGCGCTAGGTTTAACGTCCTATGCCGGACGGAACTTAACAAGTTCATACTTCCCTTTCTTTGAATGGAGGATGATAGTGCTTGACATTGTGCTCATCGGTGATGAACACTTCATCCTCCTCACTTTCCAACGCAATGCCTCCTCCATAGACCAATTTCTTCATGACCAACATTTTTCGTTCTTTGAGCTTCATCTTTCCAAGGACTTCCATCACTCCCAAGGTGCCCCATACCACCGTATCTCCAATTTCAAATCCATTCTCAATCTTTCTCTCCTTTGAACTCTTTCTTCTTCCCTCTTCATCTTCACTACCCTCAAGGAACTTATCAAAACTCTTCTCCTTATAAAACTCCCTCAAACTTGAGTTTTGCTCAAGTTTGGGAGTTTGCTTCAATTTGTTATCATCTCCCGGATCTTTCAATGGGACTTTTGGTAATGGCTCTTGCACATAAATGTCACATTCTTGGATGGAGGGAGATTCCTTCTTTCTTGGGGAACTCTCAATTGAGCCATACTTGGAGAAAATCACTTTCTCTCCATTCACCTCCAATGTTACCTCCCCTTTTCTCAAATTGATGTTTGCTCCCCCCGTGGCAAGAAACGGCCTCCCAAGAATCAATGGGATATTTGCATCTTCTTTCATATCTAACACCACGAAGTCGGCCGGAATGATGAACTTGTCAATCTTCACCAATACATCTTCAATGATCCCTTTAGGATGGGTGATGGAACGATCCGCTAATTGGAGAGTAATTGATGTGGGCACTACTTCTCCAAGTCCCAAACGCTTGAAGATTGAAAGTGGCATCAAATTGATGCTAGCTCCCAAATCACAAAGAGCTTTCATCATGGGACCATCACCAATCTCACATGGGAGAGTGAAACTACCCGGATCCTTGAGCTTTTCGGGAGGAGTTCGTTGAAGGATGGCACTACACTCTTCGGTCAACTTGATCTTCTCATCATCCACTAGTTTCTTCTTGTTTGCTATTGCATCCTTTAGAAACTTCATGTAATGAGGTACTTGCTCTAAAGCATCCGAAAGTGGAAGATCAATGTGGATTTTCTTGAAGATATCCAAAAACTTCCCAAACTTCTCATCCATTTTCTTCATGTATCTTCCCGGGTATGGAAGTGGCTCATATGTAATGGGCACCCCCCATTTATCACAAGGTACCTCAAGCTTCTTCTTCTTCAAATCTTTTGCAATTCTCCACTTTGGAATTCTTGGAGCAACCTCTTCACTTCCAACTTTCTCTATCCTCTTCTTTTCCTCTTCCTCATTTTCTTTTGCCTTCAACACTTCACCATCTTCCAATTCAATTGAAGAAACTCCATAATGTTCACCACTTGAAATTGTAATAGCATTACAATGCTCACGTGGGTTTACCTCGGTGTTTGAGGGCAATTTACCCTTTATATGTTGAGATCCAATGGAAGTTGCCAATTGTCCCAATTGGAATTCCATCGCTTTTTGGTTACTCATGAGTTGGGCAAGGATGGAGTCGGATGCTTCGGATTTCTTCTCACTTGCCTCCATTCTCTTCATGAGGAGTGCAAGAAGCTCATCCGTGGAGGATTTCCCTTCTCCACTTGGGAGTTTTGCTCCGGGATCAAATCCGGGAGGATATTGAATAACACCTTTAGGATTGGAATATGACAAATTCTCATTTCTCAGAAAATTCGGGTTTTGAGGGGCTTGGTATTGAGGGGATGTTCCCCCTTGTCCTTGAGATGATGAAGATTGCCCTTGGAATCGGTTTTGAGGAGGAGCTTGATATCCTTGACCACGATTTTGATACGGTGGTTGGACTTGATATTGTCGATTCCCTTGAAAATTTTGTGGATATCCTTGTTGACCCATGTATTGCACTTCTTCCATATGTCCCATTTGAGGATCTTCTTGTACAAAGGATAAATGATTATCTCTTGTTTGAGATAAAACATTTACCTTTTCAATGAGTGTAGTCATCATTGCTCTTATGCTATCATTAGCATCCACTTGGGCTACCTGATTTTGTGCTCCACGGTCTACTCTCATCTTGAAAGTATTGCTTGATATCCCCTCTATTATGTCATTGATCTCTTCCACCGATTTCATCCAAATTGAACCCCCCGCACAAGCATCAATATGGTGTTGATCTTCCAATCGCAACCCACCAACGAACCAACATGTTGTTTGTTCTATTGGGAAACCATGATGGGGGCATGTGATGAGAAGACTCGTAAATCTTTCCCATGCTTCTTTGATTCCCTCATTTGGACCTTGTTTGAACGTAGAGATCTTTTGCTTGGCTTCCATCGTCTTTGAAGGAGGGTAGTACTTCAATAGGAATCTTTTCTTCAAATCTTCCCACGTCCTCACTTCTCCGGCAGGAATGCTTGATTGTAGCCAAGCTTTTGCTTTCCCCGACAATGTAAACGGAAATAGCCTCATCTTTTTAGCATCTTCCGACACTCCATTTTGCTTGAGAGTGTCGGCTATCTCCAAGAATTGAGCAAGATGTTCATTCGGGTCTTCCTCAAATCCTTCCTCCGTCCTTCCTTCAAATTGTCTCTCCCTCAACATCCTTAATAAAGAGGCACTAATCTCGAAGTTGTTTGCCTCCACCCTTGGTCTTGCCAACCCATCGTAATGCTCCCTAGGTTGAGGCTCAAAATATTCCCTCATTGGCCTTCCATGGTACACACGTTGAGGTTCTTCTATATGTTGAGGTGGAGGAACGTATTCTTCTTGGATTTGTTGAGGTGGAGGATATTGGTAAAGTGGAGGGTATGGGTGTTGATTGAGTGGATATGGATGAGGTGGAGGTGGTGGATAGTAGGCTTGTTGTGGAGGAGGATAAGGGTAAGGATTGTATCCTTGATATGGAAAGTGGTTTTGGGGTGGATATTGTGGAACTTGGAGATTTGGTGGTGGGTTTGGGTTTTGAGGTGGATTCCCTCCAACTTGATTTCCAACTTGATGATTCTCTCTTTGAAGCTCATCTTCTCCATTTGGTGGAGGATTCATCTCTTCAATGTTTTCCATCTCAAGTGGTTCTTCTATGACTCTTTGACGGTTTCTACTTCGAGTCCTTCTTCTTGCGTGTGCCTCGATCTCAAGGTCTAATGGTTCAAGGTTTCCTCCACGTGATCTTGTGATCATGCACCTACAAAAGGAAAATGTCAAAGCCCACAAAGATGAACGAAAACAAAAAAAATCAAAAAGAAATGCTACTACCAATAACACTTAACAAACTCTAAGTTTCACTAACAACACTCGCTTAAATCCCCGGCAGCGGCGCCATTGACTTGTTCGTATTTTTGGATAAGTTTTTCCCAAGTATATTTTCGTTCCAAGGACTTAATTGAGTGTCAATGAATCCCTAAAGTTGCAAGTTTTCATGCTATTGTAGTAACTAAGCGTTTTTGTTTGATTTTCGGGAATTTAAAGACAAGTATGAAACTAGATGAACTAAACAAGAAGAAATGAACTAAACAAGAAGAAATGAACAAAGCAATAACAATATATCTAACTTCCTTTCGAAAGTGCAAGGTGAGAGTATTGCCTCGGGTGTTTCCGTTTTGTGGGTAATTCAATGAGTTAAAGAAACCAATTGCATGAATTAAACTATGGTTTTGGATTAAGCTAAAGGCTATCACTCGTGTGTGTAGACCAATCCCTTGTGAGGCTTAGGTGAACACGTGCATCGATTAGCAATTATATAGTCTAATCAATACCATAAGCTCCTAAGATAGTGTCTCATAAACACGTTCAACACGGTTACTAATGTTTATGAGACGCCCTCTCACTAATCTAATAGACGACCTCTAATCGACTAGTGTCTAGTGTCGTCGATCTAAGCAATCAACCCCCGGTCGGTGTAGCTAATTACTATGTTAATTCTCATTGATTAATTCAAGCTCATACACACACTCTTAATCATGCAACCCAATACGGTCGTTGAAGTCGACAAAACTAACAATGCTAGCTAATAGGGTGAATTAATCAATTGAATCATGAAAATTACAACACTAGAAACATATACACCCAATTCCTAAGCTAATCATGCAATTAATCTATAATTACACTAAACACCCATCAAAACATTCACACCCAAGGCAATAAGAGCTTAGCTCATGGTTCTAGAAGAGAATTCCATGGTTAAACCAACTAATAACATCAAACTCATAGTAGAATAACAAGAGATTGAAGAAATTAAGAAAATACCAAAATAAATTGCAAAATAGATTAATATCACCTTGATCATGAAAATGTAGCTACAAAACGATGTAATAGACGATGCCCGATGATAATCGTAGCTTGATTTGAAGTAAAAACCACTAATCTATCTAATTTAATGAAGAATCTAAACTAAAAATGAAGAACACCTACAACTATGTGAATGTGTGTGTGGAATTGCTTGTAAAAGGAGTAAGAGACTCTCTTTTAAAACTCAAATTTGATCTATTTATAGTTGGGGTAGAAGTCTTGAATTAATTTTGCAATTAGGCCCTTGAAATATGGAGAAAATGGGCCAAAAACCCCGAAAATGAAGTGACCCGGCCGGGTGGCTCCCACCCGGGCATGCCACCCGGCCAAAAGACGAAGCAAATACAATTTCAGCCTTGCCCGGGTCGAAACCACCCGGCCGGGTGGGTTTCACCCGGGCGAAACTCGAACCTCTTCACATTCTGCCCTTGCCCGGGTCGAAGTGACCCGCCCGGGTCGTTTCTACCCGGGTATGCTTTTTCGTCTCTTCGTATCTCGAGCTTCCGACCTCCGATTGACTCGATTCTTTTTTTCATTCCACTCTATTTTTCGAGACGAATCCAACCGTGCACTCCTCTTCCTGATCCAGTAAAGTATGGTTGGTGTTTTGCTCCAAATTCCATCGTATTTCCTACAAAATCGACAAAACACAACCTTTCTCTCATTTCGGCTTAAACAATCATATTCAATGTATAATTCAATGAAATCAACATCAAATGAGCTTCAAATATGCATCCAAATATTGTAAATTCCACCCGAATCAGAAGGCTGCCTTTAGTTCGTCTCCTTGAAACCCTAGCCGTTTTCTCAATTCGTCTTCTTGAAACCCTAGCCGTTTTCTCAATTTCGTGTGTGCTAGGGTTTCAAAACTATTTTGAGGCTCATATTTATAATTTCCATAAGTTCATGGGCCATACTAGGGATCCATTAGAAGGTATAGGGTTTGGGCTTCTTACAGACCCAAATACTCTTATGTTCAGCCCAGAACATATAATTTGGCCCGAGAACATTAATTCATTCCACTAGAGAATTAATGTTGCACTCCCGTCCTATCCCGCCCTGAATCAGGGCTTCTATTAGACTGTATAATTCCCCGTGTTTAAGATATTGCACGTCCATTAATACGAGATGTACATGACACGGTGCCCTAATGACAATAAGTAGACATCATGCGAACGATGCCACTACCCAAAATACGGAGCGTGAAGAATCTACCAAGATTCTCACCTATGGTACATCAAAGTAGTGAACAAGCACCCCACACATCTAAATATCACACTTAGGGTTAAGAATCATAAAAGTCACCAAGACCTCTAGTTCTTCATAACAGTCAGAACAGAAGAACATGTCTTATCTGTGATCCATTCAATACGCCTCAGCGCACTAGTATAAACTAATGGCCAAGACAAACCACTAACAAGTTTACACTAAAACTTAAACCAATAGTTTTGTCCATAACTATCTCAGTTGTGAATACTGTTTATATCTTACAAGGGACTGACAATGTGATCTTCTGTATGACTACAAAACCACCACATCGTCTACAATGCAAGATAAGCAGACATACAAGTAATCACAAAGAATGCAATAATGTGAAAAACCATTTATTTCAGATAAAAGGAAATTGAATATACGTCACAAAAGCCCACTAAAAGTTTGCTTTACAATATACACTAACAATCTCCCACTTATACTAAAGCTTAACTTTTTGTATACACATAAAGACATCAACATTTCTCTCACTTATACTCAAAGTCTAGCTTGTAATACATCGTAAACCAAGACCCTCTACATGTTTCTCAAAGACTTTTATTGCCAGCGTCTTTGTGAAAGGATCAGCCAAGTTATCCAACGACGCAATCTTAGCTACAGCCACGTCTCCTCGATTTATGATATCTCGTATAATGTGGTACTTTCGCTCTATGTGTTTACTTGCTCTGTGGGCTCTAGGTTCTTTCGAGTTTGCCACTGCACCCGCGTTATCACAATAAACAGTGATACACATCGGCATACTCTGAGATACCCCTAATTCCAGAAAGAAATTACGCAGCCAGACAGCCTCCTTTGCGGCCTCTGAGGCAGCTACGTACTCGGCTTCCATAGTGGAGTCTGCGATGCATTTTTGCTTCACACTTCTCCAAGATATGGTTGCGCCTCCCAGCATAAACACATAACCCGAGGTTGACTTCCGTTCATCTCGATCAGCTTGGAAATCTGAATCGGTATAACCCAAAGGAATCAAACTATTTGACTAGTATACTAGCATATAATCTCGAGTCTTTTTCAAGTACTTGAAAAAATGCTTAACAACAGTCCAGTGTCCTTGACCAGGGTTAGATTGATATCTTGCTACCATGCCGACTGCATAGCAAATATCAGGCCTCGTACACAACATCGCATACATAAGGCTTCCTACAGCCGAAGCATAAGGAACCTTAGCCATCTCCTCTATATCCTTCTGTATCTTAGGACACATATCTTTAGATAGAGGGACTCCATGTCTGAAAGGTAGTACACCCTTCTTGGAATTCTGCATGCCAAAACGAGCAATCACAATATCAATGTAAGACGCTTGAGATAAACACAACATTCTCTTTTTTCGATCACGAGTGACCTTAATACCAAGAATGTACGATGCTTCTCCCATATCCTTCATTTGAAACTGTTCTGAAAGCCACACATTTACGTCTGATAATACTTTCACATTGTTGGCAATAAGAATAATATCATCTACGTATAGTACTAAGAATACCACTACGTCCCTGTCACTCTTCTTGTACACACAACTTTCATTTTGACATTGTTCAAATCCAAAAGATTTGATCACCTCGTCAAAACGAATGTTCCAAGACCTGGAAGCTTGTTTTAGCCCATAAAGAGACTTTTTAAGCTTCCAGACTAGATGCTCTTGGCCTTTCTTCACATAACCCTCGGGTTGCTGCATATAGATGTCCTTATCCAAATTTCCATTAAGGAAAGCTGTCTTGACATCCATTTGCCAAATCTCATAGTTCATGTGATTAGCTATGGATAAGGGAATTTAGATCGATTTTAGCATGGCTACTGGTGAGAAGGTCTCGTCATAGTCGATTCCTTCTTTTTGGGTAAAACCCTTTGCCACCAACCGTGCCTTAAAAGTAGTAATCTGTCCATCAGACCCTCTCTTACGTCTGTAGACCCACTTACACCCAACGACTTTCTTGTCGTGGGGAAGTTCACTTAGGTCATACACTTCCATAGCATCCATAGATTCAATTTCTGAATCCATGGACTTGTGCCAAGACTTTGCATATTTGTCTTTGATTGCCTCTTTGTATGTCCAGGGGTCGTTATCATCATGTTCATCGCTTGGAATCAAGTCAATAGACTCTCCCACAAACATGAAACGATCAGGTTGGCGAACAACCCTCCCACTACGATGAGGCAATGTATACAAAGGTTCATCAGAGTCGCCACGTTGTGCAGTCTCTTGTGGTATTTCCTCTTGCACACTCGGTGTGCCATTGTCTCCTCTCAACTCATTTAGAATGATCTCAGTATTGGACTTATGCTCATTCATATAGTCTTCTTCTAAAAATCGGGCATTGGTACTCACCACCACCCTCTGATCATTAGGACTATAAAAATAACCACCTCTCGTTCCCTTAGGGTATCCTACAAACAACCGTACTTAAGTTCTAGGTGCCAACTTATCAGCTTCCTTGTTCAGCACATGTGCTGGACAACCCCAAATCCGAATGTGGTTTAGACTAGGCTTTCGCCCAGACCACAATTCAATCGGGGTTTTTTTTAGAAGGTACATAATTTAGAAGGTACGCTGATGTTTCCAAGGCATAACCCCAAAAAGAGGTAGGTAATGAAGCATAACTCATCATCGATCTCACCATATCTAATAGAGTCATATTCCTTCTCTCAACCACGCCATTCTGTTGCGGAGTAACAGGCGTGGAGAGCTGGGATCTAATCCCGTTCTCTAATAAGTATTGCCTAAATTCATTGCTAAGGTACTCGCCACCACGATCAGATCGCAGTGACTTGATACTCTTACCATGACGGTTCTCCACTTCTGCCTTAAATTCTTTGAACTTGCCAAAGCATTCAGACTTGTGGCGCATCAGGTAGATGTATCCATAACTTAAGTAATCGTCAATGAAAGTGACGAAGTACTCAAACCTCATCTAGCTTGAACAGTCATAGGCCCACACAAATCAGAGTGAATCAATTTCAACACATCATTAGCCCTATTACCCTTGGCCTTAAAAGGCCTCGAGGTCATCTTGCCTTCCAAACAGGATTCGCAGACTGAGAATGGTTCCACTTGGAGAGACTCCAAAAACCCACTACTTACTAATCTTTGAATCCTTCTTAGGTTGACATGACCAAATCTTAGATGTCAAAGGTATGTTTGATTCAACTTAGAAGGTTCCTTTCTCTTATTTAATGATGATGATGAATGAGCTTCAGTCACAGTATGATATACACACGTAATAGTATAAAGATTGTTTTCTAACGTGCCAGAACAGATTAAAGAGTCATTTCTCATAATAACAACATTGTCATTAAAAACAACTGAGCATCCATCCAAAAATAACTTCGAAATAGAAATTAAATTTCTCCAAAAATTCGGCACGTATAAAACGTTCTTTAATACTAAAACAGAATTAGAAAAACATAAGTGCACGTCTCCCACTGCAACCACTGATACTATCGCAGCATTGCCCAAACTAATAGTAATCTCGCCCTCACTTAGTTCCCTTGTCTGCAGAAACCCCTGCAAGGTGTAACAAACATGGTCAGTGGCTCCTGTATCTACTACCCAAGAAAAGGCAGATCAAGCCGCAAAACATGTTTCAACAACTAAAGCGAGAGACGTACCAGAGTTGTCCTTTTTCAGGAGAGGACAACCAGACTTCCAATGTCCCGTCTTGTTGCATTTGAAACATTTTCCCTTTGGCTTTTTCACGCCACCAGAAGGCGCTAGTTTCTTGCTCTCACTGCTTTCACCACAACCCTTTTTCTGTAAAGGCTTTTTCTTCTTCTTGCCATTAGATGAAGAAGGTCCAGCCGGAACAGTAACATTGGCCTGTGGTCGTTTACCCATGAGACTCTCCACCGCGACCAATTCCGTAAGAAGCCCGGTTAAAGTATAATCCTTCTTACTCATTATCGCGTTTACACAGAAGTTCTCAAAAGACTTTGGGAGCGAGTGTAGGATCATATCGATCTTGGTGTCGTTATCGATTAACCCTCCGAGGACCTCAATCTCATTCAAATATTCCATCATCTTGAGACCGTGGTCCCTCACGGACGCTCCCTTTGGCATAGAGGTTGACATGATCTTCCTCATAGCCTCAAAGTGGGCAGCCCTATCTTTCTCACCAAAAATCTCTTTGAGGCTCAACATCATAGCTGCGACACTAGGCATAGTTTGATGCTGCTGTTGTAAAACATTTGACATCGAGGCCAAAATGTAACAACGAGCCATCTCATCAGCCTTGTGCCACTTCTTATGAGCCTCCCTTTGCTCTTCAGTAGATTCGGCTCCCAAAGGGGCAGGAGCAGGTGTATCGAGCACAAACTTGTACTTATCAGCAATTAGGACAATGTCCAAATTTCTTTTCCAATCCAAGTAATTTTGACCAATAAGCTTATTTTGATTTAAGATAACCATAAGTGGGTTGAATGTCACCATAATGTATCTGAAATAAATAAAATGCAAGCAATGAATCACATAAGTTTGAAGCATAAAACATTGGAAACCTTCAAAATCAATATTCAACACAACCTCCAACAGCCCAACAAACACATATGCAAGCCACGTTAGGGTGGTCGTTTACACATGTATTCATCGACCAGACATTCAGTCTTTAATTTCAATATCACGTCAACTTATCCTTATGACGAATAAAATTAACAGTCGAACTTTAACTGGCCATGTGTACTAGAACAGTGACCCCGTTGGGGGGTTATATTAAAATTCACATCTAAGTGATGACCACAATTTAACAACAGTTATCTTGAATTATTCTTTATTGATGAACTCATGGATGACACATCCGTTAGGGAAGATCACACACTTCATCTAAAGATTAAAATAGTTTTATTAGAAGTCTTAACTAGTAAGCTCGTGAATGTTGCACCCGTTAGGGGAAGACTCCCAAGGTCCCACGAGCAACATACACCTTACTTAAAGACCAATTGTGGAGGCCTATAAATTAATTAAAATTCAACTATCTCACTTAGTCATTTTAACATGAAGATTATTCATTGGCATAGCAAATTAACAAAAATTAACACATGCATGCCATAACAATACAAGATGCGATAAACATAGGCAAAAATAAATAAATGCACATCTATCGCAACCCCTTGAAAACCTATCAAAAACAGCCTATTATAAGCTATTACAATGATAAAAACAGTGGCGCGGACGGATGCCTCGCATCGGCCTCTCACACAATGCAAAAACCTCGAATTCTCGTCCACCGACAAAAACTGGCAAAAAAATTCATCAAGGCTTTTGAATTAGGCCTCGCCACTCGTCGTCTTAGCGTAGCTGTGACTCCTGTAGATCTCGTCGAGACGTTTCCGAAAAGGTCTTGTGGGCTAAAAACGGACACCCGAGTCAAAAGTTATGGCCAAAGCAGTTTTCACCGTCCAAGGCCATAACCCGAAAAACTCAGATTACTGTTTTCAGAACTTCCATCGACACCGCCCGTTCTCACGATCAAAAATTACAATATAAACGAGCAAAACCCTACTACAGTGATCTATGAAATAGTCCTATACTACCCACACTTATTATCTGGTGGAAAAAACGATTACATAACACTAGGGTTGCGATAGAAGAAAAAAAAAACATAACCAACAAAAACGCATACATACATGAAACAAAATAAATTGAATCATACAATCATACGTTTCAAGCAGAGCTAGACGTGCACAACGGTTGTAAACCGCCGGTTCAGTTTTTAACCGCCGGTTTTGACGGTTCTCTCTCTTATTTTTTTTTTCTCTTACCCGTGTCTGTTGAGTTCCAGAATTTCGGCGGCAGTCAGATCCGGAAAATTGGTGAAGGCGTTAGCCGTGCCTTGACCATCATCGGCATGTAATTTTTGGCGATGCACACCTCCGTCGTTAATTTTCGGATGGCCATTGACGGTGGATTTTTTCAGAAGAAAGTAAAAATTTGGAGACTTGAAGTTATATGAATGTTGAGCGTTTAAGTGGAGTAATTGTTTTACTGGCCCTGGGTATAGAAATGCTCTAGCCTTTACAATGGAGAAATAATAGTGAAAGTACAAATATTAAAATAAATTTATACAAAAAAGACTATCTAGTACCTACTAATCTACTATCCTATCCCTGCTAAAGTTAAAAAGTTTCTTACTCCCTAGATGGCAGAATGCAGATGCACATTAGTCATTACTACTCCCTAGACACGCATAGTAACATTGGAAACTAGAAAGTGAAAAATGAATGGTAAAGTGCTGCAAAGTTGGTTTCTTGGGAATACAAATATTGAAATATATTAAAAAAAAAAAAAAAGTAAAAAATTGACGGTTTTGCCGGTTAACCGGACAAATCGCCGGTTTAACCGTAACCGCCGGTTTTTAAAAACACAAACTGAAACCGAACCGCCAAAATAAGGTTACGGTCCGGTTTTGAAACCGTAACCGCCGGTTCACCAAACCGCCGGTTTGGCCGGTTCGACGGTTCAAAACCGCCCGTGTCTAGGCAGAGCCAACAATCCACGAATCCAAGCTCTGATACCAATTGCTGGAACACGCCGGCGAAGGCGATCCGTCACCAGGTTCGTTGTTGGGTACCAAACGTATAAAACGAATTGAAACATAAACATCATGCATCTAAAGCATAGTTTAGATCTGTTACCTTTGAAGATCGAGGCGTTGATTCCAATCTACAGATCTTCTAGTCTGTCTCCCAACCTTGTTCGAACACCGGGTGGACGGCGTGCTATCAAACGTGGAGAAGGCTGCCTTTAGTTCGTCTCCTTGAAACCCTAGCCGTTTTCTCAATTTCGTGTGTGCTAGGGTTTCAAAACTATTTTGAGGCTCCTATTTATAATCTCCATAAGTTCATGGGCCAGACTAGGGATCCATTAGAAGGTATAGAGTTTGGGTTTCTTACAGACCCAAATACTCTTATGTTCAGTCCAGAACATATAATTTGACCCGAAAACATTAATTCATTCCACTAGAGAATTAATGTTGCACTCCCGTCCTATCCCGAACTGAATCAGGGCTTCTATTAGACTTTATAATTCCTCGTGTTTAAGATATCGCACGTCCATTAATTATTAAAGCTTCCGACTTTTTTAAATAATTAATTTCTATAATTCCTTGAGTAGTACCACTCAACCTTGTTGTCGTACGGATTAAATCCACCTGCAGGGTTTAATACGACAATCCTTTATGAATTTCCTCAAGGGGACATCATCAGCCTGGATGTACAGGACACGGTGCCCTAATGCCAATAAGTAGACATCATGCGAACGATGCCACTACCCAAAATACGGAGCGTGAAGAATCTACCAAGATTCTCACCTATGTTACATCAAAGTAGTGAACAAGCACCCCACACATCTAAATATCACACTTAGGGTTACGAATCATAAAAGTCACCAAGACCTCTAGTTCTTCATAACAGTCAGAACAGAAGAACATGTCTTATCTGTGATTAGGGGTGTGCACCGGTCCAAAACCGGACCGGACCGGACCGGACCGGGACCGATTTGGACCGGGACCGGAATCTTACCAAAAGGTCGGACCGGAGACCGGACCGGAATCTATCCGGTCCGGGTTTGGACCGGTTGGACCGGAATTGTTTTTTTTTTTTTTTTTTTAAATTTATGGAAGCAAGAACAAGATTGATGAATTTGTGTATGAAAATTAAAGTGTTTACTCTTCATTACGTCAATGTAAATTTTATTTACATTGTTATTAATGATCTTTTGATCCTAAAAATAAATTAAATATGTTTGTTAAATTATATATTTGTAAAAAATGTAATAAGATCTCAACACATTACTTGGTTTTGAAAAATAATTGAGAGTGCATTAGTAAAAAATATAAAAAAAAATAAAAAAAAAAAAAAATCCGGTCCAAACCGGTCCGGACCGGAAAATTCCGGTCTTGGACCGGACCGGACCGGAAGACCGGAATCCAAAATTTCTCGGACCGGAGACCGGACCGGAATCTAACCGGTCGGTCCGGTTCCGGTCTTTTTTCCGGTCCGGTTTTTTTTTTGAACACTCATATCTGTGATCCATTCAATACGCCTCAGCGCACTAGTATAAACTAATGGCCAAGACAAACCACTAACAAGTTTACACTACAACTTAAACCAATAGTTTTGTCCATAACTATCTCAGTTGTGAATACTGTTTATATCTTACAAGGGACTGACAATGTGATCTTTTGTGTGACTACAAACCCACCACATCGTCTACAATGCAAGATAAGCAGACATACAAGTAATCACAAAGAATGCAATAATGTGAAAAACCATTTATTTCAGATAAAAGGAAATCGAATATACGTCACAAAAGCTCACTAAAAGTTTACTTTATAGTATACACCAACAGTGATTTCCAGAACAGCATTCGGCGCTAGTTATAAACAAGGGAAAAGGATATTTGAGCTTCAAAAAGAGCAAGTTAGGCTTGTTTTGCAACTTCTCAAGTTCATTTTCATACCTGGATGGAGGTACAATCAAATATCCTTATACCCAGATATGTTCAAACAGTTAAAACCGTCAATTACGATTTAGAAAAATGCTCATTTTTACTTTTCAAATTCAAAAATTTAAATAGATCAAACGGTTAAAACCGTCTTGTTTTAACTTTAATTGGAGTCCTCGCTAGAGAACGGTGGGGATCGGTCCTTCAATTAGTCGATTGGATATCAAAACTTGAAAAAAAAAATACTGATAAATGCTAATACACTTGGGCCATGTTTTGTAGCTTAGAATAAATCTAGATTAAAGTCATCTATATTTTATAATTTTTTTGATAACTTAGATTAAAAGTAGATTATGATTTTAAAATTTAAAAAGTCTAGATATCATCATAATCTAGTCTAATCAGTCTTTGCTATCAACAAAAGATATATTCCGACCAGGGCGAATAGAAGAATGAAAGCCAATAATAGGGAAATAAAGTCCTTGGTGAGAGGTATCATCAATCAAAGAATGGAAGGGGGAGAATTGATGAGCGATGACTTATTAGGGATTTTAATGGAATCCAATGTGAAAGAAATGAAGGAAAGTGGAAATAAAAAAATGGGATTAAGCATTGAGGAGGTGATCGATGAGTGCAAACTATTCTACTTTGCAGGCTCAGAAACCTCTTCTAATTTGCTTGTATGGGCTATGGTAATGCTAGCCAAATATCAGGATTGGCAAGATCGTGCAAGACAAGAGGTTTTCAAAGTTATTGGAAACAAAGAACCTACTTTTGATGGTCTTAAGACAAGAGGTGTGTCAAATTAATATCTAAAATTGTATTATTGAGTGAAATTATAATATTTAGAGTGCAATTATAATAGATTTTATAGGAGTGGGGTTTTAATTTGGGTGATTTTTTAAAACTATTTTTTAAATTTGAAGTAAAATTGGTGTATAATTTTAAAATGAGAAAATTGCAGATTTGGTTTTATTAACCATGTCAATTGATTTTTTGTTCCATAGCATTTGAATTTAGTCACATACAAAATAGGTCTTGCAAACTAGGCCTCATACAAAATAAGTTTTGCAAACTTGGTTCCATACGAAATATGTCATGCAAACTTGATCCCAAACGTTTTAATAGTTACTTGTTATATCAATTTGAATAGTTATAATTAATTAATGAGTTTTTTATTTTCACTTGTGATCACATAATGCACCTGATTGGGGGCCTGATTTAGAATTATAAAGTGCGTAAGATTTGAAACAATTAAATTTATTTACCGGCCATTTGACGGTTTTGAGGCTAGTATGGCATTTTTCGTAACGTTTGCGATCAAGTTTGTAATAAATGTTTCATATGAGACCAGTTTGCAAGACATATTTTGTTTATACCAAATTTGCAAAACCTATTTTGTATGAAACTAAATTCAAATACCATGAAAAAAATAATCAATGGACACATGGCTAATGGGACCAAGTCTGCAATTTTCTCACTTTAAAATTCAAAGTAAACATTGCCTTAAGTAATTGGGGACATACTCTATAATGCACAGGTAACAATGATTTTATACGAGGTATTGAGGATGTATCCACCTGCACCACTGATCACTCGAGCATCTACAAGGACAGTGAAACTAGGAAACATGATCTTACCAAAAGGAGCACAGTTGAGTTTACTCATTGGCCTTGTGCATTACGACCCCGACATTTGGGGCGATGATGTGAACGAATTCAAACCTGAAAGATTTTCCCAAGGAATTTCAAGTGCAGCAAAGTTTCAATTCTCATTCTTACCATTCAGCTCGAGGCCCCGAATTTGCCTTGGCCAAAACTTCGCAATGGTTGAAGCAAAATTGGCTTTGGCTGTCATGCTACAGAGATTCTCGTTTGAGTTGTCTCCATCTTACCGCCATGCTCCCTTTGCGATCATGACCCTACAACCACAGTATGGTGCTCCCATGATTCTACATAAGCTTTAATCCTCAAACACTATTTAACTTGTGTACAATATATTTCTATTTAAGGAAAAAACTTAAAATATTTGTGGGACATTACTCGTAAAACAGACAATGTCGACTAAATTTCAATTATCAAATTGAAATTTCAATTCTCCAAACATGAAACCGACATTCACATAAAAGGGACATTAAGAGACGTGAGATAAAACATGAACCATGTTGAGCGACATCAATATTCCAAAACCGACAAATTCTCACTCATCAACTGAAATTCGATTTCTCCAACTTTAACAACGATATTCACATATAAGGGGCATGTAGGGACTTGATTAAAATAAGGGACATTGCATACTTTGAAACCAACAAAATTTCACTTCTCCAACCAAAATTTCATTGAGAGTGACATTACTCGTAAAAGGGAAAATATCGACGAAATTTCAATTATCAAATTGAAATTTCAATTCTCCAAAAAATTGTGGGTCATTGAGGGACATTAGTCGTAAAAAGGACAATATCGACGAAATTTCAATTATCAAATTAAAATTTCAATTCTCCAAAAAATTGTGGGACATTGAGGGACGTTAGTCGTAAAAGGGACAATATCGACGAAATTTCAATTATCAAATTGAAATTTGAATTCTCCAAAAAATTGTGGGACATTGAGGGACGTTAGTCGTAAAAGGGACAATATCGATGAAATTTCAATTATCAAATTGAAATTTCAATTCTCCAAACATGAAACCGGCATTCACAAAAAAGGGACATTAAGGGACGTGGGATAAAAAAGGAACAATATTGAGGGGCATCAATATTCTAAAACCGACAAAATTCTCACTCATCAAATGGAATTCGATTTCTCCAACTTTAAAATCAATATTCACATAAAAGGGACATTTTGGGACTTGATTAAATTATGGGACATTGCATACTTTGAAACCAACAAAATTTCACTTCTCCAACCAAAATTTCATTGAGGCACATTAATGGACATTACTCATAAAAGGTTAATGGACATTACTCATAAAAGGGACAATATCGACGCAATTTCAATTCTCCAAAAAATCGTGGGACATTGAGGGACGTTAGTCGTAAAATGGACAATATCGACGAAATTTCAATTATCGATGAAATTTACATTCTCCAAAAAATTGTGGGACATTGAGGGACGTTAGTCATAAAAGGGACAATATCGATGAAATTTCAATTATCAAATTGAAAATTCAATTTCTCCAAACATGAAACTGACATTCATATAAAAGGGACAATAAGGGACGTGAGATAAAAAATGAACAATATCAAGGGGCATCAATATTCCAAAACCGACAAAATTCTCACTCATCAAATGGAATTCGATTTCTCCAAATTTAAAATCGATATTCACATAAAAGGGACATTTAGGGACTCGATTAAAAGAAGGGACATTGCATACTTTGAAACCAACAAAATTTTACTTCTCCAACCAAAATTTCATTGAGAGACATGAGTTTAAAAAAATTGTGGACATTAAGGGACATTACTCGTAAAAGGGACAAATTTGACGAAATTTCAATTCTCCAAAAAATTGTGGGACATTGAGGGACATTTGTCGTAAAAGGGACAATATCGATGAAATTTCAATTCTCCAAACATGAAACCAACATTCACATAAAATGGACATGAGATAAAAAAAGGAACAATATTGAAGGGCATCAATATTCCAAAACTGACAAAATTCTCACTTATCAACTAGAATTTGATTTCTCCAACTTTAAAATCGATATTCACATAAAAGGAACATTTGAGGACTTGATTGAAATAAGAGACATTGCATACTTTGAAACCAACAAAATTTCACTTCTCCAGCCAAAAATTCATTAAGAGAAATGAGTTTAAAAAAATTGTGGGACATTAAGGGACATTACTCGTAAAAGGGACAATATCGATGAAATTTCAATTCTCCAAAAAATTGTGGAACATTGAGGGATATTAGTCGTAAAAGGGATAATATCGGCGAAATTTCAATTATCAAGTTGAAATTTCAATTCTCCAAAAATGAAACCGACTTTCACATAAAAGGGACATTAAGGGACGTGAGATAAAAAAGGAACAATATTGAGGGACATCAATATTCCAAAACGGACAAAATTCTCACTCATCAAATGGAATTCGATTTCTCCAACTTTAAATCGATGTTCACATAAAAGGGACATTTGGAGACTTGATTAAAATAAGGGACATTGCATACTGTGAAACCAACAAAATTTCACTTTTCCAACCAAAATTTCATTTAGGGACACGAGTTAAAAAAATGTGGGACATTAAGGGACATTACTCGTAAAAGGGACAATATCCACGAATTTGAAATTTTCAAATTGAAATATCAATTCTCCAAACATGAAACTGACTTTCACATAAAAGGGACATTAAGGGACGTGAGAAAAAAAAGGAACAATAGAGGGGCATCAATATTCCAAACCGAAAAAAATCTCACTTATCAACTGGAATTCAATTTCTCCAACTTTAAAAACAATATTCACATAAAAGGAACATTTGGGGACTTGATTAAAATAAGGGACATTGCATATTTTGAAACCAACAAATTTTCACTTCTACAACCAAAATTTCAATGAGGGACATGAGTTTTAAAAAATAGTGGGACATCGATGGACAGTAGTCATAAAAGGGACAATATCGACGAAATTTCAATTATCAAATTGTAATTGTGGGACATTGAGGGACATTAGTCATAATTGCATACTCTTGAACAGACAGAATTTTATCTATTAGATATATACTACAATAGTATTTCATCAAAGGATACCTGTAGTGACGTTGAAAGAACTTATTTTGCCTAGGCATCATGCATATCATCTACTATTAGATATACACTACAACAGTATACTCATGTACTGAACAACAATTAAACACCATGCCATTTAGACCCGAACTACAAAGTTAACACTCAACTTTGAGTGTTTTATTGTGGCGGTGGGTTCAGTACTCTTTAAACAAGCTACTACAGATTCTACCTATTTACCAACATGCCAATATCCACTTCTGGAACAAAAGAGATGCAATTATTGTATATCTAACATCTACATGGTTACTGAGACTTACAAAAACTAAGATATTATTTTCTAAATAACTTTGAGATCATGCTGTCCTTTTGTTATAAGGGGAAGAACAAACGAGCTCAACTTTTTTGTGTTGAAGAGAAGTTGAAATCAATACAAGCACACAGGTAATCAAAAGAAAACTGACGAAGTACTAGGAAATCAACATCATGGAAAGAGAAAACCTGGTTTAACACCGCCGTCGCAGATCCAGAAGCAGGGGTCGTCTGAAAAACTCTGACAAGCAGAAAACCCCCAGTGGTGGAGGATCGATTGAAGAATCGCGTTCTCAGGATCCTTGGAGTCAACAAATTTACCGCCCAAAATCGAATATCAAACAGAGACGCGGCCAAATCGCGATCTTAAATCTACAGAATTTAGGGTTTCAAGAGGAGTTTCATATTTCGATTTCAAAAATTACAGATTAGGGTTTCAGGAGGAGTTTCATCTTTCGATTTAAAAAATTACATATTAGGGTTTCAATTCAAGAAATTGGTGTAAATAGAGATGAGAAATACAGAACACAACATATTATAAAAGGCAGAGAAATTGAAGGCGGGAGGGGAGAGGATAGCTATTTGAAAATTTTCGCGGCGTTCTTGCCGATTATAATCCGTTGGGGGAATAGGGTTGGGATAAAAACGCGTTTGACGATAAAAAATACGCGTTTGGCGATAAAAAAAAAAAAAAAAAAACGCGTTTGGGATGAGAAGGCGAACGATCAATTTTCAAGGGCGTTGGCTATATACCCCTCCAGCTCTGTTAAGTATACTCCCCCGATTAATGTACTCCCCCAAAATATGGAAAATGTTAAATGTACTCCCCCAAACTTACCCAAATTACCCTTTTCTTCAAAAGGATAAATGTTAAATATACTCCCCCTATTTAAAACCCTAATTTATCACTTTTCCCCCAATCCTTTTCTTCTTCCTCTTTTCTAAAAGAACACAAATTCAATCTCCACCAATCGTCGGCAACGGCGCCGCCGCCCCTGCGCGCGGCTCCCAACGCCCCCGTCTGCATCCGCCGCCCCTGTACGCGGCCCCCGCCGCCCCTGCGCGCGGCCCCCGCCGCAACCGCCGCCCCTACGCGCGAACCCCTCTCCAGTCGCCTCCCTGCGCGCGGCCCCCGCCGCAGCCGTCGTCCCTGCGAGCGGCCCCCGCCCCGACGACCATGCCCAGCCGCCGCCGTCGTCTGCAACACAGGTAAGTTTTTTTTTTTTTTCGTTAATAATTAATTGCCCAAAAACACTCTCGTCGATAAATCCGTGTCGACGGGAGTCTTTTTGGTCGATCCATCGTTGTCGAAAATTTCAATTTTTTTTACTTTTTCTTTTTTTATTTTCTTTCGACTAGATCTTACCGACGAAAGTGTGTTTGATCGACAAACCAGTGTAGACTGAAGTGTCAAATTTTTTTACTTTTTTTTTTTCTTTCGACTACTCTTATAAAACGAAAGTGTATTTGGTCGACAAACCAGTGTCGACGGAAGTGTTTTTGGTCGACTCTGGTTTGTCGATTTTTTTAAAAAAAAAATTAAGATTTTTTTTAATTTCTAAATTTATTTAAGGGGCAGCGGACGGCGGCGGCTGGAGTGGTGGCTGACGACGACGGCGGCGGAATTTAGGGGAGGAGGATGTTTTTTTAGGGTTAGGATTAGAATTAGGGGGTGTATTTATCTTTTATATATTTATTAAAAGGGTAAATTTGGTATTTTACATTAATATTAAATTAATAAATAAAGAGGGGGAGTATACTTAACAGAGCTGGAGGGGTATATAGCCAACGCCATTTTCAAGGGAGCGGATCTGCTATGATGAAATGTAAACATTGGGCTTTTTATATTTGTTGTGGGCTTTTATAATTTTGATTGGCCCTGGCTATATACCCCTCCAGCTCTGTTAGATGTACTCTCCCGATTAATGTACTCCCCCTAAAATGTCATAGATGTACTTCCCTATAAAATACCTAATCTACCCTTATAAATACACTCTCCCTATTAAATCATAAACCCTACTTCTTCTTCCTACCAACACTCTAAACGCCGCCGCCCTCTTCCTCGCCGCGTGCCGCCGAAGGTGAATTTTCTTCTTCTTCCTACCAACACTCCAAGCGTCGCCCCCTTCCTCGCCGCGCACCGCCGTAGGTGATTTTTTTTTCTTATTTTCTGTTCAAGCGACGTGGCGGCGCCCCCTTGCCCAGCGCCACCCGCCGCTCTCTCTTCCCCTCGCGCGCCGCTCGCCGCCTTCCTTCCGCGCGAGCAGGTAAGTTTAGGGTTTTTTTTTTTAAAAAATTCTATTGTGCGGCGCCGCCCCTCCCTCCCACGACAACCTTCTCCTGAAACCTGAATCGGCCATGTAGCACTGTCTCCTCCCCCTCTTTCGCTGTGCCACACTCTTCCTCTCCACACGACAGTCCGCGCAGGTAAGTCATTTTTTTTTTTTTTTTACTTTCAACGAACCAGTGTCCACAGAATGCATTCTCGTCGGCAAATTGTTGTCGACGGAATGCATTGTCGTTGGCAAATTGTTGTCGACGATAATGCATTTCTTCAACACTAGTTCGTCGAAAATTTTAAGTTTTTTTTTCGACAAACTAGTGTCGACGGAATGCATTATCGTCGACGACAATTTGTCGACGATAATGCATTTCGTCGACCCTGGTTTGTCGAAAATATGTTTTTTATTTTTATTTTATGTTTTAAAATTTCTGTGTTGAAAATGAGTTGGTGTTGGTCATCGGAGGAGGCGGCGGCGACGACAACTATTAGGGTTAGGGTTTTAAAAGTGGGGAAGTGTATTTATCATGATTATTTTAATTTATTTTAATATAAGGGTATTTTAAGTATTTTACATTAATATTAAATTAATAAATGTAGAGGGGATACTTAACAGAGTGGAGGGGTATATAGCCAACGCCTTTTGATTGGGCTTTTTATATTTGTTGTGGGTTTTTATAAGTGTTTTACTATTTACACCTCCATTTTGGAGAGATGCACCCTCTTTCAATTTAATAATATAATAATTATGCAAAGGAAAATAAATATGTGGACGTAATTGATTTAGTGAAGTATAAAAATATTGACTATGCTAACATGACAATTCTATTAAAGAGAGTAATTATTTTGTTATGTTTAGATTTCTTTTCCTTTTCACCGATAATATTTGAATCTATATTTTTGCCTCCTCATCCCTAAAGAATTCATGAACCGAAAAGCAAATTTGTTAATATGGTACCAGAGAAGGTTCTGATGTTAGCCAAATTATTCTAAAATCCCTAGCCACAAATTCAACCCTTTAATTTACGTATTCAAAAAATGGATACAAAATCCACACCAATTATTATCCAACAAGACAATTATGTATTACCCACACCGGCATCATTTTGGATGTGACCAACTATTTATTATAGTCTCAACAAGAGATGTTTATTCGGGCCGGGCTAATCGGGCTGACTCGTTTAACCCTGAAAAATACCGGGTTAGGGTTCATGAATCATAGGCCCATTTAAATCCGAACTTTTTTGACCCGGATCGATTAGTCCGTGGGCTAAATCGGACCAGCCCGCAGTCTACAGAAGCCCTAACTCAATCTATCCCTAAAATGAAAATCGCGCGGCAAAATTCCCAAATCACTCCTACCAGTCAATTGTGCCCAAATCTTTAATAGAACGCCGTTTTCTCTATTTCTCTCTCTTTCAACTCGGTATGTTACTTGCTGCACTATTTAATTTCTGTAACTTGTTACTCCCTTTCTGAACCCTAATTATTCCTGATAATTTTGAAAGAAATAATAATTCCCATTAAGGAAGTGTGGATGAAGCAGTAGTGATCTAAAGCAGCCGCCGATTCCTGGTAATTTTCGTTAGTTTTTACCTTTGGATTCGAAATGGGTTAGTTGTTAGTTTTCATGTTTTGTTTGTGTAATTACTCGAATTACTTTTGAACTTTTGCCTAGTGTTTCTTTCGATTGCTGAAACCATGGATCGACTCAGTGAGTTACCCCACTCGTTAATCCTCCGAATCCTGTCATTGTTGCCAATGAGAGATGTTGTTTCGACAACTCTTCTGTCCAAAGGTTGGAATAACCTCTGGACCACAGTCCCCTGTCTTAATTTCTGTGAAAATATAAAGAATGGCAAAGGGATAGCGAAAGTTCGAAACTTTATTAATCGTGCTCTCCTACGGTGGAACGGGACCAAGATTCTGAAATTCGAAATTAATATCAGGCCTTACTATACATCATTAGCTGGTGACATTGATTTGTGGGTGCATTTTGCTATGAGAAATGAAGTAAAAGAGTTGAATATAGTTTCGATGTACGATGGTGACGATATTTATTGGGACGATTCACTAGAAGGTATGAAAGATATATACGTGGCTCCACAGTTGCTGAACTCGTGTTCATCAATAAAAAAATTATCACTTGTGGGATGCATTGTTCGAATCCCTGGAATTCCGGTCTGGAATCAGCTCAAGAGTTTAAGAATTGATGGGTTTCGCTTAAGTGAACACTTGATAAACCAAATTTTGTTGGGTAGTCCTCGGTTGGAAGACTTTGTGTTGCGCCTTTTGGTAAACTCTGAGAACTTGAATATCCAATCTACAAGTTTGAAGAAGCTAAAGATCGACAAGTACTTATATTTCGAAGATGGTGATAATGTAACAATGGATGGAGGGCTGAGAATCTGCTGTCCAAAACTTGAAACTATGGAACTCTCAGGAGTTTTCTTTCGTGAGTATATGCTTACAGATGTGTCATCTTTAACTGATGCAACTCTTGGCTTTCATGATGAAATATATGATGATGATGATATTGATATACCCGGGAAGGAATTGCTTAGAGAAACATTGAGGCAAATCTTATCAACTATCCAACGTGTTGAAAGACTCTGTTTATCATTTCAGTCTGCTCAGGTCTTGTTTCTCTTCACTATTTACTGATGCCTTACATGATGTAGTAATATTACGAATTGTTTGAAGACCTTGATATAGATTTATTCGTTAATTTAGACCTTATATATCATATTTGTCCATAGTTTCAAATGCATTTTCTACATTGCAGCTTAATTGGTTCCAATTTCCATACTTCTGAATGTTATTGTACATAATTAACATTCTTTGAATTCAAGGGAAATACTGATAATAGATTTGGTACTTTACCTTTTTGTTCGTGCTTGTTTTCCATTCAATTACTTACTCTCCATTTTTAATGCAATCTATGTTATTGTTATAGCAGGAGCTTGGCGCATCACATAAGAAAGCTACGCTTTCACCATTACCAAATGTCAAGTTTCTAAAACTTATATCTACTGGTAGTCAATTCGGTGAAGTACAAATCAGAGACACAATGAGTCTTCTTGAAATCTTCCCTAATCTAAAGATGTTAGTCATTGCCGTGGGAATGCCTTGTTTTTGGCATCCACCAATGTTCAACTTGGAGTTCGTAACTAGTCTCTCCAAGTCCTTTCTTATGAAACTGAAGACAGTTCAAATTACTTCACGTTTGACAAAGAACTCCTCAATATTTCCGATTATTGCGTTTTTGTTAAAATATGCAAGAACACTCAAAAAGTTGGTGATCCAGCCCGAATGCGGCAAGGCATATTCACAGGAGACTTTTTCTCGAGCGGCAAAGATACTACTGAACTTGCCAAGATCCTCACCAACTGCAAGGGTGATTTTCAACACAAATGGATCATAACGATATCATATCACTTCACAAGTAAAAGTTCTCTTTTGCAAAGGGTACTTTTATTTTGGTGATATCCTTCACTTCCTGAACTTTGCTACATTTGCAAACTTGAACATTTGGTTAGAAATATGTAATTTAGTGCAAGTTTTCTTTGCTACATTTGCAAACTTGAACATTTGGTTAGAAATATGTAATTTAGTGCAAGTTTTCTAGCAGTTGTTATCTGAGATATATTATGTCGTCGACATATCTAATATATTATGCTAAATTTGAATGGTGTCATTTCGACTTATATATTAACACTGTATTGGATGTAATGATTTTAAGAAATTAAGCATAAAGTTAATGGTTACTATTCTTGGTGGTTCTTTTATGGTCTGAGCTTTCAATATCCCATTTGTATTGGACAGTGAATCTTATGCTAAATAACTGGATTTCGGATTCATGTTTGTTTAATGCATTTACATCTGAATTTTGTAAAAAAATTGGCTTCTATTTTCTAGAGATCTGCATCTCTAAATTTAGAACCAGCGAGTCCATGCTTATTCTAAATTTTATGTCCATGAAATATTGAAATAATCCTGCCATAGTATTTGGAGCCTCCGAGGCTGTGACATTTTCTATTCATTGCCTATTGGGAATACTGTATATGAAGAATCTGATTCCCTAACTTGTGTTAAGGTATTCACAGTTGTTTTGCGCGCGGTAAATGTTGAATTGATCATCTACTCGAGAAGTAGGTGTCATTTCTTGGTCGGCATAGCTTCAGCGGCCACATTTACCTGGTACAAAAATTAGAACATACAAGCAAGCAAGCATGTAATAAGATAGAATGACAGTATGCAATGCAAAAAGAGTTACTGATGCCTAAAGGTTGTTATCATTGTGTTGGATGTAATGAGTTTAAAAAATTAAGATCTATATATTGATCAATTTTATTAAGAAGATGCTCTCAAGCAGTACAGAAACACCATATTCAATTTCAAAGCTGCCACATGAAATTAAGCATACGCTGAAAACAACCCTAACATGGAAGTATCCTATATCAATGACCTTTTGAAGTTTACTTGATACACATTTTTTAACGAGTTACTTCCACTGTCCCGCAATTATAAAAACATTTCAATAAAAATATTAGTTGTTTTAGTATAAGGTTATTAATAGTAAAAAAACAGATGCACGATCAAATTCACACAATGAAAAAACATTTCACCTTTGGTTTGATGTATGTCTGTATATGAAATAAAACTTGTTGGAATGTCTAGAACCCGGACTGCTAGTTTGTCAGGACTCAGAAGTACATATATATATATATATATATATATATATATATATATATTGTATCTCTAATATTAACTTAGGATTAAAAAATTGTAATGGTCGTACTCATCTGAATGATATGAAATCCTCTCTTTTGCAGTTTTATTTTTCTTGCATCCTTTATTACTTATAACTGAAATCAGGCAAGCAATCTTTCATATGTTTCGGACCTTCACCAAGACTCAACATCACTGATCCAGAGCTGATCAAACAGGTTTCGAGTAAACCTGGTGTTTTCCATAAACCCCAACTCAATCGGTGAAACAATTTTGGGAGGGCTCCTGTTTCTGGAAGATGATAAATGGACCATGCACAGAAGAATAGCATTTGACAGCAGTCATGTCCAGGGGAAAAGAATATTTGAGCTTCAAAAGGAACAGGTTAAGCTTGTTTTGCAAATGCTACAATTCATTCTCATACCTGGATGGAGGTACAATCAAAACTATTTATACATTGTATACTACAATATGTGCATCTATAAACACACACATTTACATTATTGGAATATAACACAATGATAAGGCATTCCATACAACAAATATTTTTCGAGCAAAGCAAATAGAAGAATGAACGCCTATCTTCATGTTGTTTTACCAGCCCTAATATATGTAAACAGGTAACAACGGTTTCCTATGAGGTTTTGAGGTGAAGACAGTAAAACAGGGTCTCTGCTCATTGGCTTCCTGCAATACGACCCACATGTTTGGGGTGATGACGTGAACGAATTCAGACCCGACAGATTTTCTGATGGAATATCAAGTGCAGCAAAGACACAATTCTGTTTCATTCATTCAGCTCGGGACCCCGAGTTTGCATTGGGCAAAACTTTGCCATGATTGAGGCAAAATTATAACCCTTCAACCCCAATATGGTGCTCCTATGATTCTGCATAAACTTTAATCCTCAAGTCATTCATCTCTTGTTTGTACCTTGTAATTAATTTTGTGGAAAATGCAAACTAAAGAGATTCATTTGAGGGGGGCATGTATACTATGCAAGCCCGTCTTGGAAATGTTTAACCAAGAAAGATAAGGTCCCTAAGGCTTCGTAGATGAAATTGCTAGATTATCTTAAAACAAGATAATGCTTGCTCTGGTCACTCAGGCCCGGGTTATGGGCAACGATGTTTGCTGCTCTACTATGAGTGTGGAAAATCATGTTGAAATTCACATGAAGTATACACCGTAGCCCTATACTCAGCTTCAGAGGAGGAACTGTTCACGAAAACTGCATAACCACTTGTGCTCCTTCTCGTAACTGGACACCAAACCCAATCACTTGCCCACAAAAAATCAGCTGCGGCCTTATAAAAGATTGCTTGTTCAACAGTTTCCATAGAATCACTAAATCTTTGACTTGAGGTCTGCACAGCATTAGAAATATCAGGCCTAGTTATTATATATAAAGAATCCTTGAAAAAAAGGATCTTCTGATGTGAACTTTTGCTTTGAATTCATAGGAGTATTACAATGCGTACTTCCTAAATAACCTGCAACCGACTAAAAGGCATAATTTAAATCGAGTTGATGTAAATGCCACTAAAAGCAAAACTCTCATAGTCAAGAAGTTAGCTTCCTGAACTATCAACTTTATGCTTAATTTTTTAAACTAATTACATCCAATACAATGTTAACCTTCAAAGGATTTTAACTCTCTTTACATTGCATACTGTCATTCTACCTCATTACATACTGTAATTTAACACAATGTTAAGATGAGAAGGAAGTGGATGAAGGATAATAAAAAATTTAATGAAGTATGTGTGAATTATAACAATTAATAAAGTGTCCTCTGATTATTCCTTTTGAGGAATGACCGAAGGTGGTGGATCTGTAACACAAATTGTCCCCTGGTAATGTCCAGTAGACCTTCTAAGTGAGAACATCTTGGTCTTCTAATAACATAACCAAAGAGATATAGTCCAGTAGCAGTTGTTTCACAATAACATCAGCCTCATACACATATCCTTTTTCAAATCACCATGTAAAATTTTAAAATGAATGTTGTGGGTCATCAATCCGAAATTATTAGTGGTGTAAACTAGTAATATAAAACAGTATTTTTGGAACCATTGTTCAAAGAAACAAACCTGCTAAATCTATACCAACCAAGAAATGACATCTACATCTTGAGTAGATGGATCAATTCAATATTTACTGAGCGCAAAACAATTGTGAATTCCTTAACACAGTTAGGGAATCAAATTCTTCATATATTCCCAATGGGTAATGAATAGAAAATGTCACAGGCACCAAATATTATAGCAGGATTATAACAATATTTCATGGACATAAAATTTAGGTTAAGCATGGACTCTATGATTCTAAATGCAGATCTCACTAAGGGACCAATTCTCTTTTGAAGAGAAAATGGAAGCCGAAAATTTTATGAAATTCAGATGTAAATGGATTCATTCTACATGAATCCAAAAAACCATATTTGTACCAAGTAAATATGCCCCACTAAAGCTATATCAACCAAGAAATGATATCTACTGTAAGACTCTTTCCAAATTCAAAAGAAACGTTGAGAGTTTATAATTTGAAATCTGGAGAGAGTTTTGAATGGTTGTTTTCTGCCGGCAACGGAACACGAACGCCACATAAGCTACACGCCCGTGTTCTCTAAAAGGCAATGTTGAAAGCAAAAAAATGGCAGAGACAACACTGTATCCAACCTAGTTACATCACCATCTAGAAAGGCATAATTTACACGAGTTAATGTAATTGCCAGTTCTTACCAGCTGCAATTAAAAGCCAAACTCTCATAGAGAAGTAGTTAGATTCCTGCGGTGTAAAATCTTCAGCAACAAAATATTGCTTTATATATTTCTACTGAACCATAAAGTTTATGCTTAATATTTTAAACTCATTACATCCAACACAATGATAACAATTTTAGGCAAATCGGTGGCATCGGTAACTTCTAAGGTTCAAACTCCTTTCGCATAGCATACTGTCATTCTACGTTCTAGTATATAAAAATGGCAACAGTAAGAACAAAATGTTAAGATGAGAAGGAAGTGGAAGAAACATAATCAGAAACAGGATGAAGTAGGTGTGCATTAGCACAATTACACAAAGTATCCTCTGATTATGTCCAGTAGACCTATGTGAACATATCGGTATCCTCAGAATCATTATTGGCAAAAGTACTACGGTGCACTAGTGTATTCACGTATGAATGAAATTACATATTACAATTTTCCTATAGGGCATGGATTATCTGGTGCAAATTTAGAGATGCAAATCTCTCTTAAAGGAATGTTGTTCTTTTTGAACGGAAATTTTTATGAAATTCAGATGTAAATGCATTCATCATATCCTAAATCCGAACGCAAACAAAATGTAGGGCAGTTTTCCTAAATTCGAACGCGAACAAACTCGCGCTTAAAGATTTACGGCACTGCCCAAAAACTCGGTGGTTATTAATGTAGGCCGGGTGAAATAGGGCACCCACATTTTCTATTTCTCGTCATGAGAACCCATTGGAAACGGCCTATCAACATTCCACCATCGATCGAGGAAAATAAATCTAATATATACACAAATCAGTAAGTAGATAAACGAATAAATAATAACTGTGAGACTCTTTCCGGATCAAAAGAAACATTGAGAGTTGATCAATTGAAATGCGGAGAGAGTTTCTTATGGTTGGTTTCTGCCGGCAACGGAACACGAACGCCTCATAAGCGTCGCGCCCGTGTTCTTTTAAAAGGCAATGTTGAAGAATAAAAAACCTAACCCCTTCGATTATATAACAAGAGAGAAAGTAGCAGCGTATTGTCTTTTTTACCCTTCTCTTGGAGTTGGGCTTGGCCCATTAAACATTAGGGCGTATTAATATATTTTGGCTAAGAGAATTAATTACACACAAATTTTCTTAAATAAATTATAAAAAAATGCATTGTGTAGTAAGCTTTTTTTTTCTTTTAATTCGTTAATTAATTGTATAAGTGATGCCATAGTAATTTTTATTTTCTTTTATAACTTCTGCTTGTTAAAAACTAAATATATTTTGATGGGGTGGAGTAGCTATGAGAATTGCATTATTACCTAAGTTGTGAGTTCATTGGTAAATGATTATCGTTAATTCAACATTTCATTACTATAATCATTTTATTTTATTTTTGCTAACAATGAGGTAATGATTTTTTTTTTTTTTAAACAATGATACGGAAATCAGGTTGGGTTAGGCGGCTATTGACTGATTTAATTTCTTGTAAATTGGTAGTTTTAAGCAAAAATGAACATAGGCATCATCTAGATAGCCGAGTAAGTATCTAGGGGCACCCTTTATTAGGGAATGTTTGCTAAATGATTTAAGATGGGGTGGGAGGCTAGATAAACCTAGGGGGGAAAGCTAGATAAATCCAAAGGGAGACTAAGTTGTCTAAACCCTTTGTACAAGTGATGCATAGGTTGCCTAAATAAATTATAAAAAAAATGCAAGGTGTTGAGATGCTTGTGGAGTTTATATAACGTGTTTAGTTGAGTGTTTTGTCTATATTTTTAATTGTTGGATTTTTGTTAAATATGTTAAATTTGTGACCCGTGTGTTTTGATTGGATGAATATCATTCATATATTTGTCTTATAATGTCTGAAATAGTACCCGACTATTTGTATTTTAGTGATTTTAATTGATGTTTTTGAATGATGAGAAGAATTGAACTAGTTCCTAAGCTGATATTTTCTTAGTTTTTGGAGAAAAACAAAAATGAGTCAAGTCGAAATTGTTTGAAAATACTATTATACAATCAATAATTATTTATTCTTCGATATTTTTGACGAGTTGTTATTTTATTTTCATATATTTTGATATTTTATTTAATGGAGATGTAATTGAAGTATTTTAAATATATATGGATAAATTGTCAACATAGTTAGTTAATTGATTAATTAGTTTGTTGTTAAATAACTAATCAAAATTAGTTTGTCATCCTTCTCAATTAGTGAAAACTATTTTAAACAGCTTCTTCACATGATATTAGTCTAACAACTGAAAACTCTTTTCTCCTTCTTTCTTTCGTCAATCATGGCTGATCCGTCACCCTCCACCACCACGGCCAACTCAATTTTTTGATTCAACCCTTACTCTTCATACTATGATTCATCTCGTTACGATTAAGCTCAAATTTACCAACTACCTTGTGTGGTATGCCAAAATCCATCAATTTATAATCAAGTACGCGAATGCATCAAACGAGTCGATAGACCTTGAATGTTTTGATGCTCAGTTAATTAGCCTTGATCAAAATTTAAAGGAAAAGTCTTATATGCACCTTACACACCAAAATGATGTGGTGCACATGATTTTGACCCTGACCCGCTTTTGACCCGCCCACTTCAATTAGGGTTTTTTATATATATATATATAGCTTTTTTTTCTTATTTTATTTTCTATTCTCTTTCGCCTTTTGATATTCCCGCTCTCGATCTCTTCATTTTCCCAATTGTGCCTCTTCTTTGATCGTGCCTTTTCTTTGATCGATTATCTTCGTTGCTTTCTACGGTTTTACGACGGTTTTAGTTTCCGACGGTTACTGTTTTTACGACGGTTCTCTGTCAGTTTCGTGTTTGTTTTTGCACTCTCTTCGCAGTCCATCACATTTTTTTCTTCTCTGATTTCCGATTGTAAATCAGGTACCATGTTTTTACTTTGTACTGTATTTCATTTTTATTTCAGTTTAAAGTGAAGATGTTTCAGGTTTTTATGTTTTCATCATAAACAGGTTTATTTTCAGGTTTTTGTATTGCTTGTTGTTGCATGTGTTTTTAGGATTATTTTCAGTGATTTTTGTATTGGTGTTGTTGTATGTGTTTTTCATTTTTTGAAATTTGTTGTAAAATGCTAGATATATTATTGAAATTCGTGTTTGATATAATTTATGAAGTGTAAACGTGTTGGTTATTGTTTCATTTTTATTTAAATTTGTTGTGATTATTGTTTCCGTAGTTTATAGTAATTTATTAACTCTTTAGATGTTTGTTTCATACTGTTGAAAGTAAATGTTGGTTTATTTTATTGAAAAGTGTTGTGTCATACTTGTGAAAAGTGTTGGTTATTGCTTCATTTTTACTTAAACTTGTTGTGGTTACTATTTTGGTAGTTTATACGGTAAAATTGTAATTTATTTTTTCTATTTTATTTTATCTGTTGTTCTTTTTTCATTTCAGTTTTTAATATTTTATTTTTTCTTTAAATATAGGCAAGTTTAAGAAGATTTTTAAGGATAGAATTATGTTCTAGCATTCTGCTGTCTGACATGAATCACTATAGAGTTGATGTCATTAAAAAATTGACGGTGTTTTATGAGACGAAGCCTTGGCCAAAAGAAAAGGAAAACTTTAGAAAAGAGATGGTGGAGATGAATTTGTGTGATTTGATGAAGATTTTATTATTCAGTGTGCTATACTTTTTTTATGAGTACTTGTTTCCTGATGTTTTTATGTTGATTTTGGACAAGATGTTATTCAGTTTTCATTATATCCTGAAAAATTTATTATTGAAAAGTGGTAATTTTTATACTGAAAAGTGTTGTTTTTTATAATACTGAGAATTGTTTTTTTTTTTTTTTACAATATTTGAAAATTGGCAATCTTTCATAAATCTATATTTTCATTATAAATTGGCAATATTATAAAGTGTTGTCTATTATTAGTGAAAAGTGGTGTCTATTCTTAGCGAAAAGTGTTGTCTATTATTAGTGAAAAGTGGTGTCTATTATTAGTGAAAAATATTGTTTTATAATACTAAAAAGTGTTGATTCAAAATACTGAAAAGTGGTAATAGTTATTACTGAAAAGTGGTAACTATTATTAGAGAAAAATGTTGTTTCATAATACTGAAAAGTGGTAACTATTATTAGTGAAAAGTGGTAACAGTTATTACTGAAAAGTGGTAATTATTATTAGAGAAAAGTGTTGTTTCATAATACTAAAAAGTGGTAACTATTATTCGTGGAAAGTGGTAACTATTATTAGAGAAAAGTGTTGTTTCATGATACTAAAAAGTGGTAACTATTATTCGTGAAAAGTGGTAACTATTATCAGAGAAAAGTGTTGTTTCATAATATTGAAAAATGGTAACTATTATTAGTGAAAAGTGGTAACTATTATTAGAGAAAAATGTTGTTTCATAATACTGAAAAGTAGTAACTATTATTAGTGAAAAATGGTAACTATTATTAGTGAAAAGTGGTAATTATTATTAGAGAAAAGTGTTGTTTCATAATACTGAAAAGTGGTAATTTTAATACTAAAAAGTGATAAGTATTATTAGTGAAAAGAGAATTGGTGAAAAGAGAAAAGTGTTGGTTTCATAATAATGAAAAATGGTAATTTTAATACTAAAAAATGATAAGTATTATTAGTGAAAAGAGGATTAGTGAAAAGTGGTAAAAAAAAAGTGATAAGTATTATTAGTGAAAAGAGTAATAAGTATTATTAGTGAAAAGAGGTAAGCTAATGAAAAGTTTTTTATAAAATTTGTATTTAAAAAGTTAAAACTTCTAAAAAGTGGTTTTTTTAATTATTGTAAAGTGATATTTTTAATTATTGAAAAATATTGTTTGTAACCGCCTAGCCATCACTTACTTTGTTTAAAACTTCCATTTTTCTAATTGATAATAGTTGACTGATGAACAGTACTTGAGATACATCTATAAGACAATGGTGAAGTAAAAACACAAGTCCTGCTCAACATAATTTGTTTTTCATATCATGAATAACAATGTGTGTATAACAAGAATTGAATTTCATTGATTCCTATAAGCCATTACCCAAAATAATACAATCAGACAGTAGTATTCAAGATTGCCTATAGGCTATAAATATACAAGCAGCAGTCAACCGGCAGCGGCTTCTAACGGATAGATCAGTCGAGCTCGATCATGAATGAAATCAACGGAACGGCTTCCTTCATTTTATCCTTTCCAGATTATAGTTCACCATCTGTTCAAGTGATTGTCTGAAAGAACTTGGGGGTAAGCAGAGAAGACACTCAATAGCTTGATCAGCAATTTCTTGAGCCAATTCTCGGGCCCTTTCGATCCCCCCACAGTTCTTGACGATATCAATGGCCTCATCAAGACTGCCACTCTCACAAAATTCATTTTCAATAATATTCCTAAGTTTAGTATCTTTCTCGAGTGCAAATATCACGGGGGCAGTCAAATTTCCTTTCGCCAGATCACTACCCGCAGGTTTACCCAGCTGTTCAGCTGACTGAGTAAAGTCGAGTATATCATCGACAACTTGAAACGAAAGACCTAAATTCTTACCGTATTGATACATCTGTTCACTAATGTCACCACTGACACCACTGAAAATGGCGGCACCCTTGGCGCTAGCAGCGATTAAGGAGGCTGTCTTGTAGTAACTCTTGATCAAGTACTCGTCGAGGTGAACATCACAGTTGAACAAAGTGGATGCCTGCTTTATTTCACCACTTGCAAAATCTTTAATGACCTGCATACGCTCGGATGTTAGGTTCACAGTTTGAGCAAAATCGAACTATCATAAATGTAAAAATAACTTTTCGATCAGTTTGTGTGGCCAGACTCCAGAGTACCATGGTCTTTGTACTTAGAGTTGGTCTTATGTAAAACAGTTTAACTGTACAACTGGTTTACAACTAATACTTCTAAATAAAATAACTAATAAGTTTCAATGAAACAACTAATACTGACTTAAAAAGACACAAAATTGCAAACCAGTTGCACGATGAAACTGGTCTACATAAGATTTTGCCTTGTACTTGATGAATGTGTAGAAAAGTTTTGTTCTTAGATATGCGGGTACAAAACTTAATTGATAAGGTATTATGTGCACCTTGTGTACCGTACACGACTAGCAATAGTATTAGTGGGGTACGATGCACAAGGTGCACGTAATACTTTGCCAACTTAATTTCCTATACGAAAAGGGTAGTCCTTGATTATTTCACTGAATTTTATCAACATTTTTCTTTGGAATAGAAGACATTCTGTCCTATATTCTTTATTACAGAAAATTTATCTATGTTCACAAATATTCATGACTCGAGCTCAACATACCTGACTGATAAGCTTTATAACTTCAAGATTTTCGAGATTTGCAAGGTACCATGACGATTGAGCAAACATAAAATCTCCAGCAAGCACAGCAACTCTTGTTCCGTATATTTGATGCACAGTTTCCTTTCCTGAAATCAAGTAGCATATCAGAAAAGTCACTCAGTGTAAATAGGAAAAACTACACCTTTTCTATGCATCATTTGTAAAAAATGTGAAAAAAGATCAAAATCGACTCAAGCACAGAACTCTTTTTCCCCTTTTCTAGTTTTTATTTTTGTAACTCTATTTTGATACTCAGTGCTTGTATTTTAATTTATTAATAGAAACCCAACTCGACACATGAATATGAAACTTGCTAAATAAAGGAATCAGATCAGATGAGAAAATGTGTAACCTCTGCGCATGTCGCTTTCATCAATTACATCATCATGAATCAAACTTGCAGTGTGGATCATCTCGATGATCTCGGCCAATCTTCTATGTTCTTTGTTGAGATCCCTAAACCATGTAAGATGCTAAATATAATGACTTGAATCTCAAAAGAAGAAGAGAGTATAGGGCATATGGACTTACTTCAAATCAGCAATCTCTGCAGTGGCTCTTGAAACTAGAAAAACTAAAGCTGGTCGCATCCGTTTCCCACCAGCTTCGAAGATTTGCTCAGCAGCAGACATCAAAACCGGGTTCTCTGAACCAACAATCTAACAATGATACTCATCATAAGTTAGTTTACTCAACACATTTTCTTACTTTTTTAATTAAGAACAAAATAAAGTTTTACAACACAACACTTATGAGTCGACCCTCTTTCTAGCCACATCAACATTACTAAGGTGGTGTTCGCAAACTCTACAAAATGGGGACAAAATCATTTTTTTGCAAAAGCACCCCCTCATAGTTTTTGAAAAGGAAAAAGTGATTCTACAAGCTGTTAATCGAGTTTGCAAACACAACCTAAATAGTCAATAGTGCTATAAAATCAAACAAAGTTCTCCTCATTCTGTGTCAACAATTCGAAGCATCTACCATCCATGTAACTTGTAAGGCATGATGTGATGCAGAACGACACGTTTTAATGATCAATCGAACCACATACACGACAAGTTCGTTCCATAAATTCCACAATTTCACCACTAAGAATTTGATTCAATTTGTTCTAAGAATCACTTTACAACAATATAAGCAACAACTGGCATATACATCTATCACAACACTATGAATATTAAACTGCAAGAAGCTCACCGACTGTAGATTTTTATTGAGCGTTAGTAAGTCTTCTGCAACAACTTCAAACATATCAGACAATGAAGAAGGCCCCTTTTTCTCTTTTGTTAAATCCATAACTGGGGGAGGGCCAGCAGGAACTCCTATAATTTCAAGATTCAATCTTTACAACATTAACTACTATTACATCAATCACACCAAATCAAGAAACACACAGAGAGGGAAGTTATTCAAGTTACCGTTGAGAAAAGCCTCCGGTGACTTGGTGGAAAACACGCGGCAGCGGCCGAAATCCCTCCGGGAGCCTCTAAGAAGGCCATTTCCGTAATTTCTGGAAGACAAACGATAGCTAGAAGCATTGGAAGAACACCCACAGGGCGCATACTCCAATCTCGTTCTTCCAAACTCAAGATTATTACATGCCAACGACATCATCCCTCGGGAGCTAGCTGAAATCAAGAACCCACTTCAAAAACACGGCCAATGGCTCCTTTCACCGTTTTAGCAATAAAAATAAAGTAATCAATGATTAGAAAATGGGAATGGATGTTTAACTGAAGTACTACAGAGTATCGATTTTGTTGTGCATAAGTATCAAAAATTGAGTGGAGCACAAAAAGGTTCAACACAAATATAAAGTTATGGATTTTTTATTTTTCTTTTAACAATTTGAAGAAAATGTTGACTTTTTATTGTTTTGAGAAAAGGGTAGAACCAAAGGACTGGACAAGACTATTGAATCTTAATCTACCTGTCAAGGAGAGAGAGAACTTGGTGGCTGGTAATAAGAATGGTGTGGTCTTATAAGAACCAAGAAAATTGATAAATTGCTCTCCAAAAAAAGAACTATTTATACACAGTGATTGCTATTGCCCTCGGTTAATAACTTTGTTTTGGGATTGACTAATCCCAATTTGGATTGGCCCAATCCAAATCCAATCTCTCTCGATCCATCTTAATCCAAATACAAATTCAAATATCAATTCACCCCTATAATACACATATACACCTATTTTTATACAATCAAATCACTCATTCTCTTTTCTATTTTCTCTCTCTTAATTTTCTTTCACACGATTATTCTCTTTCCTACTTCTTTGTCTCTCTTACTTTTCTTTCACTATTAACAATAATAAAATATAATAACATCATTTTTTATGTGACATAAAGTTAAATTTACTCATACTTCTCAATCCTTAACCAAACACAACTTAAACACCATTACTATTTATAGATTACTCAAATTCCAATTCAATCCACCACAATTCAAAGGCTAATCTGGATTTGGATTGGTCCAATCTCAATTCAATCTCTCTCAATCAATCTCAATCCAAATACAAATCTAAATACCAATTCACCCCTATAATACACCTATTTTTATATCATCAAATCACTAATTTTTTTTCTTATTTTCTTCTCTCTTACTTTTCTTTCACACACTCATTATCTCTCCTATTTTCTCTCTCTTACTTTTCTTTCACTATTAACAATAATAAAATATTATAACATCACTTTTGATGTGATATAAAGTTAAATCTACCCCTACTTCTCAATCCTTAACCAAACACAACTTACACACAATTACTATTCATGGATTACCCAAATCTCAATTCAATCCATCACAATCCAAATCAATCCCAAACCAAATGACATGATTTCAAAATAGATGGATTTCAAATGACATGATTGTAGTGAGGATTTAAAATCCTCCCAATTTTAACAAATATATATATATATATATATATATATATATATATATATATATATATATGCTAAGAATTTGAAATCCACTCATTTAATTTTTAATCAAAACAAGTGGAGTGAATTTGGATTGTGAATTTAAAATTCATAGACCAAATCCCTCCATCCAAACAGAGCCTATGTGTATTTAAATTTGGTTTGTAACTTGTCAATTCAAATTTAGATAGATCATTTTTAATACAATCTCTCTTAATTTAAATATAAATTCAAATATCAATTCACTCCCATAATACATTTAGGTGGTGTTTGGTTTGGGATTGTGGTGGATTTGATTGAGATTTGGGTAATCCTTGAATAGTAAATTGTGTGTAAATTGTGTTTGGTTAAGGATTGAGAAATATGAGTAGATTTAACTTTATGTCACATCAATAGTGATGTTATAATATTTTATTACTGTTAGTAGTGAAAGAAAAGTAAGAGAGAGAAAAAAGTAGAAGAGATAATGAGTGAGTAAAAGAAAAGTAAGAGAGATAGTGACTTGACTGTATAAAAATAGGTGTGTAGATGTATTATAGGGGTGAATTGGTATTTGAATTTATATTTAAATTGAAATAGATTGAGAGTGGGCCAATCCAAATCCGGATTGGTCAATCCCAAAACAAACACCGCCTTACATACTTATTGGATAGATGGTTCAATTTTTTATTTTTAAATTATAGTCTACTTTCCTTTTATTTCAGAATTTTTATCTAAAATACTCTTATTTAATAATTGTTGAAAATAATTAATAATGTTGTTCATTAACGTTAAACAAGGGTATAACAAGAATATATGAGTAATTTTGAATGTGTAAAATGTTTGACATCTGTATTTTCTCTCCTACTTTCCTTCTATTTCAATATTTTTGTCTAAAATACCCTTATTTAATGATTGTTGTGAATACAGAGTAGTTAATAATATTGTTCATTAACATTAAATGGTATACAAAAATGTATGAGTAAATTTTATATGCCCAAAATGTTTGACATAAGTTTTCCTTACTTTTCTTTCTAACGCTACTAACAATAATAAAATAATATTACTATAACATTACTTTTGATTTGACGTAAAAATTTTCATCCCCCTTCTTAATCCAATAACCCCTATACAATCACCAACTATTACTCACAAATTATCTCATCCACATTTTTTTATCTTTATCCTCATTCAACCTATCACCATCCCAAATCAAACAGGTCCATAAAGTTTAAACATAGTATGTGAAATGTCATTTTTGTCCAAATAATATTGGTACCAACTCATCATATTAGACTAATTCTGGTTATAGTTATACATATATCATTCATATGTTTAAAAAATTATTAAATATGTTAGATGAATTGAAAATATATCATAAAAAAAAGTAAAATAAGGGAACAAATGGTAAAAAGACAACTAAAAAAAATCAGAGCTCGAGGCATCATTAAAACATTGTCCAAAAAAATACTCTTTAAGAATAAAATCCATGTAAAAAAAAGTAAAGAATGAAATTAGGAAACAAAGAAAAAAAGTATCACTAACAACAAAATGACAATACATGAATAGAGAAAGAAAAATGATGGACTAAAAGGAAAAAATAGTCAAAAAAAGATAGCTACATTTGACTTTACACACAAATTAAGAAAATTCAATAAATATAGTCAAATTTAGCTAATTTGTCAATTTTACCCTTGAAATCACATTCTCCAAAATGTGTTAAGCCTTAATTACTCTTATTAGGGGTAAAAGTGACAATAAAACATTTAATATTAAAGTAAAAGAAAAAATGTAACTATAATTTGGGACATCGAAAAATGGAATATGGAGCTATCTTTGTGGGACGGAGAGAGTATCACTTTTCAGTGCAAAGAATGAGAATAGAGGAATAAAAGAAAAAAGTACTCATAAAAAGAAAGGAAATAAAGGAACAACATGTTTAAAAAATGAGGAATAAATGAAAAAAAATTACATATAAAAATATAGAAGGAAATTAGGGAACAAAGAAGAAAAATACAAGAAATAAAATAAAAAGGGGAAAAAACAATATAGGACAAACCACCCCTAGTTTTATGATTCAAGCTAAAAAGTTTTAGTAAAACAATTAAAGACAAAATTCCACATAATTGTACCAATTTACCCTTATTATCTTACATTTAATTTCAATTTTCGAATCATTTAATTTAATTAATGCCAAATATGCAAAGTCAAACTAATTAAATTTTAAAAAGCTAAGAGATTATCCCTTGATTATAGGTCATTTCCAATTCAAATCACTTTCCTAAAATTCGAGATCATTCATTCTGTCGTTTGTACAAAGGAGTTTTCACATGTAAGAAATCTTTCGTTTTTTAAGTTGTGCATTTGATATTCTTGATATTTTTGATATAATGGAATTTATGATTAGCGTAATTAATGTGCATTGCATATTTATAGGGCATTCTTGATAGTTTGATGCATATATATATAATATGTGCATTGCATATATATAGGGGATGCATATATCTAATATGTGCATTGCATAATAATAATATAACACTTGATCATACATGCTATAATAATTATGATTTTTCTAGTTCGTGAAGTAAAATAAACTATTGAATCTAAAAATTACATTATACGAAAATACACGAAATATGAATTATATATACAAATATATGCAATAAATTGGGTTATATATGCAACGAAAATTGCAGTCTGCGTTATCAGCAAAACCCAACTTCAATTGTATACCCAACTTCAACAGCAAGAATCACCTTCCTCTTTTTAGTTTCCTAGAATCTGCTTCTCATAACATCAGCTTCCTACAAAAAAAAAATATAATTTTATTTTATGAAATTCAGATGTGATTATTATCTTCTTAAAGCATTACATCCCGATGAATAAGAAAACATGCAAGAATTCTGAAACATGCTTACAAATTAGTGCAAACTCCAATAGCTTGTATATCACAAAATAATTCTGAAACATTATAGTATTAAGTATGCCAATAGTACACTGACCAGGACAAACAAATAAACAAAATTAAAGCACAATATGACTTTTAAGCCCAACACATTTGTAGGGGGAAATAAGTATGAAGAAAATACCAATTTCCACACAGAACCTTGTTCAATAGTCCTATATACTAAATCAGTGGATATTAATGCAGAAACCCTACATGCTAATATTGATGTATAGAAAAGTTGTAAATATTATGTTGTATGTTAATGTCCCAACTTCCAACAACATATCCAATGGAAGATTATTAGGGTCGGAAACCAACATGAAACTGTAATTTTTCCCTACAAGTCAAATTCTCATGTCATCGAATTCATACCAACTTAAACTATTGTCAAGTGTGCACTCATTAGAAAAGAAACCAGAAATCACTCATTCGACAAGTTGCACTAATGAACTAAGACCGAGACAATACTCTTGAACGAAATATGAGTAAGCTTTTACCTTGGCTATGGAACTTTCATGAAGAAGCTTAAACACCCTTATAGCAGAAGCAGGAAGTGAGGGAGCACCAACAAACTCAGTGGTTACACATGCTTTGGTCTTCATGCCCTCTATGTTTGAACGAGACGTACTAGATCCCTGATCTGCTACATCATAACTTTCATATCCAACTGATTTGGAAGGTGATAGATATGCCCCTGCAGATTTTTATTATATAATTTAACAGAAGTTTCAGTTTTAGCAAGCAAACACTGGAAAACAAAATTTGAACAAAACTACACCAATAATCACTTTGTAGTAACATAAGGCCTGCATACTCAAGCTTGTAGATACTACAGGAAAATTCAATGAGGTTATGATGCTTACTCGTCAGGTCCCTTTTTTTCTTGTTTTTACTAAGACTAGAGCTTCCTCATAATAATATCAACATACAAGGAATGCAATCAATTAAACCAGATATTACTAGGCTAATTGCAATCAAAATAATAACAATAAATAAAATCCCCAATCACGGCCAAACCACCTAATGTTAAACACCTCCAACAAGTATGTAAGTCCTAGGAAACTCAAGTTCAAAACTCCACAGTAAATCGGCCTAGCTAGATAAATTACACGGCCTAAATAAATTAATAAAACTCCAACAAGTATGTGCATCTAAGATAAACAAATACACGGCCTAGATAAATTACAGACAAGAAACACAAGAATTGTTGGTAATGTACCTAAAAAACTGTGGATCACCATTAAAAAAAATTCGAGACGATTTGGGTAAAATTTGTGTGTCAATTTTTTAGAATTGACTATGAATCAGGCAAACCACCGCTGATCAATATGAATCAAAATTAATCAGTCCCCAATGAAAATCAATCGAACACATCTGAAGAAATTCAATCGAAGGCAAGGCACAGCCGGAGAAATTCAATCGAAGGAAAGACAGGGTTAATCGACTCACCGTCGAGCTTCGAGACCAAACAAAACACTAAAATCGTAGGCGAACTGCAAGTGAGGACACGAATCGCCAAAACAGAGCAGTTGCCGCCTCGATCAAATCGCGTGAACCCTGTGGCAGAAACTCTTCTTCCGCCGCTGTCCTGCGTCGACGCCACCACCCTCATCCATCTCCGCCACTCACATGGAGTCCCTCGTCTCGGTTCTCCGAGACTCACCCAGATTCAAAATAAGGGAGGCGGCGTTAGGGTTTTGTGAGAAATGAGATTATGATTGAGATTATATTATTAGATTTAATTGTTGATTTAATAAAGAAAGGGCATAAGTGGGTTTTTACGTGCTCTTTTGGTCTTAATTGTTTTATTAAATTTTTTTGTCTCATTTTGTTTATTAGTCTTATAGATTGTCTTATATTGTTAATAAACTCAAATAAAAAGATAGTAGTACTCTACAAAGTATCACTTAACATAAAAAAAATATACACAAAAATTTATATGCAATATTGTATACATACATTTCAGTCATTCACACACATATTCTTTATAAATACACCCACAAGCTTAATTCACATACATTTTTTTTATAAATACACCCACAGGCTTAATTCACACACACATTTTTTATAAATACACCCACGACAGCTCAATTCACACCACATTTTTTATAAATGCACGCACTGACATAAATTGAACATGGTCGTCTTCTCCGAGCAGTTTTCGATCACCTCAGACCGCGGTCGGACGCTGCAATTTACGATGACCTTAATCCTTAAATATTTTATATTTCTTTAAATATTCTTTAATACTAATCATTATGGGTCAATGTTATTTTGTATTACGTGCAATAATATATCTTACTATATGCAATAATATATTTTACTATATATTATAATGTGGGTTACTTAATCAATAAAAAAAATATAAAAATATAAAAGAATCAATATTACTATATAAAATTGTGTTATTACTACATAAAAAATTATATGTTACTACATACTACAGTTTGAATTACTACATTGAATAAATGTTTGTTACTATATGTAACTTTATCAAATGATCTAATATTTTTCGCATCATCCTACAATAAAACATTTTGTATTACAACATGATTATTGTATTTACTACATTCGATAATATATGTTACTACATATTATAATGTGAGTTACTACATCAATAAAAACACTAGAAAAAACATGTTACTAAATAAAAGAATTTGTATTATTATATAAATAGTTTGTGTTATTACTATATAAAATAATGTGTATTACTACATATTACAATTTGCATTACTACATTTAATATCCCGCGTTCGACAATAAAATAAAAGATAAAAAATCACAGAAACGAGTAAAATAAACGGATTAAAAATTTCGAATTAAGCTGTCAGTGGGTGTATTTATAAAAAATGTGTGTGTGAGTTAAATTTGTTGGTGTATTTATAAAAATGTGTGTGTGAATTAAGCTTGTGGGTGTATTTATAAAAAACATGTGTGCGAATGACTAAAATGCATATATGCAATATTTCATACAAGACTAGCCCAAAAATATATATATATATATCACTGACAATTTTTTTTGATAATAGGTGAATTAAGAAGAAAAATGTGGAAGTAAAAAAGAAAAATATCACTTTTCAGTGTAAAGAATGAAAATAGGGAAATAAAAGCAAAAATACTCATAAAAGAAAAAAGGAAAAGAAGGGAACAAAAGTTTTAAAAAATCAAAACGATGAATAAGGAAATTAGGGAACAAAGAAGAAAAATACAAGAAATAAAATAGAAAAGCATCACTAAACTCTAAACCTAAGAAAAAAGTATAACTGAAAAAAAATGATAATTGGTGAATAAAGAAGAAAAATGTGGGAGTAAAAGAAAAAAGTATCGCTGAAAAGTGAATAATGAGAATAGCGAAATAAAAGAAAAAGGTATATTTTTTTAAGTGAAGTAATAATTTTGCGTGATACTCATTATTTTTCGATTTTTAATAATAATAATTAAAAAAAAAAAACTTAATATGGAGTGTTTTTTAAGTAATTTGAGCGATACTGATCACTGTCTTCCGATTTTAATAAGAGTTTGTTTATACTCACTCAATTTGCACATGTTGTCCGATTTTATTTTATTTTTTCAGAAAAGGAAATTTAGTGGTGTGTGAGATAAAATAAAAGAATGGTATTTTGAATGATTTAATGAAACATAAAGAGAATTTAATGAAGTATATATAAAATTTGGTGAGATTTTGAAAATATGTGAGTGTTGAGTGACAATTTAAAAAATAAAATGATGTTGTAAGTATATCAATTTTATGGGTTATTTTCATTAAAGGTAAATAAATGATGTATATTAAGAAAAGAGAAAAAAAAAGACCTAAAGCAATAAGTTCACGACTCACGAGTTAAACTAGAGGTCGAAGCATTATCAAAATCTTGCCTGAGAAAGTTCGGGATAGGAAAAAAGTTACACCCCTCTAACAATATTTATTTCTAGTGACACGTACTGTCACTTTTAACTGTTTTTACAGATAAAACAAATTATATTTCAAAATCTACATATATATATATAAAAACAAGATAGTTGACTCCAGTCAATTCCTGTCCATTTCCTGTGTGCTCAACTTTTTTCTTTTTTTTAAAAAAAAATTTATTTAAACAAAGGTTGAACTGTTTTAATTTTTGGGTTATATCACTCCTATATCGTCTTTTTTTTTATTCTATTCGCAGTTCAATTACAAATTAATTATTAAAAAACATTTATAATTAAGTATAACCTTATAAATTTTAATTATTAAAAAAACATATATAATTAATTTTTGTATATTTGTACATATACTTTTGTTTCCCATTTTTGTATATTTGTACATATACTTTTGTTTCCCAATATTATATATAGATTTTAATTATAAGTTTAAATTTGTATGAGATAGTTTCATGAATCTATTTTGTAAAATTGAATTTTAATTAATTACTTTATTTTGTCAGAAGCTTCCATCTTTTCATTTAGATGTCTCACAAAAAAAAAAAATCATTTTATTTTTGTGTATACATTGTAACTCCACCTCTTTTACTCTTAAATTATTCTACACTCTATTTTATTCCCTCTCTTCAATCATATCAATTTTACTACACCTCATTTTATATTAATGTTTTTCAAATTATGTGATAATTAGACGGATGGAGTAATATTCCATCAATAATTATAAGTGAAAATAGATTTTAGAAAATGTAATTGAAGCTTCATACAAGATGAAATCAATGATATGGTTTCACGTAATATTATTGTTCTTCAAATTCTATAAAATTCAACCATTGAAAATTTTAAATTGCATGAATGTATTCTATAAATAATTAATTAAAATTTATTAATAATCAATCCGCTAGTAACTATTACAAATTAATAGTAGAGGACATTTGATAAAATTTAAATGATACGGAGAAGGTTAGCATGATTTTGCGGAAGATGACATTAATAAATTGAGAAATGATCTATAGTATAATTTTGATTTTTTTTTTTTTTTGAAGCAAAAGAGAGTTAGCTTCTATTATTGCAACGACAAGCAGAATTTGGTAGCCCAACCACAAAATTTGGCGGGTCTAGCCATGAATGAGAGGAATTGAAGAAACATGCATTTTTAGCCATAGTATGCGCCACCACATTAGCTGTCCTCTTGACATATTTAATCGACACATTGGTGAAATACGAGAGTAAGCTACGACAAGAGGAAACGTAATCACCAAAGGTGGAAGCCCAGGACTCCGACCCATTTATTGCATCTACTACTATTTTTGCATCGCCTTCAACTATGCAATTGTCCCTTCCTTGCTCCTTTAGCCAAGCAAGAGCCTCGTAGAAACCCATTATTTCCCCTACTTCAACCTCAAAATTGCCGCGAACCAGTTTGGTCTTGCCCATAATGAACGTGCCATGATCATCGTATAGCACCATCCCAAGGCCCGTCTGCTGCAATTCTTTGAAAAAGGCAGCGTCTGTGTTCAGTTTGTCCATCCCGAGTGCAGGTATGTGCCAGGCCTCGCATTGTCCAGTATTTATACCACTTCGGACACCCAAATTTGTTGGGGGATGAGCAGCAGAGGACCATTCGATCCAGAAACCAGCAGAGGCATGTACAGCCTCGGATGGAGACTTACAAGTGTTGTTCCATATCTTCGAGTTGCGTTCTTTCCAAACTTGCCATAGCACCATGCCAACGCTTGCTTTCGTCGCTTCATGAGTTCCACGTAGCAGGGAAAGCACGACATCTTTAACACAAGTCTCCATGTCCATACGGTTTTCAATAAGACCCCAAATACCAGCGGCTAACCAACAACTTTTTGCATAGTCACACTCCAAGAAGAGATGCCAATCATCCTCCATCTCGTGGCCACAAAATATACACGATGGTTCGACTATGACATGCTTCATCAATAGGTTTCTCTTCGTTGGGATACAGTTTCTCCCAATTCTCCATAAAAAATCTTTCACCCGTGGAGGTGCATGTAGCTTCCATATTATTTCCCACTCCCCTTCCACATGTAAACTGGGCTCATCTGCGAGTGTACAAGCTAGTCGGTATGCAGATTTCACAGTGTAAGAACCATTATGGGACGGATTCCAGACCTCTTTATCGGAAGCACCTACTGGAGGTAACGCCATATTAATAATATTATCCACATCCAGAGGTAAGAGGTGATGCAGTAAGGCTTCATCCCACTCTCTCATTACTGGATCAAAAAGTGCAGATACATGAAGATCCTCAAGACCTTCTACTGTATCCGAATTAACAAGAAAGTTGTCAGCATTCGACACCCAGGGGTCCTCCCAAATACGTATCGATGTTCCTGTCCCCACTTTCCATCGCAATCCGGCGCGGATGAGATTTTTACTAGCATGTATACTTGCCCATGTGAAGCTAGGATTCCACCCCAAGGTAGATGACTGAAAATCACCCCTAGGAAAATATCGAGCCTTGAGCACTCGGCACACTAAAGCTTCTTCGTCTGTAACCAGGCGCCAGCCCATTTTTCCTAATAAAGCTAAGTTGAATTTGTGTAGATCCCTGAATCCCCGTCCTCCAGCTTTTTTTTCAACACAAAGTTTATCCCATTTCATCCAATTAATACCCTTCGAAGTGTCAGTTGAGTTCCCCCACCAGAATTTGTTCATCATGACTTGTAGTTCATCCAGAAGTGTAGACGGGAGCAAGAAAGTGGTCATACAGAAAGTGGGAATAGCCTGCGCCACTGCTTTAATTAGGATCTCTTTGCCTGCTTTAGATAATTTTTGTTTGCGCCACCCTTGAATTTTTTGCCACAATCTCTCCTTTACATAGCCAAAGATTTCTCTCTTCTTTCTTCCAATGAGGGATGGTAGGCCCAGATACCTGCCTGTATTAATCGGATTATGCACACCCAAGATCTGTTCAATGGCTGCCTTTTTCCCATCTTGAACATTCTTACTGAAGAATATTCCAGATTTATCATAATTAATTGCTTGCCCAGATATCATCTCATAATCATTTAGGATACCTTTGAGTTTCTCACATTCCACTTCCGTAGCACGACAAAATAATAGGCTATCGTCTGCAAATAGAAGGTGGGTGATTTCCGGCGCACGACGACAAATTCTATGTCCGTGTAGATCGCCCAATGTACTCGCATGGCTCAAAGCGGCCGAGAGGCCTTCCGAGCATAGGATAAATAAATATGGCGATAGTGGATCTCCTTGACGAAGGCCTCGACTTGGAGAGATAGGCCCCACCATATCCTCGTTGACTCTCACCGAGTATTTAACAGTGGTAATACAAAGTAGCATCCACCTAACCCACTTAGCACAAAAGCCCATCTTCTGCAATATATCAGCAAGATAATCCCAACTCACCCAGTCATAGGCCTTGCTTATGTCAATTTTCAAGGCCACATCTCCGCGACTTCCAGTGCGTTTATTTTTCATGGCATGCAACGATTCAAAGGCTATAAGAATATTATCTTGAATTAATCGGCCCGAAACAAATGCAGATTGGGCCTTGTTGATTAATCCTGGGAGTACCTCTTTTAACCTATTGCATAAAACTTTGGACAAAATTTTGTACAATACATTACATAAAGATATGGGGCGTAAGTCACGTACCGACTGAGGCGAATTCACCTTTGGAATAAGAGTAATATTTGTATCATTCAGGCCTTGAGGGAAATTTTCTGTGGTGAGCCAATTAACCGCTGCAGCATAGATATCCTCCCCAATGATTCCCCAATTATGTTGAAAGAACGATGGGTTGTAGCCATCGGGCCCAGGAGCTGTGTCGCCGTTCATTTGATGGAGGGCTCGATCAAATTCTGCCTTCAAAAAATCACGGGTGAGGAGGCCATTTTGCTCATCAGATATCACCCGATTAATTGAGCTCAGGAAGGTCTCCCTCTCGGTGTCATTGGTTGAGGCAGTGAATAATTCTGAAAAATAATTTCGGACCACACCACATAATCTGTCTTGTTGGTCTTCCCAGTCTCCGTGATCATTCAATAGCCGCGCAATGCGGTTCTTTTTCTTACGGGTGGTAGCCGACTGATGAAAAAATTTGGTGTTGAGATCCCCATCCTTTAGCCAATGCACCTTAGCTCTTTGACGCCAATAAGTTTCATCTTGTTTTAATAATATCCCCAACTCATTTCTAGCCTTTTGATACAACGCCAGATTCCCAGAAGTAGTCGAGCCCTGGAGATTCTTTATTTGATTTTTAATCGTAGAAAACAAATTATTTTAAATGTGTGAAACTAACTTAAATATTACTCCAATAGAACACCTCTTTAATTACTGTAGTTGAACACCACAATGAGTGCAGCATAATAAACATTTGAATAATCCAAGTTGCATTTGTTGAAACTTGAAATTATCTTTTTATATTCTGAAATTAATTACTAGTATTATCTTATGGAGCTTAGTAACTTACGTGTTATAACGAGATATACTACTTTTTTTTTTTCTTTTTTTTTTTTGTTTGAGGGTGAGAAATACTACTTTTCAATTTCATTAAAAAAGTACTCCTCATTCGCTTCAATGTTTGATAGGCCAACTGCATAGCTGTCAAATATTAAAAAAAACTTTTGTAGAAATAGATATCGAACTTTTAAATTACTGTAAAAATAAAATAAAAGGTCAGACAAATTAGTAACAAGTAACTAGTAACAACTAACAAATATTAGTCACATTTTTATAACTTTTTATAACACCCCAAATTTTCATTCATCATATCTCTTGAGTTATTATTTCTTTTATTGACCGATTTAATACTATTTATTTTATATTAAATTTTTAATCTATTGAAATGAATATTCATAGTCCATTTAAATTCAAGCTTTGAGAGATTTTAAATCCTAATCAAAGTCCAAGCTCAATTTCAATCCTAAAACTTATTCTTTGTCAAATGCATATCTTAATCTCATATATTTGTAAATTTATATTATGTCACATGTCACAACAACATTCATCTATCTCAATTCTTTTTTCTTTTTTTCTCTCAAATCTCTCCATTTTAAAATTCTTCAATTTTCATTAATTTAATTTTATCTTTTAATCTCAACTCATCCACTTTATCTTTTAATCTCAACTCATTCACTTTAACTTTTAATCTCAACCTTACATCCTTTAATTTACTATTTAAATTTTTAAACATATATATAGATCGATCATGTATAAAAATACATAAATAACTACTTAAATTTAATACTTCTTTGTTGATGTTTCTTGTAGCATAATACAAAGACGTTAGAGGAGTGCAATGGGAATTATCTTCAATTATAACTGATGAACATGGTGATGTACTACAAAAAAAATACATGTAGCTATATATTCGTTTCAATGTTGGTGGATTATTTCTTTTTATATGAATATGGTGGTTAAAACAAGACATTCATATGAAAAACTCTACTGACAACCATAAGATCACATGGAGATATAGTCTTAATGTGACATATATTAAGTGGTATAACTTTTCTCCTATTGTTTGAATAACATATTTCACATTCGAAAATTTATATTCCGACACTGAGTCATCGACCTACAACATACTCCCTCCGTCTCAAGGGAATTTTTACCATTGGGATTGCACTCATTTAAGAAATGTTTAAGAAAAGATGTAAAAAATTATAAAGAAAATAAAGAAAAAGATAGATTGAGTGTGAAAAAATAATGTCATGTGGGTAAATATGTGTATATTTTGAGGGTGAAGGTTATGACGATGCTTCTTTTTTTAGAGTGTGCAAATTGGTATGAGACATCCAAATATTGCAAGTGTGCAAATGTATGTGGGACGGAGGCAGCCTAATAGTATTCATTTGTCAAAACTTATACTAAAGACAGAGTTGATAATATGAGACGAGGCACCGATGTATAACATATTTTGATCAAAGTCTAAAAGACATAGTTAGAAGTCTTGATGAGTAGACGTCTGATTTGTCTTTTGGAGGAAAGATAGTCGATCTTGGTGGAGATATTTAACACATTCTTCCTGTTATACCAAAGAGTTCTAGATAAGTTATAGTTCACTCTACCATTACATCTTCCTATTTATAAGAACATTGCAATGTACTAAGATTAACAAGGAACATTAGGTTAGGTTAGGTTGTAGACCGGAAATTTTGACGATAACACACTACAAGAAATGGGGGGAATAGCGACGAAAATTTTACGACAAATCTAAATTTCATCGCTAAAATCAATTTTTAGCAACGAAATATAAATTTTCGCTGCTAAATTGTTAGATTTAATATTTGCAACAAAATATATATATTTCATCGCTATATTAGCAACAAATTGTTTCATTTTGTTGTTAATAATCAAAACAATAATGAAAATTATATTTCGTCGCTAATATTTTGCGATGAAATAGAAATTTTCGTGGCTAATTTATTGAAATTATTTTTTACAACAAAATTTATATATTTCATCGCTATATTAGCAACAATTTGCTTCATTTTGTTGTTAATAATCAGAAAAACTATGAAAATTATATTTCGTTGCTAATATTTTGCGATGAAATAGAAATTTTCGTGGCTAATTTTTTGAAATTAATTTTTGCAACAAAATTTATATATTTCATCGCTATATTAGCAGCAAATTACTTCATTTTGTTGTTAATAATCAGAACAAAAATGAAAATTATATTTCGTTGCTAATATTTTGCGATGAAATAGAAATTTGTGTGGCTAATTTCTTGAAATTAATTTTTGCAACAAAATTTATATATTTCATCACTTTATTAGCAACATCATTTTGTTGTTAATAATCAGAGCAACAATGACAATTATATTTTCTTGCTAATATTTTGCGATGAAATTGAAAATTTTGTGGTTAATTTCTTGAAATTAATTTTTACAATAAAATTTATATATTGCATTGCTATATTAGCAACAAATTGCTTCATTTTGTTTTTAATAATCAGAACAACAATGGAAATTATATTTCGTCACTAATATTTTACAATGAAATAGAAATTTTTGTGGCTAATTTATTGAAATTAATTTTTGCGATGAAATTAAAATATTTTATCGCTATACTAGCAACGTATTGCTGCATTTTGTTGTTAATAATCAGAACAACAATGAAAATTATATTTTGTCGCTAATATTTTGCGATGAAATATAATTTTTTGTGGCTAATTTATTGAAATTACTTTTTACAATGAAATAAAAATATTTCATCGCTAAACTAGCAACAAATTCTTTAATTTTGTTGTTAATAATTAGGACAACAATGAAAATTATATTTAGTCGCTATTATTTTGCGATGAAATATATTTTTTGTAGCTAATTTCTTGGAATTAATATTTGCAACAAAATTAAAATATTTTATCGCTACACTTTTATCAAATTATTTTATTTTGTTGATAATAATAAGAACAACAATGATAATTATATTTCGTGGCTAATATTAAATCAACTATGCTTATTAAATCAAGAAAATCGATTTATATAATTAAATGTTTAATAATTCTTCAAATTTTATGTCTTATAAATCAGTATGAATGTTTATAAAAATATTTATAAATATGATGATGCAAATGAAGATTGACTGTAATATTTATTATTTTTTTAAATTGTTAAAGTAACATTGATTTTCTACAATTGAAATTGTTTTAAAAATTACAATATATATACACATGTATATATACATGTATAGTTGTTACAAGTTAAAAATTAATCAATTAATAAATGTGAAATAAATTATTAAATGAGTAAAAATAACTAATTTAGTAACAATTGAATACATATATAATTAATATTAAAATCTGAATCAAAGAGCTGTCTGCCCGAATGGTAGGCGCCCAGCTATGGGCGCCTATCCACCCGGGATCAATTCCCACTAAGACCAAATAAAATATTTATTTAAATAAAATGGGAGAGGGGGTATGTGGGTGCGGGTCGGGTTGGGTTGGGTTAAGTTGGGGTCGGTTGGGGCGGGGCGGGTGTGGGTTGGGTACGGGTTGATGGGGCGGGGCGGGTCGAGTGTTGGCGCGGGTTGGGGCGAATCGAGTGCAGAAGTGGGTTTAGAGAACGATTGAATTGGTTCGGTTGGGGTGGGTCGGGTGTGGGTGCGGGTTGGGTTGGTCGAGTACGGAAGTGGATTTAGAGAATGATTCGTAAATCGGATATCATAGCCAAATATTAGCAACAAAAATTCTAATATTTTTGTCGCTAATGTGAGTTAGCGATGAAATAATTTTGTCGCGGGATTTGTTGCTATACACCCGTCGCTAACGTGTTTGCGACAAATGTTTGATTTTCCTCGCAAACATTTTGTGATGAAACTCATATTTTTGTCGCTAACATTTTGCGATGAAACTTATATTTTCGTCGCTAATATTTTGCGATGAAACTCAAATTTTCGTCGCTAATATTTTGTGATGAAACTCAAATTTTCGTCGCAAACACGTTAGCGACGAAAATATTAGAATTAGCGACAAATTTTTTCACGGCTAAATTGCAGTTTTCTTGTAGTGACAACACTTCCAACGAGATAGTTAATTTTTTTTTTTCAAAGTTGGAGATAGTGATTTTGGAGATAGCCCATCGATTTTTGCTTAGATCGATATTTTTGAGAAGAATTTAAATTTTGAATGGATTAAATCCATTAGCGGGTAGAGTTGACAATACTTTTATGTATTTAATAGATTTGGTACAAATAAGTATTTTAAGAATATGTCAATATTCTCTATTCTATTATTTTTTTTTATTTTTTTTTTTATGTATATGATGTAATCTATATTGCTACAATCGGAGGGACATTGGTTATGACTATTTTATTTATTTATTTTTAATTATATATAGTATAAAAATTCATTTAAAATATTTTACAGAAAAATTCCAAATTAATTTATTTCTGATTGATTCCCTCAGGATGGATGGGTTTATAATTATTGTGTATGGCCGAATCCCACCCAAAAATTGTGTTGAGCCCACTATATCATTCAAATTGTATTATACTGAACTATTTAATGTCAAGTATTAATTGGTAAAAAAAAAACTCTTTACACATCATTATTTATATCATATGTCATTATTTTTTACACATAAACAAAATAATCTAATTTCAATAAAGTAAAAATACCCATAATATCCCTTCTCAAAGTCAACTTTATCACCTTTAATATTAGTAAACAATTCATACATTAAAATTCATTCAAACAGTAAATGTTTAATTAATAATGAAAAGGAGGAAGTAGAAAATATTCTATTTTTATCTAGGTGATTTTACTAATCAAGAAATGATTTATTTAAGAATTGAACTGCAACATATTACAACCTAGTGTAAGACCCGCACACGGGGTTGAAATAAATTTATGCTATATAATATAATATATTTTTATTTTTATTTATTAATTAAAAATAATCTTTAAAACATGTATAGATTAATAAATTTATTATTCTATTAAAAGATAAAGAAAAATAAAATTGTGTAGCAATATAGAATATATCATACATAAAGAATTATAATTGTATTTATAGGCAACATATTTTTTTCATTTGAATTTAGGTAAAAAATAAATAAAATGAATTCACTTTTATTCTTGACTCTAGAGGCTGAACATACAACTGTTCCGTGTGACTTGTCTAATTCAAAATTTTACGGGAGTCGTGTCATAAAAAACACTCAATGTCATTTTCAGGATAATCTTTTTACTACCAATGTTCCTTCCACAAATAATTTGTTCTTCGAGTATTGTAACAATTAGTTTAATTTTATTGCACAATTCGAACTTCATAATAATGTTTCTAAGCAGCATTATAGTAATACATATTTCGAGAACCAATTGATATTAATAGACCATAATACTTAAAATAAATGAGAAAATCAATTGAAAACACATGTCTCATACCACAGTTCAAACTCTGATAGATAAATTATATTTGAACTCAACTTCAATTGTATAAAATATAAATTACATCACAATCACAACAAAATGTAATACTTAAGTTTATCTCAATATTATTAAAAGTTGATATGCATTCTTAATAGGGATTTTCTTAGGATAGTTTTTGTATCGCCTGGACTATTAATAGTTCGGATGTCAAATTGCATTGCTATGTGTCGCCCTCTGTGTCGCCCTAACCTGATACCTGTTGCCTTTTTTTAATATTTTAAAATAATTATTTAAATTTTATTTTATTATTTACTATTTTATCCTTTATTAAAATTAATAATATTATTATTTAAAGTAAACAATACGAACGTAAAATTAGATTTTTTTAATAGAATTAAATTATTATTTTATTTATATTTTATCTACACCTGCTCATTTAATTAGTTCACCCTCAAATTATTTTTTTACTGCGGTTATCTGCACCCGCTCATTTTATGAGTTCACCCCAAATCATTTTTTAACCATGGTTATCTGCAATCGCTCATTTTATAAGTTCACCCAAAATTATTTTTTACCACGGTTATCTGTACCTACTCATTTTATAAGTTCACCTCAGAAGATTTTTTTTTTTAAATGGAGTAATTACATTTAAAGGACTATATTATCCTTTTATTAATTTACACAAAATATAATAAAATCAACCCTAATTTGTAGGGTGATACTCGAGTACATGCAAGATATCGGTACACACCAATTTTAATTTTTTATTTATATTTTATCTACACCCACTCATTTAATGAGTTCACCCAAAAATCATTTTTTTACTACGGTTATCTGCACCCGTTCATTTTATGAGTTCACCCCAAATCATTTTTTTATCACGGTTATGTGCACCCGCTCATTTTATGAGTTCACCCTTGAATTATCTACACCCCTCATTTTATGAGTTCACCCCAAATCTTTTTTTACTACGGTTACCTGCACCCGTTCATTTTAGGAGTTCACCCCCAAATCATTTTTTATCACGGTTATGTGCACCCGCTCATTTTATGAGTTCACCCCTAAATTATTATTTTTTACCACGTTTATCTACACCCCTCATTTTATGAGTTCACCCCAAAAATATTTTTAAAAAAGTAATTACATTTAAAATACTATATTATCCTTTTATTAATTTACACAAAATATAATAAAATCAACCTTAATTTGTATATTTACAATCTGTAGTCAAGTCATTACCGAGTTACCGTCCATTCACCATCAAGTCATCCATATTTTTAGAAAAAAATCGTAAAACATAATTTAAAAAAAAAACTATCGAAATTAGGCAAAAATCTTGATTTTTTTTCTTTCTAAGTTTTCTTCCCTTTCCTCTTTTTCTCCCATTTTCAGTTTTTATTCCAAACTTTTAATTTCTTCGTTTTTTTTCTTTTTACTTTTTTTTTTATTTTCCATTTTTTCATGTGTATTTGTTTTTTAATTTTAATACAAAATAATATTAGATGTATGATTTTATTATAGTCGTTAATACAATAAGTAATAACGAGTAATACCATAAATTGTAATCAGTAATACCATTAACAGTAATTAGTACGAATAAACACTTATCTTATTCAAAGTGAGATGGTCTCATGGCGACACTGTTCATAAATTAGTAGAAATAAACACTTTATTTTTTCCAAAGTGTTAAAACATCATTCTCAAACTATGTTTTGGAAAGCAGAATTTTGGTGAAATCAAAATAAATTTTTTTTAGAAAATGTGAATGGAACTATAGGAAAACGTCATGATCAGACCATCGATTAGTTCTAAAAATTATGTGTCCATATAATGTTGCTTACGAACATTGACCTAATGTCCGATTTGTATAATGTAACTAGATTGATTGTTACCAGACTTGAAAATTACATTATTGAGGACACATTTTTATTTTGGAAGGAATGTTGGTAGTAAAAATTTTATTTTGAGAATAATATTGAGTGTTTCGATGACACGGCTCCCATAAAGTTTCGAATAAGATAATTTCTTATTCTATTGTCTTTTGCAATGACGATAAATAAAAGTTAAAGGTCAGTCTCTTTTCATGGTAGGTGTGTAGTGTGTACCTTCTTAAACATGTTCATGCATAGACAATTATATGTTGCAGCCCTCTAGAGTTAAGAGTGTATTGAAAAATATTTACCTAGATTCAAATGAATAACAAATTTACAAATTTATACTATGGAGTACATGTTTCAAATATTTTTTTAATTGACAAATTAAACTTAAAATATATTATAAATTTATTTGAATTCTTTACGGGCACAAACAGTCCTACGTTGCCCATTGTGACATTGTCCATCCTTTACGTCAAAAAAAAAAAAAAAAAAAATTGTGATCGAGAGCAAACCGAGTAAGTGGAGACTTTTAATTAAAAGTGGAGAATGTTTTGGGCTAGCATTTAATTAAAAGTGGGCAGCCCAATTGTTTTATCAAAGAAAATAACCAAATTGAACATCCAATTTCTTGAATTGTGCGTGAGTAATAACAAATGTTCAAAAAAAAAAAAAAAAAAGAGAATGTTCTTTCAACAATTACAATGAAAAAATACATCAGTTTTTCAAAATAATCTCATATTCATGTTGAGCCCCCTAAAATATTATAAAACATGCTGAATTTATAATGAATGAACAAAAAAATTCCTCAAAATTAATCCACACAATTGATGTCTTTTGTCTTTTCTTTTTAATGACAAAATCATTATCTTAGGTATTATTAGATGAAGTTGTGTTATCATTCTCATGTTGAGAAGACATATCTGCAAAATATACATTAAAAATAAAATTAATAAATGTCAGAATCTCAGTATATTCATAAATAAAATTCATAAATTTCAAATAAATCTCATAAATCAATAACCATATAGAAATCATACAAATTTTATATGAATAACAAATCGACAAATTTTATATGAATAACAAATCGATAACCATATAGAAATCATACAAATTTTATATGAATAACCATTGAGATTTGAGAATACTGCGTTAATGTGATTGTCACAGAAAAAAAAATCAAATGTTCAATTAGAGGAATGATCAATATTACATAAAAAAAACTAGGAGTAATTATCAACAATTTGAGAATACTTCTTTTTAGGCCTACTAATAATACTCATAATTCGACTAAAAATGAACAAAAAAAATAAAAAATATAAATATAAATTACATAATGTTAACTGGATCGAGCAGCGGATGTGCAGAGAGTTTTTTTTTTGAACGGGATCGGAATGGAAATTTGTAGGTTTTCTCCTGATTTTAAAAAACCCAAATCTCTTTTTGTTAGATTATATAAAGTATCTTCACTAATTTTCTGATCATAAACATATCAATTACTCCATGATCATAAATTGTATAAATTGTAAGAACTGGTTTTCTGAATTGACGACCACCAATAACACATCGCCCAATTTTGTGATCTCTAAACAGAAATTTGTATAAAAAATTCAACTAAATTAATAATTTAACCTAAAATTCAATTCATTCAAATAAAAAAAAGATAATTTATTGTTTATTATAATTATTAATGATATGAGAATTAAAATAAAGATTATATATTATCAATTAATTTTTTTATTAATCATGTGAGGATAAATTTGTAATTTTATAATTATATATTTAAAATTATTAAATTTAATTTAAAAGTGTAATAGGGCGACAAAAAACGATAACAAGTGCAATGCAAGGCGATGGATTCTGCGACGCCAAATGCAACAGGTAGCAGGTCATCAAATATAAGCCATTAGATTTCAGATCTGATGGCTCAAATTACTGGACTGTTGATAGTCCAGGCGACATTGGACTGTCCTTAGAAGGCCCCTTCTTAATAAAGTTAACAAAACTTATTACTAGTACTATTTATGAAATATCCCAAAAGTTAGTTGAGACAAATCAGGCGCGAACGTATAATCTGATTACGAAATTGATTCACCTTGTTTTAACACTATGACCATTGAATAAACATTTTTAGCTACAAGTCATGTCAATAGGTGTTCTTCGAAATAAAATGGAGAATGATAATCTATCAGATTCTATGACTGTTTATATTAAAATATAATTGTTTGTAAACGTTGATCCTAATTCTATTGTAAATGAAATCTACCGAATAAAGAATCGAATGACGTCGCATAAAATATGGATCTTACACTATACTCCATTATATATTTGAGACCCTAGAAGAATTACAATTTCACCTTCACGTTGTGTCGGCTGAAGGTAATACATCTTGTTCATTATTTCTTATTCCAATTTTTCTCTGGATTTCTGCGCCTAAATCTCACATTCATTGTAGCTTATTATTATTATTATTATTATTATTATTATTATTATTATTATTATTATTATTATTATTATTATTATTATTACTCTCAGTGACGGACCCAAAAAAATTTGGTAGGGGATTAATATTATTATAAAGATAAAATAATACGTACTTATTATTTTCATCAAAATTTCACATTATAAAATTGTTCACATTTTATTAAATTAAATTGATTAAATAAGTTGACTTTTGCTATGTTTTGGTAGAAGTTAATACTCTCTCCGTGTCGTGATAACTTGCACATTTTAACCGATTCACTTTAAAAAAAAATGAATTTAGTGGTGTAGAGTCAAATAAGAAAGTGTATTTTGAGTGATTTGATAAGGTGTGAGGAGGATTTAGTAGCATATAAAATAGATTTAGTGAAATGTAGGGTAAGTGACGATTTTAAAATAAAATGATCTTCGAATATATATTAATTTTATGAATTATTTTTATATTTGGAGTGTGCAAATAATTATAGAAGGGACAATTTTAGTTTTAGTCCTATAAGTTTGATACATTTCAAAATAAATCCTTTAAGTTTCAACTTTACAAAATACATCATTTACCTTTCAATTTAATCATTTTTTACATCAATTTTAATCATTTATCTTTGTAATGAATGTGCTGACTTGGTACCACATTTATTTAAAAAATGTCATGTCATCTGCCACATAATTATCTCTCATTTTGTTGGGAATAAAATGACATTGTTGGGAATAAAATGACATATGTTTTGATTAAATACCAAAACCCCCTGAGACATGCCTAAGTCAAGATGATTGTGTTCTAAGATTGTTAGAACACATAGCATAAGGCTAGATGAGAAGCTGATATGTTAGGCAGCTCTTAGATGATTAGCTGCACATTGTGAGGGGAAAGCTATGCTTTGAAGATGTTCAAGATCAAGTCCCTTTAAGGCTCAAATTCTGGAACAAACACTAAGGCCAAACATACACTATTGAAGACCAAATGCCTTGATCAGCAGAGTTGTCCAGAGAAGATGTCTCCATGCAAAAACAAGGTTGTAAAGCTCAAAAGGACAAGGTTACTCAAATGTTCTGATCAGGAGAGTTGTCCAGAGAGGTTAACTCTGTGTGAAAACAAAAGTTCTGAAGCTAAAAGACCATATATGCTGATCAGGAGAGTTGTCCCAGAAGAGTTGTCTCAGCAAGTTTGAATCAGAACAAAGGTTCTAATGTTTGAAGGTCAACCATGCTGAAGAGTTAGAGACAACCATACCCTAAAGAATCTCAATACAACATGCTAAGATCACCTTGAAGTGAAGCAAAGGGAAAGAGCCAAGTCATCTGAAGAAGAGCAAGCCAACTTTGCTGATAAGCAAAACTGCTGATAGTGATAAGGAGAGTTGTCCAGTTGATAAGGAATGTTGTCCTATCATTGGATCAACCTTCAGAAGCCATGTCCAAGTCTTAACAAGAAGTCAAACATTGGGAAAAGTGTTGCAGAATGAAGACAAAGTCTTAACAGCCGTTTATTACCCAAATAAGGACATATCACTATCAAGAATTTGTCTTCCAGTTTGAAGAACTCAAGGAAGACATTTATAGCAATTTGGGGCTGCCTCTCCAACGGGCAAATCCTCCAAATTTGTCTATAAATACAGAAGTGTGAAGACCATTTGAAAGCATCCAACCAACTACCAAGCCAACTATCCTACAAGAATTCAAGTGCTTTCAAAGCTTTCAAAGAGACTATCTTAGTCTTCAAACACTTCTTCTAAGCTGAAATTACTGTATATCCATACAGAGCTTAGAGAGATATCCTAATCCTTATACACTGATCTTCATTGTAAAGGATATCTCATTAGTTGGAACCTTACTTCAACCCTTACCCCTTTCAAGTGAGAAAGTGAGAAGGTTGTAGTAGTAGAAGTGGTAGGAACTGACTGTTGAGAGAAGAACAGTTCAGTTCTGAGTTGAGAAGAGGGTACTAGGACTCTAGACATCCTAGGGATCAATTCACCAAGGAGTGGTGTTCTTGATCAAGTGCACCTTGGCACTATAAAACAAGTTAATTCCAAGAGTGAAGGAATTATCCTGTTAAATCAGGGAAAGTGGATGTAGAAGCTTGAGTCTCTGAACCACTATAACTTCTTGTGTTGATTTGATTTACAAGTACTTACATTCATTCAACACTGCACACAAAACTGATCTTTCAAAATATACATATTCAAAGACTGTGCAAGACTGTATTGGACAAGTTCCCTGAAAACTGGACTGTATTGACAAAGTGATTTCAGAAACTTAAGAAGTCTAAACTTAAAGGGCCAACCACTATTCCGCACATATAACTCCCCTAGATAGTTATTCAACTAAGTACTCAATAGTACGTAGTAGTTTGATTATCTTAGAAGAGTTAATCATCTTCAGTAGAGTTGTCCAAGACAACCTAGCTGAGCTCTGGTTTGATCAAAAGTTGAAAAGAATTGCATACAAGTGTATTCCCCACATATACTTGTTATATACTCTTTTCAGGACCAACACATTTATATATACTTAAAAATCTACGTAATTAATTGAATATCTATCAAATTTTCCTGTAAACTCAAAGTTCAATTAAAAACGAATTTGAAATATTCTCCCAAGTTCAATTAAAAACAAAATTGAAATATGCACCCTTGATAAAATAATTCTATAATTAATTTTTTTTTGACAGGATAATTAAAAATAAAATTGACAACAACTAAATTAAAAATAACAATTTAAAATACATGAAGTTGTTCATATCAATTGATGCTTAATAAATAAAGTTGTATTTCAATCTTTTCAAAAACTAACATTTCACCTAAAAAAAATTGAGAATACAACTTCCATTTTTGCGCAAAAAAAAAAAAAAAAAAACAAGTTCATCTAGCTAAAGTTATCCAACAAAACAACCAAAGTACCTTGAACAAGTAAAATATACGACAAAAAGATAAAAACCATCCATGTTTAAAAGGCAAAAATCAAAGTTCACAATTTTCGTTTCTCTTCTTCGTGATATTACTCTCTCAATGTTGAGATAAGTCCATGAAATTATTTCCTCCATCAACCAATATTCTCTTTAAAATGCTTTCCACTCTTGTTAATAAAAAAAAAATGGTAATTAAACTCGAATATTGCTCAGAACTGTATTATTTATAAACATTCTTAAAATAAAATTATATACAAATTTTATTGAGAACTTTTTAAAATATTGAAAACTTTTTAGAACTTTTTAAAATATTGAAAACTTTTTAGAATTTCTTAAAATATACCTCTAGTCAATTGATTTAAATAATTTAAATAGACATGAAAAAATATATATCACAACAAAATTATATATAATAAAACAAAAAATTAAATAGACATGTGAATAAATTAAAGATAGGATGATGTGGTAGATGACATTCCATCGGAATCCCCAAATAATTTAACCGCATAAATAAAAAAGAGAATATTGAGACAGCTTTAATTTATTAGAAAGATAAATGATTAAAATTGATGTAAAAAATGATTAAATTGAAAGGTAAATGACGTATTTTGTAAAGTTGAAACTTAAAAGATTTATTTTGGAATGTATCAAACTTATAGGACTAAAACTAAAATTTTTCCAATTATAAAATAGAGTATTGATTTTAATATGTGTGAAATTATCAAAATACCTTTAACAAATTTACAAAATTAGTGGAGGGCCCACTGACCCCCTGGTCACTATGTAGGTCCTATAGTGATTACTCTTATTATTATTATATATGCGCTACAATCGCTCCTTTGTTTTCGTATATATTTATATAACTACTAGTGAGTAACTGAGTAAGTTAGTTTTGAATATTGTATTAAATTATTATGATTTAGCTGGGCTTCTTGGAATTGAAACTTATATTAGATGTTATTAATACATTTTTTTGTCCTTTAAGTTATGCCAATTTTGATTTTTGTCCTCTACATTTTTTGACTTTGAAATTAGTCCCTTATATTTATAAATTTTAAGATGTTTATCCTCTAAGTTTTTCGACTTTGAAATTAGTCTCTTATGTTTACAATTTTTAAGATTTTAGTCCTTATTACCTACAATCGAAGGTATACATCAGACAATTATTTGCAAATCGTTGATTTTGTCGTTTACATGCACATTCAGCCTCAATCGGGTATCTACAAATAAACGACAAAAAGTCAACGATTCGCATGATGTTTACCTTCGATTGTAGGTAATAAGGACTAAAATCTTAAAATTTGTAAACATAAGACACTAATTTCAAAATCGAAAAATTTAAAGGACAAAAATCTTAAAATTTGTAAACATTAGGGACTAGTTTTAAAGTTGAGAAACTTAGAGGACAAAAATCAAAATCCAAACAACTTGAGGGACAGAAAAATATATTTTCCCTTAATAAAATAACTTACTTTGATTTCTTTATATGTAAGACACATGAGTCATTGTAGACTATTAAAAAAAAAAATGAGTCATTGTAGAGGATTCATGAGATTTATTAATCTATTGGGATTCGTACCTAAGTTGATGGAGTATAAATTATCGGTTGGATTCTTTTATGCCACTTTTAATGTTAATTGTGTTTGGGTTGGTCTGCTATGAACTCGAGTGCATGCTGTGCACCTTAGTCTATGTGCACTTTTCAGTTTACTAACTTACACTTTTTGGTAAATGAGTAATAATTGAAAAGTGCAACACCATTACCAAAAAGTGTAAGTCAATAAACTGAAAAGTGCACATTGACTAGGGTGCACAGCATGCACTCGAGTGCATACTAGACTTTACCATTGTGTTTTATCATACTGAATCTTTAACACATGTCGTCCCAATATTATAGGACGTTGATTATTTTTTAACATGACATGTGTCAGTTATCCATGTAGTGGAATAAAATGTAAAACATGAAAAGTGAAACATGTGATTTCAATCCATAAATTGTGGGTTTAGTAAACCATAAAATTTATTTATTGAGTTTCTGCCCATTAAACTAGTTCTAGAAAATATAATTAGAATTTATATTATTTTAATTAAATGACTTATTTCACTAAATAAGATTTAATTCATGATAGGCGAAAGAGTGATTCTAGCATTAATTTGAGCTATACATTTATGAATCTAATCAAGATTTAAGGTGGAGTTTTTTTACTTATTTATTTACCTTATCACCTTTAAATGTTCATGTGAGTATTATTGTTACTTGCTGCATGATACAAGTTAATCGTTAATGAATGTTATGATTTTACAAGTTATTCCTTAATACATACTCCCTCCGTCCAATTTCATTATTCCCACTTTTCTTTTTTGGTTGTCCAATTTTATTATGCTCATTCACTTTTTGAAAATAATACTATTCACACTATTTTATCTACACCCTTCAACCATCACTTATTTACTCAAATTGTCACTAACTTTACTCATAAACAATCACTTTATCTATAAATGGACCCCACAACATCCCATCATATCCCCAACTTATCTACTTTATACATAAATTAATCAATATTCATTAAAACCCGTGCTCGAAGAAGTGGACATAATAAAATTGGTAAAGTCTAGTATGCACTCGAGTGCATGCTGTGCACCCTAGTCCATGTGCACTTTTCAGTTTACTGACTTACACTTTTTGGTAAATGAGTAATAATTGAAAAGTGCAACACCATTACCAAAAAGTGTAAGTTAGTAAACTGAAAAGTGCACATGGACTAGGGTGCACAGCATGCACTCGAGTGCATACTAGACCAACCCAATAAAATTGGACGGAGGGAGTATTTTATTCGTGGGAAACCGTGCATCGTTGGTTCAGTCAAAGCATCATTGGTATAGCCAATGAAAAATAAGTATTTTAATATATATGTTTGTAAGTTGATTTTATTCATGTGTTATATTTAACAGTGACATAGAGAATCCCACTGAACTAGTTGTTTTACTCACTCCAATAATTTTAATATTTTTAATTTGACGAAGTTGCGGTGAAGGGACAGTGAATATGAATGTATTGTCATGCAAATCTTTACTCTATATTATCTTTGCTTTTAATTAATTATTTACATCTTGAGTTGAACAATTAATGCACAATTTTTTTTTTTGAAACAAGTGTTTGAGTGTTATTGATTGAATTAAATTATTTAAGTAATTCGAGTTTTCATTTAATTATTATTTTTTTCACTGTAAATAATACTTTGGTTATTTAATGAAAATAAATTCTAAATAAATAATAGTTTTAAATTGACTTTCACACTAATATGAAAATTGGGATGTGACATACTAACTATTCAAAAATACTCTCAAATTAAAGGACATTAAATTTTGTAGCAAATAACGCTTAATTTACAATAATTTTAATACACATCAGATTAAAAAATGTATTAAAGTGAAGTAATAATATTAGAACGAAAAATGAAACAATGGCTAGAATAAAAAAAATCAAGTGATTTTATTCAATGTTTATTTTTTTTTGTAATTAATCAATCTAATAAGTCTCCATTTCGGAATTCCCTTTTACAGGAATGTGGAGTAATTTTCAAATAATGTAAGTGTGGCAAATGTATTTGATGGTTAAAAATGAATTGCGTGAAACTAGAAGAATTCAATAGTTAAAAAAAATTGTAGAACAAAATTTAAAGAAAAAAAAGAGTATGAAAAAGTATGTTCGATTTTCATGTAGAACTTTGATTAGTGAAATAAGATGGGGAAAATCGTATTACTAGTATTTGCTTACAATGATACATACAATCTCAGAAAATGGCTTTTTCAACTGTAGCAATGTCCACACTTCTTCCACACCCATCACTCTCCACCAAGCCCAAATCCCTTGATGCAAAATCCAGAATCTGCTTAACAAACAACAAATATATATCTATATCTTCCACATTTCCTTCTCATGTCTACATCATACATCAGGAGGAATGCAGGATTTCTCACCCATCTAGCTCCAAAAGCTGCTGCTGCTTCTACAGGTAAAAAACAATCACTAAACTATTTTCTGAAAAAATGTTGGTTCAATTACTGTTAGACTATCGAATTTTCGTCTCCAATCCAGACTCTGAACTTGATTATTCATCAGTGAGTTTATTCAGATCGTTACTTAATTTTGTCCACCAAGTGTTTGTGTTTTTGGTTATTTGATTGAAGATATGTTTGTTTTTCTCTATCCTTTTGCTTATCAAAGTTATGGAGTTGGATTTCTGAGCTTTATGTGGATGAACATTAATGAGGAAAATTAACCACTTTAGTCTAATGTTGTTGATGACATGTTTAAAATATTCTGTAAAGAAGAAAAGACATAAAGTGAAGAAGATGAAAGAAACAAAAATTAGGATAATGCTTACAAGATAGATAAGAACATCATGGGGAAAATATTGATGTTATAGGTTAATGTATGATATTATCCAACCAGCTAGTTATTGATAAAATTGGATGAAATTAGCCGCTGTAGAAGGCCTAGCTTTCTATGATTTGAACACAGATATCTCGGAAAAGTCCTTGAATTTCCAAGTTTTGTTTGGGTGAGGAAATATTTCCTGTAGATTGGCCCTTTGATTTACAACTATGAGAGTGACACGTATCTTTAGTATTCTCTGTTCTTCAGGAGGTTTGGACATAACTTGGGAGGCATGTGATTGGTTGTTGCTGAAGTCTAATCTCAGTTAATCTTAACCTGTTGGCTAGTTTCTGCAAAGGAATAAGTCTTGTGTTGAATTTTAAAAAGTAGCTTTGAGAATGAAGCTACATCTCATCTTCAGTTAATAGCAAACTCTTCAAATCTTAAGTCTTAGTTATGAATAAGTATATTATTGATATCTCAATGTACCACAAGAGTGTGTATAGTAGTTAATAAAGATGGTCGAGATTTCTAGCCCCTTTTATAGACTACCCAACATTATCGAAGGTTTTTAAAAGGACTGAACTGCATCTTCTCTACAATTCCTTTGTCATGTTTTTACGGTGCTAAACGATCCGTAATAGAATTCACGTAATGGTTTTCAGTTGCAAGTTCAGAATATGCAGAAGAACCACAGACAAAGGTGAAATTTCAAACTTCACTGAGCCTTCCAGGTTGTTCATCCTCATTATCATTACTCGGAACTGGTCAGTTTCTCTGACATTTATCTTAATATCTATTTTATCACTGATTACATCTTGATTCTGGTCATTTTAACCTTTGTCCTTTTGTAATATCTTTAGGATACAGGGAAAAAGTGTTTGCAATTATCGGGGTTAAAGTCTATGCTGCGGGATTTTATCTGAATCAGTCCATATTCAGTAAGTTGGATGCATGGAAAGGAGGTTCATCTGCAGATTTACAAAAGGATTCATCATTGTTTTATGCAATTTTTCAGGGTAATTGTCTTAAACTTAACAACTGTCAATGAGGATAGAGGAATTATTAAAGATTACTAATATTGATTTTATGAAATGCAGCTCCTCTTGAGAAATCAGTACACATCGTTTTAGTAAGAGATGTAGATGGTAAAACATTCTGGGATGCCTTAGATGAGGCAATCTCTCCAAGAATTACCTCACAAACTACAGTTGATAAATCTGCACTTTCGACATTTCGTAGCATCTTTCAAGGCCGGCCTCTAAAAAAGGGAACTTCCATATTCTTGACTTGGTTGGACACAACAAAAATGCTTGTGAGTATACTTTCATAATTTTTTTTTCTTGATAGTATTTCACCAGCTAATTTTACAGTCGAAATTATCATAAATTTTCAGGTTTGTGTATCACCTGATGGGATTCCTTCTTCTGTTGATGCTACAATCGAATCATCAAATGTTACATATGCTTTGTTTGATGTGTTTCTTGGAGGTAATCCAGTTTCCCCATCTTTGAAAGCTTCATCTTCTAGTGGCTTGGCTGCAGTACTCAAGTAATTGAAGACATGCGGATTTTCTATTGTTCTTTAAGCTCTAAAGTTAGTTATATTCTTACAAACAACTTTTCTCATTGAATAGCTCGAGTTTTGATACATGTCTATCGTTGAAAGCATTAGGTACTGATCTTTACTATGCTCTTGTAGTCTTGTTACTCATTTTTCCTGTCTGTTGAAAATTTTAAGCTAATCAAGTTCCTGATTCGTATTCTTCTGGCTTTATCTGCTCTAACATCTTCACAACTTCCGTCATAGTCGGTCTTCTAGAAGGCTCTGCCTCAAGACACATCAGTGCTATACTAAATACACTGTGAATTTCATCTTTAGGACAATCAGCCAATCTGCTATCCAGTACATACTCTTCTCTCTTTTCCTGGACAACTGACTTCACCTGAAACAATGTGAGATTCATCTTAATTAGTATCTGGACAACCACAATGGCTGTAAGATAACAATTGACTCCACGACGGACGGTTGACCAAATGATTGCTTTAATAGTTATCATTATTTTCGACTTTCATAACTTGAAAATACTCCTGCAACTTTTCAATTTTTTGACATTTTGGTCCGGTGACCGGATATAAGAGGTGAGATATCTGATTGACCAATCAAACTTTGCCACGTGGACAAATTAGACTCTGTCACGTCAGTGTCAACCGGATTTTTTGACCTTCTACTACCGGTTACATGGACCAAAATGTTGAAAAGTGGAAGTAACAAGACTATTTTCATTTCGTGAAAGTCGAAATGACTAAAACCAAAATAAAGATAACTTACAGGACTAAAAAGCTATTTTCCCTCGATTAAAACATAAGGTTGTCCTTAGACGAAACTTAAGAAAACTCAAATTAAACAGCTAGTATTGGGTTGAAATATTTACCCAGGTGACAATCTTAGTGCCTTCCTCAAGGAATGCTTCATCTGTTGGTCGTTTTCCTGTAAGAAGCTCCAGTAATACAACACCAAAGCTATAGACATCTCCTTTTGCTGTTGCTTTTCCTGTATCGAAATACTCTGCAGGAGATGAAGACATCGTTAGATCACTTTCGCGACATGTGTTATATATATTGTGTCTGAAAAGCATAATACCAGGAGCCAAGTATCCAAAAGTTCCAGCAACCAGTGTGGAGACATGAGTTTTATCTGGTTCCATTAAGGTAGCAAGTCCAAAATCCGATACACGAGGCTCCAGATTATGATCGAGCAGAATGTTGCTGGACTTGATATCCCTGTGTATTATGTGAGGAATGCAATCATGATGAAGGTAAGATATCCCCCTTGCTGCTCCTACTGCTATTTTGTATCTTGAAGCCCAATCAAGAACTCCCTTGTTCATCGACTTTCCTGCATCACACCCTAGTGTAAGTCCCCAGTCTTTGATGATCACAATCCTCCAGTTATATATTTGTATCGCAATGTTATTTCAATTTCTAACGTGTTTCTCTGATTTTGTCAGTAGGTAGTTAGATTCAAGAGTTAATTGCAAAATAAATCACAACATTTTCACGTTGAAATTTGCAAGTCCATGTATGACCTTTCAAATTGTTGCAATTCTATCACATGACTATTTTCCAGCAAGTCCTGCTGAGTAACAGTGTATAGGGGTGTGAATGAGCTGAGTCGAACTGAGAGTGCCAAGCTCGAACTTGACTCGCTTAAAAAATTGAAGCTCGAAACTCGACCAAACGCAATTATTTTGAACCCGAGCTCAACTCAATGGAAACTCAAATACTGAAGCTCAACTCGATAACTTACATAACATTAAATAGAAGTTTTTAATTTATTTATAATCAGAGTATATTTGTATATAATTAATAATTAGCATATTATGGGTAAATTAGTAAAATTAAGCTGGATTAGGCTCGCGAGCTTGGCGATCCTAGATTCCTAATATTGATAAGCTTTAGCTCAAGAACTATATGAGTATCTAGACTCGATTAAATTTGAGTTTTTTTTTAGTCGAGCACGAGTAGCTCTTGAGCCGGCTCGACTCACTTAAGCCCTAGCATAAGGCCATATGAAAATGTAAAAAAAAGATGTGAATTTATGTGTCAGCATAAGTTGTCGGAAAATAGTCGAGTGATATAATTGCAAATTTTAAAAGCGTGCTTCTGTTGTGATTGAAAAAACATGAAAATGTGGTGATTTTTTATGCAATTATCGATCACGTACCATGAAGAAACGTGTCCAAACTACCATTAGGCATGAGCTCATAGATGAGGAGATTATATTGAGGAGCAGTGTAGTATCCATGAAGGGTGACTATATTGCGGTGCTTGATGTCTCCCATGGCCTCTAGTTCTCTATCAAAGCTACGGTCTTGATTCCCCCCTAACTGGTACACTCTTTTAACAGCAAAGCATATGGAATCATTGATTATCAGTTTGTAAACTGTCCCAAATCCCCCTGCTCCTATGATGTCTTTGTTGCTTAGTTTCATTGTTTTCTTCAACAGCTCGTTTGGCTTTACAGATTTGATTCTTGCTGATCTGAACATTACCAGTCTCCCACCTGCGTTTTACAACGTACTATTATGACATGAAAAGAGCCTCGTATAGTCGTATTCTACGACGAAAGAAGATTGAATACTAACTCGTAACTCACCCTTAAAACTGTCTTGAATCAGCATTTTCTTTCGCTTCCAGCGACGGTAGCAGAGGATTGCCATGATGATCTTCGAGGCGACGAAAGCAACAACGGAGATTGAGACGTATAGAGCAATATTTGCCATGCTGTTAGAACTGGAACAAGGATTGAGGTAAGATTTCAAACTTTTTTTGTGGGTTTTCACATTTGGATGGAAAGATGAACAAGTGAGTTCAGTTCATAATTCATATAAAAGAAAAGTCCCAAGGGAATAGAAATAGTGGGAAATGGTCTTTTTAAAGTGAAAAAAATGTGCCTGTTTGGTAAAATGTTCATTCACAAGCATTATTATAGTAGTGTAGAATTGAAAAACAGCTAGCTGTCCACATGTGATGTTCAATCAACTTTGTTCAAATTATTAACTTGCGTGGCTTCTTTTGTTCGGTCGATATTACACTACAATGTATATGTATATCTATGTCGTGTCTCGTGTCGACACGATAACGATACTATACAATTAGACTAAATACGAACAAGACACTGTAAAACCCTGTGGTAACAGAATACAGACGAAAAAAATTGCTGAGAAGGAAAAAAATACAGTGATTTGAAAATAGAATTTGTATTATTACATTACATGTTCAGATATGTCACACTATATGACAGGAAAATATAAAATCTTCAATAAATTACAAATTATCAAGTCATGTATGTTTTTTTCAAATTTAATTGTTTGGTAAGAATATGACGTGTTTTGTTCTTTTCGTAGAACTATTGTTTTGACCTTTGACTTTATGTTGAAAGATAGCTTACAACTATACTCCCTCCGTCACAAAATAATCTTCATAGGTAGATGGATATACATATTAAAAAAGTGTAATGATTAGTAGAATTTTAAAGGGTAATTGTGTAAACTTTTATGTATAAAGTAAATAAATGAGTTGACTTGTGTGTATGTGTGGAGTCAAAAGTAATGACATTTTGTGTAAATTTGTAAATATTGTGAGGATGTAGTTGATAAAGGTTTTTCCATTTCAAGAGTATGAAAGTTATTGTGGAACATTTCGAAAAAAAAAATGTGAAAATTATTGTGGGACGGAGTATTAATTGAAAGGGAATGCTAAACCTTATCTAAAGGTCTGTTTGGTTTTATGGAGGGGGATTTGCAAGTAGTAATGATTAGACCTCTGATTTACTGTATCATGGAAGAAAAAAATTATGTTAGAAAGGTTGCTTTACATCAATCAAATGGGAATGCTAAACCTTATTTCAACGTTTGTTTGGTTTTACTAAGGGGATTTATAAAACTGTACTATCTCCCTAGATTAATACAATTATTGGGGTGACCGAGGGAGTATAATTTGATTTAGCTTCATATCTAGATTAAAATTTGTAATTTAGGATATTAATATTTAATTCATTTTGATTGAATAATTGAAAAGTATATACTATCTTGAAGGTTGTAATGCAAATGTCTAAAGTAACTTCAGTGGAGAAAGTAGACTTTTAACTCCAAAATAGGCAATTACAACAATATTAAAACTTTGAAAGCCAAAGAGTAGGAAATTTGGACAAGTGAATCATGTGAAAATTAGGTGTTTTCACCTTTAACTAATTAAAAATTAAGTAATTAAATAAAAAAACGAGTGGGGGTTTCCTTTTTAGGAAAAGAGGGACAGATCACCAAATACGACCGTGACTTTCAAACCACCAAATAAGTATGAATAACGTGAAAATGGTCGGTTTCAGATTATGCCCTAACAAAATGGTACAGAGTACAAGATAAGGTGTAGGTGTCCACTTTTATTTTATTCTTTTGAAAAAAGCAATGAATCATACGATTTTAATCGGGCAGTACTGAAATAGTTAACATGGTTAGAAGTTCAAGTGAAAAATGATCAAGATATATGTTTTAGTTTATTTGTTTGTTAATTATAATTTATATTTAAGTAGTTGTAAGTTGTAACTCATTTGTTAGTTGCAACTCATCTTTTGTAAATCACTCTCTTATATAGAAGAGGAATGATAATCATTTTGATCATGTAATTCCAATCTAACATGGTATCACAGCTGTGTATCAATTAATTTATGATCAATTAAACAAGTTCGTCGATCTAGGTACGTTTCTACAATTCGGTTTGATTGAATCTCTTAAGTTCTATACTCACTTCTATCAAATCTTGAATTTTTTGAGTTCTATACTCATTTTTTGCGGGTTCTATGGTCGTGAATTTTAGATTCGATTTCATCTTGATTCGAATTTTTAGAGTTCTATACTTATTTTTTTTGCGGGTTCTATGTCCATGAGTTTCTATACTCAATCTAATATTGTTTTTTCTTCGTGTCTATCACGATTCTATCTTTACATTTTTTGAAATATTGATGGAAATTTCACCATTGATTAGATGCATGAACTGCATCATTTGCTTACTCTCTACATCCACATTCAAATGTTCAATTTAGTGTTGAATTATATTTTCAAAGGCTACCTCTTCATTATTGATATCATTGCACCTACATCGTGCTACTTGTAATGATTTGATTTTTTTTTATGAAATTTCACAATTGACAAAAAGAATCGCCAAATAAAATATGAAGCTGTTGTCCACGAACTTTTACAATCAACGTGAAGTTTATAGCATAAAACGCAAGCTTGTGATTTGTGAACAATGAAAGTAATCTAGACCACATGGTCACATACAACTTTTCGTAAATTCACGTCATTGAATGTTCCGTCTCAAACTCTCAATAAGCTAAGTATGTATCTATATGGCATGCTTAGAAATATGTGTGTGAATACTAATGTGAAATTCAATATTAGGTAATTGAGTTCTTTTTTCCTTTTTAGAAAGAAAATAGTATTACGAACAATTAACACAATAATCAGAAAGATCATCCATAAAGTTTGAAAAGTTTTTCTTAGGGTATGTTTGTTTTGAGATTTGGAGGATTTTGAAATCCGAATTTCAAAATTTAGTGGATTTTAAAATCCTAATGCTTTTTATGTTCTGTGTTTGTTTTGGGATTTATGTAGAGTAAAATTTAATTTTATAGAATAGGGTTATAGGTTTTATAGGTATTTATATAGGATTTGTAGGTATTTATAGGGTTGACTTTTATAGGGTTTATAGGGTAGGATTTTGAAATCCTGAATCAAAATCCCAAACTGTAACGGGGTGGAGTTTCGAAATCCCAAATCCGAATTTTCCATCCCAAAATAAACATGCCCTTAGTGTAGTCAAATTGTATAAAGTGACTATGTAGTCAGCGCGTCGAATCGCGCCACGTGGCGTCGTATGCGTATGAATCTGCTACCTGTTATACATGTTTAAATTAATTAAATCATTTTTTAAATTATATTTTGTTATTTACTATATTACCTTTTTTTTATTAAAATTATTTTTAATATATATATATATATATATATATATATTAAGTAAAATTACTATTCTACCCTTTTTATATAAGCAAAATTTTGATTGTGCACGGTCCAGCAGCCGTGCACTACAATTGCACGGTCTATTCTCAGTAACCCGTGTAAATTGAAAAATGTATTGTAAGTGGTATTGTGCACGATCCAGGAGTCGTGCAGGATTGCACGGTCTATACCCAGTCACTCGTGTACATTGATAAATGTTCTAGAAGTGCTCACTTGCACGGTCCAACAGACGTGCACGGTTGCACGATCTATACTCAGTCACCTGTGTAAATCGAAAAATGTACTGAAAGTACTCACTTGCATGGTCCAACAACCGTGCACGGTTGCACGGTCGATACTCAGTCACTCGTGTAAATAAAAAAATGTATTGTAAGTACTAACTTGCACGGTCCAACAGCCGTGCACGATTGCACGGTCGATACTCAGTAAATCGTGCAATCCAAAAAATGTGTTGTAAGTGCTCACTTTCACGGTCCAACAGATGTGCCTGATTGCACAGTCGATATTCAGTAAAAATTCCAATTTTAGTTTATCTCATTTTGATTTTAGTTTATTTTGATTTTTATTTTAGTTTAATTTGATTTGTTAATTTTATAATAATATAATATAAAGGTAAATAGGTAATTTTAAAAATACATATTTTAATTAAGTTAATAAATATAATATAATATTTTAATGTATTAGAATAAAAACGTAATTTTATAATTATATATTTTAATTAATTAAATTAAATATAAAAAAATCAATGTAGACACATCGATGAATATTTTCAACACAAAGTACAAAAGGTAACAGGTCATTAAATTTAAGCCTTTATAAATTTGATTTTTTATAAATTTGATTTTTAATGGTTCAGATTTAATTGACTACGGTAGTCATACGACACAATACGACACTCTGACTACATGTAGAAGATCCCAAGTTTGAAAGTTCAACCAAACAATAAAAACTTTCAAAGTAACCAAAATTCCTCGCAAAAAAAAGGTAATTGACTTCTTTACATAATTAAATACATGTAAATGACCTATGCTGCTATGTATGTATGGTTAAGGGAAAAAAAGAGTTCCGAATGAAGCAAAATAAAAATCCACTAACGTAAATTTCTCATTCATTTCTATAATTCATCATGAACCTTTTAAAAAAAATTGCATTAAGGGAGGCTAAAAAGAAATTGAGTTATTCTATTTGTGATACCGTTTCTTGTACATGTTAGATAGATAAAGTTAATCTAGTTCAATTAATCATTATCTTCTCAAAAAGTTTTCATTGAGTTGAAAAAATATCTCATAAAAAAGTAAGCAAGATTCGCCAAGAAATTACATACTAGGGGTGTGCATTCTATTTTGAATTTCGGGTACCCAATCCGAATGCGACAGAAAATACCCCGGTCGGGTCGGGTTTTGATAAAAAAAAATCCGGAATTCGGGTTACCTAAATCCAAACAACAAATAATTGGTTCGGTTTCGAGGATTAGGAAACTAACCAAAAAATTCGTTCGAGTAACCCGATTTTTAATTTATATCAATGTGCATTAAAACTTTATAAATTAATTCAAGGATTAGATACGTATTCTTACAGTTTCAATCTATTTTCCCATTTTCACTGCATTGATTCACCCACACCCCATTCATATATAGCTTTCACGTTTCATGGCAATTGCATGCTTTTAATTATATAGTTTAAGTAATTGTAGTGTTGCAATTTTAGTTCGGATATTGATGGAACATTTGTACTAAATTAATGTATGAAGTGAATTTATGGAATTTAAATTAAGTTGATGATGAACCATTAGTACTTAGTTTGACATTAATTTGTATTAAGAAAATGTATGGAATGAACGAATAACAATGAAGCATGGACCAATTTTATTTTTATTTTTTTCAATTTATATTTGTTGATTTAACATATGAAACTAACTTGAAAATTCGGGTTATCCGAATCGGGTACCCAAAATGGGGTAATCTATATTTCAAGGAATCCGAAAAATTCAATTCGGTTTCGGGTATTTTTTTTATGCACCCAAAAAATCGGGTACTCAATCTGATTACCTGAACTAGGGATTCTAGGGATGACAATGGGATAGAGTAGGACGGATATCTCAATATAAGTCTGTCTTGCGCATATACACATCCACCCTGCCATGCCCCATGCTCTACTACGGGGCATCATTTTAAGTCCTACCCTGCGCTGGTACTTGCCCCGCCTTGCCCCACGATCGATACGGGGCAGCATTTTGAGCCCCACCCTAGATCTCATTTTACACATATATGTACGAATGCAAATATTTAAAATGAAATAAATTAAGCATTAAAATCCACAAAAAATTATAATACATATTTAAATTTAGGGCTGGACAATAATATGTAAACTCATGTCTGCCCTGGCTTGCGTACGGGACGAAGCTGACCTGTCCCGTTTTAAGAGCAGGGCGAGTTCAAATGGCTCGGGGCAAGCGGGACGGCTTTAGAGCAGGTCATTTTGGCATTTCTAACCTGAACCCGACAAAACCCGGCCCGATACCCACCCCTAACTGGCCCTAATATGGGCTATGTGCAACTGTGCAAGCATGGAGTATATGATTTGTTATTAATAAGTCAATATTTAATTAGCATATATGGTATGCGATGAGTCACACATGTAATAACAATATTGCTATTACCCTCACGCTATTCAATTAGTTAATAGTGCACGTGATTAGTACGCAAAGTATATATGTAAAAAAGTCAATATATTATATAAACATGATATATATGCTAAGTTCATTATTCATACCTAACCCTGTGTTAATAATACATACGGAGTATGAAACATTTTTTAAATCTAGCTGATTGAGAAAGAAGAATAAGACTAGTTTTTGAACAATTTTCTTTCTGTACTTTAAACATTTATCATTGTTAGTAGCTTTCGGGGGTATGAAAGCAATCTCTAATAAGTTTGTAATGTTGAATTGGGTTCCGAATTCTAAAATAAAGGGGAATATTTTATAAATTTTTTTATCTCATACAAATCAAATGACCTGTCCCCTATATTTTGTAAGTATAAAATAATATTTATAATATATCGAATTAGCATATTTGGGTTAATTGATAGTTAATTTTTTTTTAGGTCTTGGTCCGCATTGATCGATTAATTCGGAAGATCAATTTCACCGTCCACTAGCAAATTAATGTTTCAATTAAAGTTAGAATAAAGCTCTGTATAAACTAGTTCAATTAAAAAATTGTTTGCACCTTAAAATTTTCAAATGTGAATGAGATAATAGTTAATTATTTAAAAGAATTTTGCTTAAGATTGTCTAATGTAACAAAGTTTCATTTATAATATTTGAGTTATGTTTTCATTTTTTAAATAAAATTGGGTTGTGACTTTATATATAAACTCACTGGTCATATACTTTTCAGTCCATAGTTTACTTCGATTATGTTTCTTTTTTAATTTTATAAGTTGTTTATTTTTATTTTGAGGTAGGGAGTCACGTGTGAAATAGTTTTAAGTTTAAATTGAAGCTTTATAATCTTCACTTTAATAGTTTGGTCATGCTTTTCTTATAATAGATATTATATGATACATACGGAGTATTTGGTTTCATAACTTTCTAACAAAATTAATTTAGTCCCAAAAAATTAAGTTTGTTAATTTAATTTCAATATTTTTGACAATGTCCAGTTTCAATCTAAAATTCTCTATAACAATGCGCCATTTTGCCGCACTTCTTACCTCTTAGCTCTTTATGTGTAATAATACCCAACAAAATGAAAATTAATAAACTTGAAGGTTGCGTTTGGTTGGATGGATTTGTACTTATGGATTTCAAATCCACAACCCAAATCCATTCTACATGTTTGGATTAATAGTGAATTTCAAATACTTAGATTTATGTAACACACTTTTTAGTTTAAATTGTGAGAAATTTCAAATCCTCACTAAAAGCATGTCATTTGAAATCCATCCATTTTTAAATCCTTTCATTTGAAATACCTCCTCAAATCAAATCCCTCCATCCAAACACAACCTGAAAGAAATCGTGATGGAAACCCCAACACAGGCGCCAAAACGACACTGTTTCGTATTTTTAAGTGAAATTGAGACTGAAATTGGACATTGTCAAAAATATTGGAATTAATTGATAAACTTAATTTTTTTTTTTTTAGACTAAATCTATTTTTATGTGAGACCAAATAGTATGATTTAATCTCTTCTCACATTGATTAGATTTTTGTTTTCTTTTACATACTCACCTACATCTATTAATTAATTATATTTGTCTTATGCTTTCAAAATATTATATTCGTCTTAGAAAAAAAAATCCAAATTCCGTGTCAATTTTAGTCGTTAATATTTTGTGGGTCTGACTATATGCACCTCCATTTCGGAGAGATGCACTCCCCCGATTTATACACACCCAGATATTTAGGTCACACCCCACCCAAAATGTCATAAATACCCCTCCCATTCATAATATACTTATTACTATCCACACCCAACCCTAAATTCATTCTTTCATCTTCTCCAATCCAACCCACCCTCCCCCTCCCTCCACCCCGTCGCCGGCCACCCACGCCTCACCTCGCCGCGGCCACCCACGCCTCGCCTCGCCGCGGCCACCCACGCCTCGCCTCGCCGCGGCCACCCCCGCCTCGCCTCGCCGCGGCCACCCCCGCCTCGCCTCGCCGCGGCCACCCACGCCTCGCCTCGCCGCGGCCACCCCCGCCTCGCCTCCTGTTAAAAAAAAAAATACAGATTGGCGGCCGCGCGGCCACCCCGTCCATCGGCCGCCGCGGCCGCCCCCAGGTTTGCCCCCCCTCCCCCTCCTTCCTCCCCCCCTCCCCCGATCTCTTCTCTCCCCTCCATTTCCCCCGCCACCGGAATCGCCCTGATTTGTAAAAAAAAAAATACAGCGGCCGCCCCGTCAATCGGCCGCCACGGCCGCCCTCTCCCCTCCATTCCCGATCTGTAAAAAAAAAAAAAAAAAGTTTCAGGGCCGCCCCCGTCCATCGGCAGGCGGCGGCCGCCCCTACCTCTCTCTTCTCTCCCTCTCTTCACCAGCGTTGGTTCACGGCGTTAGCCCACCCCGATTCGCCGGCACCAGGTTTTTTTTTTTACTTCAACACTGTAATGTCGACCATATACACTATTATGTCGACGAGAGTGTATATGGTCGATATTATAGTGTCGATCGACATTTGTTGGTCGACCATATATTCTTCCGTCGACAAAATGTGGTCGACAGGAAGATATATGGTCGACGAAACGTGGTCGACGAGAAGATATATGTTTGGCACTGGTTTGACGAATTTTTTTAAAAAAATATGTTAGTTTTCTAAGTTTTGATAATGGTGTTTGTTTTGACGAATATTTTTTAAAAAAATGTTAGTTTTCTAAGTTTTGATAATGATGTTTATTTTGTTAGTTTTCTAAGTTTTTGATAATGGTGTTTGTTAATGGGTTTGATAATGGTGTTTGTTAATGGGTTTTTTATTTTTTGTGACTGGCCGGAATTTTGGGGAAAGAAAGGATAGTAGGGTGCATCTAGTACGCATAATTTTAATGAAGGGTATTTTTGACTTTTTACTCTATTATTTTATTAATAAATTAAAAGGGGGAGTGCATCCCTCCGAAATGGAGGTGCATATAGTCAGACCCATATTTTGTACCTAACTCCTCGCTTGTGTTCTTTGGGCCTTAATTAAGTCCAAATTTGGGCCCATGGATAATATTATGGGCCTCTGTATTGGATATTCCCATTTAAAAATAATAAAAATTTCAATAAAAGGAGGTGAAATATCACGAGTTATAAGACAAATTAAGATTGTGTTGCTATGTTGTTAGGAAAAAAGCGTGCAGGGTTGATATTGATTAGTTTTTTTTGGGTCTGACTATATGCACCTCCATTTCAGTTTGATGCACTCCCCCATCAATCCCCCGATTTATACACTCCCCAAATTTAGGTCACACCCCCCTTCAAATGTCATAAATACCCCTCCTCTCATAACATATATATTACTACACACACCCCACCCTTCCTCTTCTTCCTCCTCATTTCCTCCAACCCACCTCCTCCTCCCCATTTCCTCAACAGTCGCCGACGACGCCCACCCCACCCCCCGTCGCCGCCGCCCACCCCCACCCACCCTCGCCGCCGCCCCCTCCCCTCCCTTCCCACTCCCCCGTTGTAAAAAAAAAAAAAAAAAAATTGAAGCTTTGCGGCCGCGCGGCCGCTCCATCCCCCTCCCGGTCCGACGCCGACGCAGGTTTGCCCCCTTCCTCCCGCCTCCCCCTCCTCCTCCTCCTCCCATCGGTAAAAAAAAAAAAAAAGAAGAAGATATGCGGCTGCCCCATCCCCCTCCCGTCCGACGCCGACGCGACCCCCAGGTTTGCCCCCTTCCTCCCTCCCCCTCCTCCCATCTGTAAAAAAAAAAAAAGATTGCGGCCGCCCCCTCCCCACCCCCTCTCCGACGCCGACCCACACCCAACCCAGATTTGCCCAACTCCCAATTCCAATGTTAGGGTTTTCTGCATTTTTGCAGAAAACCCTAATTTTTTTTATTTATTTTTTCATTTTCGACTATATAATGTCGATTAAATACACTCTCATCGGCAAATTGTTGTCGACGAGGGTGTATTTGATCGACATTACGTAGTCGAAAATGAATTTATTTTTTATTTTTAATAATTTTCGACCAACCAGTGTCGACCACATACACTCCCGTCGATAACTCGTTGTCGACGGGAGTGTATGTGGTCGACACTGGTTGGTCGAAAATTAGTAAAAAAAAATTGTGATTTTTTTGAGTGTATGATTTATGGTTGATTTCTGTATTTTTTTTTGAGCTTGATGGTCGCCGGAAATGGTGTCGCCGGCGACCGGAAATTGTGGGTTAGAAAAATGTGAAAGAAATGAAGGGGGGTGCATTCAGTAGGGGATAGTACTGTATATTTAATGAAGGGTATTTTGGGTTTTTTACCCTATTATTTTATTAAAAAACTGAAAGGGGGAGTGCATCAAACTGAAATGGAGGTGCATATAATCAGACCCGTTTTTTTTAGGAACAAATTAGTACCATTTCATAGCCTACTAAGTACAATTCTAAATCTCAATCCTACAACATAAGGAGTTGATATTGATTAGTATTAATATTTAATAAAGGGAGAAAACTTGGATTCTTTTCCCAATATTTTAAGTTTGTGTATTGTTTTTTATTTTCATTTCATGTTTATTCTGTACTTTTGTAGTTGTCTGTATTGTTATAACATTGTTTAAACATTACTAGTATTCTTTCTCCGTGCTTATAAATTTTGCTAATAATATATTAATAATAATTTTTTTGCTATACTAATTATAATTTTAATTCATTAATAATTTTTACTTAATTAATTCACATAGAAAATTGTAAAAGAAAAGTAAATAAGAATTAAGACAGAAGAATATATTCACTTAAAAATTCCAAGGAGTTGACCTAGTGATATAGATTTGGAACTTAGGAGTGTGCTCCTCTCTAGGTGTCATGTTCGAAACTCCTAAAGTGTAAACAATTTTTATGGGACCTCCGAGATTAGTCGACCCTTAAATCGGATACCCGAGACTTCAAAAAAAAAAAATCATAATTGTTAAATGGGTATTAGAATTGAACTAAAAATTTTATTACTTTACTTATATGTCATTACTTTTTCACACTCAACCTACTTTATACTTTACTTTATTCATAAAAGTTTACAAAACTACCCCTTCAAACATCACTCATTACACTTTTTCTTACACATTTATTAAAATGTGTGTCATCCCAGGGGTGCAAATTCCTCTGGGACGGAGGGAATACTTTTTTTCTCTATATCTTACTTTTTTTCTCTATCTTCTCTATCTCAATCACATCATACTATATTTATAATTTAATCATTTTTCTTAATGTATGTGTCTAAAAGTAATAGAAAACTTATATGCGGACGAAGGGAGTATATAATATATAAAAATATAATATATGTGATACTTAAATAAATAAAGTAAGGAACGTTTAACACTAACTACTCTGTAGTTCATACTTACTGTTCACTCCAATTTTAAAAAAATATTATAATAAATAGAATTTTGAGATATAATTTTATAAATAAATAAATAAGTGAGTTAACTTGTGTGTATGTATGTATGTACCATAAAAATAATAACATTAAATATAATATTTTAGATATTGTATGGGTAGAGTTTCTAAAGGACCGAAAAAGTAGGTATGAAAGTTAAGCTGGGACGGAGGGAGTAGCTCTTAAGGAATCATTTCTTAGATTATACCAAATTAGCTCGAATAAGGAGGTGATGGTGGGGCTGTCCAATTCGGAGATACTGATGCTTGATAATCTTATCTCAGTAATTAATAATGTTACATTGCAGGAAGACAAAAACGATAGCTGGAAATGGAAGGCGTCAACAGATGGCACGTACAAAACCAAAAACACATACGAAGAGTTGTCCTCAAGCATTGCAGCAAACTCGGAGGAGAGCATCAGAGGGAAGGAGTTTGAGTTGCTTTGGAGCAAGATTGCGCCTATTAAAGTTTCAGCGAACGCGTGGCGACTAATGTGGGACAGGTTACCAACTAGGGCCAATCTGCTACGGAGACAGATTATTAGCAGCAGAGTCAATAGAGAATTTCGTGTAATGTCAAATTTCGTATAAAAATGAAAAGCAATTTTCAATTTTCAAATTTACATAATTTTATAATATTAGAGAATTTCGTGTAATGTCAAATTCAATATTTTAATCAAATTGAATTTATATGTAAAAAATTTAGAACATTCCCTATAATTTCAAGAGATGAATTTTCTGTACTATCAAAAATTGAATTTATATTCCATCAAAAAAATATAAATTGAATTTATATGTAAAAATTGGAATTGTCGTGTATAAACTTCATCCTAAAATTGGATTTAAAATACCACGTACTTGATTTATACTCCATCCGTCCCAAGATAATTTGCACAGTTTGACCGGCACGTTGTCTAAAAAAAGTGGATTTAGTGGTTGACGATATAAGATAAAAGAGGGGTATTTTAGGTAATTTGATGGTATGTAAAGTGGATTTGATGATGTGTAAAGTGAAATGTATGTTAAAAAAGGAGTGGCAAATTTGAAAATAAAATGATGTTTGTAGACGAGGAAAATTCAATTACGAATTAAATTGCGACGCGTGGAAATTATGGGTTAAACATTAATTAAATTTATTATTTATTTGTTGGAATAAATTTAATTCCTAAAATAAAAATATAATTAATTAATATTTAATTGTTCCCTCCAATTAATTTGGGCCTTGAAAGATCAATGAGTTAAAATGGATCTTCGAAGCCCAATAAATAAAGACGGGCCTCTAAAAGTCCGATAAATAAAGACGGACCTCTAAAGTCCAATAAAACAAGACGGGCCTCTAAAATCCCATAAATGAAGATGGGCCTCTAAAATCCAACAAACCAAATTGAGCCCAAATCAGATTGAGCCCAAACCAAATTGAGCCCAAATCAAAATTGAGCCCAAATCAAATTGAGCCCAAATAGGGTATTCTTAGCCCAAATCAAATTGAGCCCAAGTAATTCAAAATTCGAAATCCTAACTACTTGCACAAAAATCTCCAGGCCTACACCTATAAATAGAGGCCTCATTTCATTCATTTTCATCATCAAGAAATCAGAAGCATTCAAGGCTCTAAAATTCTCTGCAGAGATTTTAGAGTGTTCTTCAGCAAGGGGAGGATCTTCAAAGGCGTTCTTCGTGCAAAGCGGCAAGAAACAGTGTTCGAGTGGAGATCAAGGTGCCAAGCCTCTTCGATTCGGCGTTTCTTCAAGGCGTTCTTGGGGAAAAGCAGCAAGAAACAAGTGTTCGAGTGGAGATCAAGGTGCTAAGCCTCTTCGATTCGACGTTTCTTCAAAGTTCTTCGTGGATCTTCAACGGAAAAGTCCCGAAAAGTCCCGAAAATCAATGTTTAATCCAAAATACGGCGTCAAGCCTTTGGATTAACGTTACAAAGTCCCAAATTCAAGAACGATCTTCAACGACGTTCATCCAAAAAGTCCCTAAATTCGGCGGTTAATCCAAAATACGGTGCTAAAACTTTGGATTAACGTTATAAAAGCCCCAAATACAAGATCGGAAAGGATTCGGCTGCGGATCCGGCTCCAAAAGCTCAAAAATCCAAGTGAAGTTCAAGAAGAGAGAATCAGAGGAGAAATTAGAGATTGTAACCCGCAAATACTCGGTTTTAAATCCGAAATTAAATAAAATCGTTTACCATTTTCGCGTTTTTATATTTAATTCACGAATTTGTGTTTACAAATTGGCACGCCCAGTGGGACAATCTCTACCTCTCATCTCTACTCTTCAAGCAAATCAAGTCTCGACGATGACACCAATCAAGATTAAGATCAAGAGAGGTGTTGCATCTGAATCAGTTGGTCTTGACTTTGAAGACGTGAACGTAGTCACGAGGAGTATGTCAAGAAGCTCGAAGTCATCGTCTTCTTCAGAGGAGGCTACTGCAGAGGGTCCACCACCCAACACTGTGAATGAGGAGAACAATCCAGCATGTTCCCCTACCCGTTCCACAGCAAGCTCATCAGATTCAAGCACAGCCTCAGCAATGGCAACAGACACTACGACTATTGAGGAGCAATTGTCAAGCTTAACTCGAGCCATAGAAGGACTAACGAAACATGTCCACGAACAAGATGCTCGGATTGCTAAATTGATGAGCAATACAGACAAAGGAAAGCAAGTCGAAGGGCATGATGCTGAGACGTCTGGTGAACGCCAGCCAATGGAAGTTGACCAAACTCTTAAAGATTTACAAGTTTCTCCAGATGGTTTGGTGCCCGTTGACCGATTGAAAGAAATCATACTTGGGGCAATCAAAGATAAGTTGGAGGAAAATCCCAAGTCCTCATTCACATACAGCAAGCCTTACACGAAGAGGATTGACAGTTTGAAGATGCCAGCTGGTTATCAACCTCCGAAGTTGCAACAGTTCGATGGCAAGGGCAATCCAAAGCAGCATATTGCTCACTTCGTAGAGACTTGCAACAATGCCGGCACTTACAGAGATCACTTGGTAAAGCAATTTGTACGCTCTCTAAAGGGCAATGCATTCGACTGGTATACCGATTTGGAAGCTAGCTCGATTGACAGTTGGGAGCAAATGGAGCAGGAATTTCTCAACCGGTTCTACAGCACTCGTAGAACGGTGAGCATGATTGAATTGACAAACACTCGTCAATCAAAGGAGGAATCGGTAATAAATTACATAAACCGATGGAGGAACTTAAGTTTGAATTGTAAGGATAGATTGACCGAAGCTTCGGCAATCGAGATGTGTATTCAAGGAATGCAGTGGGGTCTTCGATATATCCTACAAGCGATTCGGCCAAGGTCGTTTGAAGATTTGGCGACTAAAGCTCACGATATGGAGCTGAGTATGTCTACAACCAGAGCTGGAGGGCCGCCAACTCAGGAGCCTTGGAAGTTCAAAGACAAGCAGGAAGTTAAGAAAGGGGGCAAACCTTTCACTAAAGATTCGAATAAAGAATCCATGGCAGTGACCGCTACTACTGTCAAATTCAAAAAGGGTGAAACTGATACGGGGAGTAAAGGAAAAGGCGTCGCCCAAGAATGGGGGCAAAGGAGAACAAGTCTGAGGGAATTACAACAAAAACAGTATCCATTCCTAGACTCTGACATCCCCGGAATGTTCGATGATCTGATCAAGAATGACCTCATCGAATTACCAGAAATGAAACGACCGGATGAAGCTGGGCGAACGGATGACCCAAAGTATTGCAAATACCATCGGTTGGTAGGGCATCCAATCCAAGACTGTTTCATATTCAAGGAGAAAGTTATGCAGCTAGCCAAGGAAGGAAAGATCTTGCTAGAGGATAGTGAGACAACGGCAAATGCTATCACAGTTGAGAACAACAGCGCATGTAGAGACCTCTCTTGCCACATGACTAGCGAGGAAGATGATGAACGACCTCAGACCAATGATGGTCTCGATGACAAAGCTAATGATTGTTTTTCAACGATAGCTTTCACAGATGAAGACTTAATGCTTGGTTCAGAATCCCATAACAGGCCACTATTCGTAGTTGGCCATACTCGAGAGCAGAAAGTAAATCGGATATTGATTGACGGAGGTTCCGGGGTAAACATTTTACCCTTACGAGTGATGAAAAAGATGGAGATACATATGGATGAACTCGCAGGCAGTCGACTGATGATACACGGGTTTAATCAGGAAGGACAGAGGGCCCTTGGCACCATAGTGTTGGATTTGCTAATTGGTGGGATGCCATCAACTGTAACTCTCCACGTCATAGATGCCAGGACTTCATATAACATGCTTCTAGGGCGCCCGTGGCTGCACGAAAATGGCGTGGTTCCTTCCACCCTACATCAATGCTTCAAATACTTTAGTCAAGGGGTTGTGAAAACAGTGGTCGGAGATGATAAACCTTTCACAGAGGCAGAGTCGTACTTTGCTGATGCCAAATACTTCTTTCGAGGTGCGAAAGAAACAAAGAACGAGGAAGGTCCAACACGGAAGGATTGCAAGGAGGCATCAACATCTCGCCTCAAAGAGAACAAATCGGTTCCCTCTATTGTTGAGGCATTGGAGGAGTTAACATTGCCGTTAACTAAACTAGATGGAAAGAAGCCATCTTCACAGCCAATTAAGGGGTTTGTTCGTCCTACTCAAGGACCTAAGGTGGAACATGGAGAGGTAATGGGACAGGATGTTACAAAGTTTTACGGTCCTAAAGCTTACAAGCTTTTAGTCAAAGCCGGGTATGATACACGGGAAAATTGTGCATTGGGGAAGGTTGTTAGTCAGTCAGAACATGGACTTAATGACACCCAGAAAATGTTGAGAAAAAGCGGCTATGCCGTCAAGAGTACCAAAATGGGACTTGGTTATACTACGAAGAATCCAGTTCGCATTGCAATTAAAAGAGCCAATGCCAACCACATTTCTGAAGGAGAATACTCATCGACAAATGATGCGTTCGATGAAGATGGTAAGAAGGTAAGACGACTTTCGGTCTTTGAGAGACTTGGGAAGTCTGCTAGTAAGAAGAGTAAGAAGATGAAACGCCCCTCAGTCTTTGATAGACTCGGGCCACAAACCCATCATCAAAAGTTGGGTGTTTCCAGAGTTCGAAGCTCAAAGCAATCCCGCATGAAGAGGCAGCATATGTTGACAATAGCATATGGGGGTGTATCCAAAGCCAGAAGGCAAACCATTGTTCTCGAGTATAGCGACAAAGAAGATGATACAGAGAGTGTAGCTTCTTCCAATTTTGTCAGTACCTACAACATTCAGCAGCAAGTGCCACAAGATATGGAAAGGGCACAAAGAAGGATCACTCGAATGATCAGAGAAGGGTACGTCTTTGATGTTATCAACACTATGCAAACCATCCAAGTTAGAGGAAGAGATGGTCGAATAAGATCACGTGTGGACCTTACGAAAACAAATGAATACAATGAAGACATCGCAACTATGAATTACATCACCGAATGCAAAGATGTTCAAGTGGAGGAAGTGGATGCAGAGGATGCTCCTCCAGAACTCGAAGAGGGCGTCAAGACAACTATTGATGAGTTGAAAGAAATTAATTTGGGTGATGTTAACGACCCGCGACCAATCTATGTGAGTGCTTTATTGTCCGATGATGAGGAAGAAACTTACATTGAACTGCTACGTGAGTTCAGAGATGTATTTGCATGGTCGTATAAAGAGATGCCAGGATTAGACCCAAAAGTAGCAGTGCACCATCTCTCAGTAAAGCAGACTCAACGTCGATTCCGACCAGATCTTGTTCCATTGATTGAAGCTGAGGTGAACAAGCTTATCGAAGTCGGTTTCATCCGAGAAGTAAAGTATCCTACATGGATCTCAAGCATTGTCCCAGTGTGAAAGAAGAATGGACAAATTCGTGTGTGTGTTGACTTTCGGGATTTGAATGTTGCATGTCCCAAAGATGATTTTCCGTTACCTATTCCCGAACTTATGATCGATGCAACAACGGGTCATGAAGCTCTAAGTTTCATGGATGGGTCGTCAGGTTACAATCAAATTCGTATGTTGCCAAAAGACGAAGAGCTCACTGCTTTTCGAACCCCGAAAGGAATATACTGCTACAAAGTGATGCCATTTGGTTTGAAGAATGCAGGCGCAACATACCAAAGAGCCATGCAAAGGATTTTCGACGACATGCTTCACAAGAATGTTGAATGTTACGTTGATGACTTAGTCGTAAAATCAAAGAGGAGGAATGATCACCTCCAAGACCTGAGGGTTGTTTTTGAACGCTTGAGGCGTTACCAGCTTAGGATGAATCCTTTGAAGTGTGCATTCGGAGTCAAATCAGGAAAGTTTCTTGGATTTGTGGTTCGCCAGCGAGGGATTGAAATCGAGCAAGCAAAGATTGATGCAATCTTAAAGATTCCGGAACCTCGAAACATTCACGAGCTTAAAAGCCTACAAGGAAAGTTGGCCTACCTCAGAAGATTCATTTCAAACTTAGCCGGACGATGTCAACCATTTAGTCGTCTCATGAAGAAAGATACACCATTTGAATGGGATGAATCTTGCAGTAATGCTTTCAAAAGCATCAAGTCATATTTGATGAAGCCACCAGTATTGATCGCTCCGGTACCCGGACGTCCGTTGATTCTTTACATCGCTGCTCAAGAGCGTTCAGTAGGAGCCTTGCTGGCGCAAGAAAACGAGTCGGGGAAGGAAAATTCTTTGTACTACCTGAGTAGAATGATGACTCCAAATGAATTGAAGTACTCACCAATTGAGAAGTTGTGTCTGGCTCTTATATTCGTGATCTAGAAGTTAAAGCATTATTTCCAAGCCCATACCATCCATCTTGTATTGAGAGCAAACCCGTTGAAGTATGTTATGTCTAGGCCAGTTCTCTCGGATCGACTCGCAAGATGGTATCTCCAGTTGCAACAATTTGAGATCATTTACGTCCCTCAAAAGGCTGTCAAGGGATAAATTCTGGCCGATTTCTTAGCCGATCATCCAATGCCTGCAGAATGGGAGTTATGTGACGACCTTCCAAACGAAGACGTCCTAACTGTTGAAATAACCCCTCCATGGAAGATGTATTTTGATGGGTCCGCTCATAAAGAAGGAGCTGGTGCTGGAGTTGTGTTTGTAACATCTAATGGAGAAGTATTGCCCTATTCTTTCACTTTAATAGAGAATTGCTCAAACAATGTTGCTGAGTACCAAGCACTCATACTTGGGTTGGAAATGGCAGTCGATATTAAGCAACTACATCTCAGGGTGTATGGAGATTCAAAGTTGATTGTGAACCAGATGCTTGGATCATACGAGGTTAGGAAACCGGAGTTGCTTCCTTATCATAAGTACGCTCGCCGACTCATGAATTATCTCGGAGACGTGGAAATTGAGCATGTTCCAAGGAAAGACAACAAACAAGCTGATGCTTTAGCAAAACTTGCTTCGGCAATTGCATTGCCCGAAAGTAAAGCCCGTATCCCAATATGTAAAAGTTGGGTTGTGCCCCCTATATTTGAGGATGACGGTGATAAAAAAGGTGAAAGTCATGTTATTGAGGTATTCGAAATTGAAGAAGAAGATTGGCGATAGCCATTTGTCGACTACTTGAAATACGATAAGTTGCCAAGTGATCTGAAGCGAAGAGTGGATATCAGACGTCGAACCCCTCGATTCATATACTACAAGAGTGTGCTTTATAGACGATCATTTGATGGGGTCTTCTTAAGGTGTCTCAGTAATGGTGAAGCCGCCCACGCAATGGAAGAAGCGCATGCCGGAATTTGTGGCGCTCATCAGTCAGGGCCAAAGTTACACTTTCGAGTGAAGAGGATGGGTTATTACTGGCCAACAATGGTGAAAGACTGTATGGATTACGCACGAAAATGTCAAGCTTGTCAGTTTCATGCCAACCTTATCCATCAACCCCCAGAACTGTTACACCCAACCGTTGCTTCGTGGCCATTCGATGCTTGGGGTCTAGATGTGGTGGGACCCCTAACGAAGTCATCAGGCGGTCATCTGTACATACTAGCTGCAACCGATTACTTCTCTAAATGGGCGAAAGCCATACCTTTGAGAGAAGTGAAGAAAGAAAATGTTGCTGATTTTATTCGAGTCAATATCATTTTTAGATACGGGGTCCCTCGGTACATCATCACCGATAATGGAAGATCGTTCAGTAACAGTCACATCGACAAACTTTGTGACAAGTTTGACTTCAAACAAAGGAAATCTTCTATGTACAACGCAGCTGCTAATGGACTCGCTGAAGCTTTCAACAAGACTTTGTGCAACCTCTTGAAGAAAGTAGTCTCCAAGTCAAAGCGAGATTGGCATGAAAAGATGAATGAAGCTCTATGGGCATATCGAACTACTTACAGAACGCCTACACAAGCTACTCCCTATTCGTTGGTGTATGGTGTTGAAGCAGTTGTTCCCCTTGAGAAGCAGATTCCATCTCTAAGGATGGCGATACAAGAAGGGCTGACGGAAGAAGAGAATGCACGTTTGCGTCTTGAAGAGTTGGAAGCCTTAGATGAGAAAAGATTGGAAGCACAACAAAGGCTCGAATGCTATCAAGCCCGCCTTTCCAGAATGTTTAACAAGAAAGTGAGGATACGTTCTTTTCAAGTTGGTGATTTGGTTCTTGCTGTAAGAAGGCCTATCGTAGTAACTCACCGTGTTGGGAATAAATTCTTGCCTAAGTGGGACGGCCCATATGTTGTTAAAGAAGTTTACACAAACGGCGCCTACAAGCTGATTTCTGAAGGTGGCGTGAACGTTGGTCCTATAAACGGGATGTTTTTGAAACGCTACTACGCGTAAAGAAAACAAGAATGCTCCATAAACGCATGAGCCTAAACTGCTTGTCGCTCCAAGAACGCATGAGCCTAAACTGCTTGTTACTCCATGATGTACGAGACTAAACTACTTATTACTCCTGGTCCGCACGAGTATAAACTGTGTACGACAACCACCAAAGGTAAATACATGTGGTTAAACTGTTAACTTACTCCACTAAAGGCATTTTAAGTGGTTAAATACTTAAATCCCTACTTTGTCTACAGTAGTTAAAGAATAGTCACTCCTGGCCCGCATGAGTATAAAATGTGAACGGTCCCCCCCCCCCAAAATATAAATCATATTTTGCTTGAACTACGTTATGACTTGATCCTCTTTAAAGAGGTACGTAGGCAACTTAGTATATTTCTAAGTACAGTCATAAGTTAAAGTCAGATCGATGAACACAAAAGTGACGAACATATGAAGCATGAAGAAAACAAAGAAGGAAGAAAGTGAAGGGGACAATGCCCAAACCTTATTTTGCCTTGTATTTCTGATTTTGTACTTCAATTTTGTAGAGGGGTGTACCTTTTCCCTTGACCCAGGTTTTGTCCCTAAGGAGGGTTTTCCAAGGCAAGGTTTTAACGGCGCTCCGGCCTCTGGTTCGACATGTGAACTTATGGCTTTAGGGTTTTCTTTTAATAGAGAATCTTTATTCTCCAAAAAGGGCCAATTCATTTATCTCGATGAATATACAAAAGCAAGCATTGAAGAATATGAACATGTGAGATATAGACGAAGAAAAGAAAATTTTAATCAAAGCGCCAAAGCAAAAATGGAATAGATACATGGAGTGTGCGAAGCAAAATATCCATGAAAAACAACAGATAAAACAAGGAAAAACATAAAGGTCATAAAGCAACTAAATAAAGAGGCCTAAACCCTTAAACTCTTCTAAAGCCTCTTCTAGCTCGGTCTTCGTCTTCTTCAAGCCTTCAATTACAACATCTTCTATTGGGGGCGTATTGTTGATAGTAGAGATTTCGTCTTGAAAATTTAGGATCTCGGTATCAAAACCTTGAACTAATGTTTCTTTTTCCTCCAAAGACTGGGTCAATACTTTCTTCTCCTTCTTCAACTCCTTCAAGCGTCGCACCTTATCCTTGACTTTTTGAAGCTTTGTTTGGATAGCCTCGGCTTGAGAAAGATTTTCAGCACGTTTCTCCTCAACCTCGTGAAGGGCATGCTTAATTTCAGTCAACCGTTGATTAAGAGCCTCCTTAGGACGTCCATCGGAAGATTTAGACCTCATCGTATCATGAGCATCGGCTCTCTCAAACAAAGATATCAAAGACGCCTCTATAGTCGGGAGTTCAGTTTGGGCATAAGTCTGTAACCTCGTGAATGCAATGAACACTTCCTCCTTCATAGAAGATAAGAAGTTAATAGGAGTTTCCATGATTCTTGTTTGAAGAGCTTTCCATGTAGAAGAAACAAAGTCTCGTTCACGATCAAAAAAGAACTTATCACATTGAAATACTGAAACTGCTTGAGTACACTGCTTCCCAACGTTGATAGGGGAAGAAGCTTTAAAAATCTTCACCGAAGACGATGCCTCTTCCTCATCTGATCCATAATTACTACCAAAGATGTCAACCATCGCCTGAAAAAGTAGACATGTGAACATAATTAGTAAAGTAGTGGTATAAAAATGGAAAGTAAGAGAAGAGTGAGTGACGAAAACCTCTTTCTTCAAGGAGTCTTTAACCGATTCCTCCAAAGGTACTAAAGCTTTGGTAACCTTCTTGGCCCGTTTCCAATGGCGATCATCGTTGTTACCTTGACTCTCTTCCGAGCACTGAGAAACACTCTTTCTCTTGTTAGTCTCAACCACTTGCACAACTTCAGGAATCAAGGGAGGATCAGCCGGCTTTCGAGAAGTATCTTCATCATGCTCTCCACAAGGATCATGACTATCAATAACTAGCACATCTTCTTCCAAGATATCGTCATGCTTCGAGTTGATCAAGTCGTCGACATGATTTTCTAAGTAAGTACCGTGGGCTTGGGCCCACCACTTCTTGTAATCTGGCGAAGAATACGACTTATCATTTACGGGGGGAATCGGTAAACACACTTTAGCACAAGACCCACGCAAAGTACAAGACTGCCAATAATGCGTCCCATTATCCAATGGGGTTTCACGAAGATCAAAAATCAACTCTCCCGGAACTTCTTGGTAAAAGCCAAACTGACGGCTAAATCGGTGCGGACTGTAGGGTTCAACAATAAAACGATTGCCTTGCCTCCAAGTAAGGTAATTGGATCGAATAGCGACAAAGTAACTCCAGTTAGCCCGTTGACCAGTTCCGGTATCAACATAAGAGATAACTTGCTTCCGATTTAACATATTGCATGTCCATTCGGCAGACTCTCCTCTATGAACCCGTTTACGAGCCTCCGCAGGGTTATGGTACTTAGCACCATTCTCTCCAGAATACTTTACCATTATAGGGGCACGGTGATCATGAACAGCAGGGTAGTGAGTCCTAAAATATCGGGCTAACCAAACGTACACAAAATGAACCGGAAAGGCAGATCGGGCTCGGGACGGTTCGGGGTGCAGCGAAATCCGATTCAAACCCCTGTAAATATTAGCCAAGACCGGTACAACAAGATTAACTGTCTTACCCACAGCCATCAAACTAGCCATTTTGAAAGTAGCAAGACGTATCATATTCACTTCACCATTAGGAAGGGTAAATATGCAAAGCCAACAAGCTAAATGAGCAGCAAGATATGTCTCTTCTTGTTGGGCCGGTTCAATCTTGAGTGTTTTGAACAAAGTAACTTCTGCATCGGACCATGGCTTATGGACTCCAAGACTCCCAAGAGGATTATGAGTCGACTTAGGACGACAACTTCTCATTTTCTCACTCCGTGTGGGAGGTTGACGATACTTTCCAGTTTTCCTTGACCAAAATGTGATCCATTGATCAATCGATACGCCACCCCTAGAAACGCCCCCACGAAGTATGTGGTAAGCGTGGAGTAGGTACTTGCAACTCTTTGGAAGGCATAAATCCCCAGTCTCGTCGAAAAGTTCGGGTGCGTCAGGTGTCACCTCGTCATATAGACAACCATCCAAAGGAAGATTTGTTAGCTCGTGCACGTCCCATAATGAGATGGACATCTCTCCAAAGGTAGTGAGCAACGTATTTGTAGATGGACACCATGCCTCACAGAAAGCTTTGATAATTTCAGAATTAAAGTCGTAAGTGAAAAGGGAGGCAAAGACAGCATAATAAATCCTGGCGTCCCTGAGGGTATGTTCACATCGGCTCAAAACGTCTTCAGTCCACTCCCAATATCCTTTGTGATAACTGAATTCTCCAGAAAACTCTATAGCTCCTCTCCAATTGTCCTTGCCCATAACTATACGCCTCCCCAAGGTTGGTAGATGACCTACATCCTCTTCAATCTCATTGCGATGGGAAGTGTTATCAAGAACCCATGCTTTCGTTGATTTGTTCAAAGATATCTCATGCGACCAATTATCCAAGTGAAGTCCAGCATTCACTAAGGGCCAAGGTTGTGCAGAGTTACCAATAAGGGGCATTTCTACACGTAGATGGGTCCCTTTCTCTAAAGGTTGGCGTTTATCATTGAGGATCACCAAATAACGAGCTCCGGAAGAAGTAACATTATTTTTTAAGTGAACCATTTTTTAAGGAACCTGAATCGAAGAAGAAAATTATTAGAGAACTAATCGTAAAGAGACGGCAATTAATTAAAGCTAGAAAACCCATTATCCTAAATTAATTTAACAAATGAGGAGTTTCCTCTATCTAAATTAATAAGGAATTGGGTCTATTCTAATTAATTTTTATCAAGAGAGGTCCCCAAATTAATAATAAGCATAGCCCACTATTCTTTTTCATAGATTGGGCCTGTTTTGAATTAATTAAATACATTGGGCCAGTTTTGAATTAATTAAATAAATGGGACACTTTATTGGGCCCATTTCCTTAATGAATCAAGCCCAAACTCTATGATGCCCTATTCTTCACTTAAAAAGGCAAAAAGGCAGAAAGTGTAAAAATCCCCAAATTATTTGGTATCTCCCGTCGGCTGTCTCGCGAACCTCCGCCGGAAATCGAACGTCGGCGATGGCCGTCGTCCGCTGCACTCCAGTCGCCCGCCGTGCTCCGCCGCGCCTCGCCTGAAGCCGCGACGCCCCGCCGCCTGTTCGCGCGTTGCCTGAAACCGCGCCGTGCCTCCACTGCAATAGCCGCCGCGCGTCGCCTGAAATCCGTGGACTATGCTCCGCCTGAAGTCGCGCTGCCGCGCTTCGCCTGAAGCCAGCCGCCGCCGCTGCATTCCATATCGCCGCGTCGCCGGAAACAGAGCAGCTGCAATGGCCGCCGCCACCGTCACAGTCTAGACGCCGTCGCCCGAAGCTGCGCACCGCCTGCTACGGCCACCGTCGCCTGAAGCCGACGCCGTACCGCCCGAAGTCGTCGCCGTACCGCCTGAAGCCGACGACGTCCGGTCCACCTCGACTCGGATCCAGCCGCTGACCGCAACCGAAAGCCCGCTGCCGCCGTCGTGAGTCACTGACCGCAACTGAAGTCCAGCCGCTGCCATCGCCGAAAACCAAGCAACACCGCCTCCCTCGTAGGCCCAAAACAAGTAATTTCAAAATCCCTATCTTTCAAATTGTCCAAATTCAAAGAGATTGATATACCAACGACCGAAAACCCACTATCTCTTTTGAATTTTTTCTTCAATTTGATTAAAAGGGGTTATGGAAATTAATTGAATGGGCTTGGATCCCCCTCTAAATCATTAAATTCGCGGATTCGAAAGAGTAAAAAAAAAAGAGACACACGGGACACCCACATTCTCTTTCGAATTCAGTGAATATTTAAGTTCTGTGAATATTTAAGAAATCTGAATATTTAAGTTATGGGAATATTTAAGAAATCCTTCGTTGCACCGGTGTTAATTCTTTTTCGAGATTCACAAGTTTCAAAGAAAGTAAAAAGACCCCTTGTCCCTTGGACCTCTCGTTTGAAAACCGTGAAATCGATAAGCATTCGTCACAGGGGTATGAAGTAATCGGATCACAGTGCATGAACATAATATATTTTTTTGGACAAAGCATATATGTAGTACAAAACAATGAAAGGAAAAGCAGAATAGTTTTAACAAATTGATACGGATACATACATACATATACGTGCCAAAAAAAAAATATCAAGAGAATGTTGCAGGAAAGGTTACCTCGTGAACTTTGAGTCTCTGACAATTGCTTTCTGATAATTGTTTTGCTTCGTAACAATTGAGCTTTGATACTTACTTTGCTTCTTTGTGAATGTGATAAATTATGAAGTGATGATTGAAGGAGGCATCCTTTATATAGGCTTGAAAGGGTGAAAAGATAAGGATCAACAAGCACATATTTTGGTATATCTCAACTAAATCACCACAATTCTTGGAAAATCATATTTCAAAGATTTGGTGATATATATTTTGTGATTTACGGATGAAAGATATTCAAATACAATTGGGCCTTCTTCTTGGACTAGACTAATTGTAAGAAGAAAAGAATTGGGCTTTGAAACACTCCATACACTCATGAACTTGTTTGTTCATTTTGGCCCAAAAGACTACACTATTTGAGCCCATGAGATAAATTTTATTAATTGTGACAATTCATAAAGTCCAATAACACAAAATTTAGGTATGGGGAAAACATTGAAATAATTTCGCAATTCATCCACTTCAAAGACAAATGTACTTGTGGATGAAATACGAGGGGGCAATTTGTAGACGAGGAAAATTCAATTACGAATTAAATTGCGACGCGTGGAAATTACGGGTTAAACATTAATTAAATTTATTATTTATTTGTTGGAATAAATTTAATTCCTAAAATAAAAATATAATTAATTAATATTTAATTGTTCCCTCCAATTAATTTGGGCCTTGAAAGATCAATGAGTTAAAATGGATCTTCGAAGCCCAATAAATAAAGACGGGCCTCTAAAAGTCCGATAAATAAAGACGGACCTCTAAAGTCCAATAAAACAAGACGGGCCTCTAAAATCCCATAAATGAAGATGGGCCTCTAAAATCCAACAAACCAAATTGAGCCCAAATCAAATTGAGCCCAAACCAAATTGAGCCCAAATCAAATTGAGCCCAAATAGGGTATTCTTAGCCCAAATCAAATTGAGCCCAAGTAATTCAAAATTCGAAATCCTAACTACTTGCACAAAAATCTCCAGGCCTACACCTATAAATAGAGGCCTCATTTCATTCATTTTCATCATCAAGAAATCAGAAGCATTCAAGGCTCTAAAATTCTCTGCAGAGATTTTAGAGTGTTCTTCAGCAAGGGGAGGATCTTCAAAGGCGTTCTTCGTGCAAAGCGGCAAGAAACAGTGTTCGAGTGGAGATCAAGGTGCCAAGCCTCTTCGATTCGGCGTTTCTTCAAGGCGTTCTTGGGGAAAAGCAGCAAGAAACAAGTGTTCGAGTGGAGATCAAGGTGCTAAGCCTCTTCGATTCGACGTTTCTTCAAAGTTCTTCGTGGATCTTCAACGGAAAAGTCCCGAAAATCAACGTTTAATCCAAAATACGGCGTCAAGCCTTTGGATTAACGTTACAAAGTCCCAAATTCAAGAACGATCTTCAACGACGTTCATCCAAAAAGTCCCTAAATTCGGCGGTTAATCCAAAATACGGTGCTAAAACTTTGGATTAACGTTATAAAAGCCCCAAATACAAGATCGGAAAGGATTCGGCTGCGGATCCAGCTCCAAAAGCTCAAAAATCCAAGTGAAGTTCAAGAAGAGAGAATCAGAGGAGAAATTAGAGATTGTAACCCGCAAATACTCGGTTTTAAATCCGAAATTAAATAAAATCGTTTACCATTTTCGCGTTTTTATATTTAATTCACGAATTTGTGTTTACAATGTTGTGAGGTTATTAATTTTGTGGAGGTATTTCCATATTAAGAGTGTGCAAGTTATTTTGAGACGTCTCAATAAGGAAAGTGTGCAAGTAATCACGGGACGGAGGAAGTATAATTTGAAAAACCTGATCTTCCTTTTTGCTCTCTCTCGGTAAAAAAAGGTATTGCACACCGCCGAAAGCAACTCTCTCTCTCTATTAATATTTTCTCCTTTTTTTTTCTCACTCTCTTTATTAGTACTTTCTCCTTCTTTTCTCACTCTCTTTCTCTCTCTCAAATTCACAGACGATGTCGGAGATTGCACAGCGTGAATTTTCTTTTGGTAGTGCCTATTTTTTACTAAAACAAATACTACATATCGAACCTGAACCGTTTTTTAGTCTAGCATGATCCGATCCATTCTTATCTATATCTATTCATTCAGGTTCAACTCTGATACACAATTGAGCACATCAAATTAAAAGGCGAATGAGTAAATTCTTGCGGAATAATTTTATAAACATATAAATTTTAAAAAAATAGTTGAATTGTAAATTTTATCTATGAATTTTTAGATGGATAATTGATATGCTATAGGATTTATTCATTTATAAGATTGATCGAGTATATTTTCAAAATACGTAGTTTGGAAAACAGGGGTATGCATTCCCAATCAAGGATATAGGCCTGAATTCTTTCAACTTCTGTGTTTGTTCTTTCTTTGGGATTAGAACGATAAATGACGGGTTTATGCATTTGACTATTCTCCCGCGGCTGTGAATCAGTCGCAGGGGTAAAAAATCAAGCTACTGAAATGTGAGAATACCTCATTAGGTGTTATTTCATAATTAGACGGAGATCCAAAAATCAGGTGAGCTTGTACACCAGATCCTAATTTATTACAAGATGAATGATGAAGTTATCTATACAATACAACTTATCATATTACAAGTATATGTGGTTTATCAATACAAAAATAAGGATATAAAATATTGAATTTGACATTACACGAAATTCTCTAATATTATTCAATTATGTAAATTTGAAAATTGAGAATTGCTTTTCATTTTTATACTAAATTTGAAATTACACAAAATTCTCTAATATTATTCAATCTTGTTGACTCACTGATCTTGTCTCAACTGATCATACTCAACTGAACATCAGGTGAGTTCCACTCATTTGATTTACTCTAGACTTCTGATCACCAGGTGAGTTCCACTCATCTGATTTACTGATGAAGTTAGGAAGAAGATTAATCACAAAACTAATCAATAAGAGCACAAGAACACAATCTGGAAGCTACTTCCAGCCAACCGCTACGGCCAATTGAATATACCTTTCACATATCCCCAAACAGAATGTATACAACTATTTATATAAAGCACATAACAGAACATAACTGCTACTAACTAACTACTAAACTGCTAACAGCCCCCTATACCCGCCAAAGTCCTAACTGGCCTTTTCCTTCTTTTCTTATACGTAACAATTCCACCCCTCTTGAAAATAGCCTTGTCACCAAGGCGATCAAGAAAGACTCTAATAACCTCTTCCTCGTATGGAGAAGTAGGTTGTACTATAGGAGGTGGAAGGATCCTCTCCCTCACGTGTAAATCAGGCTTTTTCTTTATTTTAGGGCCTTTATTCCCCAGTCGCTTCTTGAGTATCTTTCTCGCACCCCTTGTGTGCCTACACGCCGAGGATCTGCTGCGACGATATGGCCTGGATTCAAGAACCACCCAGTCTCCCACTTTGAACACGAAGCCTCGGCCATGCATCCTTATTGTTTTCGGCGTCCGTTGGTGGGCCAGTTCGAGGGGAAAGCGGAGGTTGTGGCAGAGGGCGGATGACTGTCTTAATGTAGATCTCTGCCAGCAGGAATTGGGTTATGACGGCTGGTGGACGGCCATAGACAGCAACTGTCGATGGAGACGAGGACTCCCCCGTGGCAATGCCCGTATCTCGCGCCAGACAGGAAGGAAACCCGTCGACATAGTCATCAACCAAACCTGTTTGCCGAGTAAGACCCAAGACCTCGCAAGGAATCGCGCGAGGGTCATCCCCATAACGACGCAACAACTCGACTGTAAATCGACGCCAACTAAGACATGGGGATTCATTCAGTAACCCCTGCAACCAATGAAGAGTAGAGCCTTCCATGGCAATTAGGGCATATTCAAGACGCCTATCACTCGGAGTATTGTCACTTCCAAAAAACTGCTCAGCCCGTGCGATCCACGCCGATGGGTTATCCCCTGAAAACCCGGAAGTTCCAATTTAACCAGTTTGGGTTTCAGGGTACCCGTAACTGCTGGGAAGAAGCCCCAACCGCCGCCGCATCCGACGAGCACTCCGCAACGTCAGCGGCCGCCGCGGTCTTTCCCTTCTGAAGTCCTGCCATAGCCGTGGCGAGTTGTTCGATCGATGCAACAATCGCCGCAAGGGACGAGTCCAACTTCCTCTCCATTGCAGAAAACGAAGTCTCAAGAGCGTCAATTCTGCCTTCGCTACGCGTCATAACAGTAATTTTGTGTATTGATTCGGCAGGTCGGACCAATTGATGAAGTTAGGAAGAAGGTTAATCACAAAACTAATCAATAAGAGCACAAGAACACAATCTGGAAGCTACTTCCAGCCAACCGCTACGGCCAATTGAATATAATTTTCACATATCCCCCAAACAGAATGTATACATCTATTTATATAAAGCACATAACAGAACATAACTGCTACTAACTACTAACTACTAAACTGCTAACAGCCCCTTATACCCGCCAAAGCCCTAGCTGGCCTTTTCCTTCTTTTCTTTATACGTAACATTTACTCTTCTGATCATCAGGTGAGTTTTACTCATCTGATTTACTCTTCTGGTCATGTGAGTTTCACTCATCTGATTTATTCTTCGGGTCATCAGGTGAGTTCCACTCATCTGATTTACTCTTCTGGTCATCAGGTGAGTTCTACTCATCTGATTTACTTTTCTGGTCCTGTGAGTTCCACTTAGGGGTAGGTAAATATACCGAAATTTCGGTATACCAGAGCTTTTCATACCGAAAGATATCGAAATTATCGAAATTTTCGGTATATCGAAATTTTCGGTATGGTATGATATCATACCGAAACTTTCGATACGGTAACGGTATGGAAAATGATCATACCGCGGTATTTCGGTATTCGGTATGAAACGGTATATCGATATACCGAAATATCGAAACCTTAATAAAATAATAATTTTATATTATTTTTAAATTAAAATAACTTTAATTATTAAAACTTAAATAAAATAAACCTTAAATAATTAATTTCGATATAAACAATGCTTCAATATTTTCGGTATGAATTAATATCCCGATATTTCGATATGAAATGATGGTTCAATATTTTAGATATGAATCGGTATACGGAAATGATACGGTATATCGATATATCGTACCGAAAATTCGGTATACCGAAATTACGGTACGGTATCGGTATGAATTTTTACATACCGAAAATTTCGGTATACCGAAAATTTCGGTACGGTAACGGTATGATTTTTTTCAATATCGAAATTTTCGGTATGATAACGGTATGGTTCAGTATTGTCGGTATGCCATACCGAACCACCCCTAGTTCCACTCATCCGATTTATTCTTCTGGTCATCAGGTGAGATCCACTCATCTGATTTACTCTTCTGTCATCAGGTGAGTTCCATTCATCTGATATACTGTTCTTGTCTTTTGATCTTCTCTTCTTATCTTGAGCTTGTGCACATTTCTCCTCCATATCAGCTAACTTCCAACACTGCTGATATAACTAGATCCTAATTTATTACAAAATGAATGATGAAGTTGTCTATACAATACAACTTATCATATTTCAAGTATATTTGGTTTATCAATACAAACATAAGGATATAAAATATCCCAACATGGACTTCCCCTCACTTGATTGAAAATACAAAAGAAATTCAACGCCTTTTCCTGTTCCTCTTCCGCTAATCCACACTTCCACCAACGCGGATCCTCCTCCGTCGCACGGATGATCTTTAGATTCACATTTTATAAACAACTTTTTATTAGTCACACAAACGTGACATTTTCATTTATCTTCAAAGATCATCCCATAGTCTGTACACGCGGTTGAATCAGAAGTAACCATATCAGGGTGATCTCCGCGTATGTGAGTCGATAGTTCCTCGGCAGAGTTAAACCGGTATGGGAATCCCAGATGGGGAAGCCGCTCTTTTTTGTTTGAAAATTGACAAACGCAGTAGGTTGTGCGTTTTCCGCGCCTCCCATACCCATTCAAACAGTGTGTGCATATAAACTTGCCACTACCCGCAGGTTTCGCATTTTTTGAAAATGGTAGCTGGTGAGCAGGTTTCACATTTTTGAGAATGGTAGCTGATGGTGGAGGTGGTTACGGTTGTTGAGATGTAGAAACAGTGAACGAGTTGTGGTGCGAATGAGTACAAACATATTTGTTGCGGTGTGGTTAATCTTGAACACAATTCTTATCTATATATACTGTGGGAGGATTGGAGAAGGGGAAAGAAATCGACAATTTATTTATTTTTGCCATTTTTTCCTATCGGTCTCAAACTGATAAAATTATTTAATGTTAAAAAAAAATTCACAATTTGTAGTAGTAGTTCATAAGCATAATATTATAATATTATATATAAATAGACCATCATAGAAAAATGTGAAGCATGCAAAATTTGGGCAGTTTTTTTGCTGCAAGTGCCTAAATAATACTCCCTCCGTCCCAGAAGTGTTTGCACCACAAAGTGGGCACACTTTTTAAGAAAAAAGTGTAATGAGTGGAGTGTTGAGGGGTAATTTTGTAAAGTTATATGAATAAAGTAAAAAGGTGATTGGAAAGAGAGTAAAAGTAATGGCATTTTGTGTAAATATGTGAATATTGTGAGGGTGGGGTTTATGAAGAAGTTTCCTTTTATGGATGTGTAAACAATTGTGGGACGGACAAATAAGGCAAGTGTGCAAACAGTTGTGGGACGGAGGGAGTAGTATTTCTATTAACTTATTTTGGGCGGAAAAATGAGAATCGACGGCTATTGTGTTTATATATATATATATATATATAGAGATTATTGCCTAATAAGTCCACTATTAAAACTCATTAAGCTAATAGAAACACCAATATGTATTATTTTCAAATATAGTCAAATCAAATCCAAAATACCCATGTTACCCTTAAAACAATTATTTTAAATATATTTGTGATTTAAAACTTATATGACATTTGAAATTAATTCCTATAATTTAGTTTTGATTACCAGAAAGTTTTTGGCTTTCCAAATTCGAAAATTAAAACAGAAGTTTCTTGTTATGCGCTTGAACCAAATTAAGGAAATTTCTCAAATTCAATCATCAATTTCATTTTTCCAGATTCGGATTATCAATTGCGATTTCAATTTTGTCATATTCGATTATGCACTAAAATCTGAATAGAGAATTGCATATTGATAATAGATCCAGATTCTGGTACGTATCCAATACTTGTCTATTGAATTCATTAATCATATGCAGTCATTGTTGTTAATCCATATTGATTCGGTTGTAAATTGCATAAGATTTCATGTGTTTTACTGATAAACTTTGAGGGATTTTCATGCATTTTCACACTAATATGCTTGATTTGATTGAGAAAGGTGTTTGAGCTCGTCTTGTAGGAATACGATGTGAATTAGGCATTAAAATCGCAAAAATGAGTGGTCAATCATCATTTACACTCACTAGACTGAAGAGAGGATTGCACCATTGGAGTGGAATGAAAAAAAGAATCAAGTCAATCGGAGGTCGGAAGCTCGAGATATGAAGGGACGAAGACAGAGGAAGAAATCTGGGCCGAAGTATCCGCCCGACCGGGCCGACCCGCCCGCCCGACCGGGCCACAGTATCTGCACCCAACTTTTTGTTAAGTTCACCCACTGCGCATATTTTTGCAAATTTCAACTTACGAAAGTTCCGCCCGGCCGGGCCACCTGCTTCCAGCCCATTTTGCGCACCCACATTTTTGATAAGTTCACCCCCGCGCGTATTTTTGGCCCAAATCAACTTACGAAGTTTTGGCCCGGCCGGGCCACCTGTTTCCAACTCATTTTCGGGGGTTTTGCCCAAGTTTCTCCATATTTCAAGGGCCTAATTGCAAAATTAATTCAAGACTTCTACCCCAACTATAAATAGACCAAATTTGAGTTTTAAAAGAGAGTCTTACTCCTTTTACAAGCATTTCCACACACACATTCACATAGTTGTAGGTGTTCTTCATTTTTAGTTTAATTTCTTCAATAGATTAGATAGAATAGTGGTTTTTACTTCAAATCAAGCTACGATTATCATCGGGCATCGTCTATTACATCGTTTTGTAGCTAAATTGGCATGATCAAGGTGATATTACTCTATTTTGCAATTCAATTTGGTATTTTCTTAATTTCTTCAATCTCTTGTTATTTTATTATGAGTTTGATGTTATTTGTTGTTGTAGCCATGGGTTGTAAATTTATTATTCTGTGTTTTAGTTATTGCATTGTTGATTAGGTATTTTGGTACATCAATTAATCGTTTTTCGAATATATTTGCATTGTACAGGTTGTCGATATCGTTCAGGATTCAAATGGATTATATAATTTTCTGCAAGGTTGATTTCAATGGAAAGAACAAGTTGATTCGATTGACTGAATCGTCATCCTTTGCAGATTTGTTGGCTGAAATAACAAATATTCGTCCTTTAAGTTCTCAAGGTAATCTATCGATTGCTTATTCGGTTTCCAGCCTCAATAACATCTGCATATAATCTGATTCCGACTTGAATGGTATGGTAGAATTTTGTAAGGCTACTTCCGAAAAGATAGTTAATATATCTGTTGTCATTAGTAACCAAGTTATAGTGTGCAGTGAAATGGTTGAGTTTTCAAATGCCAATGACTATCTAGTAAGTGAACAATTGCATGTCAGTCCATCATCTGTAGTACATAATACATTATCAAATCATTCAAAAAAGTCTGATGAAGAAAACTAACATAGAATAGATTTTGAGGGAATGGGTAGTATACCTAGTTTTGATATATGTCTAGTTGAGAAAAAAAAGTCATATTTATCCGATCATTGGGTTAATATAATGGAAGGTGGTGTTGGAACAGTTTTCGTTGGAGGCGCCCCTGAATTTAGGAAAGAGTTTATTAAATACTCCACTAAACTCAACTTTAAGTACAAGTATAAAAAGAATTTCCCTAGGTATGTATATGTTGTGTGCAATAAAAAAGCAACACCCAACTGCACATGGTTCATCAAGGCCAAGAAAACTCTTATGAATAGCTGCTTTGTGATTGCTAAAGCTAACCTAGTTCATAATTGTGTTGGAAACCTACTTCGTGAAAAAAGGAACAAGTTAGGACCGAAAATAGTTAAGGAACTTGTTATCGATACTGTCAAATCCAATCCTACTGTGGCTGTGAAGGAAGTAACACACCATGTAAATGAGGGATACAGTTTTGCACTGCCTTATTGGAAGGTGTGGCGTGGAATAGAAGCAGCAAGAGATGATATATTTGGTAGTTATGATGAATCTTATGACCATTTGCGTTGGTATTGTGTGGCAGTGAAGCGTACGAACCCCGGAAGTATAGTAGACCTAGAGAAGAATAACACAACCAACCGATTTGAGCGTATTTTTGTTTCATTTAACGCATGCAAGGAGGGTTTTAAAAAATGCAGGCCAATGTTATTCATAGATGACACATTTATGAAGGGTAGGTCAAAGGGCGTGTTGCTTGCTGCCACTGCAAAGGATGGGAACAACGGTAACATATTCTTTCTCATTTCATTTCAATTGTTTATTGTTTCATTTCAAAGGATGGGATTAATCCTCTTTTCCCAGAATTATAGTTGACAAATGATTCACATTTTTCATTACATTTCCTTATATTATAATTTCATTTTTATACATCTTCCATTATATTACATTTTACAATATGTTGTTCTTTATTCAGGCCTTTTCCCCGTTGCATTTGCTGTAGTATCTGCCGAGAACAGGAACAACTGGGCATGGTTTTTAACCAAGTTGCGTGATCTTATCATTCATGAAAAGAAGATCATTTGCATATCAGACAGGAATCTGGGGTTGATGTCAGCTTTTTATGATGTCTGGAATGATCCTGCCCACTTCTACTGCCTGTACTATCTACTTTTAAATCTTAGAGGCAGATTTGGTGGAGGTTGGAACACCCAACACCGTGATAACATGGCTGATCAATTCAAGCAATGTGCATATGCTCCAACCATCACTGTTTTTAAAGAGAAACTGGAGGTTTTTAAAACAATTGGTGGTCAGATTGTAGAGCAATGGCTTGAAGACATGCCCTACAAACAATGGGCAGTTGCATATTCACCTCACATCAAGCGATATGGTGAAATGACGTCTAATGCAGCATAGTCTTTTAACATGTGGATTAGTGAGGCTAGATCTCTCCCAATTACCTATATGTTAGACTCTATTAGGAAAAAGATATCACAGTGGTTTGTAGACAGACGTGAAAAATCTAATAAATGGACCGGGTTGCTTGTTCCTAGCAAAGAAGATCGGTGGAACGAGCTTGGAAACATAAGTGCATCGTGGGGTGTTTCAATTTATCCTAATGGTCAGTTTGAGGTGCGGTCAAGGACGTCTGTCACAGTTGATTTGGAGTGCAAAATATGTACTTGTTTTCAATGGCAGATCACAGGATTTCCGTGCGCACATGTCGTTGCTGTTATTAAGAAGCATTGTAATTCCGTGTCCAACCTCATTGAAGATTGCTTCTTTACATCGACATACAAGCAATGTTATGAAGAAGATTTAATTCCTGTGCCAGAGACAGAACGTTTTGAATTTACTACTGAGTCCAGCCCTGAAAAAATACTACCACCCATACTAAACAAACCCCTGGCAGACCCAAACAAAAGAGAATCACTCCATACGGAGAATTTCGTAGGGTCAAGGCTACCACTTGCAAGCGATGTGGCAGGACTGGTCAACATGATCCATTAACACGTGCTGCTGTTTTTGGAACGGACAAGACAAACATTCAGAGTTAGTCAAACACAATATTTTATTGTGTAATTTGATTTGTAATTCTTCGTTTTTTTCCAAATCCTTTACGATATATTTATCGATTATCTACCTTAAGTCCATGTGTGCTGAGTTTTATAATTTGACATGATTTATGAACATAAGATTTATATAATTATCTATTTTTATTCATTGTGTTTATTTTTGCCTCATAGTTCCAGGCTCTGCATTATTGTAAAATATTTTATTTCTTTGATTGTAGCGTATAATACTAAACTTAAAAGAATAAGTCAGATGATCAATCATATGCCCTATTGCATGCACAATGATTTATGAACATAAGATTTCTATAATTATCTATTTTTATTCATTGTGTTTATTTTTGCCTCATAGTTCCAGGATCTGCATTATTGTCAAATACTTTAGGGTTAGTTATTAATAGGGTCATTTTATTTCTCTGATTGTAGTGTATAATACTAAACTTAAAAGAATAAGTCAGATGATCAATCATATGCACTATTGCTTGCACAATGCATTGAATGTAGTATGCACTGCACAATGCATATATCAGGTTATTTCTCAATCGAACGCCATAGTTATGCACTACTTACTTCACATTTCGATTTTACTCACACATAAACATGCAGTTCTATGTGCATATATTACAATCATAGGGACTATTCCCCTCCATATAATGCATACAATGAAGACACATCTCGATATGCTACGACATACATATGCAGTACTTAACTCATATTTTTACCTTACCCGAATTATACAGATACAACTATATGTGCATATACTAACATCTCATGCAGTATTCAACATCATATATTTTTTTATGCTCCTATGATTTATTATATGTTATTATACTAATCTGCATATGCAACTTCAACCGCGCGCATGTTTGGGTTATGCCTGCCAACTGCGCATTTCTCTGCATATGGCCCTTATGTAGAGATTCAGCATGCATTCCCCATACATACTCACACTATCTTTGAGAGATCTACCTATATATCTTATATGCACATTTATATTCACTACGTAGTTCATATAAGTATTAATTCTCATATGCATTACTTTTTCTCAATCACTATTAGGTTTACAACAATATTCATGTCAATTTTAGAAACGTACATTATAATACACGATGTCAATTAAAGGTGCATAGGAAATAAATAACCGAAATGTGTGAGTGTTATCTCATAATCTCAAAATCAGCACAGTAAAGTACTGAGCTGATAGGATCAGATAAGATAACTTAGGCCTTATCAGATGAGTTGAAGGGTTTCAATCAGATGAGAAGGTGATGCTTAGAGTTCAGCACAGTTGGGATCAGCACAGTAAGATCAGCACAGTACTTGGGCCAGCACAGTACTTGGTCAGTGCAGTAAAGATCAGCACAGTATGAAGTCTATCAGCAGAGTTAGCTTTTGATCATCAGAACAGAAGAGTTGAGTATCAGAACACTAAGTAGTGATCTGATCTTTATGGACAAGTCTTCTGGTTCGAAGTTAGTTAGTTTAACTAACAGTTTTACAGTTACAACAACTTGAGGGCATAACTACCATTTTCAGTTGGGCAATAACAGAGCACATGGGTTGTTACAAGCGGTTGCAAACGGTTGATAACTACTCAAAACAGTTCCTAACAACAGCAACTACCTTTGGTCTTTATATACTCTTGTTTGTGTACATTGTAAAGGTTGGACTGAGAGAATGAACCAGACTTTACTTGAGAGAGTTAGATGCATGTTGAGTAGCTCTGGATTGCCTAAAGTATTTTGGGGAGAAGCAGTGTCAACAGCAACATATTTGATAAAAAGAAGCCCTTCCTCAGCTGTGCAATTTAAAACCCCAGAAGAGTTATGGTCTGGCCATGCAGCTGAGTACAGTAATTTGAAGGTGTATGGTTGTTCAGCATATGCCCATGTCAAGCAAGATAAGCTTGAGCTTTGAGCCTTGAAATGTGTGTTAATAGGATATCCTTCAGGTGTGAAAGGATACAGATTGTGGTGCCTAGAAGCTGGAATGCAGAAGTGTATTATCAGCATAGATGTAACTTTAGATGAGAATAGAATGCCATTGAAAGAGGAGGCAAGCTCCAGTACAGCACACAACAAACCAGATGAGAGACAGGTGGAGGTGGACCATGGTGACATCAGAACACTAACTGAAGAGCAGATTGATCCAGATGAGGAGGAAACTACTCATAGTGATACTGATCTTCATGACTATCAGCTGACTAGGGACAGATCAAGAAGAGAAGTCCACCCACCTCAGAGGTATGGTCAAGCTGGCATAGTATCATTTGCATTATGTGCAGCTCTTGAGGTGGAGACTTTGGAGCCTAAAACTTACACAGAAGCCATAAACTGCCATAACAAAGAGAAGTGGTTAGTTGCTATGGAGGAAGAACTGTTATCTCTGAACAAGAACCAGACTTGGGAGATTGTTGAGAGACCTAAGAACAAGAAACTTGTTGGGTGTAAGTGGATCTACAAGAAAAAGGTGGAGGCTCAGAGAGGTGGCAAGATTAGGTACAAGGCAAGACTTGTAGTTAAAGGATTTACACAGAAAGAATGTATTGACTTTAATGAAATCTTCTCACCTGTTGTAAAGTATTGTAGCATCAGAATCTTGTTAGCTATGGTTGCTCAATATGAATTGGAGCTGCATCAGATGGATGTGACCACAACATTTCTTCATGGGGCTTTAGATGAGAAGATCTACATGAGAATACCAGAAGGGTTGGACATAGAAGATGGAGAAGACAAAGTGTGCTTACTCAGAAAATCACTCTATGGCCTCAAACAAAGCCCTAGACAATGGTACTTAAGGTTTGATGAGTATATTTGCTCAGTTGGTTTTGCAAGAAGCTTGTATGACAACTGTGTTTACTTCAGGAGGGTTGGGAGTTCAGTTACCTATCTTCTGTTGTATGTAGATGATATGTTAATAGCTGGGGAGTCTATTAACAGTATCAATCAAGTTAAGGAGATTCTCAAAAGGGAGTTTGAGATGAAAGATCTTGGTGAAGCTAAAGTGATTCTTGGGATGGAGATCAGTAGAGTTGAGGGAGCAATTCAGCTTAGTCAGCCTACCTATCTGAGGAAGGTGTTAGAGAGATTCAGGATGAATCAAGCTAAGGCAGTTTCTACACCAATTGGTCAGCATCAGAAGCTATCCAATCAGATGTGTCCCAAGAACAGCCAAGAAAGAGCTCAGATGAGTAAGGTTCCTTATGCCAGTGCAGTAGGGAGTTTAATGTATGCTATGGTGTGTTGTAGACCAGATTTAACTCATGCAATGAGTGTAATCAGCAGATACATGAGTGATCCAGGCTTAAGTCATTGGGAGACAGTTAAGTGGGTCATGAGATATGTTCTAGGATCAGCTGAGAAAGGTCTGAAATTTCAGAAGATATCAGATGAGGGAAAAGCACTTGTGGGATATGTTGATGCCGACTATGTAGCCAATGTAGACACAAGAAAGTCTTTGATAGGGTATGTATTCACCTTATTTGGTACAGCTATATCATGGAGGTCAATACATCAGTCCGTAGTTGCATTATCTACTACAGAATCAGAATATGTAGTCTTGACTGAGGCAGTTAAGGAGAGCATGTGGCTTAGGGGAATCTTGAAGGAGTTTGGTATATCACAAAGAAGTGTGACTGTCTTCTGTGATAACCAAAGTGCAATACATCTTGCAAAGCATCAGGGGTATCATGAGAGAACTAAACATATAGATGTGAAACTGTACTTTGTAAGAGATATTGTAGAGAAGTGGGTGGTCCAGGTAGTGAAGATTGCTACAGAGGAGAACCCTGCTGATGCGTTCACTAAGGCATTGCCAAAAGAGAAGTTTGGCTTGTGTCTTAGACTTATTGGACTGCATTAATTCCTCTGAGGAGAAGGCTACTGTTCTTGTGGCAGAAGATCAGTAGTGGAGGCTATTCTTTGAGGGGAATAGTGTTGGTGTTTTTTGTTTTGGTGGAGATTAGTTCGATTATGAGCTAAAGGTGGAGAATTGTGAGTGTTATCTCATAATCTCAAAATCAGCACAGTAAAGTACTGAGCTGATAGGATCAGATAAGATAACTTAGGCCTTATCAGATGAGTTGAAGGGTTTCAATCAGATGAGAAGGTGATGCTTAGAGTTCAGCACAGTTGGGATCAGCACAGTACTTGGTCAGTGCAGTAAAGATCAGCACAGTATGAAGTCTATCAGCAGAGTTAGCTTTTGATCATCAGAACAGAAGAGTTGAGTATCAGAACACTAAGTAGTGATCTGATCTTTATGGACAAGTCTTCTGGTTCGAAGTTAGTTAGTTTAACTAACAGTTTTACAGTTACAACAACTTGAGGGCATAACTACCATTTTCAGTTGGGCAATAACAGAGCACATGGGTTGTTACAAGCGGTTGCAAACGGTTGATAACTACTCAAAACAGTTCCTAACAGCAGCAACTACCTTTGGTCTTTATATACTCTTGTTTGTGTACATTGTAAAGGTTGGATTGAGAGATTTAATACGTTATTGTATTCTTTGAGTTGTGTGAGTTCACGAGTGAAGAGAGGAAATATCCTATTCCGAGTGAATGAGTGTGTAAACATTCTTTATCAATCAAAGAAGTACTAGTCTGGTCCAGTGGATGTAGATCACATTGATCGAACCACTTAAATTCTTGTGTGCTGTTTGTCTCGTTGATTACTTTTCTGAATTACTATCCTAGAGCAGTTATTTCTTCTATATTCAAGTGTTCTAATTAGTTGGAGACGTCTAACCGATCGAAATCATCTTGAGAAAATGTATCTACTAAATGTTATAAATTTACCCAAAAAATCGGTAACCAACCTTGAAAGCATATTAGTTAATATACACCCCACGTTTCCACAATTATATGTGTAAAAAGAATGGGCAGTCAAAAATCCTAAAAATCTGTCTTCCATTATTCCCACTATGTACGTGTCCACTATACTTTTAACGTTTCTCCCTCACTAATTAACATTTATAATCTAGAAATTTCTGTTCAACTATTAATAGACTCTACAATCATTCTAACAGACTATATCTCATTGACAAAAAACACAGCATACCAATATGCAGAATTCTAGAATGATAGAATTTCTTCCTGACGAAATCACTATTTCTATTCTTTTGTTCCTTTTTCCACAATTCATATCTAGATATAAAAGTATTTCTAGAGTATGGAACTCAATAATATGTTCTAAGTGGTTTGTAGAAGCACATCTCTTCAATATGAAAGCAGGTAATCATTTTCGTTTGATACACAAATACCATGTTGCTAGCCCACCAATATCTTATGAATTAAAAATTTGGAAGGGATCTCGTTACGTTCATAGGCAAATATCAAAGAATGATGAAGAATTCGAGGTATTGGGTAGCTATAATGGTCTAGTATTATTCTGCAATACTAAAGACCAATATACTATTAAAAACCCCACTACTAAACAATATATAATTGTTCCAAATCTTCCGATATCATTTCCCAAGGGACACGATGTGGCTTGGGTTTATTTTGGGTTTGGTTATGTAAAAAATTCTAATGATTACATCATAATGAGAATTGCATATCTTTGGGCTGAAACTGGTGGGGTGACCGAGGTTAGTATTTTCTCACTTAATTCTAACTTGTGGTCAAAACTTTCTTCGTTCCCTTTTGATAATTATCCATGTGCAAATGTCTTTTATGTCTGTAATCTCTTCCATTGGTATTTAAATTTTGGCCGTGGTGTTCATAAATTGCCTACATTTGATATAGAGAGTGGTATTTATTCATTGATTACCATTCCAAAGTTTAAGTATCACCCATGTAATTTACAAGTCCAGGGTTTGGATGACAATACAATTGGAGTCTACTGTAGTAGTGTCAATCAGTGGAAGGTCGTTTTTATAGTAATTTCGTCTTTCAGATGCATATACTACATTACTCAAAAGAAGTTCCTACATGGGCTAGTATTATGATCTTCAGAAGAACCCTATTACCAAACAAATATCATATATCCCCAATATCATTCATGAACTCCGATAGAACTAAAATACTATTCCTCGTCCTACCATGGGGAGACTACTATTGCTATGATACGATTGCCAAGACGTTTCAACTCAGCGAAGAATATGAAATGACATACGACGTTCAACATGCATTTAAGTATATCCAGAGTCTTGTAAATCCAAGAATGTGTTGGTTATATTAAAATAGTTGCACGTTTTTTCCGATGTTTCATTTATTTTGGTGTTATTTATCTATTATTAATTGTAGTTGTTATTTTCCATTTAATTGTAAATTTATTTCTTTACACCATCATTTTTTAGAAATTATATTATTTTGCAACATATATGCACTGTACCATATGCATAAAAACAACAAAACTCTAAACATTACATGAGTTTATAAAAGTAACGGAACAAAAAAATAAATTAAAAATACGAATTTATACACCTAATTGGTGTAATTTGTTATTCAGTGAAATGTATTATATTATACTATTGTATATTACCACATAAAACATATGAAGAATAAAAAAAAAAAAAAAAATATATATATATATATATATATATTATAGTTGACGGGATATATTTCCTACTATTTATTTCAAATTAATTTATTATATGTCCTCGTAAACCGCTTCCATTAAATCAAGAATAGACACATTCATTTAAACAAGTAACAATGGAAGTTGAAAGGTTTTACAGAAGGATTGTGACTCTTCACATTCTATTTATTCACACATGCAAAACTCTACATCTCAATAAATCTTCTTCACTAAGTCATCAAAACTTCAATTACTCATCCATAAACAATGAACAACCAGGCAAACGAGATGTTCATCCCCTCTGAAATCAAAGATAAATTTCTTGACTCACTAGATCCCAAACCCCTTTTCCATTTGAAGTGTGTTGACAGGTACTGGAATCAGTTAATATCTTCAAAAGCTTTCGTCGATTCTCAATTGATTCGTGCTAAAAATAAGCAAAAGTACTCCTTCATACACAAGAATTAGGTATCTAACCCACTTGTTTGTTACATGGTCAGCCTGGTACGAGGCGATTTATTAAAGAAGATTCAGACGATTTTGAGGTTCTCGGATCGTACAACGGGTTAGTTTTCATCTGTAACACTGATAATGATTTTATTTTGTCAAACTCATGTACAAATCAACAAATAGTTTTACCTCCTGTGCCAAAAATCTTAAGACCTTATGTAGGAGAAGAGTGTGCTTATTTTGGTCTTGGATATGATGACCTGCAAGATGATTTTTTGATTATGCGAGTTTCTCGTTTTTTGCAATTAGAAGGGTACATTTCTTTAGTTATGTTGTACTCTCGAAATCTCAACTGCTGGTTTTCACTACCCCCATTTCCAAGCGAAAACCCTCCTTCTGAAAATGCATTTTATGTTGGGGGTCTTTTTCATTGGAAAGTACAAACTTGGAATGGTTATGCAATTGTAACTTTTGATTGCAAAGCCCAAGTTTATGATCAATTTGATGTCCCTGCTTTTATATACTTGAGCCATGGACTTGTAAGATGGAGGGGCTTGACGACAACACCCTTGCTGTATATGCTGATCGTCTATCTGTGGATGAGTTTGGTGTCAGTCGTTATTTTAATGAAGTGCATCTTCTTCATTATGAATTTTCACAGGGCTTGTAAACATATTTTTAAGGTATTTTTTTAGTCTTTGTTTTAAATGGTGAAATCTTATAACATATTGTTCCATATAAACGTGTTGGAATCTTAAAAATATTACTCCAAACAGTTATATAATTGTTTGCGCCAAAATTTTAAAACACAATTACTATTTTTTTATAATAAGTGAAAATGTATAAAGTAAATAAATTAATTGAATTTAATGTTAAAATAATAATGTTATTTATAAATATATAAATATTGTGAAGATAAAATTTGTAAAGATAAAATTTATGAAAAAAAAATTATTTTAAAAATATATAAACAATTGTAAAACGAACAAATAAAATTATCAATTTTACCCATAGGGTTCGGTGGGAAAGGGTAGCCTTATAAATTTAAACGAGACTAGTACAACTACCTAAACCACAAAAAAATAAAAGCAATAATAATAAATAGTTGAAATAAAATACTCCCAACTCTTATTTTTCACAAATTATTTTATTGGAAAGATGTGGTAATAATCCTGTGTGGCATAAGCTCAGTCCTATTAAAGGTGTGATTGATTATGATTGCAATAAAAAGTTGTGATTTTGGTGCATTGCAGAAAGAGCAAGTCATGTGGCTTCCAAGCTGCAACTCATTACAGACAATTTATTTTTGGGCCATTACACCTTTCATACCACATGATTTATATCACACGGGTCCCACGTGTGATACCCAAGTTATATCCATCGACCAATTTGCAGACCCCTTATTTGGATATTTGTGAATGATTATGATTATAATATTTTTATCTGAAATTTTGTTTGTTCATGGTGATATACTCATCAAATTATAATTATGATTGGTTGTTGTATGCAATATTTTTAAAAGAAAATTTGTTTGTTCATGCCTTCATGGTGATTATAGTCACCAATTTATATGAGATGTAAATTGAAGTATAAATTTTGTTTGACTATAGTAACTATATTTTTCTATCCTCTTCATCGTCAAAAGTGTGTTGTTCAGTTCTATTTATTTGTTCAAAAGTGTGTTCAGTTCTATTTATTTGTTCATAAAGAAAATACTTATTCTATTTAAATGGTTAACTTCTAAGTATTTTTTATATTTTATTAACAAGATTGAGTATTATCAACAATATTATTTACTCGTTATTTTATATATTTTTTTTATAATTACAATATGATTTTATAAAAAAAAAAAGTGAGCATGGATGGAGGGAGTTTTTTTTTTTCCCCCTCTTACCACTAATCTGCCTCAATATTCTATTCCGTTACATGTCAAATACTAAGTAGTATATTTAAAAAATATATATAATTAATAAATGAGTAATTTAACCAATGTAGTACTATACTTTATATGTAACATATTTTTATTATTTAATATGCATTCCTAAATAACGAATTAACGATTATATACAATTTCTTTAAAAAATGAATTACATGTTTTATAAGGCACTCAAGATGTTTGAAAAGACTATACTTATTATTTTCCAATGGAATGAAAACCATTCATTGCACCGACTAACCGACCAAAGTGATAAGTTGGTGAAAAATTAATACTTTTTCTCTTTGTGTATAAGCATACTTATTTATGATAAACAAATTAAAAAATACTTTCATTGTGGAATCACTAAATCAACTTATATAGTAGTATTAAATTGTATCCATAGCAAGAACTATGTTAAATGTATCAATGAATTAAGCCATTTAATTAAAACCTCAACTCAATATTATATATTTATTGGTCTATATTAATATAAATGTTGAATTTCGAATTATTTATGCTTCTTGAATTAAATATATGTTGTAAATTGTGTTGACTTTACACTGAAGAGGACAATTCATCATTTATTATTACTTCCCCAATAAAAAAAGTATCTTCTAATGTCCCTTCATTTGCAGGCCTGTCCTAAAAATATTAGTAGTATATTTTATTTATAGTCATATTTTATTTTATTTTTTTCCTGTAGGTAGGTAGGTGGCCATTTTCATGCAGTTGAAATTGCATTTCTAACCTATTTTTAAAATAAAATTAAGGACTACCTTTCTAGTTTCTTTATTAGGAGTAGTAGATAAGACCCTCACAAATTTAAAATTTGTATATGTGCTAGCTAGACACAATTCATAATAAATAAATAAGTACATATAAAACCTCTCGTGTCAAAAAGACAAAAAAATTATACTAATGTGAATGTAATCTTATTTTAAGCGTGAAAATCAAAAGTGCAGTTATACCCTCTTTTTTTAAATATTTATAAGAGCTGCCTTTTAGAAGATTTCATGTACTAGACACAATAATTCAATACAGACTTATTTATTGTCCATATATATATATATATATTTTTTTTTTTTTTTTTTGTGTCAAAGAGAAAAATAAATATTGTTAAAATTCAGATTGTGTTTGAAACAATGTATAGTTATTTCAAAATTCCTTTAAAAAAATATTCAAAACTATAATAAGAATTTTGTATATTTAATTGAATAATTCTATATTACAATAAATTTGAAATCACAAAATTCTAATCTAGCTAGACATATAATTAGGTGACCATAATAGATTTTAATAACCTAATCAGTATGAAGTCGCTATTGCCACATTTATTAAAGACTTGTAAATGATTTCAAATCAGACAAGACAACTGATCTACCATGGCATGTTTATTCGGGTAGCTAAAAGTTGATATTTGTCCCAAAATTATAATTTCATTTTTTTTTAAAGTAGATCAATAAAATTTTATTTATTGTGTATAAAAAAAATATCAAAATTTAAACTATATAATCAACAGAAAATATAATTAATCTAGTGGTTTTTTTTTAGTGAAAGTTCAATTATATGAAAAACTATATTAGAATCCATTCCGCAACATTTATCCCAACCCAAACATTAATTAGGTCCGGATGAAGGAAGTGAAACACGTTCTTAGTCAAAAAGTGCGTCAACTTATTTTACGATCATGATTACGTAACTATATATTTTAACTATAGAATCATTATAGATTCTACTTATCTCTCTCTCTTTTAAAACTTTTTTTTTTTTTTTTTTTTTTGAGAGTGAAACATTTGTGTATTATATAGATATAAAATCAATTACAGATCAGATACACCTAAATTCCATCAATTTCACCCCAAAAAAATACTGCCCCAGATCAGTCTTGAGAAACTGGAGAGGGTCGCTCGCCCAGCCAGAAGATGTGCTTTCAACATCTAGGATACTAGCAGGCCTTACATCCATGAAGATTTGCCAAACTCCCAGATATCTTGTAAAAGCCTTCACGGCTGCTAAGCTACCAACGTGCCCAACAAAAGCCACCAGTGGGAAGGAACCCATAACGGGGAAAAGACCCATAACAGCAGGGTAGCAGAAAAAAAAAAACAACAAGAACAAGAAAAAAGTAAGAAAAAACAACATGCAAAAGTAAAAACGAGAATGAAACAGCATATCTAAGAAATAAAACAAGCTAATCTATCAAACAGAAAAATAAGAACGAAAGTAAAAACGGGATCAACGGGTGACTCACCCGATCGGTTACCGTAGCTCCGTCAAGGAGGTTAACCCGTTGATCCCAACAAAAGCCCTAAAAAGACCTACATCCAGTGGATAAGCTGGAAAAAGGGGCGGCGATGCGGATTTTCGGCAGCGGCGACGCGGTGGTCCGGCGGTGGTGGGCGACGCTTCGGGTGGCTACGAGGCTACTCTATTAAAGTTAGATTCAACCCATCTACCTATTTAACAAACTAACTACAAGGAAGAGGGACCAAGATGATGATGGATGGGGAGAAAGTAATGGACGGTGTTGGAGGCGGGCGGTAGTGATGGGCAGCGGCGACCACTAGGGCCCCGATCTCTGTATTCTATTCGTGCTCTACATTAAATGGAGGGGGGTGTGATTTTCCGGTGACCGGCGTATGGATGGGGAAGGAGATGGGTTTACAGTGTGTGAGGAGAGAGAAGAGAGAGAATTCTAGAGAGAGAATTCTAGAGAGAGAATTCTTAGACACCTCTCTTTTAAAACTTTTCTTTCTCCTAAACTCTAAATTTAACTATCACGTCTCTTCCATATTTTCACAGGTCCACTGTCGCCCATACCCCTATTTTTCCATATATATGTCGCCCCCACTCTTCTTCACTCACATAGATTTTCCACCCCGACCCACCCTTTTTTTTTGTCAAAATCTGCCATCACCACCAGCCACACGGCCATCGTCGTCACTTATTACCTTCACCGCTCTCGCCGCCTCCGATGCAATGACTTCTTTTGCTTCAATATGATCGGATCTCGGTAGTTTACATTGTTGTTGTGGTTATGATCAACATGTCGATCCTCCCCAATGAAGCCACGATGGTCGGTTCGGAGATTGGTTTGTTGATCCAAAAAAAAAATTCTGTCTTTGTTTTTCTAGTTCTTAGATTGTTAAATTTTCTAGTTCCCTAAATGTAAGTTTCTCTATATATGCCTTGTACAGTCTTTCCTCCTTTTCACGTGTCCTTCCTTCCCTTTTTTTTTTTTTCATGCCTACGAGTCATCTGATTTTTTTTTATATACTTAGTTTAGAATATTTATATTGTCACACCTGTCTCCCTAATTTTTTTTATAATTGTGAGGGAACAATAATTTTAATTTGATTCGTCCTAAATAATTGAAGATGTAGCCCGTAAGAGTTTATTGATTCCGTAACAAAAAAAAAAACTATAAATTTTTTTTCTTGGATAGAAGAACATTATTTTATATTCGTGAAAATCTCCATATAAGTTTTAATCAGTTGAGAATCTACTAGACTAAAGTGAAGCACTAATCGGATAAATAAAAAAATATTAAAAAAGTTTTGGGGGGTGAAAATGCAATATCTTGGGTGGACCACCGAAACCAACCTTCCAAAATAGAGTAAATAAATAAGAAATGAATGGAGGCAACAAAAGGGACAACTGGCCTGACCAATCACACAAATATCCGTATACATACGTTTAGTACGTCCAACTTAATCCCCCACCCCAGATCCACACTATAATTCTAATTCAAATAAATAAATTAGGAACGCGGCCAAATGTACTTTCCCAATTATTACGCACACTACATGTTTATTTCTTTTTTTACAAATTAAAAAAAAAATATTACTCCCCTCATCCACCAAATGTAATCTCATGAGGGGTGGACACTAGTTTTAAAAAAAATAGATAAAGTAAGGGTATTATATAGTATTATGGGGTCCATTATAAATAAAATGATTGTTTGTGAATAAAGTTGATGACAATTTGAGTAATTAAGTGATGATTTAGAGGTAATGATTTCTATAAAGTGTATGAGACTACATTTGGTGGATAAAGAATATAAGACATGAGACTACATTTCATGGACGGATGAAGAATATGAGGCATGAGACTATATTTCATGGAGGGGTAGTATTTTTTATGTAATAAAATAATGTAAATAAAATGAGATGAGATAAAGTAAATGTGGTAGTGTATACTTTTCAAAAAAGAAACACACATATTTATTTTGAAAAAAAAAATAAAAAAATTATGTGGACGGATATAATAGTATTTTTTAGACTTAATGTTGGTAAATAATTATATAATTCTTATATAAATAAATATATTTTAGAATTAATAATGTTGGATGGGTATCGGAAAACAAATTGCTAAAAATAAATAGAATTTCATTTAAAAAATAGGAAGTTACATCACATAATGTTATTATAAAGTATATCAAGGGAGCAACATTTACAAGTTAGTGAGAATAAAATGAAAAAAATTTATCCCCTCCATCCATAAGATAGATGTAGTCTAATTTGTCTTATATTTTATGTTTTCAAAATATAGTTTTATACACTTTATGGAGATTATTACTCTTTAACCATCATTTAATTACTCAAATTGTCATCAACTTTATTTACAAATAATGACCTTATTCACTTATTCACAATGAACTCTCACAATACTATAACTTTATATACTGTTTCTTTAAAATATGTGTTCAACTTATGAGATTACATTTAATGGATGAAGAGAATACTGGAGTATAAATTAAGCACATAAATAAAAAATAAATAAAAAGTAAAACTTGCATATACTTGCGATTAAAACATAATTTTAATTTAATACAAATATATATATCTTTCTAGAGTACATAGTAAAAAAAATATAAATCCCAATTGGGAGACTGCCCCTAACCCCGTCCCTAACCACTGGTGAATAGACACTCAAAAAATGCACTACCGTTCATATAACATATGGGAATGAATGAATGAATAAATAAATAAATAATTCACCTCAATTGACAGCTCGTGACAACTGAACACAAATTCAGAAATCATACATACGTGACAAAACAACTAATTCAGCATTATGAATGATCAAATCGTGAATATGCAGTGAATAAAACGTTAATTGCAATGTAATTGTATTCCATCCAATGATCAACTAATTTGAGAAATCAGTAACACCGTAGCAGAAATTTCTATTGAAGTCTTGTATGGATCGACTCATCTAAAAAAAATTGTGTTTGCACCTTTAAGCAATGGGGTGTATTCAATTAAGATTGGGGTGTATTCAATTAAGATTTGATTGGGTTTTTTTTTACTTTAAAAAGTACGTGAATTTATAAAATAAAATTAATAGAGTTCATGCAGAGTTTGACTGACTTTTTTATTGATTTATATGAATTTTAATAGATTTGATGAAATTGTGGAATATACTTTTTTTTTATGGGTTGGTCTGCTATGGACTCGAGTTCATGTTGTGCACCCTAGTCCATGTTGCACTTTTCAGTTTACTAACTTACACTTTTTAGTAAATGGTGTTGCACTTTTCAATTATTAAACTGTATAATAATATTTTTAGTAATAATTAAAAAGTGTAATATCATTTACCAAAAAGTGTAAGTCAATAAACTGAAAAGTGCAACATGGAATAGGGTGCACAACATGCACTCGAGTGCATAGACTTTACCTTTTTTTATTGATTTACATTGATTTACATAAACTCCGATATTAATGGGAAGAGTTTTTTTTCTAATGTGAAGTGTTTTTTTTTAAATTAATATATATATATATATATATATATTATGGAGTATAAAGTATTTTACTAATAAAAAATATATATAAAAAGTATTTTATCAATAAAAAAAAAATATATATATATATATATATATATAAGTTTATATATTAATTCGGGGGCTGGTCGAACATAAGACCCAGACCCAACCCATACTCAATACGGGGCGGATCCGGCCTGACTCAAAGTTCACGGGTGAGGTGGGTACCCACGGGTCGACCCATACTCAATACGGGGCGGATCCGACCTGACCCAAAGCTCACGGGTGGGATGGGTACCCACGAATCGAGTCAATATTGTCATCCTTATTTCTTATCTTTGGTAGATCCAACAAAATTCATAGAGTATTAAAATTTGATCGAATACTTAAATATTTTTAAAGACTTTTTAAATTTCGAATACCTCCTAATTTTTAAAGACTTTTGAAAATTCAAATTGATCCCTAAACTTTGAAATTCAAAAAAAATTTCTACAAAATTCAAAACCAATCGTCCACCCTCAACGACCAAAATTAAAGCTAGTATATCCATCTCAGAAATTAATTATATATTTTTTTAATTCAAAAAATCATGTTTATACCAACTCGTGAGAATTAATTAATGGGTGAGTTTATTAGTTGAGAGCATGAGTAAAATAATTACTTTTTCGAAATAAATAAAGTAAAGAAAAAGACATTTGAAAATGGCAAGACCACAAAAAAGAAAGGTTCTGTATAAAATCAACTAACGTTCAACAAATTCCTCTCTCCTCACCGTCTGATTTTCAAAACCAACTATTCCAAAATTTTCACAAATCTATTCAAAATTGCCGGTACTCGGTGGTTGAACAGCGGCGGCGGCGCAGGGTGCACTGTAGTTGTTTCCGGCGGTGGTTGCAACCGTAGTTTGTGCGAACAGTAAATCGGTCGATTGTTTTGAAGTTGTTGGTTTCTGTTTTCCTTTTACTCGAAAAGGAGGTAGCTGCTCTGATCTGATTTGACCTAGTAGAGAGAGTATTTAAGGTAGAAAAACCAAGGATGCAGCAGCAAGACAAGCGAAACAAGGTTTGATGCGTTGTTTGTGTTAGTTTCAGTTCATAGTTTTGTTCGTCAATTATTGTGTCTTCTCGTCTTCCCTGGAGAAGAGAGCTACTATGAAGCATTATTATCTTTCTTATTTCTCAACACGATGTGAATTTCATGATTTGGTTGGGAAACAAGATTTGATTCGTTGAATTCCCCTTCTTATCTAATAGCTATATTATTTTAAAAAAGTTTTATGAGAAATGTAAGCTATAGAGTTTGAGACCTCTTTAGATCTGTTATTTAAATGGTTTTAAGTGAGTTCTGCTGTTCTAGTGTTTTTGAAATTCTGATGGTTTTGTACAGTCTTCCTTTTTTATTTTAGGCATATTACCAATTTCCTGCTAATTGTGGTGTAATTACTTTGCAGATCCCAAAAGACTTGGAATTTTTCACCGAGTATGGAGATGCAAACAGATACAAAATTCAAGAAATTATTGGAAAGGGTAGCTATGGAGTTGTTTGTGCTGCCATTGACACACATACTGGAGAAAAAGTAGCGATAAAAAAAATAACAGACATTTTCGAGCATACATCCGATGCTATTCGGATTTTGCGTGAGATCAAATTGCTTCGCCTTTTGCGCCATCCTGATATTGTTGAAATTAAGCGGATCATGATGCCACCCTCTAGGCGTGATTTTAAAGACATTTATGTTGTTTTCGAGCTTATGGAGTCGGATCTTCATCAAGTCATAAAAGCTAATGATGACTTGACACACGAGCACCATCGGTTTTTCCTCTATCAAATGCTACGGGCACTGAAATATATGCATACTGGTAAATAGAAACCGTTAAAGAATCAATTGATATATTTCACTACATTGGCAGATTTAACTTCTTTTTGTCTGTCTTTGTTCATTTTCTCTTTTGATGCTTGGCTTGCATTATTGTTAAAAATCTTTCAGTTAGCGTCTGCTCCATAACCTAGTCTTTCATTTTGATTTGCTACTGTTTGCTTTCAGCTAATGTCTATCATCGAGATCTTAAACCTAAGAATATACTGGCAAATGCCAACTGCAAACTTAAAATCTGTGATTTCGGGCTAGCAAGAGTGGCATTCAATGACGCACCCACAACTATCTTTTGGACGGTACATTCCTGTCGTAATTTCTCATAGTTTTTCTTGATACCTCTTTTTAGCCCATTTGTGCTGTATTATCTTTCTGAGGTGTTAAGACATCTAATCTTTTGTTTACAATTTGTCTTACCCTGCAGGATTATGTTGCTACAAGATGGTACAGAGCTCCTGAGTTGTGTGGATCTTTCTCCTCCAAGGTATTGACCTTTAGGATGTCTTCTCCTTTTGTTCCTTTGCCAATATAGCTTCCACTGCAAGGCGCCAGATCACGTTTTTTTTGTTTTTAATTTGGTGTTATCAAAGCTTCTTCAATTTCTTTTATGCAGCTGGTTTGGGTTGTGTAGTTGTATATGCTTTTTGTTGACCCTTCATCTTCCACCCTCTTTTCTTAAATAAGCTCTTTTACCTCATTCGTTCTCTATTTTGATTTTGTTTTATTGCATGTCTTAATTCTTATTGGTTGTTAATTCTTTATAATTCAATATTGAGAGCATTGCACCTGATATGATTGTTGGCCTCACAGACTTGCTTGGAATTGTTATTGAATCTGGCAACGCTTTTAGCTCTTAGTGTTTCATCGTGTCAGTTGACTCATTTCATAAGCTTATTATATGGCAAGAAACTAAGGTTCATATGGACTTCTTGTGTCATACTTATCATTTTTTTCAACCTTGGGGCAAATTCACAATGGGGGCATGATCGTGATGGTTTGTTTTTCAGTACAAAATGTGTGTCTTTAGAGTCATCATACGAGTAGTAATTGTAGATTAAAACAATTTTGTTCAGGGAGGACTATTGAACTCTCCTGGGAGTTGATATTTCTGTTCTTCGGAGGTAACTTGTGTCAGGTTTTACTGCTTTATAATCTTGGGTCCATCTCACGTATCTTTATATTATCTCTTGCAGTATACACCTGCTATTGATATTTGGAGCATAGGATGCATCTTTGCAGAAGTCTTGGCAGGGAGGCCATTGTTTCCTGGTAAAAGCGTTGTTCATCAACTGGACCTGATCACTGATATAATGGGAACGCCATCAATAGATACTATCTCTGGGGTACGGAGCACGAGCCGTGCTTGATTATTTATTTTCTTTTTTACTGTTTTTCTGTTTTTACATATGAGTGTTCATACTTCATTTTGTCCTTGATTCAGGTACGGAACGAGAAGGCAAGGAAATATTTGATGGATATGAGAAAAAAACGCCCTGTGCCTTTTGCTGAGAAATTTCCGAATTCTGATCCTTCAGCACTCAAATTATTGCAAAGGCTCTTGGCATTTGATCCAAAGGATCGTCCCAGTGCTGAAGAGGTACTGTGTGCCTGAACAAATGTCCCATTTGATCCACTTGCCTTTTTGTTCAAGTTTCATGCTATGCTTATTTCTTGTCCTGATGATTTTGGCTTATGTGTTTATCAGGCATTGGCTGATCCTTACTTCAAGGGTCTGTCTAAAATTGAGAGGGAGCCTTCTTCTCAGTCCATCTCAAAGTTGGAATTTGAATTTGAGCGACGAAGATTGGCTAAAGAAGATATTAGGGAATTAATATTCAGGGAAATATTGGAGTACCATCCTCAACTATTGAAGGACTATATGACCAGGAATAGCGGCACAAGTTTTCTCTACCCTAGGTTTTGTTCTACCTCACTAGACCCATTCATCTAGATATACAACTTTGTATGATTACTGATATGCTCTCTGTGTTGTACAGTGCGATTGGTCACTTTAAGAAGCAATTTGCCTATTTGGAGGAAAATGGTGGGAAAAGTGGGCATGTAGTTCCTCCTGAGAGGAAGCATGCTTCTCTTCCAAGGTTAGCTCTTTCACTTGATGTTCTTTATCATTTGCTTTGTCCCGTGATAATTTGCATCCTAAAATGGGCACACAAATTAAGAAAGTGAAGAAATGGGTTTGGGTTTTGAGGGGCAAAATTGTCCACTATTTATGAATAAAGTGATGAAACGGGTTGACTGGGTTTATGTGTGGGCCCACTTCAATGACATTCTCTGTAAAATTGTGGATATTGTAAGGGTGGAGTTTATGGAGAGTTGACTATTTTTGGAGTGTGCAAATTGTTTATGGACATCAAAATAAGGCAAGTGTGCTCACGGGACGGAGAGAGCATTTCATTTTGTGTTTGGCTTCAAAAAAACTTTCTCATGTCTTCTACTCTAATATCCTTGGTACAAGCATCTTCTACATATGCATAACAAGATGAGCTATACCATTCTACAGCCATCCATGTATGTTCAGAACAATTGCGTACTTAAATGAGTAATAGTTATGCATTTCCCTGGGCAAGGAGAAACTTTTTGTGGGCTCTCACAGAATATATTCCTTCAGCATTCTTTTTCAAAAAACTAAACCAAACACCAACAAGTTTTCAATGTTTTTCTTCTAGTACAGCTCATATTTAATGCATCCGTTTTGAATTTTTTCTTCCAAAACAGATTTAAGAATTCCTATGTAGTTGTTGAGTGTTTAGATAACTTAGTTTTGTTACTTTGTATTAGAATTTTTCTTCCCTCTTGCCTACCCCAATTATTTGGGATTAAAGGCTCGGTTTGTTTGTAAGTGCCAGTACTTGCTCTATGGGCTTCTTGATGCTAAATATGCGACAACATTGGAATCTCTCTTCTTCTGTTAAACAACTTAGTTGCTGTTTTTTTTTTTGGTTATTCATGTTTGGTGGTATGTATCTATATACAACAATGATGAAATTATTGGCATTCTAATGCAATAAATTAACAATGTTCTTATTTTTTCTTTCCATTTTTCCCTGCAATGTAGGTCTACTGTAAACTCTAGCACTGCTCCTCCCATAGCACAACCAAATGTTTCTGCATTTGATAACCGGAAAATTAAAGCAGAAGAATCAACAGCATTTAGAGTTCCAGATGCCAAATCTGGGGATATACCAAAGCCTTCAAGGCCACCACCACGGGTTCCAAATGGTATAAGAAATTTTACCTTGAGTCACATATCAGTTCAGATTAGAAGCCAGCATAATCTCACTTCTCTCCTTCATTTTCTAATAACCTTTCCCTTGTTGCAGCGAAGCCAGGAAGAGTAGTGGGACCAGTTTTACCATATGAGAATGTTAGGCAAATGAACAACTCCTATGATGGAGGGGTGTGTGTTCAGAATGCCATACTTCCTCCACAATCGAACTCTCCACATTGTTTTTTTAAGACTAACACGGGAAAGAACCTAGAGAATTGTAGGATGGAAGAATCCAAACAACAATCTCAGCAACAATACATGCCAGCTAAATCTTTAAATGGCTCGAATATTGACATCGACTGCAAAGGACAACCTACCCAATATGCACAAGCTATAGTAAACTCTGCTGAAAGGAACAGCAACCCGTATTTCCAGAAAGCAGGCATAGTAAGTAACTCAATTCCCATTGATGCAAAATTGTTGCAAGCCCAATCTCAGTTTGTTGTTGCTGGAGCTGCTGTTGCTGTTGCTGCGCACAGGGATGCTGGGGCTATGCAGCTTGGGCTAACTTAGTGTGAAGAAGCTTATCATACGTTGCTGAACTCTGCTCTTTTGAAGGACGACTCAATGCGAAAAGGACGCTGAACAACATATAATGATGTTGCAAGTGGATGGTGTTATCGGATTATTGAGTGTTTGTGAATCGTGAGTGATTCACACTGAGATTGGTAGGCTCTCCTTGTGAGAAATGAGAATGAGTTGTTGTTGTTTGTAGTTTATCAATCTTCTAGATAGTTCCATGTACAGTAACAATTGTTCCTTATTGATCTATTAAATTATTCGAACAATGGAAATCATGAAACTTCCAGAATTAAAATTGTTTCCTCGTTATACTGTACAATGCTATTCTACAATGTAGTCTTTTTTTTCTCTACTGATTGAACAGGCGATCGTTCTTTACGGAAAGAGGGGGAAAGAGGCAATCAACTCTGAACTCCAGACTTCATTTTTCCCCCTTCAGGAATGGTGATATCAAAATCTTTGACTGTCCATTCAGCAATTTGGTTCTCAGACATGTAAATTTCAGTTCCCAAATTAATGGACGACCAATGTCTCTCCGCTGATGGAGTACCTGGATCCTGTAATCTCCTTGTAAGTAAATTCTGAACCTGAAAGTTAATATGCATTCATGATATATTATTACCTGGTAAAAATATAGGTTTTGTGAAAGTCTGCCTACAGCAAGCTCCCAAGTTCTACTATCTCCTATCCAACCTTCGCCTTTCTTTGTTGGATAACCGTACTCCCCCCAAACTGGATGAGGCAAAATCTGCAGTATTTCTTGTGGCTGAGGATTGCTGTATGGATCACAGAAGTTGTATGGCTCCTCTGGGTACTGAGCATTACCGGGTGAGCAGTAGATGTGGTAAGCTTCGTATGGAAAGTTTTTTTGGTCTGAACGATGAATACGGGTCCCGTTTGTAAGGGTGTGGTATGGAGGGCATGACCATAGACTGGTTGGGTTACACCATGAATCTATGCTAGGATTTATGATCATTTCACTGTAACGAGTTACATCTGTTGTTACGTCCCCATTGCAAGCCTCACCATTGTTCTTCCAGCAGCTGCCAATGTCCATTAGGTAGAACTGGCTTCTTGGGCCCCCTCCTTTCTTTATTTCTAATGTGAATGTCACTGTGAAATCTGGAGACTTGGGAATCTTTGATGAAAATATGTTAGGACAAAAATATATTTACAGTATAAGGGATTGTGTCATTTCTGGTCCTCAAATTTAACCCCAATTTCACTTTTGATCCACCATTTTGCTCACTGTCATATTTGGTTATGGAAGTACACTTTTACTCCCACCATGACATAATCAACTATTCTGGTGTGCTAAATGTAATTGGCAATTATTTGCAAGTGCTAAATGTAATAAATCATTTTGAAATAATTACATTTTGCACCTCTAAATAGTTGATTCGGTCAGTCAACAGAGGGTCAACTAATATGTGGGAGCTAAAGTATACTTCTAGGACTAAACTTGATAGTGAGTGAATTGGAGGGACTAAAAGTGAAATATGGTATAAGTTTGGGGACCAAAAATTATATTTACCCTATAAGAAATGTCAAAAACACTTCATCCTTTAGCTGTTATAAAGTTAAAGCACGTACAGTTTTCAGCATCCCTCTTGTTTGATAATGATATCCACCAGAGTAACCTATTGTGGCATCTGATCTTAGGTACAGCATCAGCCATGGATACTTCGATGATGTCTTGAGAACATGACGAAACTTCCAGCTCCCGTTTCCAACTTCTTTCTCCCAAGTCACTTGATGATACGAGGTATTATTCTCCGTAAGTGCAATTCTAACATCGGCGTTTAAGTCCCATGTCCCGTAGAAACTACCCTTTAGCATGTTTCTCCCGTCGTATTCTTGTACACTCGTGTAGTTATGGTACATGAGGGGCATGTTCATGCATCCTGGCCCGAAGCAGGGGAACCCGGATTCAGGTGGGAAAGGTAGTGCTTTCTTCCCATTTTTTGGGCATATAGATGCAAGTGTATCCATATTTCCACTCTTGACCATTATCATCCAAAACTGCCATGGGTTTGGCTTGTCTTGTACTTCACATTTTCTGCCCAAGTATATCTCCTTCCAAGCTGCGTATTGATCGACATTCGTCATCCCGTACGAGGCATTTACTATCCCGAGCTTGTTGTCTTCCTCCTTCACCCTGTGAACCACCCCGACTTGTATTCGAAAAAAGTTGTCAATGGACAATGAAAAATCAAAGGTAAAAAAATTTCTTCACGTAAAATTTATGGTTAACTTTTGTATGAACTTACTGGGATTTGTAAAATTGTTGATGTCAAAGCAATCTGCCATTCTTGGACTGCCCATGTTAGGAGCTTCTTCATTAACCTCATTGCATTGATTCCATGCCTCAATAGCCACTCTCAGACCGTCTCTTCTCATCCCAGGATCACCGACCACCGATGCTCGTCGTCCTCCGTTGGCAGTCACTGGAGAATTTAATAATAGAATTGGCACCAAAATAAATCCAAATAATTGTTGCAGCACCAACATTATATCGCTTCTAATAGAGAGCATATGTGGAAACTATGATAATTGGCACAATGTCTTAAAAAGAGGGTTAATATTTTGTCCACAAGTTTAACAAATGCGTTTGGTAAGAAACTTGTGTTTTTGCACTTTCCTAAAATTAAAATTTTCACAAGTTGGAATTTGGAAAGAGTGAGTCACAAGTCAAATTGTACTAAATTTAATTAACACTACTTGTATGTATTTTACATGTATAATATTGGAGTATTATTTTTCACTTAACACGCGCGCTTGGCCTTTCTAAAGTTATTATTATTGCAATTAATTATTTCATTATATTTATAGTTACCCAGTCTCATATTGGAAAAATAAAAAAGACAAAAGAAATAAGCATCTTTAATAAATTTAATAAAACTGATTAAAATAAAAGGCCACTGCTACAAAATGACAAAATAGCTAGCTAGCAACTGTAAATTAAGAAATAAATTTACAATTTTGCTAATCTATAATCAAGATCTCTAAGACAATGAAAAATAAATTACTAAGAAATCTAAAAAGAAACTAGATTTCATCTCTAGGCACAATCTTGTACTTCCCAGTCTGTTCTTGCTGCAAAAACAACCAACAAACACAAATTAGATACACATTAATATCAATAAACATCAACAAAAAAACCATAATCACACTGCTTAATGATTATTATTATTAACATACCTTCTCCCAAAGATCAGAATGTGGTCTGCAAAAAGCAACAACAACGCCTCCCCTGTTCTTCCGCTGCTGATAATCCATATACAAATCCTCTTTCAATCCGCAGGTCACATGAAACGCCAATGGACATTTCGGCTCTGAACAATCCACCACACATCCATTTCTGGATTTACAAACGCAGCACTTTCTCTCCCATCTCTTGTTCAACACTCTACTGCAATCAATCCCTTCTTTATCTTCAGCCTCTTCGAAAAACACTTCCGGCACATAAAGCGCGCACACCAAATGAGCCCATCTGCCGTCCGTTGTCGCCTTCAACGCGCCGCCGGAATTAGGGCACAGGCAGCATGAAATCATCCCTGTTTTCCGTTCACCTGATTTTGAATCTGTGCATTGAGCACAGAACCAGTCTCCTTCTGGAATTCCCTTGGTCAATGGATGACCGTAGCAGGCGGAGTGGACCATCAGATCGCAGCCGTCGCAGAGAACGATTGGGTTCGTTGGATCCCCATCTGTGTTGTCGCATACGGCGCAGACGATTCCGTCGTCGTCGTCACTGATTTCTGTTGTTTCTGGGATTTCGGATCTGGGAATTTCAATGTTGGTTTCTTGGATTTTGAGTTGGGGGTGATTTGGGATATCTAAGGGAGGTTCATATTCTAAGTTAAGGTCAAAAGGTTGAACGGCCCAGATTCTTTTTTTGGCAGGTAAACAGAAGGCAGGCGAATTACGGTTTTCGGCGGGTAAAGAGAAGGCAGGCGAATTACGCTTTTTGGCAGGTAAGCAGACGGCAGGCGATTTACGCTTTTTGGCCGGAAGGCGTGAAGGGGAAAATTTGGCTTCCATTTTTCTGCCGGAAAACAAGTGAGAGAGAGAAGAAGAAGAAGAATATTTTGGGTTTAGGAGTGAAGAGTAACGTGATGAAGAATGGTTTAAATATTAATGAAATTTTAAGCACCAAAAATTTGGAGGTTTTTTGAAGGTGGCGGGAAGGTGGAAATTAGTGGAGGATGAATTTTTCTGAATTGGTGAAATGTTTTTGAAAATTTTGGCGGTGGGGCATGCTTTTGGTTTTTATTTTTCAAATTGTTCAATTGGAAAAGAAAACAAAATAAGGAGTAAGGATGTGATGCTTGAACATTAGAAATGCATTAAAATTGTTAAAATATTTTGGTGGCGGGAATTTTATTAAAAGTCATTTGACGAAAAAATATGGCGCGAGCGAGAATGTGATGCTTGAACTTTGAAATACATTTAAATCTCAATCGATTAAAAAATGTTTTGGTGGAAGTGAGCGGGATGTTTTGGCGGCAGGATGAGGCGGGACTTTTTAAATCTTAATCAGTTAAAAAAATGGTGGAGAGCGGGATGTTATATTTGAACTTTGAAATATAAATATAATGTTTTGGCGGCAAGTTACCGCGGGAATTCTAAAATTTATGGCTCGAAAAAAATAGATAGCGAAACTTTTTAAATACAAAAGGAAAATGTTGAAATGCTCTGGCGGCAAGGCAACGCGGGACGCATTAAATTTTCAATGGTAAATGCGGGAATGTGATGTTTGAACTTTGAAATACATTCTATGTTGTTCAAATATTTTGGCGGGCTTGGCGCAACTTTTTTTAAAAAAAATATAACAAGAATGTGATTTTTTTTTTTAAAGGTTTACAAGATCCATACATGATGATGAAGCAGTTCTAAAAAACTATAGATCTTAAAATCGAAACGAATCCAAACAACGTCGTTGTCCTCTCCAATCGTGAGGAGGTGGAAAAACGAGTGAAACTTTTGTCACTAAAAAAGCACAGATCTCAATTTTTTGATTTAAGACACTCAACACTAAGATATTACCAAATCAAAAAAATAAAGACAAAAACATAAAGACAAAAGACCACCAAGCACCAAGATTCTGATGAGAATCACGATCAAGAATTTCGATTGACGAAGCTCTGGCTCAGGCCAGCAAGATTCGACAGTTGCAAAACAAGAATTTGCAGAATATAACTTCTATTTTCATAAACTGTCTCCACCAAACCAGTTTACAATTGTGTAACTAACTGGCCCAACTCAGTATTACAGCCGTAATGGCCCAATAAGATAAGTTATTGGCCCACTAACATATTTAGGCCCTAATCTAGTCTCGCCACATTTATTAATAGGACTAATTTTGATAATCCCTTTAAGTAATGTCTTCACTTGTTCCTTGCGTTTCTTCTTGTGCTGCAGCCCTTAACCTTGCTCTCCTTGTGCGATTATAGGCATTCTTTAGCACACGTCCTTCATTCGTATCATTCTCGTCTCCTTCAAGAACATTCTTGTCCTCAAGGATGAATTCAGGAAATCTTTCCCACATTTCATCCAGATTTTCCCACGTTGCCTCTGTAGCCGGTAAATCTTCCCATTCGATCAAAACTTCCCAACGAAATCGTCCTGCCCGCTTGATTGATCGATACTCCTTAGCTTGTGCTGGCCGAATAATCAGCGTACCATCTCCATTTTCTACCGGTAGTCGTCCCATCGTAACATCCTCATTGTCGAGCCTTCGCTTAAGTTGTGATACATGAATTACGGGATGTATTTGTGCTTCCTCAGGTAGGTCTAGCTTGTATGCCAACCTCAAAGGTCTCTTCTCTTCGATGTTGGTCGTGCTGCACCTTCATTTGGTTGATCGATTGTTGCAGCGTTTTCTTTAGCTCTCGGATTAGTAAATCCCTCTCGTATAACTCTCGATCCACTTCTGCATTCGGGGAATCTCCTATAGGATAGCTCGTCAAGTGTGGCGGTGGTCGTCCATATATCAACTCGAACAGTGTATGTTTTTGGTAGAGGCGTGAAAGGTGGTATTGTACCAATACTCAACCCATGGTAGATAGAACTCCCGTCTCTTAGGTTGTTGGTGGACCAAACTTCTCAGGTATTGTTCGAGTGTGCGATTAGTTACCTCCGATTGGCCATCCGTTTGTGGGTGGTAAGCGGAGCTCATCGCTAGTTGCGTCCCCTGCATCTTAAAGAACTCTTTCCAAAAGTTACTTATAAAAATCTTATCACGATCAGTAATAATCGACCGTAGTTTAACAATATTTTCTACAAACAGTCTAGCAATGGATTTAGAGGTATATGGGTGAACTAGGGGAATAAAATGTGCATATTTAGATAACCTATCGACGACCACGAGTATACCGTTGTAGCCATTTGATCTCGATAACCCTTCGATGAAATCCATCGTGATATCTTCACATATGCGTTCAGGTATTGGCAACGGCTGAAGAAGGTCATTGGGTTTTAGAGAATCGTTTTTGATCCTTTGGCAAGTATCGCATTGTGACACGTAAGTTCTCACCTCTTGCTTCATTCCGGGCCAGTAGAAGGTGGAAGTTATCCTCGCCCATGTTTTGTATATCCCTGAGTGTCCCCCAATAGTGGAATCATGGAAATGCTGCAAGATTTTTAGGCGCAAATTCCCAGCGCTAGGGACCCATACTTTACCTTTTAAAAAAAAGCATATGTTCTTGCCACTCATAATCAACCACTGTAATATCATCTTGTTCAATTTTTGCTCGTATTTCGTCCACTTCAGGGTCTTCTCCGGTCGCTGCTCGAATTAATTCCCAAATATCCCAAACAGGGCCCGTTATTGCGCACAACTCCAAATTCTGCTCACGCCTAGATAGCGCGTCCGCGACCAATTTTTTACGACCGGACCGATACTTAATCTCAAAATCAAACCCCATTAATTTTGCCACAATTTTTTGTTGTTTCGGGGTGACTATTCGTTGTTCCAGCATGTGCTTCAATGGTTGTTGATCCGTTATGATTCGAAATCGCCGACCAAGTAAGTAGGGTCGCCATAATCGGACTGCTTCCACGACTGCCATCATTTCCTTGATGTATGTGGACCATTCGATTTTTTTCTTGCCTAATGCCTTGCTTAAGTACGCGAGAGGGCGCTCTTCTTGAATCAATACTGCCCCTAATCCTACATCACTTGCATCTGTATGAACTTCGAACATAAGATCAAAGTTGGGAATTGCTAGGACCGGTGTGGTTGTCATGGCAGATTTTAATATTTTGAAAGCCTGTTCGCTCAATTCAGTCCACAAGAATTTTCCCTTCTTCGTCATTTCTGTTAGTGGTCGCGCGATCGTGCCATAATCCTTAACAAATTTTTGATAGTATCCGGTTAAGCCTAAGAATCCACGTAGCGCCGTTAAATTCCTCGGCTTTGGCCATTGTTGCATTGCTTCAATTTTAGATTGGTCTACCCTTACTCCGTCAATAGTGATCACGTGTCCCGAGTAATCGACTGATTCTTTCCCAAAAGAGCACTTTGACGATTTGACATAGAACTGGTGTTCCCGTAAGATTAAGAAAATTATCCTGAAATGTCTCATGTGATCTGCCCAATTTTTAGAGTAGATTAGAATATCATCAAAAAATACTAAAACAAACTTACGAAGATAGGGTTCGAAAATGGCATTCATTGCCCCTTAGAAAGTCGACGGTGCATTGCACAGCCTAAAGGGCATGACAAGATACTCGTAATGGTTGTGATGTGATTGAAAGGCTGTTTTGTGGATGTCTTCATCGGCCATTCGAATCTGATGGTATCCGGCTCGTAAATCCAATTTCGTGAAGTATTTCGAGCCGCCTAATTCATCGATCATATCATCAATAGTTGGAATTGGAAACCTATCTCTTATTGTTGCCGCATTTAAAGCTCTATAATCCGTGCAAAATCTCCACGTTCCTTCTTTCTTTTTTACTAATAGGACGGGTGATGAGAATGGGCTCGAACTTGGCCGAATCAACCCGATTTCCAACATCTCTCTTACTTGACGTTCTATTTCTTCCTTCTGAAAATGAGCATATCGGTACGGATGTACGTTGATAGGTTGTGTTTCATCCTTCAATGCAATATGGTGATCAAAATTCCTTCTTAGGGACCTCCTTGTACTGCTGGTTGCATATTAGCCCATCACCATTTGTCACTCTTACCTTAAAGGGTTCAATCTTAATCGCATTCAAGTGAAGCTTGTTTGCTAACCTGGGATTAATAAAATTGTGCGATGATCCACTGTCGACGAGAGTAACCAACCGACGGTTCTTGATCCAAGAAACAAATTTAAGCGTTTTTGGTCCGTGCACGCCTGTAATAGCATGCATTGAAACCTCAGCAGCCTCTATCTTTTCCTCATCCGATCTTTCTTCTCGTTCTTCGGTTTCTGACTCTTCAGGTTCGATTAAGAAGGCTTGCCTTGCATTTGTGTCCTAGCACGAATTTCTCATCATTTTGTATCAGTGCCCTCCCAATTATACATACTCATAAAATTTATTTTACCCTTGTTACATTTTAAGACAAAACTAAAAATCATAGTAGATAATATTTCATCAAATATGCATTAAAAAGACATCATTAGGTTTTCGTAATTGATCTAATATATCATTATTATACAATATCAGAGAGGTCGTAATATTTAACATACTGTAAAAACCTAAACCACGTATTAACTGGAAACTTGCACATACATTTATGAGAAACAAATCCAAAAACTTGTTTATGTCCCAACCCTTTTAAGCTCCAAATCATAAAATTAACCAATTTTCCAGGTGGAAGAACAGCAATTCTGTTATTATCCACATAATTTTAGTACCACAGACATCGAAACACGAGGTCTCCAATTCATTGTGCCCTGAAATTTCGCAAGGAAGAGCAATACTCAACTGAATGGATGTCCATACGAAATCTTCCATGGTAGAAAATGAGAACTGGTAGGCAGATTAGAAATGTCATTTCGGTTAATAAAGGGATGTTGAAATAGATCCTAATTCCTCAAACCCAATAGACTGTCACTTTGTATTGTTGAAGTACCGAATGCAGTGAGTAGAATATACATCATAGCATGAACCAGCCAACCTATCTGGATCCTTGACCTCGGTTTGCATCATACGAACCCCAAGCACCGGGTCCATACTGAGGATGACCTGCAGCAGCAGGTGCCTGAAACAGGATCACAGGTGTCATTTTAAATTTGGGATTTATGGTCCCTAAAGGTATTTTTTTTCTCTGTTTTGGACCCCTCTCTTTCACTCGCTATCAAACTAGGTCCTGAAAGTACACTTTTACTCCACATTTGGTCCACCATTCGTTGATTGGCGGAACCAACTATTTGGGGGTGCTAACTGTCAGTGACGATCAACTAACGGCGGGACCAAATGTGGGAGTAAAAGTGTAATTCCAGGACCAGGTTTGATAGTGAGTGGAGGAGGACCAAAACTGGAAATAGGTCATCTTTAGGGAACACATATAGTATTATCCCTTCAGATTTTGGTTGAAAATGTAAAAATGCAAATTTCAAAAGAAGCTTTTGAAGACAAAAAATACCAAAAGAAGGAGCTTTTAATGTAATTCAGGACTTACCGGTTGCATTGAATTTGGAGGCGGCGGCATCATGGCATAACCATAAGAATAGGGATTTCCAGGATACCCAGATTCAGGATTGACATAATTAGCATTATAACTCATGCCTGCAGACATAGAACTTAAATATAAGGTTGTATTAAACAATATGGGATATACGAACGAGGAGCATGCACTACCAAATTTGCCAAAATAAACTCGTGGTGGTTTACCAAAACATGTACCGTTTGCCCATAAATCTATGTTATTAGGTACACTTTTCTTTTTTGCGTATTCTACTGCTAGCTGGCTGTTTTAGGTCAAAAGATTAAAAGGGCGTGTCTATTTTCACCCACAGAATTACTTTATACACCCACTTGATAACTTTATTCAATTGTACAGACATCTTTAAAATGTTGTACATGTGGGAGTATTCAGCAAATTTCTGAGTGTGACTAGCTGCGCTCTTCTTAATACTCTTTGTATTTGCAATTGACTCATTTCATTTCAATTGTCAAAACTCATAAATTTCATTTCCTTCAAGGGGGAATGAGATATGGAGGATAGGAAAGAGCTACATTGATTGATATTTAATATCGATTACGGTGATTATGGGATTAAGGGCTCGATTTGTTTGTTTGTTAAAGAATCCAATAATTAAAATCAGTGGAGATTCAATAAACACATTTCATCCTCCCAAAATATCACAACATACAAAAATAAAATTATTTTAAAAGTTTCATGTTCAAGGCTGATGCGAAAGACAAAGCAGGAAGCAAATACACATTGGTCCACAAAATATTATCACATCTTTAAATTATCATCGGTATGAGAAAGTCTCTTGCGGCCAATTTTCACTGTACATAGCAGAAGTTTTTTAAAGGAGAAACTTAGCAGTAGCTTTCCACATAAATGCAGTAAACGAATTATGCACCACAATCAAAACCCAAGGATTCACTATTTAAACAACAAATGGTAATATTATAAGACCACAATAAGTACTTGTAAGAATCAGGTTAAATTAAGAGAAAAGCGAAAATGCACTTTTTTCCCCCAACTTTTTTTTAGAATTGTGGGATTGCTTGTGAACTGTTTTCATTTTTTTACAAAAATCTATAAAAAAAAAAAAAACTCTTTGCATTTGCCCAAACTTTTATGAAATCGTATCTTTCTCTTTCATTCTTAAGTACCATCATCTTTGTTACAGTTCATCTTTCCACCAATAGAGGAAACAACACATTCCGAATAGTGGTGTCAAAATATTTAAGCACGTCCTCTTTCCATATATTCAATAACAAATAAAATTAGATCCATTTCCTCTACTTTTGAATATTTTATGTAACATATATGAAGTACACTATATCACAAAGTAAAAATCACATCAGCCATTCATTACACTTTTTATCATATCCAATCACATATTTTCTCTACACATATTAACCAAAAATATATATAAAAAAAATCACTTCAATTCAAGGTGAAAAGAACGAAATGAAAACAAAATCAATCGCAACCACAGCTCTCTAAACCTAATAATTGAAAAACATAGCACCCGAATGCATGCACTTTATACATGGTAAAGAAGAAGTTAACATGAATAATAAAATCGGGAAGGAAATCTTCCTCAAACATGACATGTGGTTTGCATCATTAATTATTTAAGGGGACTAGTACCTGGATTCCCAACTGCAGGAGCAGCAGGAGCTCTTTTTTCTGCATTAGCCAGCTCAGCTCGAAGCTTTTCCATCTCTCTTGCCATTGTGACTAAATTACTCTCCATCACCTTACCATGTTCAAAGCTTTCACCAAAAGCCTTCTTCTCATGATCAATAGCAGCCCTGCAAAACAACAAATTCAATAGCCAGCACACACACACAAGGAAACATGATAAATATGAACTCATACCTAACTCGCTCCAGCTCATGCCTCAAACCTTCAGTTTCTGCCTTAACTACTGGAATCTGTTGCAAATCTGCGGTAATTCTACCTAAATCCTGAGTCATCAACTGGACTTGTGCAGTAAGATCTTGCTTAGAAGCAGTTAACTCCTTAATATCCATATGCACCTGCCTGAGCTCAGACTTCATAGCATTAACAGCATGAAGTTCATTCTCCATTTTGATAGACTTCTCATGAAGCTCTCTCGTTTGCAAGCCCTTCTCTGCATGCACTGCTTGTGCATACTTGTCTGCTCGTTGAAGTTCGTACTGTGTAACCTCTAATTCCTGTTTAAGTGCCACATGAGTTGCAGCAAACCTCTGATTATCAATCAGCAGAGCCTGGATATCATCGTGTTGAGCTACCAAACGCTCCTCTATAATCGCAGGGTGAGGAGGGAGCTGTCTCTGGCCAGACAAACTATAATGGGCTTCCCTCATTTCTTCATGCAATGAAGGATGTGATGCCCCCCGATGACCTCTGGCAAAGTGTGGTTCGAGGACATGGGGTTGGGTCAACCCACCGTGTGGACCTCCTTTAACAGGAATTGGAGGCCCTCGATTTCTAGATGACATCTTTGTTGAATAATTTGTTTTACTGATCCTCCGAAGAAGTCGAATACCAAGAACTTTCACATGAAACAGAGATGACTTAAGTGAACAAATTGCTATGCTGATAAATTATCAAATAATTTCACATTAACCCATATTAATATAAATATTCAGATGCATTGACTATCCATAAGAGAATGTGAAAGATCGAAAACCTTCAAAACACGAAAACAAGATTAATGGCAAACTGATGATCTTAAAATAGCTAAATTTATCTACCCCATATCAATGGTTGAATCTTGAACTGAATGACAACAAACAAACCTAGCTATCAAGCTACGTACCCAAAAGGACCCAGAATTCTAGTAAAAGTATACCGAAATTAAACCTCCAATAATCAGAAAAAAAAAGACCGAGTATAGCAAGGGGGAAATCAATTTATCACAGCATATACTATGTGAACATGCAATTAATAAGCAAGGCGGAATCCAAATATTGCAGCCGAAAAGAACAAAACTACGATAGCGATTTGAACAGAAAAATAACATATATCACTCACGAGTTAATCGGGTTGAGGAATTTCCTCCCCTTCTTTGCCAAATTCAGAATACCTAAACCCTAATTCAGAATGAAGATAATACGGTTTGTAATTGGTTATCAGCTGAGCGTTACAACTTGCAATATCATTTGCAAAACAGTGTATTTTATTTTATTTTAAGGGTAAAATTAGTTTCGTACGGATAAAAATTATTCAATCCCTCAAACAAATCAAGGAATTAATATTTTACTAGTATAGAGTGTTGAACTTGTGTATTACACGAAATTTTAAATATATTTTTAAATATTTAATAATAAGTTTTTATTTATTTACTTAATTTAATTTTTCATATTTTTATAATTATATATATATATATATATTTTATAATTATATTTTTAAAAAAATGATTTCACAGAATTATAATTATTTTGTTAAAAAAATTTAACATTTTTTTAATTATATTTATTATAACGTTGTATTATAGTATAAAAGTTTAATGAACATAATATTTTGAATTATACAAAATAATTACACTTATGTTATGTTAGTTGATTTTATAAAGCAAATTTCTAAGAAAATTTGTGAGAATCAAACGAAAAGTAACATTGAAATTTAATAAATATGAAAATAACTTTTAAAAAAAATTATAAAATTTCGGAAACAAACAATTTAAGTAATATTAAAATATCTCTTAATAAATTGTAAGTCAACCTTTAATATCAACCACAACACCTTACATTTAATAAATATGAAAATAACTTTTAAAAAATTATAAAAGTTCGGAAACAAATAATTTAAATAATATTAAAATAACTCTTAATAAATTGTAAGTAAACATTCAATATCAACCATTACACAATTAAATAAATAAATATTTTAGTTAATTGCAAATTAAATCATAACCTTTTCCTCATTTGCAATTTAATCTAAACTTTAAGGTAATTGCAAATAAATCACAAACTTTAAATATAGTTGCAATTTAGTCTTTTTGACAATTTTAATTGTGTTCGAATCTAACATAATTTAGACTTCTTAATAACATAACAACACCTTAATCAAAAAATATTGTTTTTCAATCAAACCAAATATCAAAAGTTATGATTTAGGGACAAAGTAAACTTGTAAGAAGTCTAATTTGCAATAATATTTAAAGTTTGTGATTTATTTACAATTCTTTTAAAGTTTAGATTAGATTGCAAATGAGCGAAAGTTCGTGATTTAATTTGCAATTACCTCTTTTTAAAATTAACAACTTCATTAAATTATGACACATAAGTCAAATCAAACACAAAATGACACATAAGCCAAATTAACCACAAAATGACACATCATCAATTTAAACTCCATATTAGTATATAAGGGGATTATATACTATAGAAGTAGTGTATTATGTATATATAACAAATTTGGTAATCTTGTAAAATAATATAATTAATATTATGTATAAAATTATATAATAAGTTTTACATATATATTTTCGAGCTCTATTTTTTAAATGCATTAAACTTATAATAAATTTAAAATAATTGCAGAAAAAATTACTTGAAATATAAGACAAAAGTAATTATAAAATACAATTGAATAACTAATTAAATAAAGAATTGTACACCCCCAATAAAAATAAATTTTAGATTAATGTATTTTACTCAGAAAAAACGTTAAATAGTTCTAAAATAAATTAAACTAAAGAATAAAATGAATACTAAAATAAAGTTAAGTAAATAAAATAAAATTTAATTTAATTAGTCAATGTTAAAATAATAAGAATATAATATTTGAAAAGAGTTTATTAATCATATCTTACTCAACCAATAACTTAATTACACATCATACTTTTTAAAATTAACAACTTCATTAAATTATGACACATAAGCTAAATCAACCACAAAATGACACATAAGCCAAATTAACCAAAAAAATGACACATCATCAATTTAAACTCCCTATTACTATATAAGGGGATGTTAAAAAACAGTAATACTTTTAAGTTGGAAAATAATATTTATATTTTTCTCATATTTTTTTAATAGATTTATCATCGAAGTAATAAATTTTTTTTCAAAAATTTTAATTGGACAATTAAAAAAATATATAAACTATTTAAAATTCATCTGTATAAAATAAAAAGAGATTATTTACAGTTGGCTCCCTCTTTTCGCCAACTATAGCAACCCACTCCCTCCCCAAAAAAAAGTAAAAAAAGTTGCAACTACCTTCTAGAATGGGGGTCAATTTTACAAATTTAGCCCTGAGTAGATTTTCGATTTTAAAAATAGAAAACACTTTTTTGCTTTTGACTTTTTGCTTTTTGCTGTCACACATCCCACCTTCCCCCAAAATAATCCTTTCTATTCCTTTGCAGAATACATTTGAGAGAGAAGGGAGAAAGCAAAATCTCCATTGATGTGGGGCAAAAAGAAGACGAAGAGATGAAGAAACGATCTCCGATTTCTCAATTAAAATGTCAGTGACGTAAAAAAAAAAAATTGCAGAAAACTCTTTTTTTCTAGAACAAAAAATTACCAGCAGAAAAAAAAATGTCTCGCCGCTTGGCCGGCGTCGCCACCCTCAAGCATCAGACATTTCTTGTGTTTTGATAATTTTTTAGGCATTTGACTTGTAGAGAAATACATAGAGTAGTGAAAGAAGAAGACTCTGAGGTGAGGTTAGTGGGTCACCGACTTCAACACTTTTTTTTAGCGTGGAAGAGTTAGTTCTCACTGATGGTTATGAAATTACATACAAAAAGGCCAATAATAAGAGATTTCACATAAATTAATTAAGATTGGAATGGGGTGTGGTAACCACGTGGAGGAACATAGTGAATTTGGGTTTGGGTGTTGGTGTGGTGGGCCACGTGGAGGAACATGCTTCCAAATAAAATTGTTCAATCCCTTTTAATTTCTAAATAAGCTTCTCTAAAATTAATCCATAAATTATTAAAATTTTAAAAATGGAATATTATATAAGTTACTAAAATTTAAATTAAAATTGAAATTTAATTTGAATAATACATAAAACTTTTAAAAATTAAAAAAGATTTTTTAAAACTTAGTGTTCAGTGTTCAACTTTGCAACACTTAGTGCTCAATCTTGCAACACTTGGTGTTCAAATATTTTAGTTTTGTAATTTATGTAATATTCAAAATCAATTTTAATTTAAGTTTTAGTAATATAGGATTTAAGGTTTATGGGTTTAGTACTTTAGAAAATGTAATATTCAAACTCAATTCAATGTAGAGTTTACATAAGTTACTAAACTCTAAATCCTAATTATATTGAATTTGAATATTAGAAATGAATGGATCAATCAATCCGCGCATAATTAATTACAAAAGAAACGCCCTCTTCCGTCACAATAATTGTCTCAATGTTTCATAAGCTACTAAACGTAATGTCATAAATAGTACTAAACATAAATCTTAAACCTAAACACTGAGGGTAATAATGAATGGAGTTTTGAGGGGTAATTTTGTAAAAAATTATGTATAAAGTAAAGAATGAGTTGACTTTTGTGTATGTGTGGAGAAAAAGTAGTATATGTGTAGAGAAAAAGTAATGATATTTGTGTAAAATTAAGGATATTCTAAGGGTGGAGTTTATAAAGGGTTCTCCATTTTAAGGGTGTGAAAGTTATTGTGGAACGTCCCGAAAAGGAAAGTGTGAAAGTTATTGTGGAACGTCCCGAAAAGGAAAGTATGAAAGTTATTGGGGACGGAGGGAGTACTAAACTCTAAACTTTAAATTAAATTTTAAATATTACATAAGGTACTAAATTTAAATCTAAATATGTTACCATTTTTTCTCTACACTATGTTTAGTACCATATAAACCCTGAACTTAAATTGAGTTGTCATTTACATAAGTTACTAAAACTTAAATTGAAAATTGAATGTTACATAAATTACTATAACATAAATTGAAATTGAGTTTGAATCTTCCTAATTTTCAAATTCAATTTAGGGTTTAGAGTTTATTAACTTATGTAAACTCTAAATTGAATTGAGTTTGAATATTACATTTTCTAAAACTTAAATATAAATTGAGTTTGAAAATTACATAAATTACTAAAACTTAAATTTGAAACACTGAGACAATTATTGTGACGCAAGAGAGCGTTTTTTTTGTAAATAATTATGCGCTGATTGATTGACACATCTATATATATATATATAAATAGGCTAGTCAGTTTCCCGCCCATTTCAGGCCACTATTTTGGAAATTTATTTTTTTACCCTTAGCTTCTTCTAATTAACATTTTTCGAAAAGTCTGTCAAAAAAAAAAAAAAATTCGAAAAGACTTTTGCTTTCTCAGTAAGCAAAACTCTTCAAATTCTTATTCTTCTCTAATGTTTGTAAAACACACAAACCATCTGCTGCAACTCTTCTTCCATACCTGAGCACATCACACTCCGCTTGAAGTCTCACAACACCACCTCTCCCTTGGTCGCCGCTCACGCCTCGCCTGAAACCAGCGCCTTCCCTTCTGCAAAAATCACGCTTCCATGGTGGTGGGTCCACCGCAACATAAAGCCACCGCTGCACCACGAGCCGTCGTCGTCTCCCTTCTGCCACCCAAAGGAAATCCCATCGTCAAACCTCCACAGCAGAGCCGCAAAATGCACAGTCGTTCGACCGTTTGCGCCAAGTCAGTCTGAGTAAAAAATGGAGCAGAGAGGTCAGTATTCTGCGATTTCTCTCTTTCTTGGAGTGTTTGTTTGTGGCTAAATATTTCCGAACTGGTAGATTTGAGATCCATTCATGAAGTAAACAATGCTCGATCTTCCCCTGTTTCATCAAATGGTTGCCTCTTTCTTTCTTTTAGGTTTATTTTTTGGATTATATTGTTGCCTGATTCTGGATTAATTTGTTTTGAGATATATTTTTTGGATTATTTTGTGTTGCCTAACCTACACCATTTTGAAAAGATAGTACAGTAAATAATTAGCTCTACATGTTCCTTCTCCGTAAGCCCTAGAACACTATTCCATCACGTTTCTCTCAATTCCACATATTTACGCCATTACTGAAAACACCGAAACACATGGCCTCACTAAGGCAGATGTGGCCAACAAGAAGTTGCCTATATTGTTTTTCTTCATGGGACTGTTTTCTAGGTTGAAAAATGGGATTGACACGTTCATTTGGTGGATGTTTGAGAGGCAGGAGATGCGGTTGGAGCTATTGATTGAGGAGGTTGATAAAACTCCTATGGAAGCTTTTAAACAGAGCCTTCTTTTAGCAGAGCTCAATAAGCTCAGGTTACTATCCATTTTGTCATCCCCAGATTATGTTTTGTTTCAAATTAAATATCATTTTGTTTATTTTTCAGCATTTTTCCCCTAACTTAACACATGTGTATTCCTAAAAATATCTTATTTGGGTTCATTTGGTAGATATGTTGAGTTGTCTACCAAATGGGTCACATTGAATCGCATTTTTTTTATTGGGCATTCAATCTCAGGCCTATATACATAAGCCATATTAGTTGCTCAAACATGAGAGTTGTTGGGCATGGTGGGGTTGAAGCTCAATTCAATGTTCTTTACCAATTCAGGACTTCATAAAGAGGTTGAAATACGATATCTTCTTATTACACTGAAAATTATTTTGCAAATTCTTTAAAGTTAGGAAGATTGACCTAAACAAAGTTGTACTATGTAGGCATAAATGTTCGAATTGAGGAAAATGGAGTAGACTTTATTATTCAGATAAGGACTTACATCATACATGAAAGAGAAGAAAAACAAACTAATTGACTTATGTTAAGTAGTTTGCTTGGGATTTCTTTTGAAGTCTTTAGATAAGAACTTACATCGTACTGAAAAGAGATGATTCTTTACTTGACTTATGTTAAGTGGTTTGCTTGTGTTTTCCATATTGGTATTTATGGATTCTTAGTCTGAAATCTGAATGATGCACTGGACTGAAAAGAATAGAGTTGTTATGTGTGTTTAAGATATTTTTAATTGTCATTGTCTTAGCCTGTAGTTTAATACGGAGTATTTTTTTCAATGTATTTCGTCCTAGCCCATTTATTCTGATTTTTCGCTACAGTGAGGTCAATTTCATTGTACATTATTCTCTTCTTTGTCCTTCATTCAAACGAGAAATATTTTAGGTTGTGTTTGGATGGAAGGATTTGATTTGAGAAGGTATTTCAAATGAAAGGTTTTACAAATAGATGGATTTCAAATGACATGATTTTGGTGAGGATTTGAAATCTATCTCAATTTTAACTAAAAAGTGTATGGACACAAATCTAAGTATTTAAAATTCACTCATAATCCAAACATGTGAAATGGATTTGGGTTGTGGATTTGAAATCCATAGGCCCAAATCCACCCAAACAAACGCAACCTTAGTGTTTTCAATTTCATTTTTTGTGTGTTCCGTTTATCTATAGTTTTCGTTGTTTTCTTCCTATTTGTAGGAATCATGAATCTTCTTTTTTATTTTACATGTTTAGTTATTGCTCTAAAACGGTGAGATCCATTTTATAACTTTATTCATTTCAATTTTATTCTTTATTGAGCACTGTTATTGATGTGAGAACAAATGTTATGTGTATCAAAGTTTGGAGAAAAACAATTCTTTCATTTGTATATTCTTTTTGCATACCACTGCTCCATTTGTGTATCAAAATTTAGTTTATGTTTGTTTTATTGATGCATGCAGTCTTGGTTACTTAGTGTGGTTTAAACAAACATGAAATTTTTATCATATCATGATATAGAATGTAAATCTGTTTCATTTTTGTTGTGTCCATCTATCTTACCTCTATTATATTTTTCTGCATAACTTTTTTTCTTAATCATTAAACAAGGGCGTGAGAATTGTCCATATAGAGCACATGCATTCCGAACTTAAATTAAAATTTGAAAGAGCAAGAATGCTTTGGTATGGGAAGGAGTGCATCATAGTCCTATCTCTGCGCCGTCTGTAATTTCATTGTTACAATGCTTATCCTAATTTAGGTGTCTGAATTTGTTATTCATTTGATAAATGTGAATGCACCATGTTATTCATTAAGGTGTCTGAATTTGTTTTATTAGTATTTTGGAAAAATTAGAAATTACGCACTGGAATATCCATAGTTTTTCCTGCTGGGGCACTTTTTCCATTTGTGGTCCATTTTTCTTTGCACATGAAATTTTATCTAATCTTTTTCATATTAGTCATTTATATATTTTCGAACTTCCAGGGCAGGTGAATTTATGTGTGTCTACTTTGTAGGAAAAAATTGTCAAAACTGTTTTAGAAGAATACTTACTATGTTGTCAACATATTTGATGTTACTTTGAGGCCATAACTTAATATAATGGGCGTACTTAAGGTAAAGTAATTATTTGTCTCCATACAATTTCATATCTTGCTTTTTTTTTTTTTTTTGAGAAGAGCTTCATGTCTTGCTAATTCTGAAATTATTAGTAATTCTAAAATTATTAGTATAGATTAAGCATGCTGTGTGATTTTAATTTTTTCAATTATATGCTATATTTCTTCTGTATTTTATTATGTTTTTGAATGATTGCTGAATGATTTTTTTTTTCATGTACATTAGTACATATGATTTGGAAAACAGAGTTCAACCTATTTAGTAAATGACGTTGATATAATAATATATGTTTATGGTTTTGTGCTTCTTATACTGAATCTGATTTCTAAATGATTGAATTTTTGGTACTGAATCTGATTTCTCTGGTAAAATATGGTTTTACTTTCTAATTCAAATGACAAAGTGTATAAACAAGGTCCAACTTCATTACCCAACTTGACATTGGCAGAAACTAGCTCCTGACTTTGTAAAATAAATGTAGACAACAGCTTCTTTAAGCGCCAAGAAAAATATGTACGAGAATTGTATTTTCATACTAATTCTAATTTTAAATTCATTATATTTTAAAGCAACGTTACTTTTTTAATTTAATCTTGAGTGCAATTAAAATCGTTTAATTTATGTATAAATTTATATGAAGTCATATTTTTTTGTAATCATTAAAATATTAATTGGGTTTGACGGTCATTATTATAGGATTTATCTTAATTTAATTGGGTTGCTTTTATCAGTATAAAATATGAAAATCAAGCTAGGTTCATTTATTATTTGATGGAGTATTTTGTTGAAGAAATTCGACTTTAGTCACGGTCAATTATATGTTGCAATTTTAAGAGTGAACAATCGAAAATGGTTTAAAATTTTAATTTATGACCAAATTGGTTAAAATAATATGTCAATAAAATGTGTTGTATACAAAGAAGTATTTTAGAATCACTAATTTTTTTTCGTTTTATTTAGTTTTGTATACATATATTTTTCATTTAGATTGTACTTCATAAGACAATTATTTTCTAATTAATTGTTTTTTCGAATCTCAATTTTACTCATATTGAATAGTAGCAATTAATAAAATTCTTAAACTCTTAAACCGTGCATCGCACGGGTGAAATACTAGTTCATTTCTAATATTCAAATTCAATATAAGACCAAAAGCTCCATTAAAGATTAGACCTTCTTCTGTAAGATTTTGAATTAGGTAAATAATCTCTTAATCTAAAGCCCTTCCCCAATTCATAATCACGAAATCCCTCAAAATTTCTAACGGTAATAAAATTCTGCAAGTGGATCTAATTGAGGTTTGGGGCATGAGGTCATTTGCATGATACCTTCAAACTTTTAAAGTTAATGTTCAAATTTGAAACTGTCATGTTCAAAATTATATGGATAATGTTCAAATTTGAATATTACATAAGTTACTAAAAGTTAAATTGAAATTAAATTTTGAATAATATTATACTCCGTATAAGTTATTAAACTTATATGGTATATAAGGGAGTATTAAACATAAACCTTAAACCTAATGTAAAATGGAAGTATTACATAAGTTGTTAAACTTAAATTGTATATAAGGTACAAAACATAAACCTTAAACCTAAATTGAGTTTGAATATTACGTAAATTACTAGAAGTTAAATTGAAATTAAAATTGAAGTATTACATAAGTTGCTAAACTTAAATTGTATATAAGGTACTCCCTCCGTCCCACATAAATTTGCACACTTTCCATATATGGATATCCCATACCAATTTGCACACTCCATAAAAGGAAATATCTTCACAACCCTCACCCTTGAAATATACTCATATTTAGCCATATGCCATTACTTTTCCACACTCAATCTACTTTTTACTTTACTTTATTTATAAGAGTTTACAAAATTACCCCTCAAAACATCAACCATTACACCTTTTCTTACACATTTCTTAAAATGTGTGCCGGTCAAAGGGTGCAAGTTCCTCCGGGACGGAGTGAGTACTAAACATAAACCTTAAACCTAATTTGAGTTTGAATATTACGTAAATTACTAGAAGTTATATTGAAATTAAATTTGAATAATACTGCATAAGTTTCTAAACTTATACTCCCTCCGTCCTAGTAAAAGCTACTCAATTTTTCTTTTTCGTCCGTCCGAATGAAAGTTGTCAATTCCTATTTTGGTAACTATTATGTCTCATATTTCATTATATTCTTTTCTTTCTCAGTCACATCACCACTAATACATCTACTTATTATATTAGTATTTCTTAACCTTCGTGTCCGTAGCTCATGCGGAGCTTTCCCCACGGTCGAGTATGTTAAACCTTAAATCTAAATTGAATTTGAATATTAATAAATACTAAACTTAAATTGAAATACATATAAGGTAAACTCTACACTTTAAATCTTAAATTAAATTTAAATATTACATAAGAGATTTAACAAGGAAATTAAACTTGTTGAGATGATTGATAAAAATTTTATCTTATTTAAAATGGATAGTGATTTTATGTGACACGTCGAGAATGGGCAATGATTCAATCTCAATTTCAATTTCAATTTTAGTAACTTATGGAACATTGAGACAATTATTGTGACGGAAGAGGGCGTTTCTTTTGTAATTAATTATGCGCGGATTGATTCATGCATTCATTTCTAATATTCAAATTCAATATAATTAGGATTTAGAGTTTAGTAACTTATGTAAACTCTACATTGAATTGAGTTTGAATATTACATTTTTTAAAATACTAAACCCATAAACCTTAAATCCTATATTACTAAAACTTAAATTAAAATTGATTTTGAATATTACATAAATTACAAAACTAAAATATTTGAACACCAAGTGTTGCAAGATTGAACACTAAGTGTGGCAAAGTTGAACATTAAGCGTCGCAAGATTGAACACTGAACACTGAACACTAAGTTTTAAAAAATCTTTTTTAATTTTTAAAAGTTTTATGTATTATTCAAATTAAATTTCAATTTTAATTTTAATTTTAGTAACTTATATAATATTTCATTTTTAAAATTTTAATAATTTATGGATTAATTTTGGAGAAGCTTATTTAGAAATTAAAAGGGATTGAACAATTTCATTTAGAAGCATGTTCCTCCACGTGGCCCCACCACACCAACACCCAAACCCAAATCCACTATGTTCCTTCACGTGGCTACCACACCCCATTCCAATCTTAATTAATTTATGTGAAATTTCTTATTATTGGCCTTTTTTTTATGTAATTTCATAACCATCGGTGAGAACTAACTCTTCCACGCTAAAAAAAAAAGGGTTGAAGTCGGTGACCCACTAACCTCACCTCAGTGTCTTCTTCTTTCACTACTCTATGTATTTCTCTACAAGTCAAATGCCTAAAAAAATTATCAAAACACAAGAAATGTCTGATGCTTGAGCGTGGCGACGCCGACCAAGCGGCGAGTTGAAGACATTTTTTTTCTGCTGGTAATTTTTTGTTCTAGAAAAAAAGAGTTTTCTGCAATTTATTTTTTACGTCACTGACATTTTAATTGAGAAATCGGAGATCGTTTCTTCATCTCTTCGTCTTCTTTTCGCCCCACATCAATGGTGGTTTTGCTTTCTCCCTTCTCTCTCTCAAATGTAATGTATTCTGCAAAGGAATAGAAAGGATTATTTTGGGGGAATGTGGGATGTGTGACAGCAAAAAGCAAAAAGTCAAAAGCAAAAAAGTGTTTTCTATTTTTAAAATCGAAAATCTACTCAGGGTTAAATTTGTAAAATTGCCCCCCATTCTAGAAGGTAGTTGCAACTTTTTTTACTTTTTTTTGGGAGGGAGTTGGTTGCTATAGGTCTCTCCCACAAGGGATCTTATAGTGATCCCCCAAATAAAAATTGTACTAAATATACACACTTTAGATTTTATATATTCGATTAAAAATACATTTAAAATGAGTCGGGGGAGTATTTGACTTTAAAAAGTATTCAGATTTTTTATAATAAATATATGCACTACAGATTTTAAAATTAACTACAACTACAGTAATTAAATTTAGGAGGGAGGAGGTGGGACTGAAAGTGGGGAAATAGGGCCTTTTTTTTATATATTTTGAATAATAAAATAAGAAATAAATTAATGATAATTTTAAAATATCTGAAAGATGTAAATTTAATGTAAAAATATTATTTATTATTAAATTTATAAAAATGATAAATTTAATTTGAGACGTCCAATTTTTACTAATAATGATCTAAAAATTAAAATGGGATGGAGAGTAATAAATTTGAACATTCATAAAAGTCAAATAAAATTTAAAAAGCAATTTACTTAATAAATTTACTAAAAATTATCAAAATAATTAAGATAATAAAGAAATAAACGGAGAATTATTTTGGTGGAAAAAACAGAGAAAAGTAGTGGAGAGAGAAAAAAGAAAATAAAAAGAACAAGAAAGAGAAAAAATTGGTTGATGTAACAAAAAAAATAGGCTAGAGAAATAAATGTTCAGAAATTTGTTATAGTGGACGAAGTTGGATAGGTGGTTAGAGCACCACCGAGACATCCTGGGTTCGAAGATTGTTATAGTAGCTTGTTTAACCCGCGACTTTACTTATTTCCATAATAAAAATCTTTTTAATTATATTTGCAATATTTTAATTAAAAAATTGTCATATTTTAAAAAAACTGCCGAATTACGACAAACAATTAACTAAAAATAAAGAATTTAAAGAAAGAAATAATTTGCTCAAATCCACAAAATTTCCAAAAACTGAATGTAAGGAAGACGAAATTTTGAATCCCGCTTCACCATCACCTTCTTCGGTCCCATCTATTTAACCAACCACATATTTTAATGATTATATTTATGAAATTTAATCATCCATAATATATTTGGAAATACGATTTGCTTTTGTCCCCGTAAAAATAATTGAGATTACTCTAAAATAAGACAATAAATCGTAAAAATAATCGGAGAAAAAATAACATATGTTTTATCATGTCAACGAAAACATTGACTCGATGAACATAAATGGCGATGGCGAGGGCGTGGGGACGGAGAACTCGAGGGGATCTACACTTGACTCTTTCCCGATCAATCCATATCCTGAGTTGTTTCGCTCCGGATAGTGAAGTCTTTAAAGATTTACGGATAAGCAACAAATCATACACACGTAAATATTTCTCGTAAATTTGGAGAAAAAACACGCGACTTTTCACACATCACTACTTGAGTAAGACACTATTAAGGCTTCTGTTGAGTCTTCTCTTGATGGCTTTCTGTAGTAATAGAACAAAAATAATTGTATCATCCCTAGCAGGGTTCCAATTCCATTTGGGACCTGAAATATAGGTAAAACTGCATGTCAATTCTATAGAAAGTATAAAATGAAGTTGTAATATGAATAGATAAGGAAGAAACCATACATATACAAACGGATCAAAATTGAAGACTCCATATAAAAGAAAAGATGTGCTCATCAAGAATGTGTAGAGGGAGAGATGAAATGGCATGAACTCAACGCTTCTTGTTCGGATCACCAAATTCTGCCAAAAACGCGGGAATTAGTTCATAGAAAACGATGAATGAACTAAGCAATGCAACTTAATACGAGAGGCACGTACGATTATAAACAAAGGGGAAGCAAACATAGATATGAGGGAAGCACAACTTAGAAACCCGATGGTCAAATGGCGGACTTTAAAATCGCCTATTAGCAAACTTCCAAGTGCAACAACTGCAAATACGATGAAAACAGCCAAGAGCAATCCAATCGTCCTCAACTGCACGAAAATCCAGCTAAGTATTATTGAAATATATTTCAAGAAAGGCAAAGGAAAAAGCTAGTAAAACAGAGTAGCAACCCTTTTAGTTTTTTCAGCATGTTTTAAGAAGATGGCGATGTATGCAATCTGGAAAACTCCGCCGATTGAATTGACAGTAGTTACGAGTAAATTGTCGATAGAGATCATGGGCAAACCATACCAAGCAGTGATTAAGCAGTTCAAGAGAGCATAGATATATGGCAACCCTGAAAACTGCTCAGTTGACTCACTCCTTATAATTCTCTTGAATGTTGGGCTGAGAAATAGATTCAAGAAACATTAATATAAGACATTGTTGATCAAAACTAATTGTATCAAGTTAAAAGATTTACGAGCGAAAACTCACACAGGAGATAGAAATAGGCCAAAAGCAAAGATGTGCCCTGCAATGGATGCAAAGAAAAGGAGTTCATGAGAGGTGTTTTTCACACGATTAGTTTATCAGTCATACGCAGATTCTATATTCTAAAATGTAACAACTTATGCATCACAATTTCACAAAATCAAACTCTATTGTTGCTTGATTGCAAGAATCCCCTATTTAGTAGTATTCATCATAACCTAAGTACAGAAATAGATCTTTCTTCTATGAATGAGACCAGATTTTCAAATTGCACCAACATATTGGGAGGGAAACACACACAACACACACACATACTTGAAATAGAGAATCAAAGGGAGTCAACAATTAAAAGAAACCCCTATAATTCCCAAGACATTCTCCAATTATCATACAAGCCCAAACTGCAACTTAATAGCATAATCACCAAGACACAAATCCGAATAGCTGACAAAATAAGAGAAAATTAAAACAAAAAAACAGGGAAAATACCGGCGATTCCAGCTGCAACCTTGCACACTGCGAGCGTCTGAGATGAATCGAAATAAACCATTGAGATTTAGTCTCCTCCCTCTTTAAAACCTAAATTCTGACTTGAATAGCTGAAAAGCCCAATATACTGAATACCAAAGATCAGAGCCTCTCTCTCTCTCTAAAAATTGTTTGAGCTCGGCACGTTAAGAATGTGTTCAAATAATCAATGTAGAGACTTCAGTTTCGGCGGCTGCTCATACACGATTTCCGAGATTTATGTGGTTTACAAGTTCTTTTTTCATTTTCCAGCAATATAAATCATGATTCAATTTTGTTGCGTTTTCCTTTTCCATCGCTTTCATGATTGATATTGATATTTGCTGGCAAAGGTATATAAGGAGGTTGTAATTTATGAGTAGTATTTTGTTTCTGTACCAATCTTCCCATCCCTCATCCTCATCCTATAAAAGTCTCTTCCACCATTCAATTTTGTTTAATTATTTATTGTTACATACTCTCTATAAACTCTAAACACAAATGCATAAAGTGAATGATAAGAATAAAAAATTAAAATATAATTATCAAGATTATAAAAAATTTACAGATTAATGGACAAAAATGATAAAATAAAAAATTTATAAACGGATGAAGAAAGTAGTTTAATACAAAGTCTTCTAAAAAATAAAATAAACTAATAAATTATAGTGAGTAATAATTTAAAACAATAAAGTAATTTCATGTAATGTAATTTTAAAATGTTTGAATGATGTAGTTTAAAGTAATAAAATAATATATTGACTTTTTATTCAATTTAAGAAGGAAGACCTCTTAAATGAGGTTTTATGTTGACCAGACACTTTTAATAAAGATTCTATTTTATAATTCTTATTTTTCTTTTTTGTCTGTTCAATTTTATAATTTCTATTTTTTTAAAATTGAAATTAATCTCACTCACTACTTTATTTCTACTCATCTTTTCACTAGAGAGTAATAAATTGACATTCTTTTTTTTTTTCTAAATGATGAATCTAAAATAGGATGAAGGGTATTAATTTATGTGTTAAAGAATAATTTTATAAATTTTTATATAAAATTAAAAAAATTGATTGAATTGAATGTATGATGAGTTTTAAAAGTAATTATATTTATAAATATATGTGTATTGTGAGGATAAAAATAGTGAGAATTATTTTCATTTTAATTATATAAACTTTTATGAGAAAGACATAAAAGAAAAGTAAGCTAATTCTTGTCAAAAAAAAAGTTGTAGACAAAAAAAAAAGTCCTATACTTTGTTCATAAAACATTAATATGGTAGTCATCCCTCAAATCTCAATTTAAAACTTTTTTTTTGTTTTCCTTTTTTTTTCTTAAGGAAAATCATTTTAAATTTTCCTTTTGTCTTACGGTTTTATTAATTTATCGAAGCTAATGAGAAAATGATATAAATGTTAAAATCCTGATAATTTCAAATTTATTAGATTAGTTTAATGAGGTAAAATTTTTAACTCATATAAAAGAAATTTAACAACCCTTAGGATCATGTTCCACAAATTCATGTGTTATACAAAATTTCAAGATTTTTTTTACAAACATATGTACGGCCCTAAAAAGGCTTAAGATTAACTGGATTGTCCTATTTTTTTTTTCGAATGGAAAAAAAAAATGATAGAGGCTGTTTTAATACGATTAAGATTTAATATATTAAAATATAGTGATAAATGTTGACAAAATAATGGTCACAGTTGGCATGTAGAACATTCGCAGGAAACGGCATATTCCCTTTATTTCACAGTGTGTCCCACTATTTTTAACATGCAGCAACTGCCGCTATCATTTCTCTATTATGCTTTAATATTTTATTTTATCAATCCATTATATATATAATATTGTATTTTAATTATTTGTTAAAAAAAAAAGGATCATGCATGAACATACGTAACAACAGATTATAAAGCATAATGCAACTAAAGATCTCCATAATCTATTATTTTATTTTCATTTTAAAGAACTCTTAAACTATATAAATTTCATGTCACGAGACTGTGGTTTTAGAGTCCATTTATTTTGAGGTACTGTAGATACCTTTTTCTATTTTTATTTTTTTTGATAGTTTATAGGTAGATATTTTTTGCTCATTAAATACAAAAGTCACAACCACCACACAAATTCGCGTGTGAGGGCCACTTTCTTATGGACCGTTAAAAAGGATCTCATATATATAAAATAAGATTTGTATAGTTTAAGAAATTAAAAAAAACACTCCTCCTTTCAAGTTTATTATACCTATTTATTTAGGCACAAATTTTAATAAATATTAATTAGTTTATACATAAAATAAATACGTTAGATATCATTAGCAAAGTTTAATTTAGCTTATTTTTAGGACATGTCCCGTCAAAAAATGTTAGACATTGAGACTCGCCCAACTCACTTGAGAATAGGGCTGTCAATTTGTGCTATCGTGTCGTGTTTCGTGTCGACACGATAAGGTTAAACACGAACACGACACGATAAGGATCTGTGTCGACATGACACGAACACGATAATTTTCGTGTCGACACGACAAGACACGATAACAACACGATAATTTTCGTGTCGACATGACACGACACAATAACGACACGTAATACGATAACAACACGATAAGAAAATAAATCAATTTAAAATTGTATTAAATATATTTATGTAAATATAAAAAATTATCGTGTCATGATATATTATCAGATACGTGTCATTATCGTGTCGTGTCATATCAAGTAAATAACAGGTTAATGGGTTACCTGATAATTTTATCGTGCTTAATGAGTTGACACGAACCCGACACGAAATTTTCGTGTCGTTATCAGGTCGACCCGATAACGACACGAACCCAATAAGACCAAACACTAACCCGCAATTTTCGTGTCGAATTCGTATCATGCTATCGTGTCGTGTCGAAAATTGCCACCCCTACTTGAGAACTCTACAGGTCCAACCTCATTTTAAATATTTTAAAATTACTTTTAATATACACATTTTTTTCTATTTTAACATTATATAATTACTTAAAACTAACATATGCAATATTTTTACACAGACATATTTCCATTAATATAAATTTATATAAATACACACATATATAAAAGTAGTACTATATTTATATGTGTCGGGTAAAAAAACAAATTGATAGAATGGGTTGAACATAAACCACAACATGTATCATAGTTAAAACTGTTATTCAAGTCGAGTACTTGAAGTTCGAGATCGACTCAAGTTCCTATCGAGTCGAGCTCACAAGCAGCTCAATTCATTTAACAACACTAAATTTGTATACGCTATATCGGGTCCAAACCCGAGTCATGGGAGTATGTTCAATGCGAGTAGGGGTGGGAATAGGCCGGGCCTAGGTAGACTTTACAAAAAAAAGCCTGGCCTGTTAAATATTTTTTAGGCCCGAGTCTGGCCCATGATCTATCATAGGTTTTTTTTTAAGGCTTGGCCTAGCCTTTTTAACAAATAGGCCGGGCCCGAAAGCCTTTTAAAGGCCTTTTTAGTCTGTATTTTTTTTAAAAAATCTACAACACTTATATTTCATCGAATCATAAAAAATCGACTAATTATATTGTCAGATGCTTACTAGTTAGAAATTATATATATTAGACACTCATATATGTTTTCTACATTTAAGTATAATATACCATATATATTAAATATTTATATTATATATATATATATATATATATATATATATAATAAATAGGCCGGCCTGTTGGGCTTGAAAGGCATACGAAAAAACTCAAGCCCGACCTATTTAACTAAATAGGCTTTTAAAAAAGTTTGAGCTCGGCATATTTATTAAACGAGTCGAGTCGAGTCGAGCCGTAGGCCCCTGTCGGGTAGCCTGGCCCATTCCCACCCCTAAATGCGAGCCCGAATTCGTATCCAACCCGTTGCCCTCCCTAGCTAATTTAAGTCAAACTATACCCGCAAAATTGAAACCAAACATAACTACACAATTATTATTCATTTACTTATTTTGTTATTAAAATTTGAATTGTTATACAAAGGATTTAAATTTGTAAATTTTCGATTGTGACACTCATCTATGTACCCCACCCATTTACTATTTAGACGTATGACATTTTTTTCTTTTTTGAGAAAATTAATTCGGAGGTTGTGGAATTTAAGGCATCACCGACATTCTGTCAATAAATTACAAATTCTCACGTGTGACAAATCGATACTATAACTTTGTGATATTGTAAAAGGGTATAAAATTAATGGCTCATATATATATATATATAATCAAGAAAATAGATATATTTCATAATTGCATTGCAAGTATATTTTGCTCTTTGTTGTTATTACAGTATTAGATTTAATGAAAGTTAATTTGGTAGAGTTTCGGACAATTTTATAGGAAATTAGTGCATTTTCTTAAGTACGTGAAGATTTTTTCAAAAAAAAAAATTATTTTATACTATGAGTGCTTTTTAATTATATTTGAAAGGATGGAAACAGGTAACTACCCACTCATGGGAAATCATGCAGCATTGAATTCTCCATGGTTACAGAAAGCAAATTGCACCTACCAACTAAAAATATTAGTAAGAAAAATCAAATAAACAACTAAAATGAAGACATGTATGCTTACCTACCACGGATTCGGGGTATGGTGGAAAAAATGTCATGGGTAACCAGTTAGCTAGACTGCCTAATAACGTTCACATTCACTAAAAACAAGTTATTGTGACGGCAAAATCGTCGTAAAATGTGGCTTACGTGGCTTCCGATGAATCTTCTATGCTCGAGAAAACAAAGGCCACAAATGTTTGCGATAATTATTATTTTCAAATCGACACAATTTACGACGATCGTTTTCGACGTAAATTGGTCATGACTAATGGGTCAAAATGTTGTAATTTACGACGGAGCAGTGTTGTCGTAAATCTTTTATATTAATTTAATATTTGAGAATTTTATTATGAATATATCGTCACAAATGCACGCGCACGCCGCATTGGGTGCTTTGGAAGCGCACTTTGCACTTCGCATTGTCGTGAGGAGCCTTTAATTTTGACAAAATTTGGTTCGAACTAGGTTTGCTAGCTGCTCGGACGATTTAACGGTGAGTGAGAAAGAGAAAAGTGGTGTAAAATTGAAAATGACTGGTTGATGCCATTTATAGTAATGAAATTAGCAATGGAACGACTTGCAAATCCCTCTCTAATTTTGCCGCCTAGACACGAAAACGATGTCGTTCTGGTGTAATGTTAATGAAACATCTTTACAATGAATAAAATTGTCGTAAATCAAACGTTAGATCCAATGTATCGTGGTAACTATGTCTAACTTACGAGGATTTTTACCGTAGTAAATTCAAACATTGAATATGCATATGAAGTGTGTGCACTCCACCTACCCTTGTAGTATTGTATCGCCACCAAATCGTTTTGATATGCTAATAAGTAAGACACAATTACCTTGTGTTCACACATCACCTTCCAGTCAAAGGTCAACTTCCCCATTTTCGTTTATCACCTTCCTCTCACGTTCTAAGCATTATTATTATTAAAATGTTACTATTTTCTATTATTATTATTATTATTATTTAATAATGATAATTAGACCAAAAAATTATAGTAGGTAAATGTTGAAATTGCATGTATATATATAGATAGAGGTTTGTGAGTATTTATTAAGGAGAGGCGTTGCTGGACACTCCTCGCTTCTCTCGTTGTCACAAGCCTTTTATTTTCTCTCCGATTTCCTTCCACTTTTTCATTTTCCAATTCTTTCCCCGTTTCTTAGCGCTCTGCTGGATCCTGATCTGGATAATCCAAACAAAACGTGAGTTTCTTTATAAACATCCCGTCTGTTTACTCTTGATTCTGTGTAAGAATTTGCTGTTTTGATCTGGCTTTCTCTTAATTGTTCTGTTTTAGATCCGTTCTATTTTCTGTGTTTATCTGTTGTTAATTTTGCGTAATGTTTCGATTCATCCGTATATGTAATTGTACCCACGTGTTGATCAATGCGTTCGAGGTGTTTGTGTGTATGCCTAGTCGTTTGATCTGCTTTCGCGCTTGTTAAATTGGATCTATTTAGATTAATGAGTTGATGATCCGTGTTGAGGCTTTGAATTGCGCTTGTCCTCCATGCTGTTTGGATTGAAATTCATGATTAAACGAATCATTCATGTATCAATACTCCTGGCTGTTTACCGATAATGTTTTCAATGATTGAGCAAGGATTAATTGCAATTATTTACCTTACCTGCTGTAAAAATGATGAAAATTATGGTCTAAAAAAACTAAAGGGCAATAGAACTCTGATACTGAACTTGATCATTTTACAATCTTTGCCAATATTGTATGTTCATTGGGTAGATGCCTCTCTTGATTAAGTTCATTCTCTCCCTTAGTTACATATAATGCAGAGTAGAAAGAAACAAGCAGAACAAAGACTCTATATTTGTTGAATCTTTTGTTTGTTTTGTAATAACGGCGTTGGGATCTATGTGGCTCCATTCATCTAATGAAACTTGATTTCTTTTGTAGATACTAAGAGACAATGTCGACATTCACCCCCAAGAATATCCTCATTACTGGGGCAGCTGGATTCATTGCATCTCATGTTGCTAACAGGCTTATTAGAAACTACCCTGATTACAAGATTGTCGTTCTTGACAAACTTGATTACTGTTCCAATCTTAAAAACCTTCTTCCTTCTAAAGCCTCTCCCAACTTCAAGTTTGTCAAGGGAGACATTGCTAGTGCTGATCTTGTCAACTACCTTCTTATCACCGAAAACATTGACACTATAATGCATTTTGCAGCCCAGACCCATGTTGATAATTCTTTTGGTAACAGTTTTGAGTTCACCAAGAACAACATTTATGGTACCCATGTCCTCTTGGAGGCCTGTAAAGTTACTGGGCAGGTCAAAAGGTTTATACACGTCAGCACAGATGAGGTTTATGGAGAGACTGAGGAAGATGCTATTGTAGGAAATCACGAGGCCTCACAGCTCCTTCCCACGAACCCTTACTCAGCGACGAAAGCTGGGGCTGAAATGCTTGTTATGGCTTATGGTAGATCTTATGGGTTGCCTGTTATTACCACACGTGGAAACAACGTTTATGGTCCCAATCAGTTTCCTGAAAAGTTAATTCCCAAGTTTATCCTTCTAGCCATGAGAGGGAAAACTCTTCCAATTCACGGTGATGGTGCCAACGTGCGGAGTTATCTTTACTGCGAGGATGTTGCAGAGGCGTTTGAAGTCGTTCTGCACAAGGGAGAAGTTGGTCATGTTTACAACATAGGAACCAAGAAAGAAAGGAGAGTCGTTGATGTTGCAACAGACATATGCAAACTGTTTAACATGGATCCCGACAAGAGCATTCAGTTTGTGGTCGATAGACCCTTTAATGATCAGAGGTATTTCCTCGATGACCAAAAGCTGAAGCACTTGGGTTGGTCTGAAAAGACAACTTGGGAAGAGGGTCTGCGAAAGACGATGGAGTGGTACACCCAGAATCCCGAGTGGTGGGGTGATGTTTCTGGTGCATTGCTCCCTCATCCTAGAATGCTCATGATGCCAGGTGGAATTGAGAGAAATTTCGATGGAGCCGAGAAGTACGAATCAGGCAAGTCAGAATTCGCTGGTAATTCTAACCAGACGAAAATGGTGGTCCCACCTACCAAAACGGGGCAATCACCCCATAAACCAGCCTTCAAGTTCTTGATCTATGGTAGGACTGGGTGGATTGGTGGTTTGCTTGGTAAATTGTGTGAGAAACAAGGAATCCCATACGAATATGGAAATGGTCGTCTTGAGTACCGTTCGCAGCTTGTGGCGGACATCCTCGCTATTAAGCCAACTCACGTTTTCAATGCTGCTGGTGTAACAGGAAGACCCAATGTTGATTGGTGCGAGAGTCACAAGCCTGAAACGATTCGTGCTAATGTTGCTGGCACATTGACCTTGGCTGATGTGTGTAGAGAAAATGGCCTCAACGTGATAAACTTTGCCACTGGGTGCATATTTGAATATAACGATTCTCACCCTGAAGGCTCTGGCATCGGATTTAAGGAAGAAGACACCCCCAATTTCCATGGTTCCTTCTATTCCAAGACCAAGGCCATGGTAACATTCCCATCTCAAGATTTTCTTTATAACTTTATCTCATTTTCTTTAGTAGTAGTATTACGTCTTATACTGAATTATTTTTCTTTAAATTTTGTTTCCAACTAAGATTTCATCATCTAGAAAGTAATATTTGTACTATCAATTACATATGTAAAGGGTATCAATAACAAACCCCATAAGGGACCAGTCCAAAAAAAATCCATAAGGGAAGCATTTCTTTTCTTCTCTGTATATATGGGAACTTAATGTTTTTGGTGTAAATTCAATCAGGTTGAAGAGCTCTTGAACGAATTTGACAATGTCTGCACTCTCAGAGTTCGCATGCCAATATCTTCGGATCTGAACAATCCACGCAATTTCATCACCAAGATTTCAAGGTACAATAAGGTGGTTAACATCCCCAACAGCATGACAGTCTTGGACGAGCTTCTCCCGATTTCAATTGAAATGGCGAAGAGGAATCTTACGGGCATATGGAACTTCACTAACCCGGGCGTCGTCAGCCACAATGAAATATTAGAGATGTACAAGAAATATATGGACCCAGCTTTCAAATATTCCAACTTCACTCTTGAAGAGCAAGCAAAGGTGATTGTTGCTGCTAGAAGTAACAATGAAATGGATGCGTCTAAGTTGAAGAAGGAGTTCCCTGAGTTGCTGTCGATCAAGGACTCGTTGATCAAGTACGTATTTGAACCCAACAGAAAAACCCCTGCTAAATAAGGTGTCCTCCATTGTCTACCTATAAAACTGATTCAGCATGGCCCCTTACCTCTGTGTGTTTGTTTAGTGTATACAGAAATCTGTCTAATAGCTCATTTTTCCATCTTTCTCCACTTTAAATTCTTAGAATATTTAGGGAGGCGGGGTTTTGCAAGAGGTGTTGTTTAGTTTTGAATGAATTAGGTCGTTAGTTTTGCGAAATTCTGTTGTGAAAAAGCACGTGTGCTTGTATTGATTCTCCACATCTTTCTGGATGTGACAACTTGGATTCTAAGTATTTGGATTTGATTTTCCTTTACATGAATATATTTTGTGTTATTCTCTATCTATGAATTTTGTCTTATATCCATTTTTCCCACTAGTTCATTTTTCAGAATTTTCATGAAATGCAACGTCGACGTAAAAAATGCGTCAATTATAGACAATCACTACATATACTCGCATGTGTATGTATAAACCAACCAACAGACACGAAGGCTAGTTAGTTAGTGTAAACCAATATGCAACTCCATAGACATTCCCACATCAAAGAACTGCATTTTAAAAGGACTTTTCAGAATATTATCCGTGCAGAAATGCAAATTGGTGTAGCCAAATTTCGATTTAGCAGCAGTATTATTTACTCGAATGCAATATAACATACCAAGGAGGCCTGAGACACACATTCGAGAGGGTGAGGGGATGGGATTCCCCGTGAAGCAAAGTATAAAATGAAGCTGAAATCTATAGATGTTAAACTGGGTTCTATAGTGACAATGAAAGTTGAAAATTAACTAAAACAATTCAATTAGAGTGCCAGAATTTGGCATCATGAACTCACTCACTCATTAGCAAGCCGCATCTGCCAACTCCTTAAGAAATGTAACTACATCATCTGACGTGTTGAGAAGATACCGTGCATTTGTACGTGTTCGTCCTACTGCAACAGAGTAGTAGTTCTCCTTTTTCAGATCCAGCACGTTCCACGAAATATTTTCCGGGGATGATCGTCTGCTGCTTCCACCTGTTGATTTCTTGTCTGAACTTGTCCCCCCATTTTGGTGGTAGCTCTTACCCTGCTGAGGCCTGGAGTTGCTTCTGCAAGAAGGCACCTTCGCAGCTTGCTTTCTCTCTGCGGAATGCTTTATTGCCTCGGTTAGCTTACTTCGTGGTAGGCCCATCGAATTCGGGGGAAGCTCTGGTTCAAAAAATGTGTACACATCTTCATCCTATAGAAAATACACCAACCAAGGCAAGACATTAATTTGCTATCAATAAATACAAAGGCCATTTAATTTTCTACGATGCTAGTTTCTTGCTGATTCATGAATGACAATGTTGATCATAGTACAGAAGTTAAACATTACACAAGGCAAATGAAATTCAAATTGCAAATTCGATTCTGTAAAAAGAAGAGAATACCTTTCCTAAGAAATGGCCAATGCACAAGACAAAATCTATTGGCGTACTGATGGCTTTACTATGAACAATCTCTCCCAGTATACGGTCAATAGCAGCTCCCTGTACACAGGAAGGGGAAGGAAATATTAATAAAGGGCAGATACATACAGTTACTGAAAACAACTAAAATTCAATATCCAAGAGATGTAGCCACCTTTGTAACGCCAACTGCTCGCACCTCAACCGATCGGCTTCCTTGGACAACATCTACTGATGAATTAGAAATTGGACCTGTCCAGAGATGCTGCAGCATATCTCTAGCTTGCAGTCTTCCGAATTCAACATCTGAAATTGTGACAGAAAAGAGAATAGAGGTGAAACACTTAGAAAATGTGATTTGATATTAACATAGCAAGGATACAACACCATTTTAATTATTACCTGCATACTTATAGTTCCATACAAGTGAGGTCTGCCGAATATCAAAATGCGATCTTGGAGTTCTTTCAGTGAAGTATTCAAGAACATGCTGTAAATGGTATCCAGAGTAATTTATAGGCCCAAATGAGAATTATGTAATGATCATAAAACCGTGGTTCCTCATACCTGGACACTGTCAACCCAATCCATATTCAAGTGCTCTGGCATGGTTGTCATCCATTCTCCTTTTGTAGGCCGTAGAAACATCCCATTTTCAGCTGCAAGCCACATGTTGTACTCCCCGAAATTCTGCATAAGCAATTATTTTAGAAGGTATATAGAGCAGAGAGGAAAAGAAAATATGAGAGATAGAGAGAGAGTGAGAACATCATCTAGGACGTTTCTGTCACTTCCACTAAGGACCACAATTGTTGTATTTGGGTCATTACAAAGCAATGTTAGAGGTCCTCTCAGTTCGGGATGCAGTTTAAGTTCCATTTCTTTGATCTGATCTCCCCTTCTTTCAGGAGTATCAATTGGTTCTGTAAGTGTAGAATTAAAACCCTGTGTATTGATAGATAAATAAGAGTTAGTGTAACTTCATTAGAATTCATATCAATAAAAATGAGCAATAATCAATGGTCACTTTTTCTTGCAATTGAACTCATCATATAATTTTGATAGTACAAAGTAAAAGGTTAAGTCTTGGAAACAAAGAAAGTCAGTAGTTGAATTTCAATGCACATACATCTACCGGAGAAACATGCAGTGATGAGAATTTAAAGCTAAGCTTAATCAATAAGAAAAAAACTAACTCAGTCGATCCTCTGATAAGTTTGACATATAGGCGGTAGGTACATCACATAGTATATATAACTGCTTTTTCACAGGAAATGCATTAAAGAATGTTAAAACTCTTGTAGGGTAAATGTTGTTTTTCAGACGATACGAGAGAGCCTCAGCATTTGTTATAGTTGGAGAGTAAAATAAAAGGCCTTAACAAATATATGCAGTTGCTGATGTGAAAATTTATAACTAAAATGTAAACTGGGACATACCAATATAAGTAATCGATTATTAGACTGCATGTATCGCCCGATTGCATCACCGAAGACAAGTTGGGGAGGAACTTTTCTAATTCTCATTTGTGCTTCAATAACAGTATCATTCAGTTCGCTGCAAGCAAAAGTTTTGATTTTAGGTTTCAGAGCATCACAACATTAAATTTTTGTATCCACTAATGCAAGCAAGGACACTGAAACACTTGAGGAAACAATGAATATATCTTCACCCTAAGACAAGTGCAATGACAACTATATTTCCAAGAAGCCATAAAACCACCACATCGAGAGAAAATATTTTCAATTCTCTCTCTCTCTCTCCCTCTTTTTTCCCTGAAACTGAAAGACTGTTTGCTTGATTTTTCACTAGTTAAAATTGACTACTAAATAATCTCGCCCCTGGCTTAGATTAGGGTAATGACCACATCCAAAGGTGAACATCACTTCTTAGGAGATCCACTACCTGACCAAAAAGACAGAAATCTCCCCCAGGCTAAAACATATTGCAAGTGTTGCAACATGACCTGGTAAGTATGGGGTTTCTTATTTTGTGGAAAATGATAGGAAAAATTTATTATTAAGTTTACCTTACAAAGAATTCAGCCCACTGTTGAGCAGTATGAGTAGTCACATGCTCAAAATTATGCCTATGCCGTTTCTCTCTTTCTTCAGCAGGCATATTCAGAGCCTTGCTTATTGCAGCAGTTACTTCTGTGATGTTCCAAGGATTCACAAGAATAGCTCCAGCACCTAGAGATTGAGCTGCTCCAGCAAACTGTAGTTTATCGAAAGGAGACATTACATGAATTTAAGCATTTCCAGAAAATTAAGAGAGTTTAAAATGACACATTAGTAAAATGAATAACATGGCAATCGACCAATGAAGGAGGATGTCCAATCAGAAAAGAGAGTCGTTGTCAATTTTTTTAACAAAATAAAATCATATCTATTGGAAAATTAATATGATCTGAGAAACTTTTTGAAGAAACAAGAAATCAGAAGCTGATTCATAAAAATCCATAAACATGTGCATTTTTCCTCCTCAGACAATACAAAGCTTTTTGTGTATATGTACTGTCATCAGTGGAACTTGGTACAAGACAATACATGCTAAACAGAATTCAGAGCATGATACATACTTCACTGAGGATGAGAACCCCCCTTTTGGAATCTTGACATGCCACAAACTCATAGCTCACGAGATTCATTCCATCCCGCAAAGACGTTACAAGTGCTACATCTGATGAATCAAGGCAGCCAACAGTTACTAAATTTCTTTAGTTCAAGTTTTAAATGTAATCAGCTACTATTGCCCACATTTCTGTATTCAGGAAACAATATAATCTACAACAATTATCACATCAGATGGTGGAGCTTGGATCAACTGGAGGAACTTCGGATTTTAACTTTGAGCCAGAGGTTACCAACTGGGAAAACACTGAGTTAAAATCTGCTGAGGTTTTTGTAATTCCAATTAAAACTTAATTGAGTATGGACTAAAAACTGGGTATACAATTGAGCCTGATTAAATTATGGGAATTTAATATTTGAAACAACCAATATATACTATGGCATTGGCAGATCATTTTATAATCATCCAATGTTCAGTGACGGTTAGAATAACCAAACACATTTTGTGTCGTGATTAAAAATGATGTGAATACTACGTGAGCAGATTCTAAAATGGATGAAGAGGAAGCCAGCTGAACAAAAACTCAGAATGTTACAAAAGTATGGTTCACCAGTAGATGTATTATCAAGGCAGACACCTCTAATACGAGGAAATCAAAGTAGGATTATATGATTAACTGATACTCCCTCCATTTTTTAATAAATGTCTTTTTGGCTTTTTCACTTTTTTTTTTTAAATACTTGACACTCCACATATTTTTCCTCAAATATTCCCATTTTACCCTTATTTATTTCTCACAAATCATTCCCATAATATTCCCCAAAATTAACTATTTTTATGTTAATATCTCCACATTCTAGGCCACATTTATTATCAACAAAATTTTCTATACAAAATTAAATAATCCATTGTTATCATTAATGAAGGGTACTGTTGGCATGAAATTATAATCTTAATTTGTTGTTAAAACCCAAAAAGGCATTTATTAAAAAATGGAGGGAGTAGTTATTATTACCTGTGACAGCATATAGTGCACATAAGGCAGGAAAGTCAAGAGAACGGTCCTGCAGAAAAACAAAAATATGCGATAATATCAATGTCTATGAAATCAGGTACAGCATCACACATGTATAGTTGATAAACAGAAGCAAAAGAGTGCTGAGAATGCCGATCAGTCGCTGCATTATACATACAGTTTATAAAGTTCAGAAATATATGTTGACCAATCAAGAAACTTAAACGCCTTGATTGAAATAGAACTTGTTAACCTTCAGGTACAGAGAATTACTTAATGATAAAAGTAATAGTATGAAATATGAAGTGATTAAAAATATGGCATCAAACGCTCGTTCCTGAAAACAAGGTTGGGAAGCCAAGAAAATGTGTGTATAATTTTTTTAATTTTTCTCAGCAAACAGAAACAACACAAGAGCTCAGATATCCAAGTTTTTATGCAACTGATTATTGCTGAGGAAAATGCTAACCAGATGGTGAATTGGAACAGTAGTCAGACTTCCAAATCTTCCATTGATCCGTCCAACAATTTCGTGAACCTGGCTGGTAAGTTTTTGATCTATAGAGAACAGAGAGCAAAGAGATGAAGTGTTAATATGCAAGGAGAAAGCACAGAAGATTCAGAAGCCAAATATGCAGAGCTACCCTAAGTCCATACATTCAGGAACATCAGTTCTTGTCGGAACAGCAATTTGCAGCAGAACCACTTTATCACGCCAGTATGGGTTTTCCTCCAGAAAGTTTTCAAATGCTAGTAGCTTTGGAGGGATTCCTTTTATCATATCAAGACGATCCACACCCAGCATTACCTAAAATAAAGCTCATACTTTAATTATAATGGACAGAATTAAATTTAAGAACTGTAAAACAAATTGTTAAGAAGAGACGAGCGTGATTAAGTTCTATCAATCTCTGTTCAAGTCTGAACAGAAAAAGTTGTACTCAACTGCTTAGTAAATACTTTACTTTTTTCTACCTCAAAATTCCAGGGTATTTTGGTTGAGGAATTTAATCAAACTAAATACATATACTGTACAAGAAACAAAATTTGGGGCTGATGAGGATATAGAGTAAACCTTTCTTCCAGAAAATCTTTCCTTTAATTCTTTAATGTGCTCCTGGACTTTAGGGACCTCAAGAGCACGCATGAACCTTTCCGAATCAATCCCTATTGGAAACTGTGTTCAACCAATGAAGGAAGAATATATGAGGCCACTAAAACTTTTTTATACTGTTGACATACATCACAATGAGAAGGGGAAACCGTAATATCAAGAATGTAGGACTATGCCAAGAAATTTTGTTAAGCACATACAGCAGCCACTCGAGTTAGTCTCCCTTGATCCTCTACTCCTTCAGGAGTACCTTCAAGTCCGAGAATACGAGTACAAGCACTCACAAAATGTCTTGCATAATCATATGTGTGGAAACTGGAAATAAATCCAATTAATGATAAGTAAGCAATTTCACCATCCAGCTTGCTATAAATAAAGTAAATGTAAATAACCCAGGCATCCTGGAACTGAGAAATGCCAGGCACATCATAGAAAAAGATACAACTTCGGGCACATAAAAGAGATTACAATACATATCTATTCAGAAGACTGAGAGATAATAATTTTAGGTAAAAAGAGATTAAAAAACATATCTATTCAGAAGACTACTGGAGAACATAAAAAAATTGAGGTAAGCAAATACATAATTTAACTACAAGTTATTCTCATCATGTGCCATTTAGGAGTTTCTTAACAAAATCTGTTTTCTATGAACTACATAATTTAGTTAACAATCAAGAGGCAAATAACTCAGTTCTGGATGCACAGAAGCCAAGGTAATACAAAGTTGTCATTCAGCATTTTAGTTTGAACCATTTGAATATAGTAACTTATTTATTCTGCTAACTTTTTGAAAATGCAATTGCATATATGCGAAAGCTAATCAAATAACTCTGGTCTGGATGCACAGAAGGCAAGATAATGTTCTCATGTGCATCTACTTGAATATTAAATAAAATAAGTAAAGGTTGCTTAATTCAAAAGGTTAGTTGATGAAAGATAAGTGCTGGTATTGAATTTCTAATGTTACAGGTATAACAATTTATAACATGTGAAGCAAAAAATAATAATAAAGCCACGTAATAAACAACAAGAAATAATATGTTTGCTTCCTCTGCTGAATAGGAATGCTATAGAATTATAGGAATTATATATTGATTATTGTGCTACTCTGCAGCTATGAATATGCAATTCCATGAACTGAAAACAAGGCAAATGAAGAATGCCATGAATAGTTATTGCACAAACATAATACCCCACTAAATCAGCAGCTAGAACTGCACGCAGTAGTTCAGATCGAGACGGCAAAGTCCGGTGGATTTCAGAAGATGGAAATGGAGTATGCAGAAACCAGCCAACTTTCATCTTGCTGTTATGTTCCTTCAGACATTTTGGGAGAAACATCAGGTGGTAATCATGACACCAAACAACATCGCCCTCCTTATAATGATTGTTAACAACATCAGCAAACATTTGGTTTGCCTTTTTATATGCAGTAAACTGTGACTGAAAACTCCTGGTAGTTGCAAGACGGTCCTCTTGTGGAAGTCCAAGATAGTGGAACAGAGGCCATAATATATTATTGCAGTAACCATTGTAATACTGATGAACAATCTCTTCATCAAGGAAAACAGGTATGCATTTCTGGAGAGAGCAAAAAGAGTAAATTTAAACACCAACATCATGCATCACACACTCTGGTGTAACATTAAAATGTGTACTATCTGAATCAAAAACATTCACATGTGCATTTTGTTTGTTAAAAACTATGAAGAGCCAATAATGATTTCACCTTCTCAGCAAGAGCTATAGTAAGTGCCTTTTGCCCAACCTCATCTGGCACATTTACACCTGCCCAGCCTATCCATCTTGCCTCAAACTCCTTAACACCTGCAATAACGAACCATTTGGTATGCACATATGAGAACCGTGAAGCAGCATGGCTCAAATTCTATATTGAACTCCAAACAAATAGAAAGAAGGCACACTAAAAACTCACCGAGAAGAGCGCTGACTAAACCTCCTGCACTCACCTCTAGTGACCAAGAATCCTCACCTCTCCTTACAGCAGAAACAGGTAGTCTATTAGCAACCACCAGCAGTCTTTGTCTAATAGGTCTCCCTTCAGGCCTTTCCCATCCTTCACGATGAGCTTGTGCTGCTTGTGCTCCTTCCAAATATTGTTCAATATATGAACTTCCTGAGTTATCATTCTCGGGGATCTCAATCCCTCGATTTCCATCATTATCATCAGCAAGAGAAGCAATTCTATTGTTCCTTCTCAGTGCTCTTTCTCTCAAGAGCCTTCCTATTCTATCAAGAACTTGTGAGTTGTCGTCACACTTATTCCCCGGCATATGGGAAGTTTCGGTGTGAGACCTCCCAAATGGGCTTCAATACAGTTCAAGTACGCCAGATAGCAATTTCCCTGCATTTTGATAGGCACAAATTGACAAGTACTGAGGACAATTCGTAATTCCACAGTTGTTACAGAGAAGCAAAAACTATGGAAATTTATATCAATATGGGTTTTTTCTTGAATGAATGAATGAATGTCAATCTATGGGAATTTTGCACATTTACCATAAGACTAAAATTAGACAATGACAGGGGGTCACCACAGAATAAGAGATAACAAAGAAATCAGGATCCACATAAATGAAAAATGGGGTCTACCTTCGTGTTCCCAACATAATACCCAAAAAATTAGTGTAATTTATGCTGTACAAATTGATCAATACTATACCTCAGATAACAACAGCGTGTATGTTTCCCGAACACAAAATTACAGACACGCGTAACATGCTCATATTTACAGCGCATCACCGACAGAGAAACAGAGCAAAAATCAAGTGTTGTCAATGAAATCATAGACTCAAAACACAAACACATTGCATGCAGGAAATTCTCAAGAGTTTCGAGTCGGAATGAAGCAAATACGGATCAATACACAAATTTTATTTTATTAAACAGATATTAGCTGAAGCAATCGCTCGAGGAATCGCGAATCTCCTCTGCGTAAGATTAGCATAAATTTGAAGCACACGAAATATGTCCACTCAAGCAAAATATGAATCCAAACAAACAAACCCTTGCAGATAGCTGATGAGGAGTCGAGAGCACCACCGATTCCAAAAGAAGAAGGTTTCGGAAAGCGAAAGGCAATGCCGCGGGGTTTAGTGAATTCGATCTCAAAACCCTCAGAAGAGCGCTGCTCAAGTCTCAACAGAGAAAGTCGGAGGAGAGAGAAAGAGTGGCGGTTGAAAGTTTCTCCGGTGGGAGGGAAACAGCAAAGACAGAGAGAAATCGAAGGCGACGAATCTTCGTGTAAGCGTCAGAGAGTATGAGGAAAAGCACATCCATGCAGGTGAAACTCAATAGATTTTAGCTACTCCGAATTTACAATTTCACGTGTACTAAAAATATCTAGAGAATGCCAATTAAAATCAAGGGAGGGAATTGCATATGCCAGAAAGCGTGGATGAAAGTAGAGTCAGTTCAGTGTGATAAATCAAAACGCCTACGATTACGTGGGCATTTATTACGAGAATGGGAATGGGAATACGAATAGGGATCGGAATGACAACGATAATCAAATACAAATACTAGTACTATATATTTTAGGTAACTCTAGTTCATGTTGCACTTTTCAATTATTAATTGTGCAACACCATTTACCAAAAAGTGTAATTCAGTAAAACTGAAAAGTGCAACATGAACTAGGGTGCACAACATACACTCGAGTCCATAGCAGACCAACTTTATATTTTAACCTTTTTTTGTTATTAAAATTTATCATAATACTAGTATTAATTTTAAATTGAATCATTAACATAATGTGGAAGGATAGCTAATTTGATTTGGCGAAATACTTTAAAAATTAAGTCAACCTAATTGATTTTTCAAAGAGAACAACAATACAAGCTTCTTTAATGACTTTTTGAATAAACATTTTCTATATAAGAAAATAGATTATGAAAGCATTTTAATTATTATGTAAAATTTCCCTTTTTATTTACTATTTGCAGAAGTTTGAATGTAGGAATTATTTATTAGTATTAATGATGATAAAATTAACCTTTAGTATGGATACTTCAAATTTATTGGATAGAGACTCTTTTATTTATGTGTAATGTTTAAGTAAGATTTTTAAAGACGTAAAAAATTAATAACAAATATTCAAATAATAATGGAACGGAAACGAAAAGAGTAATCTATATTAAAATAATCTCAAGTATGCAAGCTATGCTTAATAAGTTAATATACTCCTCCCTTTACCCATTTTCTAAAATAATAATAATACTCATACATTACTTTTATCTCCACACTTAAACGACCACTTATTAGATAAATAATTTATTTTTTTTATTAAATTTATGTTCAATTCAAATGAAAATTTAAAAAAAAAATACGGAAGGAATTATATACTGATGAGGTGCTTTTAGAGAGGAATGAAAGACATAAATAATGCTTAAAAACACGAATTCTCACCCTTTTTTTTTTTTTTTTTCCAGTTTTGATGCTATTGGAACAAGGTATTAAAGATGTCAGCCAAAACACGTTTAATTCCATTCTCATTCCTTAGCTGTAGCCTGTAAAGCCTTCTACCAAGCAAGTGAATTCAATAATTTATGATGTGTTCCTATATACTCCTGTGTGTATATATACTGGACAAATTCTTATGTTTGACGAGTTATTGTTCGAATTTAAATTAAATGTACTTTTATTCTTTATTTAAAAGGTAAGCAATTATATCTATTTTAAGTTTATTTTGTACACTCTATAAAAATAACACACAAATATCATTTCTTATTTGAACTCAACACAGTCACGCCTCACTAAATTCATTTTTAATTTATGTGTCATTATATAAAACTCTCACTTATCATTATTTCTAGAAAATTCTTATATGTGACATATAAGAATTCACTTACTAACAGGTTCTGGATTTTTATTCTTAGCTAATTTTTTCTATCCATTTCACACAAGTGCGTCATTATTTTATTACTACTCAAATATACAAAATAGATAATTAATGATGCTCTAACACAAAGAATTTGAGTTATTTCTTTTAATTAAAACATAAAGGTGAAAATGAGTAAATTATAGCAGATAAAAATATAAATATTTATATAATAATGGAATAAATTTTTTAAACTTCAAAAATTTAATACTAATATATTATAAACTAGATAAATATATACAAATTCAACATAACAAATTAAAAAGACACGTCAAACGCGAGAATTAATGATGGCTGTCATTTGGGTAAATTAATCCACATTAAATCCGCCTGAATTCCCGTTAAAGAAAGACCAGGTAGTAAAGACTGTAAGATGTTAAACCTAAATAAAATATAATCATATAAATAATATTTTAGTAAAATACAATTACTAGAAAAACACCTATATACAATAATTAACATACAAAAATCTTGTGAATTCGAAGCTGAGTCAGACTGGATTAAACGAATCCCCAAAAAAATCATGCATAAAGAAAAGCAAAATTTTTGTTCTATGTCTATTTTACTATAAAAGACGAGTATAGATTATTATGTAAACAAGCATTTTTATATAAGATATTGAAAAATGTATTATTACATAAACATCTTTTGTGTTACTAAATAAAATAAAAATGTGATAATATAACTAACTACTCCATATTGTGTAGTAACACATATTTATTCTTACATTAACACATATTTATTTTTATAATAATATAAACTTGGGAACAAAATTAAGTCTTCCTGTGTGCGATTTTTTTTGGAGAAATTTTCGTTTGACCAATTTGACTCAATTAAGATTAGTGAATTTCTTAACTTTTAAGATAAATTCTCCCTTCCAATTCAGTATGTAGATACATTTAAATTTTAATATTTAATTTTCTCAATTTAATATTTAACTCAACATTTCACCAAATTCATTAGAATCTAATTTTAATTGTACAGTATAAGTGCAACAAATTGCACTCAAGTATCACTCTTCTATCTAAAAATTTAATGAAGATTTACTAAAAAAAAAAACATATAAAATTGTAATTCAAGTAACATGACTTAACTTGTACCAATAATTAATTTACGTAGTATACTCAACATAAAATTCAAGATTCGATTTATTTATTTATTGTAACCCAACGAATTGATTGTGAATTGCGATATCCACAGAACGAATCAATTATTATTACATCTTTTTAAAAGCACTACATAAATTAGACTGGGGATCATTTAAGAAGCTATATATAGTTTAGGAAGACAATGATGCATGCCAATAATTGTTCATCCTATTTGGGGTCCAGCTATCCCATTTCCAAAAGCATCAAAAGATCTTATCGATCTAAGGTGATTCGATGATGTAGAAGTCACTAGCTAGTAGACCAAAATGGAAAATAGGAGCTATATTTGATTTTATATATACCTAATAAATTTAAATTAAGTCTATTTTTATTTACTTGTTGATCCATTTTCTTAATGAAAATAATGAATGTTTACCTTAGTTACACAACACAGTTTGACAAGAAAGTAAGTAGATAAACTGATAAAGTAAATATATTTTAAAATATTGTGAATTCATTTGTGATAAAATAGTTTTTTTTAAATAAAGTAAAGTGATAATTTGAATAATTAAATAATGGTTGAATGACGAAAGATAAAATAAAGATAAAGTCATACTCACATTAAAAAAGACATATTTTTGGCATGCGAATAAATAAAGTAAAGTAAAAATACTTTTGATAAACGAATGAATTATTTCAAACAGATTCAGTGATTCGTCTTAAAAAATAAAGTTATAACATTATTTTTTTATGGCTCATTCAGCCAATTTAATTTTAAAAAATATATGTAAAAGATGAAAGTATAAAGGTGCAATAGTAATTCATAATGAATTCAAGAAAAATATTCCAAATACAATTAAAAAAAAACACTTTTCACTGAATACTCATATTTTCATAGTAATTCATAATGAATTTGAATATAAGGTTAAAAATATAGATACGGTGTGATGCACATGAAGAAAAAATGGAAAGATAGATCCAAAAAAGATCTTGATGCAATAAAGATGATGAGAATTTTGAAGAATGTAGGTAAGAGAAATGGGAAAGATGTAGGGAACAAATAGACCCACATGTACTCTAGTACGATTCTGTAGGGAAGCAAGTGGAGAACCATATGGTCAATGTTTGTTTGTTTTCACATTCATGGAAATTATATAGTCAGACTCTGCAATAAAGTGAGCTGCGATAATCGGGGTCCAAAATCGAGAATGATTTTCACAAACTAAAGCGAAAAATACCAACCATTTGTTATGTTAGGATTTAGAATGGTTTCAGATATTTTTCATTATGGGGGGTGGGGGAGAGGGCGACTATAATTAATTTAACTCTATTTTTTAAAAAATTATATCCTAAGTTTTAATAGTACATAATACGCGTTATTAGTTTTAAAATTATTGAATATAAATTATTGAATATGACATGATGATACTCGATATTTTTGTGAGAAATGAGAAAGCATGTGCAATACATACTAAAATTGGTAATTTAGAAAATAAATTAGATTTTTTTGTGCATTGATCGAAGAAAACATTGGGTTGAGTATCTTATTGTGCCAAAAAATTGGCCTATGAGCAGTCACGTTTAGGAATTGATTTTTTTAATCGAATAGTATTCTCTCCCACTTCCTAATATACCCAATCCTTATATTCTCGATTCTACCCATCAAATCATTATAAGTACGCATAATTTCATAATACTCAAAATAATGAGTTGAGTAGTTTACAATGTGAAAGAGAGAGTATAATTCAGTATTTTATCAATTATTTTTATATTATTTATGTGATTTTTCCATAAAATCTTAAAATAAATAAATGTTTTTACTATTTCACCTCATTTTAAATCCAACAATTTTAAATGTCAGATCTATTCAAACTTACTTAAACATGTTTGAAACGTACTTACAAAAATATGGAGTACTAGTATCACTTAAGGGTTTTTTTTAATTAAATCCTAGAAATTATGTTTCCTAAATGCATAAGAATTTCATTTCATCTCTCTTCCCTTTGTTTTTCTAAGCCAACATCCAGAATATATAGTCAGAAAAAATCCGTACAAGTGGTGTCCTCTCGAGTCTTGAAACTATCAATAATTGATTTACAACCATTAAATACTTCCTTCTACTGTTCTACACCACAAAACTGCTCTAATTTTTTATGTTTACTCGGGAAACAAACAAAGCTTCAAGTTCCAAACTTATCATTCATTTAAAAGTATTTAAAACGAAATCTGTTTTTATTGGAGTATATAAATTAAATAAAGAATAACGAAATCTGTTCATTTGTGTTTCCTCCTATTCACTTGCACTCGTTAGAAACTAGAAACCTAAAAATTTCACATTGATTGTTTTATGTATGTGACCTTTTAAAATTAAATACTCCCTCTAAATCATAATTATTTGTACTTTTTTTTTATTAATTCGTCCCATAATTATTTACATATCACTAAAAGAAAAAAAAATTATATACCTCATTTTTACAATATTCATATATTTACAATAAACATTTATGGAGAGTATATTTTATTTGCTAAATTGAATTGAATATTTTTTAAAATTTAATAATCGATTTTAATTAGTCTCAGAGTCTTGCAGAAAAATTGTTCCTTTCGAGAAATAATCTTACTCCATTTGATACACAATTGGCCCCATATTGATATTTTCTTTTAAAATGATATACACTATATGGAGTGTATAATTATCCCTGAAATTAACCTATTTTAACATTAATGTTAGTTCTTTACCCCTTGGGTCCGAACCCTTTACAGCACTGATCTAAACAGTGGCGTTGTTTGGGTTGGAATAAATTGGAATAAAGATAGGTTTATAGGTTTAGATGTGGTGGGTTGGTTAGATAAATCCAAAGGAAGACTAGGTTGTCTAAACTCATAAATCTAGTTTATAAAAATCGGATCAAGTTATAAACTCGGGTCAAAAGATGTTTAAAGTTATGAGAAATCAAACATGGGAGAAGATGGGTTTACATATTAAACCTATCACTAAACCCCCCTAAACCCATTAAGCAAACATGCCCTGTATGGAGTATATAATTATCCCTGAAATTACCCTATTTTAACATCCATAAAAAAAAAAACATTAATGTTAGTTCTTTACCCCTTGAGTCCGAACCCTTTACAGCACTGATCTAAATAATGGCGTTGTTACTTGTTACTACTCAGTAGACTATATTAGACCTTTTCTTCTAAACTGACGTGCTTATAAAAATTTCTCTTGCAAAGAAATGTCACAAAGATATTTTCTCTTTTCGTAAGAGTAAAATGTCGATTTTTGGGTATTTACATAAGTCTTAATAACAATATAAAAATATAAATATAAATTAATAAACTCTCTAAAATACACTTATATCGATTTTTGGGTATATATTTAAATAAGTCTTAATAACAATATACAAATATAAATATAAAATAATAATTTTCTCAATAAAACTCTCAAATGTTATGTGTTTTCTTACTGTATTTGCGGTCAAAGTTATTGTAGAATATCAAGACACAATACACGCTACTTATTATATATATAAAGACACTAATGCATGATGAAAATATTTATTATTTTAGTTCAATGAATATAATACATATATTTATTCATCCTACTATAAAGGCACTCTTTAAACTATAAATAAATTTATAGATAAATTTATACTCTAAATTTAAGATGATTTTTCAAATTTTACTCCAAATTTAAGATGATTTTTCTCCAAATTAAATTTTTGTATCGATATATCATTTTAACTTTTCTCTTTTTCTTTTTATAAAATATTGGTTATTTATTGAAACATTTTCAAAATTTGCTCTAAATTTCTAAGATGATTCTATTTCCCAGAATACAAATTTTACCACGTTTAATTTCAGCTCTCAGTAATTTGTGTCAATGAATCATATAAACTGAAAAGATTAACTATAGGTTTATTGGTTAATGATTATCAGAGAATATTAAAATTAAATTGTAAGTTACCGGAGAATCACGTCAAGTATTAATGATGAGAGTTTCATTTATGAACAAAACGAAGATTCTAGACCTCAGGAAAGAATGGCATCATGAATGTTTAAAACCTTATAAAATAAAAGTAGTATTCAGTATATATATTTAAAATAAGAAAAAGAAAATCTGACTTCAATGCTTAAGCGTTGATGTCTATGATCATAAACACGCAAAAAGTATTTCGTAGATCAATCAAAAAATGCTTCCACACAACAATCAATATACGGCTCCAAAAAACAAAAACACAAGTAACAAATCTCGTGACGACGGATCAAAACAGAAAACAGGTAAACAGTTTCAAGCAACGATTCACGAATCACGATTCAACCAGTAATCCGTACAACATCATATATAAATCCATGCGTGATTATTAGAATCAATGAATAAAAAAGGAGGAATCGGAATACTAACCTGGAAAAATCGATCGAGATGAAAATGTTGACGTCTGCAGGTTCCACTAAAACATTGCTGCGATTCGTCTGACGAGTGGCCTTTGGGCATGCGAAGAAGACTAAGAGTTCTCGAGAAGAAAGTGATAAAGCTGGAACCAAAAGCAGTTGCTAATTAACTTTATATAATGGTGTTGGTGCGGTGCATATTGCATATATATAGAGACAGAGTATAGACTATATATCTTTCTGATATAAAGGCGTGTGGGTATAACTGTATTTATTGTATGTGTATATATCTATATATATAGAGAGAGAGAGAGGAGAGAGAATTGTGCGTTAAATTTGTGGCCAAGTGTATATATGTACGTCTTTAGGAGCCAGCTTGCTCTTTGCTGCCCAATCATTTGGAGGGAATTTGTTCCCCCTCCTTTTTCAAATTTTATATTGCCTCTATTAAAATTTATATTCAATTTAAGTCATTTTAATAAATACTGTATTACCTTTGTACAAATTTATTGTATCAATTTTTTTAGGTACAATTTTTTTTTTTTTTTTTTATGTGTGATCGTCTCTTTAAATTTGTGTCATATTCTCATTGATTTTGTATGATGTGTTATATCTATGTGTCATCATAATTAATGTTGAGTTGACTTTAAATACTCTATCCGTTCGCCTATAAATTTTTCATTTTACCATTTCGAACCGTCGCCTATAAGTTTCCCATACCTTTTTTTGGTAAGTACTTTTTCTTACATTTCACTTTATATCTCACTTTTTCTCTCTATCTCTATGCTCTCTCAATCACATCACTTGTAATATATTTATTATTTAATCACTTTTTTTAATCTTTGTGCCAAAAAGTAACGTGAAACTTATAAGCGGACGGAGGGAGTAATTATGATGATAGGTTAAATATATGGTGAATATTTACTATATTTAAAATTAATAATTTTAAAGGAAAAAATACTTATTTTGAGAAATTGCTCAATTATTAAATTATACTAATAAATTAGTAAATATTTCAAAAGGTAGAAAATTATATGTCTCATTCAATTATGTTTTTCGATTTTTTTTTATTTAGATTTTATTTTTTACTAATAGTGAGTTTAAATTGATGATGTGTCATCTTGTGGTTAATTTGACTTATGTGTCATAATTTAAGGAGGTTGTTAATTTTAAAAGGAGTTAATAGCAAATTAAATCACCCCCTTTCCATCATTTGCAATATAATCTAAACCTTAAAATAATTTCAAATAAATCGCCAAGTTTAAATATTATTGCAAATTAGATTTCTTAGAAGTCTAATTTGTCCATAAATCATATCTTATGATATATGGTTTAATTAAAAAATAATCTTGTTTTATTAAGGTGTTGTTATGTCATTAAAAAGTCTAAATTATGTTAGATCCGAACACAATTGAAATTGTCAAAAAGACTAAATTACAATAATATTTAAAGTTTGTGATTTATTTGCAATTATCTTAAAGTATAGATTAAATTGCAAATGAGGAAAATGATGTGATTTAATTAGCAATTAATCAAAATATTTATTTATTTAAGGTGTCGTGGTTTGATATTGAAGGGTGACTTACAATTTATTAAAAGTTATTTTATTATTACTTAAGTTGTTTGTTTGTTTTTTTTAATTTTTTAATTTTTTAAAAGTTGTTTTCATATTTATTAAATATTAAAAATTAAACGTCTCATTTCACTGTTTCTCACACATTTTATTTAAAATTTACTTTATAAAATTAGTTAATTATGTATAATATAAATATTTATTTTTATTAACTTTCCGCGTAATACGCGAGTGCTAATCTGGTATATTATAAACACTAATTTTTATTAACATTTCGCATAATACGTAGGTGTTCATCTAGTATCATATATTTACAAACATTTTAATACTCATGTGGCACAGTTTCATTTGCCTGTCTCAATCTCTCCCTGTTGTAACAATTTATGTTGGGGTGTATCTAACAAACGTTTACAAACATTATCATTTATATATGTAAGGCGTTTACGGATTATTTCTCGAGGTTAGCTTCGAGAGTAAGCTAAGCAAAAGTGTTTGATCTTTTTTAGGAAAGTTGGAATGTGTTGTATATTTCGCCTTCAATGGGATTTTATAGTAGATTACATTGCATGCAATTAATTGCTGACAGCTCAACATTAATCCACTTATTAATTGACAATACAGCTGCTATTAAATGATCATTACATGCATTAAATGCCTCTGGAACCAGCTACACAGTGCTCGTTGTTGAACACCCTAATTACACCGTCTTTGACTTGTCAACGCTCCTAAGATGGATTTCATAGTTCGTTGTTCGCTGTTGCTCGATTATGCTGACTTTTTGTTGTCCTCGCCCTGGCTTGGCCATTGGTGAGCACCTGGTCTCAGATCTTCTCATTATAACTACACTCTTGGGTCTTCAAGGCTTCTTCTTTGTAATCATGACGCTGCTCGTCATCTTTATCTCTGCCGACCATCTTTAATAAAGTCTCCAATTCTTCTCATTTAGGCGACCATAAACATACTGATTGCCAATATAATATCATTTTTTCTTCTTGCTCCCACGTGGATTTCCCTTGACTTGTTGACCCTTTTATGAAAACTTTCTTACTTGGTTCTTATTGGATGCTCGTTCTCGTCATTGCTGAATATGATTGAAGACTTTGACTATTCGTTGCTGACTATTTGACCGTTCAACATTTGACTTGTTGACTTCCTTAACCCATATAACACTCCCTTCTCAATTCACTTCATTTTAAAATATCTATTTTACATTCATTCTAAATATCTTTTAATTTTATTCATTCATTTTAAAATTTAATCTCAACCATACTGTTGGGAATAAAATGAGATATGTTTTGATTAAATACCAAAACCCCCTAAGACATGCCTAAGTCAAGATGATTGTGTTCTAAAAATGCTAGAACACATAGCATAAGGCTAGATGAGAAGCTGAAATGTTAGGTAGCTCTTAGATGATTAGATGCACAATGTGAGGGGGAACATATGCTTTGAAGATTATCAAGAACAAGTCCCCTCAAGGCTCAAATTCTGGAACAATCACTAAGACCAAGCATACTCTATTGAAAACCAAATGCCTTGATCAGGAGAGTTGTCCAGAGAGGTTGTCTCTATGCAGGAACAAAGGTTGTAAAGCTCAAAAGGACAAGTTTACTCAAATGCTCTTATCAGGAGAGTTGTCCAGAGAGGTTAACTCTGTGCAACAACAAAAGCTCTGAAGCTCAAAGGCCAAGTATGCTGATCAGGAGAGTTGTCCAGAAGAGTTGTCTCAGCAAAATTGAGCCAGAACAAATGTTCTAATGCTTTAAGGTTAACTATGCTGAAGAGAAGAAGACAACTACACCCTATAAGACTTCATTATATCATGCTGAGATCAATTCCAAGTGAAGCAAAGGGAAAGAGCCAAGTCATCTGAAGAAGAGCAAGCCAACCTTGCTGATAAGCAAAATTGCTGATAGTGATAAGGAGAGTTGTCCATTTGATAAGGAATGTTGTCCTATCATTGGATCAATCTTCAGAAGCCATGTTCAAGTCTTAACAAGAAGTCAAACATTGAGAAAAGTGCTGCAGAATGAAGACAAAGTCTTAACAGCCGTTTATTACCCAAATAAGGACATGTCACTATCAAGAATCTGTCTTCCAGTTTGAAGAAATCAAGGAAGACATTTATAGCAATTTTGGGCTGCCTCTCCAACGGGCAAATCCTCAAATTTGTCTATAAATACAGAAGTGTGAAGACCATTTGAAAGCATCCAACTAACCTCAACAGAATCCAACTACACAAGTATTCTGAAGCTCATAGAACATTAAAAGCTTTCAAAGACTATCTTAGTCTTCATACACTTCTTCTAAGCTGAACTTACTGTATATCCATACAAAGCTTAGAGAGATATCCTAATCCTTATACACTGATCTTCATTGTAAAGGATATCTCATTAGTTGGAACCTTACTTCAACCCTTACCCCTTTCAAGTGAGAAAGTGAGAAGGTTGTAGTAGTAGAAGTGGTAGGAGCTGACTGTTGAGAGAAGAACAGTTCAGTTCTGAGTTGAGAAGAGGGTACTAGGACTCTAGACATCCAATGGATTAATTCACCAAGGAGAGGTGTTCTTGATCAAGTGCACCTTGGCACTATAAAACAAGTTAATTCCAAGAGTGAAGGAATTATCCTGTTCAATCAGGGAAAGTGGATGTAGGAGCTTGAGTCTCTGAACTACTATAAACTCTTGTGTTGATCAGCTTTACAAGTACTTTCATACATTCAACACTGCACACAAAACTGATCTTTCAAAGAACCTATATTCAAGACTGTGCAAAAACTGTATTGGACAAGTTTCCTGAAAACTGGACTGTATTGAATTAACAAAGTGATTTCAGAAACTAAAGGAGTCTAAACTTAAAAGGGCCAACCACTATTCCGCACATATAACTCTCCTAGATAGTTATTCAACTAAGTACTCAATAGTACTTAGTAGTTTGATTATCTTAGAAGAGTTAATCATCTTCAGCAGAGTTGTCCAAGACAACCTTGCTGAGCTCTGGTTTGATCAAAAGTTGAAAAGAATTGCATACAAGTGTATTCCCCCCCCCATACACTTGTTATATACTCCCTTCAGGACCAACACATACATTCTTATTTTTTTTAGTCTTTATAAATATCAACACATTTATTCTCATTTCAATCAACTCAATCTTTAATTTTATTAAATGTGTAAGTTAGAATTAATTCACAATTTTCTATCTTCTGTACAATTCTAATGTACTTTGGATTGTTAATTTTTTTTTTCTTATGTATTGTTCTAAAATAAAATTATTTAGATTTTCATTATAATCAATTCTATGTTTTTGTATTTTTTGAAAGGTTTGTAGTTTAGTTATCAATTTTTTTTTGGAGGCTTAAAGATTTCATGAGATTTACACAAGAAAGATTTTAAAAGAAGATTCATACAAGATTTTGAAAATTATAATATTTTTGGTGAAAATCTTTAAGGTTTGTAGATTTCTATATCAAATAGTTCTTTATTGAAGATATCTTTGAAAATTTATATTAGATTATTAATATTGTATAGGTGTGACATATAATTTATTTTTAATGGGTTGGTCTGCTATGGACTCGAGTGCATGTTGTGCACCCTATTCCATGTTGCACTCTTTAGTTTACTGACTTACACTTTTTGATAAATGGTGTTGCACTTTTCAATTACTTTCTACGTCCGTCTATAAGCTTCCCATACCTTTTTTGGTAAGTACTTTTTCTTACACTTCACTTTATATCTTACTTTTTATCTCTATCTCTCTCCTCTCTCAATCACATCACTTGTACTATATCTATTATTTAATCACTTTTCTTAATCTTTGTGCCAAAAAGTAACGTAACACTTAGAGGAGGACGGAGGGAGTATTAAACTGTATAATAATATATTTAGTAATAATTGAAAAATGCAACACCATTTACCAAAAAATGTATGTCAATAAACTGAAAAGTGCACATGGACTAGGGTTTACTAGAGATAAAAAGTAAGATATAAAGTGAAGTGTAAGAAAAAGTACTTACAAAAAAAGGTATGTGAAGCTTATAGACGGACGGAGGGAGTAATTGAAAAGTGCAACACCATTTACCAAAAAGTGTAAGTCAGTAAAACTGAAAAGTGCAACATGGACTAGGGTGCACAACATGCACTCGAATGCATACTAGACTTTACCAAAAAAATATAATATGAAAAAAAAACCAAGACTTATTCCTAAGTCAATTAATTAATAGAAAAATCAATTAACTTACCTAATTAATTATTTAAAAACTCAATTAACCTAATTAAAAAATAATTAAAAAAATTAATTAACATACTAAAATAAATATAAATTTTATCTTTAAAATAATAAAAATCCCAAATAATTTTTTTATTAAAATTGTCAAAAACTCTTATTAAAACTTAACAATTATTTTAATTTTTTAAATAAATAAAAAAACCCACAAATATTTAAAATCCCCAAATAAACCAAAAAATACTCAAATATATATATCCAAAATTCTCACCTCTTACCCACGGTTAGAGCTGTTACTCAGTGAAAATTGGACGTAAATTAAACAATTGAAAAAGTTATGGGACGTAAATTAAAATTTTAACTATTTTGAAACGTTTTTCACAAAAGGAAAAAATTACGGAACGTAAATAATTTTTTTCTCGAAAAAAAATCTTAATCCTAATCCTAGCTAATACTACTAAGCAAGAAAAAATATATTGTACTCGTATTTCATTTCAAACTTTTCAATCAAAATGTAATGAAAATAGAAAATTGTATATTAGTAAGATGACATTTTATCGTCTAGCTAATTCGATCATAATGAGAAATTTAATCATTGATATTACAATGGATATCAATGGAAAAAACTATCAAAATCAAAATTAAGAGATACGGAGTAATTAATTACTTGCTTTAAATGAAACAATAATTAGATATATTACTCGAATTGTGTCGGAAAAAATAAAATCCATAGATGTTAATTAAGAATCAAAATTAAATGCCGAATTGGTGAGAGAAGAGTAAACTGCCTAAATTGTAAGATCAATTGATGAATTTCATTGTGATATTTTTCTAAAAAGAAACCCAAGTATATAAAGTAACTAGTGTAAGACCCACATTTTTTTATGCGGGATTGAAATAAATTTAAAATATATTTTAATTTTAATTTGTTAATTAAAAAATAATTTTTGAAATATGTATAGTTTTATAAATTTATTATTCTATTGAAAAATAAAAAATGAAATGTTGTAACAATATAGATTACATGTATAAAAAAATAATAATAGAATAGAGAACATTGACCTATCTTCAAAATACTTATTTGTACAAAAGTTATTAAATACATAAGGGTAAATATTGTCAACTATACTCATTACTGGATTATGTACATTAAAAATTTAAATTCTTCTTAAGAATATCAATCTCAGCAAAATTCTAAGGGCTATCTCCAAAATCACCATCTCCAACTTTTAAAATTCAACTACCTCGTCGGAAGTGTTGTTATCATCAAAATTTCTAGTCTGCAACATAATGTTTCTCGTTAATTTTAGTACCTTGCAATGTTTCCATAAATAGAAGGACGTAATGGTATAGTGAACTATAACTTATCTAGAACCCTTCGGTATAACAGGTAGAATGTGTCGAATATCTCCACCAAGATCGACTGTCTTTCCTCCACAAGACAAATTAGACATCCACCCATCAAGACTTCTAACTATGTCTTTAGACTTTGATCAAAATATGTTATACATCAGCACCTCGTACCATTATCAGTTTTGACTTTAGTATAGGTTTTGATAAATGAGAACTATTAGGCTCCCTCCATCCCACAAGAATTTGCAAAATTGTCATATTTTGATGTCTTATACCAATGTGTACACTACAAAAAAAGGAAGCATTGTCATAACTTTCACCCTCAAAATATATACTACATATTTATCCACATGTCATTATTTTTTCATATTTCTTAAAATACGTGCAATCCCAATGGTGAAAATTCCCTTAGGACGAATGGAGTATGTGTTGTAGGTCAATGACTCGGTGTCGCAATATAAACTTTTGAATGTTCAATATGTCCTTCAGATAGTAGAAAAAGAGCTATGCCACTGTGACATTAAGAATTATGGCTGTTGAAAAATAAATAAATCCAGATAATCATTTGACGTCTTCCACAATTATTAAGTATTACAAAAAGAAAAAGGGTTAATATAAAAAAACAACTTTACTTAAAATACTCTAATTTTACCCTAGAAAAAAATTAACGATCTTGATCATTTTTTTAAAGATATATGATTAATATTAAACATAATTATAATATTTTTATTTAAAAATAAAAATATTATTTTCTTTTAAAATATACATTTATTATAAATAATAAGACAAATATATAATAATAACTCTACCCCCAATAATAATTATTAAATTATTATATAATAATAGAAATATTATATTTTTAACAATAATAATATTAATTAAAAATAATAATACTACTATATTTTTAACAACACTCGATAATAATTTAAAATAAATGTATATAATACTATATTTCATTCCCATATTCATTCTCACTGTATACCCATCATAAAAATGATCATTTTTATGTCATTCCATTCTTGAATTCATTTTATTCAACCCCAAATTCATTTTATCATGAGTGTATAGATACATTTGGATTTTGATATTCAATTTAATCTTTGAATCAACACTTAACCAATTTATCCTGTCAAAAAAAAAAAAAAACACTTAACCAATTTATTGAAGTCCAATTCCAATGGTATAACCAATTGAACTCAAGTATCACTCATTATTATTTAACGTAAAATGAAATTAAATTAATCTATAATTTGCGTTGATGTAAAAAAAGTAGTGTCATGAATCATGACATATTTCTCAATGACAAACGAACTTCTATTCTCAACCACAATTTATTAATTAACATAAATTGTGTCAAAAAAATCTTATATTTCATATAGGGTAGATAACATAAATTGTGATAAATATTTATTACTCATTTAATTAATATAAAATTTGGTGGCATAATACTGACTACATTAATTATCCCCAATTAAAATTTCATGATTCATTTAATTTCACAATTAAATTATAGAAATCTTAACATTATTGAAGGTAAATTAAATTAAAATGGGAAAACTTAATAAATATTTTAAGGTCTCCATTAAATAATACTTATATTTTAATTTAATTGAAAATAAAATGTTAAATAAAATAAAATAAATTAAATTAATATTAACCAAATAATATTTTATTTTAAACCGTTTATGTATATTTGACTTCAATTTAATTCTACATAATAAATCTTTTTATAGAATTTATGTATTATTTTCATAGTGTTTAATTTTTTTTATTTTATCTTAAAATGGATTTAATGAAACTTTGACTAATAAGTAGCAATAAACATATTTTTAATTGTTTTTCTTTAATATTTGGATATTAATGATGTAATTTCAAATATAAATAATCTAAATTTTCATAGAGTATGTAATTTATTGAATTATGGGAAATAATTTTTGATAGACTTTAATTATACAGTTATGAAATAAATGTCTATGTTTAATTTATATTCCCTAAAACTGTTACTTTCAAAAAAATCAATTAAGAAGTTAAATATAAAATGGGAACAATTTAAAAATTGACTTCAATATATAGTTGTATAGTTAATTAGAAAAAAATATGGATAATATATTCTAGCATATGAAGTTAATGTGGATCATTTAATTTCGATTTTCTATAACCGATAGAAACTTTAAAAAATTAGATGGATTCCTTTAATTGTAGCCAAACAATTAATAGTTATAAAATTAATTAGCATGGATTAGAGATTTACTAATTTTAAGAATACGTTACAAAATTTAAAAAAAGAAAAATCATAAATTTATTGACGGTTTCATAATATAACAAATTTGACTTTAATTCACAAATTCGATTTTAATTATTTAAAATTATTTAAGTATAAAAAAAAAAGAGAAATCCAGTTTCCTTAATTTCAGAAAATTCAATAACCAAATTGTGTAAAAATAATATGTAAAATATAAAATATTATGCATATGAAAGTTAATGTGGATCCTTTAACTTCGATTTTCCATAACGATAAAACTTCAATGAATTAAGGTGGATCCTTTTAATTGTAGTCAAACAATTAATAATACATTCATGTAATACCCATATTATTACAATTATTAATGAATTTGTATATAATTATGCATATTTAATAGATAAAATATGCAATCCCTTAGAATTAGCTTTAACATTTATTGTTACCGCTAAATGTGTGAATTAATATACTTAAATTTTGACATGTGTTTAAATTGTTTATAATTTATCAAGTGTTTAATCGTTAATGTGCTTCAAGCTTAAATTAAGAATACACAAATAAGATTTTCAATTACAATTGTATAAAATAACGCATTGAAATTACATGACGATGCCAATTTAGGTGGGAGAGAGTTAAATCAATAGAACACAAAAAAAAAAAAAAGTAATATTGGATTCTGTGTATATTGTGATTATTTTTTGAATGTTTCGTTGTACAACTTATAAATAAGGAGAAATATATGTTCCATTACACATATGCAATGCAACATAAAAAGAAAATACATAAAAAGAAAATAGGTTGGAGAATGTTACATGAATGTTTGATTTGCAAAACTTAAACAATAAACATGAATGTTTGATTTCACATGAATATTACAAATCTGAATGTTTGATTTCACATATGTCGTAGTATAAAGTAACAAAAATTATGATGGGAAGAAATAAAAATCCAGATCGAATATGAGATGCTTTAGCATTTTTTTCATTCATTCCCATCCAATCAAAACCCGGACGTTAACAATCCTTCTCAAATCTTCGTTGAATATCACTACTACACATTTAAGCTTGGAGAGCTCTTAAAAAGAGCTCTCCAAGTGGGAGCTGTCCAAGCTTAAGGGTTCTCCAAGTGCAATTAAGGGCTCTCCAAGTGCAATTTAGCTTGGAGAGCTCCCACTTGGAGAGCTCTTTTAAGAGCTCTCCAAGCTTAAATGTGTAGTAGTGAATCTTTTGTTATATTACAAAAGAATTAAGATAATACAGTATACATTCATCTACCACTTAAAAAAAATGGGATTGAGGAATGTTTGAGGAGGGAGAGTGAATTGAGAAAAATGAAAGAGATAAGCTACTATTATATAGGAGATTCAACGGTTAAGATTATTAAACATTTAGATTGGACGGTAAAGATTAAAGTAAGAAAATGGGAATGAATGAGGGTGGAGGATTTTTGAAAAGAAAGGATTTAGAGGAGAGATGTTGAAATAGATGGAGTGTGGTTGTGACATGTGGCACAAAAGAGGTCTGCAAATATATATATATATATATAGATGCGTCACCATGCAATATTCCTTAAATATAAAAACATTCACCGATGCATTATCAATTATATGCATATGTATTGATTATTTTCATATAATGGCAAAAAACAATATCGTTCCAAAAAATAACTTTAAAATAAAATTAGTACATATAAAATATAATTAGAACTAGATTTTACTCTCTTGATCACGCAGTTACTTTCACACTTTTTTTGGGCCGTTCCACAATAACATGCATACCTTTAAAACGAAAAATCATTTATAAACTACACTCTAATAATATTGTTGGTCCTGAAGGAGTATATAACAAGTGTATGGGGGGGGGGGGGGGGAATACACTTGTATGCAATTCTTTTTTTACTTTTGATCAAACCAGAGCTCAGCAAGGTTGTCTTGGACAACTCTGCTGAAGATGAATAACTCAACTAAGATAATCAAACTACTAAGTACTATTGAGTACTTAGTTGAACAACTATCTAGGGGAGTTATATGTGCGGAATAGTGGTTGGCCCTTTAAGTTTAGACTCCTTTAGTTTCTGAAATCACTTGGTCAATTCAATACAGTCCAGTTTTCAGGGAACTTGTCCAAAACAGTTCTTGCACAATCTTTGAGTATGTATCTTTTGAAAGATCAGTTTTGTGTGCAGTGTTGAATGAATGTAAGTACTTGAAAGGTAAATCAACACAAGAGTTTATAGTGGTTCAGAGACTCAAACTCCTACATCCACTTTCCCTGATTTAACAGGATAATTCCTTCACTCTTGGAATTAACTTGTTTTATAGTGCCAAGGTGCACTTGATCAATAACACCACTCCTTGGTGAATTGATCCATAGGATGTCTAGAGTCCTAGTACCCTCTTCTCAACTCAGAACTGAACTGTTCTTCTCTCAACAGTCAGCTCCTACCACTTCTACTACTACAACCTTCTCACTTTCTCACTTGAAAGGGGTAAGGGTTGAAGTAAGGTTCCAACTAATGAGATATCCTTTACAATGAGGATCAGTGTATAAGGATAGGATATCTCTTTAAGCTTTGTATGGATATACAATGATGTACAGCTTAGAAGAAGTGTTTGAAGACTAAGATAGTCTTTGAAAGCTTTGAAAGCACTTGATTTCTTGTAGGATAGTTGGCTTGGTAGTTGGTTGGTGCTTCAAATGGTCTTCACACTTCTGTATTTATAGACAAAATGGAGGATTTGCCCGTTGGAGAGGCAGTCCCAAATTGCTATAAATGTCTTCCTTTTGTTCTTCAAACTGGAAGACAGTTTCTTGATAGTGACATGTCCTCATTTGGGTAATAAACGGCTTGTAAGACTTTGTCTTCTTTCTGCAGCACTTTTCCCAATGTTTGACTTCTTGTTAGGACTTGGACATGGCTTCTGAAGGTTGATCCAATGATAGGACAACATTCCTTATCAAATGGACAACTCTCCTTATCACTATCAGCAGTTTTGCTTATCAGCAAGGTTGGCTTGCTCTTCTTCAGATGGCTTGGCTCTCATCCTTTGCTTCTCTAGAAATTGATCTTAGCATGATTCAATGTAGTCCTTTAAGGATGTAGTTGTCTTCATTCTTTCAGTATGGTTGGCCTTCAAGCATTTCAGAGTACTTGGGCTTGATTGCTAAGACAACTTTTCTGGACAACTCTCCTGATCAGCATATTTGGTCTTTTAGCTTCAGAGCTGTTGTTTTTCACAGAGTTAACCTCTCTGGACAACTCTCCTGATTGGAGCATTTGGCTAACCTTGTCCTTTTGAGCTTTACAGTCTTGTTCTTGCATAGAAATAACTCTTCTGTACAACTCTCCTGATCAGAGCATTTGGTTTTCAATGGAGTATGCTTGTCCTTAGTGTTTGTTCCATATTTTGAGCCTTGAGGGGACTTGTTCTTGATAATCTTCAAAGCATAGGTTCCCCCTCACATTGTGCATCTAAGCATCTAAGAGCTGCCTAACATATCAGCTTCTCATCTAGCCTTATGCTATGTGTTCTAACACATTTTGAGCACAATCATCTTGACTTAGGCATGTCTTAGGGGGGTTTTGGTGTTTAATCAAAACATATCTCATTTTATTCCCAACAATTTCCCCCTTTTTGATGATGCCAAAACCTATACATTTTATGCAAAAGTGACTTGACTACATCTATTACATTTATCTTCAGAAGACATGACTGAGGTCAATTTCCCTGAAAGAAAATGTGTTAGTGTACTCACCATTCATGTTGCATATAGGTTTCAAGAATAGGCATAGAGAGATTTGCTTTTCAGATTCAAGATATGTTCAACTATCATTCAATTTGAAAATCATTACAGCATGTTGATAGTTTGAACAGAAACATATCAGAGCATGAGAGATATTACAATTAGGCACACATTTACTACAAAAGTATGATATACTCTAAAATCATTCAGCATTTAGGTAACTGAGCACATCATATCAGCATCTTGAGCATCTTCAGAATAGTTGACCAAAAACACAAGTTAGCAACCAACTTAAGTTTTTATCCATTTCAGCATATAAGAGTCAGGAAGACTTAACCATTTCAGAGATTATCTTCTTTAGGTAGCACCATCCCATATTGTGCCCACACTCTCTTTTTGAGTTCCATGGCTTCCTGGTTGGTTCCTTTGGGTCCAAGGGTCATCTTGTTCAGCTTAAGAATCTCTGTGAACTCCCTCAGGATCCTTGCTTGGTCAATCCATCCTTCAAGCTTATGAGGCATGTAGATGATAGGCTTGGGAGCATTGAGTTCAATTCTTGCAATATCAGCAGCTGCAAGTAATTGTTGATACAATTCTCTGTAGTATTCTATCATGAACTCAACAAAGGCAGAGTTGGCATCTCCTCCATTCCACCTGTCAATGACATAGTAGTCATAGACAAACTCCCTTTTAGCCTCTTCCCATGTATCATTCAGCTGGATTGGCACCCATTTATCCAAGTGTGGATATTTGGTGTCCATTGGGACTAATAGCCGAGGCTTCATCTTGCTGTAAGTTGCTCTCCTTCTTCTTGGTTTCTGAAAGTTTGCTCTTCTCTTATCTCTTGCTCTTTGAGCTTCATCCATCAAATCCATTTTCTCTTGGGCCCTCATCATGGCCAGTTTATGTTGTGTTTCAGGGTCTTTGCCATACCCTTCATGAAACAACTTTGATGGATCATTTAGTACTACAATCTTTGTCTTCTTTGGTCCAGGTCCAAAGCCTTCTTCATATAAAGCTTCCACATCTTCAGTAGCTTTGGCACCTTCAGCAATGTTGACCATTTCAGAAGATTTGTCTTTTTCAGTAGTTTTGGGCTCTTCAGCAGCTTTGGCCCTTTTTGATGTAGGTTCATCTTCATCAATTCTGAACTCAGGTGGAAGATCAAGGCTGTTAGGAAAGTCAGTAAATGTCTCAGCTTGTCTTTTCTTTCCCTTTGCCTTTCTGATCTGTCCTCTAGTTTGGACACCTTCAGCATCTTTGTCCAAACCAGACACCTCACCACCTGGTCTTTGCTGTAACCTCATTCTTTCTTCTTGTGCTGAGGCCATTGAATTCTTCAATGCAAGTGCTAGTTGCTCTTCTTCATCCAATTCTTCTAAGTTTAGCACTGCAGGCTCTTTTCCTTTTGCTTCAGTAGTTTTGTCTTTTCCCTTGTCTGAGCCTCCAATCACCAAGGCACCTTTTGCTCTAGCTCTTTCCCTTTCCCCCTTTTTGGCAGCATCAAAACAGTGGGGTTTCAGCTCACTCATTGTTGTGGCCATTAGGGATTGGGCCTGGTTTAGAGACTTCATTTCCTCCAACAAATATACATTTTCATCATGTATATTTTGCATCCTAAGAAAAGCTAGAACAGGCTTCATCTTTTGTTGAACAACCTCCTCCAAGGTTGCTTTCAGGGATGCATCAAGTTGGGCTTTAAGGAACTCAGTGAGGTTGGCCACTGCACTTTCAGCAATGTTGGCCATCACCTCTTGGGAAAATTTTTCAGAGGCTGCTTTCACCATAGCCAGCCTTTGTTCTTCAGCTCTTTTCTTTTGTAATGCAGTTTTCTTTCCAAGAACTTGCTTGACAGTTAGCCTGAGAGCCTTGACATTGGCATTATGATTGTCTCTCAGCAGCTTTTGTTCCTTCTTGACCTCTTCTAAGATGGCTTCCATGGTGGATTTGGCTTTTTGCACCTCAGTGGAAATGGTTTGGAGACCAGTTTCCACACCACTTATCCTTGCTTCCAAGGTGGGTAGCACAACATCCTCAGAGCCTGTAAGCCTCATTTCTACAGATGCTAGAGTTCTTCCTTGCTCATTCAATGCTCCTGAAGTTTCAGCATGAGCAGATTGGACTTGATGAGCCAAGGAATCCAACTTCTCCGATTGCATACCAAGCAAGGCTTGAGCTGAGCCTGTATCTACTTGGATAGGGGCATCTGTTAAGAATTCATCTGCAAAATTTGGTCAAGGGAAATACCTGCAATATTAGACAGGTCAAACAAGTTAGGGAATAAACACTCATCACCTTCAATTTCTTTTGTATAAGACTCTGATACATCAGCAGCCTTCTTCTCATTTTCAACTCTTTCTTTTCTCCCTTCATCAGTAATTTCCTCACTTAAAAGAAACAGGCCTCCTCTCATCAAGGGATTCCTGAAGTTCAGATTTGACTTCAAGAATAGCCTGCCCTTCCTCACTTATATCACCCTCATTTGGTGGTACACTCACTATTCTAGTGATCACCACATCTCTCTCATCTACTACTCCCTCTGGTTTTTCCACTAACTTCTCCTTTTCAACTCCTTCTCCTAAATCTGCAACATCTCCACCTTCAACAAGGTTCAAAGATGGCAGTTGTGGGGAGATCACAGTGCTTATTTCAACAGCCACTGAGTCATCCTGAATGATTAAGGGCTGATCAGTGTTCAACTCTTCTGACACTGAATAGGCCTTAATCAAACCAGCCTCTAGCATAGGAACCTCAACATCTTTAGGCTGTGCCTTGGGTTCAGAAGAACCTTCATTGGCAGATGTGTCTTTGGTTGTGTTACCACCCTTGGTCAACACCTCTGAAGATACAGAGCCTTTCCTATGATAGGTTCTAGGAGGGTTTGAAAGTCTATCTGCTACAGAAGACTTGTGTTGAGAGGGTTCAGGGAGGTTGGCTTGAGGGGTTTCAGGAGGGTTGGGGTTTGAAGGGTTTGAGGGATCATCAGGGGAATCATCATCATTTGAGCTACTGTCAGGGTGTTTGATGCCCTTAGCTTTTCTTTCTTTCTCCTCAATGATCTTCTCAGCTACCAACTTTGCAAAAACTTCCTCATCAGTGAGGAATCTTGTTTTCATCACACCAGCAAAGTGTAGCAATCTGCTTTCCTCTACTTGCCACTAGTTAGCACCCTTGTCTTGGATGACTTGTGATATCTCCATTAAGGTCTTGTCTTTCACATCCACAAGCATCCTCAAATCATGAAACATTTTCTGAATTCTGGGAAATTCAGCAAGCTGTGGGTATAAACTGTCCACTGTGGCCTTAGCTCCACCTCTGAGCATACTTTCATAAGTATACTCCTCCTCATTCTCACTAGATGGAAAACTTTGGGCTATAGGGGAGTTGGCTGTGGTTTCCTTAATTGCAACTTCAGGCAAGTTAAGTTCAGGAGGGTTGGCTTCAGAAGGATTAGGCTCAAATGAAGGTACTTCAGTTGCTTTAGAGAGCAATGAATCTGAAGGGGCTTTGCTTAAGGGAGTTGGCTCATTGAGTGCATGTTCTAAGAGTTTGGAGTAGTTGAGCATGGATGAGTCAAGGGGAGATAGGAGTCTTGTCTCATCTACTGCTAAATCTGCAAGCACATCAATGCCACTTCTTTGCACACTTCCTTCTAGAGAATATCTCTTAGTGAGATCTATAGGGGTGATGGGTTGGTTGGGAGGGGTAATATGGGTTTCAGGGGAGTTGGGCTCAGGATTCTGAAACTCAGGGATGTTGGCCTCTATAGGTTGACCTTCAGGGACCTTGGATTCTGGAGTTCCAGAACCAGATGAGCTAGTCCTTGACTTGGATTTGGTCCTGCTTTCAGCTCTGCTCTCTCTTAGAGCCAATTGAAGAGACCTTTCTTCCTGAAGCTCCAACACTTTCTCAGTAGGCTTGGCCCTTCTCTTGCTGGCCCTACTGCTCCCACTGCCTTCACCATCCTTCTTAGGGACAACTTCCATGATCCTCTTATCACCCTTCTTCTTTTATCTTGTCTCATTGTATTTCAGCCTCAACTCTTCTGAGTGGTCAGAAGGCACACTTACTCCCTCTTCTGCCACTTCATCAACTTCAGCTGATGCTCCTGAGGCTTCTCTTGAAGATAATTGAGACATTTTCCTTGTTTTGATAGCCCTGGCCTTAGTTATTTTCATCATCTTAGGCTTTTCTTCAACCTTCTCTTCAGCAGGTTTGGCCAGAAGCATTCTCCTTTGCTCAGTTTTCTTGCTGGGCTTTCTAAACAATATTTTATAGGCTGGGAGAGGTTTGGCAAATGTTTGCATCTCAGAGTAGTGAGCAAACTTTTCAATCAAGAGACTTGCCCTAGTGCAATATCTCAGCTTTTCTTCCATCACAACCTTGTTGTGAGCTCTCACTTTGAACTTTGCCTTTTCTTTCATCATTTCAGACAAGATGAAAGTTCTCCAATCAAACCTGATACCTTTATCACTGACATCAATTACTGCAGCCATAATCCTTATCCTTGGATGGCTTACTTGCTCTAAACTTCCAGTGTTACTGAGCAAGATTTTTGCTACTACCTCAAATAAGGTTAAGAACCTTGGCTTGAGTGTTCTCTTATGTTGAGTGGAGGATAATGGCCCTGGAGTAATAAGCCATTCTTGAGCAATTTCTTGCTCAAGACCATTTCCATAGAATTCTGGATTCCTCCCCTCTGAAGGCAATCCAAAAGCAGCTTCAACCTCTTCCTCTGAAAATTTCACCCTCTGAAATATTTCTTCCTCTTCTCCTTCTGCTATAAAGGACAGTCTAGTAGCAACTTCTCCATCTTCAGGTTTGCCTCTCCATTTGAGAAAGGCAAAGAACTCTGCCATGTAGGATTCAAGGCAAGAGTCTGGCTTCTCTTGCATGAACTTCTGGAGACCTGCCCTTCTCAACCATCTCAAGGTTGGAGTAACATTAGGATCCTCACTTTCAAATGAAAGGATTGGCTCGAATGTGAGGTTGTTTTTGTGGCTTAGATAACCAAAATCAAGGTCTAGAGCCTTGTTGGTGAAATCAATGATCATCTCTGGTTTTGCTTTGGGAGCCATTGAAGATTTACAGAGGAGAGTTTTGAGAGAGATTGAGAGAGTTTGAAGAAAATTTAGAGCTAGGGTTTCGAATACTTGGGGAAGAAGTGTTTGTGGGGGATCTTAAGACTTGTGAATATTCTAAAAAGAATGTTTGTCAATGAGTTGGTGAAGTCTTGATACAATTCAAAGGTGAACAAAAGTGGAAATCCAAAATGAACGGCTAGGATTGATTTCAGGGGAGTTGGCCAGTTTTGATCCAATGGTCAAAAACCAATGTAACAGTGAAAAAACTGTTTTATTCAAAACGTGGGTGGAGTTTTAATGTTGTTTAAAGCTGGGGGGTTCTCAAGGTAGATCATGTCCCAAAAGGTTTAATGCAAACAAGAGTTAAATCTTGGCATTTAATGCATTGAAAGCGACTTTTTGGGTGGGAGACAAATTAAATCCTTGAAAAGGTCATAGCCTTAAAAGGGAATGATGCAGATATTGAGATAGCCAATGATTTCCCAAAGTAGGTGCTTATCAAACAAAAAGGTTGTTTGATAGCCAAGACAACTTATCCTACATGGACAAGTGTCCTGAAGTGCTGTGGACAAGTGTCCTGAATTTTAAGGGACAAGTGTCCTGAAGAAGTAAGGTCAACTTCTCTGTATTTCAGTAGACTCGACCAAGTCTGCTGAAGTTTGAACTTAGTTCCCCCTTAATGAGTAAACTCCTTTGGATTTATTTATCCAACTTCCCTGAATCAAGAAGACCCAACTCTGCTGATAATTCCAGAAACCTTGCCTCTGCAAGTGGTTTTGTCAATATATCAGCCTTTTGGTGATCTGTGTGGATCTTTACCAACTTGATATCCTTCTTCTCCACATGATCTCTAATGAAGTGATGCTTGATGTCCACATGTTTGCATCTTGTGTGCAATACAGGATTCTGTGATATGGCAATGGCACTGTTATTGTCACAGAATATTGGCACTTCAGTAGAGTTGACTTTGTAGTCTCTGAGTTGTTGTCTCAGCTGTTGGTCCCAAGTTGAGTTAATAATATTGAGTAAGCTAATGAAAATGTCTAGAGGGGAGGGGTGAATAGACTTTTCAAAAATCTTTCAATATATCAGAATACACAATGCGGAATAATCAGATTACTAATGAGCCCAATCAAGTTTATACTCAACTTATATTCGAGAACTCTGTTCTATACTCAACTAGTCTAGATCAGTTAAGTATGTTTAACAAGCAAACAATTAATCAATTAAACAACAAACAAAATAGTAAAGTGAATCAAACACGAGATTTATAGTGGTTCGACAACTTGTCTACATCCACTCTCACAAACCCAGTTGTGATGTTTCCACTAAACTCTTCCAATCGAGTACAAGTGTGTGTTCCTGTCTTTAAAGTCCCAAGAAGAAGACTTAGATCTTCAACAGACTATACCTCCAGATATGTCTACGATCTTACTAGAAGTTTTACAAGTATCTAGCACCTTGAAAAATAACAAACAAAAACTAAAAACTTCTCTGTTCTTCAGTAGTAGCCTTCTTGATTCTTCACTTGTCTTCTGGCTATCTTTCTGAACTTGAATCAACTCTGAGAGTAAACTTCAAATATATCTTTGATAATGCTTCACTTGAGTATGAACGTCAGTGGTTCAGTAGTATTTCTCAATATCACAGTCGTCTGTCCTTAATGAATACCTTGGGGTATTTATAGACTTCAATCTTCAAGAACTTAGTAAGTTGTAACCAACTTTTCTTGATAACTACCTTCAACTGAATCTTCTTATCAATCCACGCGTTTCTGTTATGAATTAGTTATTTCATAACTAACTTCTATACCTTTATCTCTTCACGTGTATTTGTAACTAACTTTCACGTTGACTTGTCTTGTGTAGTCTAGTAGATGTACTTGTCTTGTAGTCCACCTGTCTTGAGTAGTAAACTGGTCTTCTCTTCTTGTGCAGTAGACTTCTAACAAAACAAATCTAGTCCTATCATTTAACCTAACAAGACTATTACATTACATTAAGCTTTTATAATATAAGCTTAGTCAACTTATAAACTATACAATGAATCTAATCTATTACATAAAAAACATGAGCTCTATACAACATTTAAACAGCTCAGTAACAATCTAACATATATGAACAGATATGAAGTACTTACAAATCGTACTTATCTTTTAATATAAACTTTTCTTTTAAACTGTACTTGTCTTTTGAATTCTACTGATCTGTACAAGATGACTCCAACTTAACTAGACTAGATCAGTCAACACTTAGAAAATATTCAAGTCTTCTTTTGGCTTATCAAAACTTTATCTTTTATCTTTTGTTCATCATTTAGGACTTGTTCTAGGATTCATATCCCAACAATTTTCCCCTTTTTGATGAAGCCAAAACTACTTGAATCTTTTCTTATAAGTAGACTAGTTAAGTAGTTACCTTGTCTTAAACATCAAATAGTACTTTATCTTTCATTCATTCAAAATAAGATCAGTAGATATTACAAATACTTACTCAAAATAAAACTAAGTAATCAGAACAAAAAAAACAAAAAACACTTAATCTGATATACTACCTTCTTAAGAACTTGGAACACCAAAAGCATCTAGTAGCCTTTTGTGAATGACATCCATATGTTCTTCAGTTTCGATCTTCTCCTTCTCCAGTAGGTCTTCTTCAAACTTCTTAATATGATTGTGATCGATCCTTTTTCCAGAACCTAACATAGGAGTAATCCATTTAGGAAAAATAGGAACAAGGATATTAAAACTTACAGCAGTAGCAATCCTCATGATCAAGTTCCATAGATTCCTGTCTTGATTTTCCATGAACTTGTCAAAAATTGCATATAACTCTTCTTTGCTCTCTGGATCTCCAAACTTGCGAATAATCCAGTGATCCAATTCCCAATTCAGCTTGACTTTGAACCATGCATCTTTATGTTCATCATCAATGAAATTATCAATGTATGCATCTTCAACTTGTTCAGGATCAGTCTTCAATTTCAGCAAATTCTTGATATGCTTTCCCAGCAACTTCTTGTTAGCATAATGAGCTTCTTCCAGCTTCTGCTTCTTATGAAGAGCTTCAACTTCTTCACCACCAATATCAGCTAGAATATCTCCTAGTTCTTCTTTCTTCTTTTCTAGAACAAGCTTCCTCTTGACTTGTCTAGTCCGAACTTCACTTTCAGGAGACGCAACACTCTTTCCTTTTATCAATCGTTTCTGTTCTGCAGCTTCTTCAATATCTGCTTTCTTGACTAGCCTTCCTCTTTTGGGATACCTTAACTCTTCTATCGCAGTCGCAGCAGCTTTAACTTCTGGTTCTGCACTCGACTTCTCTTCCACTCTACTTGTCTCTTCCCCCTTTTTGGCTTCATCACTTGCCTTAAGAGTGAATAGACTAGTGAAACGAGTCATTTCTTCCCTTATTGCCTCCTTCATTGCTTCAGCCGCGAGCTCTATCTGCTTTTGTTGGGTCTGATCTCGACTCATCTTGTCCAGTCGATCAGCAGTAGATTCCAATTTCTTCGAATTAATAGCCAATTCATCCTTGAAATGAACAGCTGTCTGACGCAGTAGAGTGTTTTGCTTAGTCAGCTCAGTGAGAATTGCTTGAGAACGCACCAACTGATCTTGTGCTTCTCTCCTCTGCTCATCAGCTATCTCAATCTTTACTCTGTATAGTCTTTCCATTTTACTTGCTTCTTCAGCCAGCGATCTTGCAAAGGAAATAGATCTTTTCTCAGAAGAATCAACTTGCTTTTGGAGAAAACGTTCAACTTCCGCATATAACTCAGCTCGGAAAGTTGAGTCCATTTTGTTGACTTCTCCAATAATCAATTCTCGCGATGAGTCAACAAGCAATTGATTTTGCTCAACTAGCATGTCCTTAACCTTGAAATTTAAGAACTCATCAACAGCAGAGTGAACAGTATCTTTCAATTCCGACTTCAGCTCTGTAAGATATCCTTCAGAGAAACCTTGAGTAGATGACTGAACTTCAGTAACAATTTCTTCTTGAACTTTCTCAATAAGTTCATCTTCTGTAAACATTACAACATCCACGAACTCATCATCTTCAACTCCAAAGTGGAAAGAATGATCATCAGAATTTTCAGACTCATCTTCTGACTGATCTGTTGTTTGAATGCCAGCGTCAATAGTTACAACTTTCAACCCTTCTTCCGGTAGATCAGTCTGAACACCTACATCAAACTTAACCTCGGAGGATAAAATATCATCAGGTATATTCAGCATTCTCTTCACCAATGCTGTCAATGCATGAGGTGGAAACAATTCAGAGTGGTCCTTGACCCCACTATTCTCCTTCTGTTCCATTTCCCAATCTTGAAAATTTGAGATACCTCCCATCCCTTGAATAACTTCAAACAGATCTTCTGTTGGGGATGACTTCAATGCATACCAAGTGCATATCCTTAGAAGTTTTTCATACGCTTCTGAAGATGTGTCGATCTCTATTGATGGTAGCATTTTCCTTAGATTGTGTGACATCTTCAAGCGCAATCTCTTCTCTCTTAAACACATCGGATAATAGACGAGAGAATCAAATCTAACAACAGACGGGGTCTGAGCAGGTGTGGTCCCTGTCTCAGTTGTTGCAGTGGCAACTGGTATCTTGTCTGAAGTAGATGGGTTGGGGGGATCAACATATTCTGTTGTGGTAGTGGGAATTTGGGTGGTGGTTTCTTGGGGTTTTGATGTGTCTGGGTTTAGTTCGACAATTGTAGAAGTATCAATTGTATCAAATATAGTAGTGTCATGGGTTATGTTGGCTCTCAGTGGATGTACTGCCAACACTGTCGAGGTTTTGGGAATAGCTTTGGCACGAGATCGAAGTGATCTGGCCTTGGTTTTAACAGGGAGAGAGAGAGGAATTGACAAAGCTCTAGAAGAGGTACCAACCTGTTCTTCAGTCGACTTGTCTGGCGACGGACTCGACTCGACTCTCACCAGTCGATAAACTTGCAATTCGTCCTCTTTCGTCTCAGTCTCCTTGTCTGAGTGAGTTTCTTCCGAATCCCCTTCAGCCTCAATCATAGCCTCTTCTTCCACATACTGAACTAGTCTTCCACTAGTTCCAGCCTCAGCCTCCTTAGAACCTTCACTGCCCAACTCGTCTTCTCCAGCACTAGACGAGGCAGCTTCAATCATGGCGTCATCAGGATTGATTTGAACTTGTCTGGTGGCAGCCGATCTAGCAGCAGCTTGCTTTGCCAGAGCTTCCTTCTTCAAATAATGCTTTAGAGGGTGGAATGGCTTGCCTTTACTCCAACTTGTCTTGTTTGGCAATAAGATGGGTAGAATGATACTTAGCTTGTTTCCAAAGCTGACATTCGCAGTTACAACCCAGTTGACTGTACTGGTGTCAACTTGCACAAACTTCTTGTAATACATTAATCTATCCAAGAAGAGTTTAGTCCAGTTTCCTTCAGTGATTCCATCGTAAATCACAGCCATAATTCTTGCTTTCTGGGGTGTCACAGAGTCAAAACTCCCAGTGACTCCTAGCAACATTTTCGATGCAATATCAAGAAGAGTCTTATACTTGTCAAGTAACTCCTTCTTCTTGACTACAGGAACTTTACCATCACTTTTCAATTTCAGCCTCCTTCCACAGAAAATACTCAAATATCTCAACTCTCTGCCTTCAGCATATCTTTCGATATCTATGGAACCGGACGGCAATTTCAACGACTCAGTCAGGAATTCACGAGTAATCTCCACTCTCCTTCTTCCAACAAAGGCTTCAATAGAGTCGCCTTGTCGAGTTGCAGTAGAATAAAATTCGAATACTTCTTCCTCTAGCACAACCTCAGGAAAAGCCTCCAAATAGGGTCTCAATCCACATCTGAAGCATTTAATCAGGATTTCTTTGTTGTCTTCAGTGTGATTCCCTTTGAAGAACACCGAACCCTCCACATGCACTCTTCCTTCTGTAATGTACTTGCCTAGATCGAATCTTGCTTGCATGTTAGTACGGGCATCAAATATCGAAACAATCGACATAGTAGAATGATAAAGAGAAATAAGAGATTTCGAAAGATCTTGAGTTCTTGAGAAGTTATGAGAATCAAGAGAGAAAAACTTGTGAGCAGTTACGAATACACTAGTGTGGGTTTTGTTTAAAACTTTGAGTTGAAATCAATGGTTGAAATTGAGATATTTAATCCAATGGTTAGGTATGAAAGTCCTTTGAAATTCAGTTTGGCGGAATCGAGAATATTACGTGATTTAGTATTGTGAAATTTGAAATCCGCCTCATCTATTGGTAGAATAGAGGAGTGTATTCCTCTACCCTAGCAAAGTAGAGTTTTTGGCGCGAACTGGTTATATACACCTCATTAAATGGAGTGTATACATCCAAATCTAGGTTTTTCAAATTTTCGATACTTCAAATTACATATATATCCTTGATTCGTATTGTTTAAACACTTAGAATATTTGCATCAAAGGAACACTTATCTTGTCTGTTCGTGTCTATCCAGAACAGACGAGTAGACTGGTATGCACAAGACGAGTTCCCCCTTCGATTGTGCTTGTCTACTTTGGATCATCAAACGATTATATGTACCTGTCTTTTCTTGCACTACAGATTAGATGTACTACAGGTAGATGAGTAGGATAAATAATAATGAATATCAATCTAAGTCAATGATCAAGGTTCAAACAAGATGACTGTTACCAAACTAAAGAGTCAACATAAGGATCTTTAAGAAATCAAGGATTCCCCCTTAAATGTTTATTCCCTTAGTATTACCCTCAGCTTTACCAGCTTCCTCATCGGGTTGGATGATCAACTTGTCTGACCTTGTTTACCTGTCTGTTGCGTGAGTAGACGAGTGCTCTGCTCTTTTGTGGTAACTTGTCTATTTTTCCTTTCTTCTTAGGATTGTACCTGTCTGGTTAGTGCATTGCTATATACTAGTAGGATCAAGATCAATAAGTCCTAGACTAATGCATAATTCATGAAATCGAGCCTCAGCTAATGGTTTTGTGAAAATATCAGCTCTTTGAAAATCAGTGTGAATCTTTTCCATGCGAATATCCTTCTTTTCTACATGATCACGTATGAAATGGTGTTTCACATCAACATGCTTACAACGTGTGTGCAGAACAGGATTTTGTGTAATGGCAATTGCACTATTACTATCACAGAATATAGGAACATTTGTTTCACAAATATTATAATCTCTAAGCTGTTGTATAAGCCATAATAATTGACTACAACAACTACCAGCAGCCATATACTCGGCTTCAGTAGTAGAGGTAGCAACACTTGTCTGCTTTTTCGAAAACCATGAAATGAGTTTTGTGCCTAAGAATTGACAAGAACCAGATGTAGATTTCCTATCTATTCTACAACCACCAAAATCAGAATCAGAGTAGCCACTTAGAGATAAATCATCATTTGAAGGATACCATATACCACGATTGATGGTTCCTTTCAAATATTTCAGAATCCTTTTAGTGGTTTCCATATGACTCTCTTTTGGATTAGCTTGAAAGCGAGCACATACACCAACAGAAAATGCAATATCAGGTCTACTAGCAGTCAAGTACAGTAATGAACCAATTAGACCACGATAATGAGTTTGATCAGTACACTTACCTTGTTCGTCTGGGTCCATTTTGTATGTAGGTAGCATAGGTACGCCAGCAGACTTGCATGTCTTAAAACCATACTTGTCTAGAAGATTTCTAGTATACTTTGCTTGATTTATGAAAATCCCTTCAGGGGTCTGTTTTACTTGAAGTCCAAGAAAGTAATTCATTTCACCCATCATAGACATCTCAAATTTACTTTGCATGAGTGTTGAAAAACTTTCACTCAGCTCTTTGTTAGGTGAACCAAAAATGATGTCATCTACGTAAATTTGGACGAGTAAAATGTCTTTCCCTTCTTGTCTTCTAAACAAGGTTCTGTCTACCTTGCCTTTAGTAAAACCATTTTCTAATAGAAATTGAGAAAGAGTATCGTACCAGGCTCTTGGAGCTTGCTTTAGTCCATATAAGGCCTTCTTTAATTTGTATACCTGATTACCTTTGACTTCGAAACCTGGGGGTTGTTCAACATATACTTCTTCCACAAGAATACCGTTAAGAAATGCACTTTTAACATCCATTTGATATACAGTGAATTTCATGTAAGCAGCATATGCAAGAAACAATCGAATGGCTTCTAGTCTAGCAACAGGAGCATAAGTTTCATCATAATCTATGCCTTCAGCTTGTGAGTAGCCTTGGGCGACTAGTCTAGCCTTATTACGAACAACTACATCATTCTCATCTTTCTTATTCTTGAAAATCCATCGAGTTCCAACTACATTATGATGTTTCGGTCTATCGACAAGTTCCCAGACGTCGTTTCGAACAAACTGATTCAACTCGTCTTGCATAGCAATGATCCAATTGCTATCAGCCAATGCCTCATTAATGGTTTTTGGCTCGATAGATGAGAGGAAACAACACCAGCAAAACAGAGATGGACTAGATTGTTCTTGCGACTCAAAGAGTTGTCGTCTAGTCTTAACACCAACAGTAGAGTCACCAATAATATTTTCAGTATTATGTGCTGATTTCCATGTATTTCTATTCTTAACAAGAATACTATCGTCTATATCATGTACAGCATCATGCATGTCAACATCATTATCATTAGAAGATTTAATAGGAGTAGACGAGTCGACTAGTTTAGGCATGTCAACTGGTCTAGTAGAGTTACCTTGAGCACTTACCTTCTTCTGGTCGTCTGACTCGAGAGCTTTCATGAATGGATTATATGCTTGAACGGATTCATATACCTCTGAGTCTTTGTCAGTTTCAACAGTTAGCTCAGTAGCTTTCTCACTGATCTTGTTGGTAGACGGGTCCTGTTGAGATTCTTCGAAAACCACATGTGGTGTTTCTTCCACACAAAGGGTTGAGTAGTTGAATACTCTAAATGCTTTACTAGTTGAGGAGTATCCTAAGAATATCCCCTCGTCTGCTTTAGCATCGAATGCATTCAACTTGCTTTTCCCATTGTTATGGATGAAACACTTGCATCCAAATATATGAAAATATGAAACTCTGGGTTTTCTACCTTTCCATACCTCATAGGGCGTCTTACCTAGTGCTTTGTTGATAGCACTTCTATTTTGTGAGTGGCATGCAGTGTTGATGGCTTCTGCCCAAAATTTCTGAGGCGTATTATACTCTGTCAGCATGGTCCTGCAGGCCTCCTTAAGAGTTCTGTTCCTTCGCTCTGCTACTCCATTTTGTTGTGGTGTCCTTGCTGCACTAGTAAGGTGCTGGATGCCACGCTTAGAACAGAATTCTTTAATATAGCAGTTAATGAATTCAGTACCCTTGTCACTACGGATCTTGACAATTGACTGATTCTTCTCAACCTGTAACTTCTTCAATAGATCAGGCAAAAGTGTTTGTGTATCACTCTTCTTGTGTAAGAAGACTACCCAAGTAAACTTAGAATAGTCGTCTACCACAACAAGTGTGTACCTTCTACCGTTCAAAGTTGGAGGAGTTATTGGGCCATGTAAGTCCATATGTAGAAGTTCAAGAACTCTACTGGTTGAGAGGGATGGAATAGATTTAAAAGAACCCTTCACCTGTTTACCTTTTTGACAGGACGTGCATACATGTGACTTATAGTAGACTTCATTGGGAATACCTTCCACAAGGTAGTCTCTGGCTATCTTATTAAGAACCTTAAAGTTTAGATGACAAAGGCGTCTATGCCAGAGCCAGCCAAGTTCTTTAGGATTCTTAGTAAGTAGACAGGTGTCCCTCGGACAACTGTTCCAGTTCACTATGTACACACTTCCTTGTCTAATGCCGACTAGTAGGACTGTGTGTGTTTTCTTGTCGATGATTTCACATTTCTGACTCTTGAACTGCACCTTGTATCCACGATCACAAAATTGTGAAACAGAGAGTAAATTGTATTTCAAGCCTTCAACATACGAAACATCTTGAATTTCTATGTCACCATTCCGAATGTAACCAAATCCTTTAGTAATAGCAATGGAGCTATCACCAAAAATCACTTTTGGTCCTTCTTGCTCACGATAGCTTGATAAGAGAGTCTTAGTACCAGTCATGTGGTGCGAACAACCACTGTCTATGTACCAAGTTTCTCCTGTTGAGCCACCTTTCTTGTATAGATCGAGTCGACCCTGCAATAGATGATAATACATAATTTAGGTACCCTCCTTGTTTATTGGGGTCCTTGGGGGTTAGTCGAGTTTAATGGAATCCAAATATACATTGGAGTGTCACTTTTTACCTGCAATAGATGATAATACATAATTTAGGTACCCTCCTTGTTTATTGGGGTCCTTGGGGGTTAGTCGAGTTTAATGGAATCCAAATATACATTGGAGTGTCACTTTTTACCTGCAATAGATGATAATACATAATTTAGGTACCCTGCAATAGATGATAATACATAATTTTGGCTACTGGCAGTGTCACTTTCATCAGAATCTGATTCATCACATGATTGAAAGGAAGTAACAGAAGATACCTCTTGGTCGATTTTAGCCATGAAGCATAAACCATCATCAACTATGAATGCTTCATCGTGATCTGGTTCAGACGGGTAGCTAGATGAGGATGATGGCAACTCGTCTGAGTCGGAGTCAGAGTCATTATTGGCCATCATTGCCTTTTTACCTTGGTTGTATCTTCTTTCCCTTCGTGCTTTGCGTTCTTCTCGATCATCAGTACTCAGGTCTGGACATTCATATATGTAGTGACCTGGTTTCTCACAGTTATAGCACACGAGATCATTAATAGCCTTTTTAATAAGAGAGTTGTTCCTTCGTTTATCACGTCTATCAGAACGAGTAATTTTCCTACTATCAGACTCTCTATCTTGTCTGTTACCTTTCGAGACTTCGTCTCTCCTTTCGGACGAGTTTCGGTCTCGTCTGGTCTCAGACGAGTTCTTAGAAGCAGACCCTCTATGCTCTCTATAGAACTTCTTATATCTTCTGAAACGTTTATTCAGCCTATCAAACTTTCTAACCATGAGGCTTACCTGATCCTTCAGACTAAGATCAGTATCTAACTCGTCTTTCACAGAAGCAGACCTAGTCTTAGTCTTAGACCTGTCTATCTTAGACGAACTAGCCTTAAACGCAACGTTCTTAGATACAGCATGTTCTCTGTCACTACTTACTATGGGTTCGTCTTCGTCTAGATCAAACTCATGAGCCTTTAGAGTTTGAAACATAGTCTCTGCTGTCCATACGTCTATATCTTGGGTATTCTTAACAAGCATTTTTACCATCTTCCATCGACTATCAAGGCTTTTTAGAATCCTAAGATTGATTTCACGTGGAGTATAAGTTTTACCAAGGACTTCCAAGTCATTCATGATTTTGGTAAAACGAGTATCCAACTGGTCTATTGTTTCACCAGCTTTCATATGAAATGATTCGAATCTTTGGACAGCAGTGGAAAGCTTGCTTTCTTTGATTAGGGATGTCCCTTCACAAATGATAGCTAAGCGATCCCACATTTCTTTGGCAGTTTTACATTTTAACACTTTTCCCAGATACTCATTAGGAAGAGTGTGTAAGATGTAATTCTTGGCCAAGCTATCCAAATTATTCTGTCTCATTTCTTCAGAGGTAAGTTCTGACCTTGGTTTCTTGACGAGAGTACCCACTGGTTGATTTGGATCAAGGGCAGCAGTATTGGGGATCATGGTCACAATTGGACCTTCAGTAACGACGGAGATCATTAAGTCGTGAGTGGAGCTGAAGATGGCTTCCATCCTTAGCTTCCAATAGTCGTAATCCTGTACCTGAAACTTAGGTAGTTTGTTGGCGCTGATCTCAAGAGACATGATTTCAAGAAATAAGTGCTAAGTAGAGTTATGATCAAGAACAACAGATAAGTCAAGAACAGGGAGCACGAAACACAGATGATACAAGTATATGATCAAGAACACGTATACCAGAACAGTTAAGGACCAAGACTTCACCCTAAGTCTTGAGTCGGTTATCAAGAAACAGCAGTTCGTAAACTACTGCTCTGATACCACTTGTTGGTCCCAAGTTGAGTTAATAATATTGAGTAAGCTAATGAAAATGTCTAGAGGGGAGGGGTGAATAGACTTTTCAAAAATCTTTCAATATATCAGAATACACAATGCGGAATAATCAGATTACTAATGAGCCCAATCAAGTTTATACTCAACTTATATTCGAGAACTCTGTTCTATACTCAACTAGTCTAGATCAGTTAAGTATGTTTAACAAGCAAACAATTAATCAATTAAACAACAAACAAAATAGTAAAGTGAATCAAACACGAGATTTATAGTGGTTCGACAACTTGTCTACATCCACTCTCACAAACCCAGTTGTGATGTTTCCACTAAACTCTTCCAATCGAGTACAAGTGTGTGTTCCTGTCTTTAAAGTCCCAAGAAGAAGACTTAGATCTTCAACAGACTATACCTCCAGATATGTCTACGATCTTACTAGAAGTTTTACAAGTATCTAGCACCTTGAAAAATAACAAACAAAAACTAAAAACTTCTCTGTTCTTCAGTAGTAGCCTTCTTGATTCTTCACTTGTCTTCTGGCTATCTTTCTGAACTTGAATCAACTCTGAGAGTAAACTTCAAATATATCTTTGATAATGCTTCACTTGAGTATGAACGTCAGTGGTTCAGTAGTATTTCTCAATATCACAGTCGTCTGTCCTTAATGAATACCTTGGGGTATTTATAGACTTCAATCTTCAAGAACTTAGTAAGTTGTAACCAACTTTTCTTGATAACTACCTTCAACTGAATCTTCTTATCAATCCACGCGTTTCTGTTATGAATTAGTTATTTCATAACTAACTTCTATACCTTTATCTCTTCACGTGTATTTGTAACTAACTTTCACGTTGACTTGTCTTGTGTAGTCTAGTAGATGTACTTGTCTTGTAGTCCACCTGTCTTGAGTAGTAAACTGGTCTTCTCTTCTTGTGCAGTAGACTTCTAACAAAACAAATCTAGTCCTATCATTTAACCTAACAAGACTATTACATTACATTAAGCTTTTATAATATAAGCTTAGTCAACTTATAAACTATACAATGAATCTAATCTATTACATAAAAAACATGAGCTCTATACAACATTTAAACAGCTCAGTAACAATCTAACATATATGAACAGATATGAAGTACTTACAAATCGTACTTATCTTTTAATATAAACTTTTCTTTTAAACTGTACTTGTCTTTTGAATTCTACTGATCTGTACAAGATGACTCCAACTTAACTAGACTAGATCAGTCAACACTTAGAAAATATTCAAGTCTTCTTTTGGCTTATCAAAACTTTATCTTTTATCTTTTGTTCATCATTTAGGACTTGTTCTAGGATTCATATCCCAACATCAGCCAAAGGATTTGAGCACAACAACTTCCAGCAGCAACATATTCAGCCTCAGTGGTGGAAGTAGCCACTGTATTTTGCTTCTTGGAAAACCAAGATATGAGTTTGTTGCCCAAGAATTGACAAGTCCCTGAAGTGGACTTTCTGTCAATTCTACATCCTCCATAATCAGCATCTGAGTAGCCAGTTAACTCAATGTTGTCATCAGCAGGGTACCAAAGGCCTAGATTCTCAGTGCCTTTGAGATATCTCAAGATCCTCTTTGCAGCCTCAAGATGGCTTTTCTTAGGATTTGCGTGAAACCTTGCACAAACACCTACTGCAAAGGTGATGTCAGGTCTGCTGGCAGTGAGATAGAGGAGTGAACCAATTATTCCTCTATATTCAGTGGAGTTGTTGGAACACCACTTTCAGCAGGATCCATCTTCCAATTTGTGTTCATTGGGATCCTTACTGGCTTACTTGATGAACACCCAAATTTCTTGATCATTTCTCTGGTGTACTTGACTTGGTTGATGAAGATTCCTTCTTTAGATTGCTTGACTTGTAGACCCAAAAAGAAATTCATCAACCCCATCATGGACATCTCAAACTTGCTTTGCATGAGCTTGGAGAATTTCTCACACAGCTTCTCATTAGGGGATCCAAAAATTATGTCATCTACATAAATTTGGACAAGCAAGATGTCCTCTCCTTCAGAGATTCTGAAGAGAGTTCTGTCCACAGTTCCCTTGGTGAATCCATGATCCAAGAGGAATTGTGACAGTGTGTCATACCAAGCCCTAGGGGCTTGCTTGAGTCCATATAGAGCCTTCTTCAGCCTGTATACTTGGTTTCCAATCTCAAAACCTGGTGGTTGCTCCACATAGACTTCTTCTTTCAAGACTCCATTCAGAAAGGCACTCTTGACATCCATTTGGTACACTTTGAACCTCTTGTGGGCTGCATAGGCTAGGAAGAGCCTTATTGCTTCTAGCCTTGCCACAGGTGCAAATGTCTCATCATAGTCAATGCCTTCATGCTGGCAGTATCCTTTTGCCACTAGTCTTGCTTTGTTTCTGACAATCACATAATTTTCATTCTTTTTGTTCTTGAACACCCACTTGGTTCCAATAACATCTTGATGTGAAGGTCTATCCACCAGCTCCCATACTTCATTTCTGGTGAATTGATTCAGTTCTTCCTGCATGGCTGTGATCTAGTTGGCATCTTGAAGTGCTTCTTCAATATCACTTGGTTCTTGTTCTGACAAGAAACAACAAAACATAGCACTTTCACCATGAAAACTTCTGGTTTTGACTCTTATACTTGGATCACCAAGTATCAGATCAATAGGATGGTCAGACAACCAAGTCCTTCTTTTTCTGATCTCTTCAGTAGAGTTGTCCTCTACTGAAGTTGAGTCGTTTTGATTATAAAATTCAGGATAATTTAGTGCAGGATCTAATTCAGGATCATAATCAGGGGTGTTGTCCTCAATGTCAGGGACATTGACATTTTCAACATTTTGAGTCCCCCCTTGATTATTTGACCCATTAACTACCTCAACAGGAACTGCTTCTTCATTGGTAGTTGTTACCTGGATGTGAACTGGGATTGGCTCATTCAGTTCACCATTTCCATCAGTGGGGTTTGTCTCAGGAAGGTTGCCTTCAGGATTGTTGTCTAATGTGAGTTTTTCAGGAAGATTGGCTTGGACAACATCTATGAAATCAGTGTCTTTGTCTTTTAGGTTTAGTCTGGTTGTCCTCTGTGTGATTTCTTCAGGTTCCAGGTTATCATTCCTGATCTCAAAGATAGATTCATCAAACACAACATGAGGTGTTTCTTCCACTATAAGGGTTTTCTTATTGTAGACTCTGAAAGCTTTACTGATCTGAGAGTATCCAAGAAATATTCCCTCATCAGCTTTGCTATCAAAGGCTTTCAATTGTTCTTTCCCATTATTGTGTATGAAACACTTGCAACCAAAAATGTGAAAGTATGACACTTTAGGCATTCTTCCTTTCCAGAGTTCATAGGGAGTTTTGCCTTGCCCCTTAGTAATCAAACATCTATTTTGAGTATGGCATGCAGTGTTTATGGCTTCAGCCCAAAACCTCTTAGGTAAATTTGAATCAGCAATTAAAGTTCTAGCAGCTTCCTTTAAGGTTCTATTCCTTCTTTCTGCAACTCCATTTTGCTGAGGAGTTCTAGCTGCTGAGGTTTCATGAGCTATTCCATTAGATGTGCAATACTCATTGATGTATGAATTTATGAACTCAGTGCCTTTATCAGATCTTATCTTGATAATGCTAATGCTTTTCTCATTTGACAGTCTCTTGAGAAGTTCAGGTAGTTTGACTTGTGTTTCCTTCTTATTAAGGAGAAATACTACCAAAGTGAACCTAGAGAAGTTATCTACTACAACCAATGTGTATTTTCTACCATTTATGCTTGAAGGGGTGATTGGTCCAAAAAGATCCATATGTAGAAGTTCGAGTACCCTTTCAGTAGAGATGACTGGTTTACCTTTGAATGAGGTTTTAATCTGTTTTCCCTCTTGACATGGCTTACACACATGTTCTTTAATGAAAACCTCATTAGGTAGTCCTTTAACTAATGCATTTCTAGCAAGTTTGTTCATTGATTTGAAATTCAGATGGGTTGCCTCTTATGCCATAACCAACTTTGTTCACTAGTGCTCTTAGCAATGAAACATGCAGCATCAGTAGACTTGTCCCAGTTTGCAAAATACACATTTCCCTTCCTAGTTCCAGTCAATAGAGTTTGTTGAGTTTTATCCTTAATTAAGCATTTTCCACTTGAGAACTCAACTTTAAAATATTTATCACAGAATTGACTGATACTTAGGAGATTATATTTGAGACCAGCTACATAAGATACATTGGTTACTTTGATGTTACCAATCATCAAAGTACCATAACCTTTAGTTGTTGCTTGTGAGCTGTCTCCAAAAGTGACATTTGGGCCTTCTTTTTCAATAAAATCAGTGAGAAGTTCCTTGTTTCCAGTCATGTGCCTTGAGCATCCACTGTCAAGGTACCATGCTGTCTTTTTGCTCATACTCCTCTTCTTGTGGCCCAATGGTACCTGCAATTAGATAGGTTTAGGTACCCTTTGAGTTTTGGGTCCTGAGAGGTTAGCTGTACCTTTTGGAACCCAAACTTGCCTAATTACCCTGATTGATTCAAGGTGGCTAAGTTGTTTTCCATGTGTATCAACATACACTGTCTTTCCCTTAAATGCCTTGGGGAAAGTATGTGTGAATGTGTTAACTCTGTAAGTTTCAGGGGAGTTGTCAACTCTCCTGAACTTATGAGTTCTTTGTGCAGCTTGATGAAATCTTTGAGGAAAGGCATTTTTATGACCATTACCCTTTGGCATGAAGGGTTTTGGTTGTCTCATTTTATTCTGCCTTTGAGGATAGTTGTCCTTAGGTCTATTCAGCTGAGGTTTTCTCAGATGAGTTGGCCTAGGCTGATTATACCTTGGATAACTCCTCTGAACATTGTTCAGGAGAGTTGCCCTTCCATTGGGTCTACTCTGCTGACCAACATTCCTCTTGTGTTCAGGAGCCTTGACCTTTTCCAAAGGTTTGGGCCTAGTCTCCTGAAGCACTAGAGTAGGCATTTCATTCATTTTGCCCTTTTCTTTGTTCAGTGGTTGAATCATTTCATTTTCAGCTTGTTGTGCCACTTATTTAACAAAGATTTTCTTAGTGTTACTTGTAGAAGCAACACTGAGACAAGGTGAAGATTCAAATGGATCAAAACCTAATCCACTTCTTTGAGCCATAGGTCTTTGATAACTCTGAATTTCCTCTATTGCTCTAGAGGATTTGTTCAGAGCAGACATCTTTAATTTCAGGCTCTCTTCACTTGATTTAAGAATGTCATATTCATGTGAGAGGTTCTCAAATTTGGCATTCAGAATTTTTAGTTCAAAATCTTTTCTCTTCTGAGAAAGTAGTTGATCATCAATCTCCTTTTGTTGGTCAACTATCCTGAGATTTGCTTCCTTAAGCTCTTTCAAGACTTGTTGATACAACTCACTAGATTTGACATCAACAGCTACCTCACAGTTTTTGGTAAGTTCAATAGCCAATCTTTCATTTTCTCTCACACAATTATCATGAAATTCTTGTAATCTAGTGAAATCTTCCATCAACTTCCCAAAGGAAAGTTTCAAGTTGACTTCACTAGTGTTCTGTGATAAAAATGATGGTGAGCTAGAAGTGGAGGATACCTCATCATCCTCAAGAGCCATGTTGCACACATCATCATCATCATCACTGTTTGAGAACAGTCCATCAGAAGAGTTGAAGCTTTCAGCACTATCAGATTCTTCACCAGCCATCATGGCTTTTCTATTGGTGAACTTTCTGTCTCTTTTAGCTTGTCTTTCTCTTCTTTCTTTAGAGCTCAGTTCAGGGCAGTCATACTGGAAGTGCCCTTTCTCTTTGTAGTTGTAGCACAGGTCTTCATCATCATCCTTCTTGGATTCATCTCTTCCTTTTGATGATGAGGGTTCAACTCTACTGGACCTTCTCCTATCAGAGTACTTGTCCTCTGATCTTTTCTCTTCAGGCTTTTTGTCCTTGGCCTGATCTTCAGGGGAGTTGTACCTTCTCCTGAATTTGTTGTCTTGGTAGAATTTCTTGTATCTACCAAACCTTGTGTTGAGCTTGTCAAACCTTCTAGCCATCAAGGCTAGTTCTTCCTTCATTTCAGTCTTTGAAACTGACTTTGATGATCTGGGAGTGGGTTGCATTTCAGGTTCAACAACTTTGGCTTTGAATGCCACTCCCTTAGTAGGATTTGAAGGTTCCTCAACAGGCTTTCTTCTGTTGAGATCGAACTCATAGGCTTTGAGTTCTGAGAAGATTTGTTGCATGGGCATGGAGGAGAGATCCTTGGTATTCTGCATCATCACAGCATAGACATCCCACTTTTGAGTGAGACTTCTCAAGATCTTCAATCCAACTTCTCTTCTGGAGTAGACCTTGCCCAATGAGTTGATTTCATTCATCACATCAGTGAATCTACCAGCAAATTTATCAATGGATTCATCAGCTTCCATTGAGAATTGCTCAAACTTTTGCACAGCAACTTGGAGCTTGTTCTCCTTGATCTTTTCTGTACCCTCACACATTTCAGCAAGGGTATCCCAAATTTCTTTGGTTGTGGTGCAGTGGTAGACTCTTCCCATGATTGCATCTGGAATTGTTTGATAGAGGGTGTTCATTGCAAGATAGTTCAAGTTATCTTTCCTCTTTTCATTAGCAGTGAAGTCATCTTCATCTTTGGGAATCAGTTCCCTTACATCTGCTCTTTGCTCATCTGTCAATCTTGGGTTAGTTTGAGTGAACACAAAAGGACCTCTTGTAATTACTCTCAAAGTATCAGTATGAAGGGAAGCAAGATGAACTCTCATTCTAATTTTCCAGAAATTATAATTGTCTATTGAAAACATGGGCAGTTTATGATGTGAACACAAAACTTGGACATGGCTTCTGAAGGTTGATCCAATGATAGGACAACATTCCTTATCAAATGGACAACTCTCCTTATCACTATCAGCAGGTTTGCTTATCAGCAAGGTTGGCTTGCTCTTCTTCAGATGACTTGGCTCTCATCCTTTGCTTCTCTAGAAATTGATCTTAGCATGATTCAATGTAGTCCTTTAAGGATGTAGTTGTCTTCATTCTTTCAGTATGGTTGGCCTTCAAGCATTTCAGAGTACTTGGGCTTGATTGCTAAGACAACTTTTCTGGACAACTCTCCTGATCAGCATATTTGGTCTTTTTGCTTCAGAGCTGTTGTTTTTCACAGAGTTAACCTCTCTGGACAACTCTCCTGATTGGAGCATTTGGCTAACCTTGTCCTTTTGAGCTTTACAGTCTTGTTCTTGCATAGAAATAACTCTTCTGGACAACTCTCCTGATCAGAGCATTTGGTTTTCAATGGAGTATGCTTGTCCTTAGTGTTTGTTCCAGATTTTGAGCCTTGAGGGGACTTGTTCTTGATAATCTTCAAAGCATAGGTTCCCCCTCACATTGTGCATATAAGCATCTAAGAGCTGCCTAACATATCAGCTTCTCATCTAGCCTTATGCTATGTGTTCTAACACATTTTGAGCACAATCATCTTGACTTAGGCATGTCTTAGGGGGGTTTTGGTGTTTAATAAAAACATATCTCATTTTATTCCCAACAAATATTCTCAAAATTTTACACAAAAATCATTATTTTTTCTACACACTTACACTAAAGTTTAAAGTGAACTCATTTATTTACTTTACACATAAAAAATTTATAAAACTACTCTTTAAAATTTTCCACTAAATTTACTTTTCTTATTCTAAGCACTATAAAATATTGGCCAAAAGGCATCGACAATTGGCAACGGCAGGCTACCGTTGCCAATTGACAACGACATTGGTAACGGGCAGAAAAAAGGCGACGGGGGCGGGTGCCGTTGCCTTAAGGAAACGGGAGTGGGCCCCGTTGCAAAAAGGCGACGGTTTATAACGCCCGTTGCCAAAAGGCGACGGCAGTGGGCCCCGTTGCCATTTGGTAACGGGCCCCCACTCGCTAAAAGGCAATGACAGTGGGCCCGTTGCCTTTGTCGTCGCCCTAATTGAGTTAAAACCCTCCCTTCCAGAATTATAAAAGCTAAGCGGCGCACACACACACCTCCTCCATTAAACAAACTTTCTTTCCACCTCCAAACTCAACATCCACGTTCGTTTGCAGATCGGACTCGGTTCTTGGCCAGTGTTCTACACTTCGACGGGAGCATTTATACGGTAATTTTTTTCGTTTTAATCGGTTAAATTTGAAGTTATATGTATATACATAGTTTTAGTATATATATGTATATATATGCATATATATGCATATATGTTGTATTTATATATAAAATTGTTAGAATTGTTAATTTTTATGCATGCATGTGTTAATTGTTAGAATTTAATTGTTAATTATATTGTGTTATGCATGTATTTATATGTATGTTTTAATTAATTAAGTTATATGAATTTATTTGTTAATTAGGGTGTTAGAATTATATAATTGTGTTATGTCTATATATGAATTTATTTGTTAATTAGGGTGTTAGAATAATTATTAGAAGAGTTTAACTAAGATAAGGGACAATCCTATAGACCCAACTAGAAATAAAGACAAAAAATTATAGTATTAGAATTAAGGTCAAATTCATAATCAAATAACTTATTATGCCCTTTATGCTTATAAGACACTAATAATTGAAATTAAAATTAGATTTTAAATTTTAAATCAATTTAATATAAAATTAGATTTTAAATTTTAAATCATAATATCTCATAACAGAATCAGTCAATCATTCAATACCCATTCCCATATGCTATACGCAACAATTCCATACCCTTCCATCAATCTTCGATATCTCATACCTAATCAATAATTCAATTCCCAAATCCCATATGCTATACGCAATAATTCGATACCTAAATCCCATATGTTATACACAACAATTCGATACCTAAAATTCATATGATATACGCGATCACTGCCCCCAAACTACATAAAATCTGGCGATCATGACCGAAATTCCTAAAATACAGAAAGTTTGATCTACAATATCTCATCCGATAATCATTCCATTATCAAGGTATGCAATTTTGTTCGGTCTTGTCTTAATGCAATAATCAATAATTCGTCTAGTTCATGGTTCTGCATCGTCACTATTTATATATTATGCGATTTAGGGCTTTATTGAAGGAGTTAATTAAAGAAGCTAATTTACAGAATCAGAGATGGAATATGCTGTGATTTTAAAGTTCGAATTCGAGGATAAAACCAAGTTGATCCGTGTTCAACAATCTTCAAAGTTCGAAGACATTGTTAATGAAATAATCGGTATGTGGCCCATATTATCGAATTCTAAGATAGGCATGTGTTATTATGTTGGTTGCATAAAGAATTGTTTTTTATCATCTGATTCTGATTTGGTTAGTTTAGTTGAATTTTGCCAGATTTCATTGGAAAAATTAGTTGAAGTTTCTGTTTCTTCTACACATTCTAAGAATTTAGTACCTGATATGCATAATTCACAAAGTTTGGGCGTTAGTTTGGCAATCAGGGATGATCGTGTTAATGCTTCTGCATCCCAGACTCAATTGTCAAATATACCTGATAATCGTGTTGACATTGCTTTTAATCATAGCCCTCAAAATTCTTGTTCAACAGAATTTACTGGATTGAGCAGTTTACCAAAATTTGATATATGCCCTAAGGAGAAGACTAGAGCTTATTTGTCTGATAATTGGGGTAATATAATGAAAGTGGGTGCAATCTTTGGTGGTGGTGCACCTGAGTTTAGGATCGAGTTGATTAAGTATTCGACCAAACTCAATTTCAAGTTTAGATATGTTAAAAACTGCCCTAGGTACATATATGTTGAGTGCAATCAGAAGGTGTCATCTGGTTGTGAGTGGTTTATAAAAGGAAAACATTTACCTATGAATTCAGGGTTTATTGTTTTCAAAGCCAATCTAGTACATAATTGTGTCGGCAACCTTCTAAACGAGAAAAAAAACAGGTTCGGCACAAAAATCATCAAAGACATTTTGTTGCAAAATGTGAAGTCCAATCCTACAATTACTGGAAAAAAGGTACTCGAACATATTAATGATGATTATGGATTTGAAGTTCCTTATTGGAAGGCGTGGCATGGAGTTGAGGCTGCAAGAAACGACATATTTGGAAGCTATGATGAATCGTATGATCAATTACGATGGTATGGTGATGCAATTAAACGTACAAATCCTGGAAGTATAGTGGACATAGAGACCAACAATATCACCAACCACTTTGAAAGAATTTTCATATCATTCAATGCTTGCAAGGAAGGCTTTAAAAGTTGTAGGCCAATGTTTTTCATAGACGGTACATTTATGAAGGGAAGGTCAAAAGGGGTATTGCTTGCTGCAACTGCAAAGGACGGGAACAACGGTAAAAATTCTATAAATATTTTTATGTAATATCTGTTCTAGATCTGATATTTTTATATTTATGTATACTGTGAATGCATATTATTAGTGAATTTGTGTATGGTTTAATATTTTGCATCCACTGAATGTGTACTTATTATATTTTTTATATGTTTTTAGGATTGTTTCTTGTTGCATTTGCTATTGTATCTTCCGAGAGTCGTAACAACTGGGCTTGGTTTTTAACTAAACTTCGTGATCTTATCACTCACCAAAAAAGGGTAATTTACATTTCCGACAGAAATGTAGGATTGATGTCCGCCTTTTACAATGTATGGAATGATCCTGCCCATTTTTATTGCCTGTATCATTTGTTGTCAAACCTTAAGGGTAGGTACGGTGGTGGATGGAATACTCAGCATCGTGAAAATATGGATGTGTTGTTCAAAGAGTGTGCATATGCACCCACGATCACCATATTCAAAGAGAAACTTGAGCTGTTTACGAAAGTGGGGGGGTCGAATTGCTGAAAAATGGCTTGAAGATTTACCTTATGCAAGATGGGCAGTCTCACACTCTCCGCATCTTAAAAGGTACGGGGAAATGACATCGAATACAGCTGAGTCATTTAACTCTTGGATACGTGAAGCTAGATCTCTTCCAATAACTCATATGATTGACTATATAAGGAAAAAGATTTATGGGATGTTCGTAGAGAGGCGGGAATCCAGCAATAAGTGGACAGGTCTACTGGTTCCTAGTAAAGAGGCTCTTTGGCATGAATTGGGAAATATCAGTGCCTCATGGACTGTCTCGTTGTATCCGAACGGTCAGTTTGAAGTATCTTCAAAAACATCTGTCACTGTTGATCTTCAATATAATATATGTACATGTTTTGAATGGAAAATCAAAGGGTTTCCATGTGCCCATGCAATGGCTATGATTAAGAAGCACTGCACATCCATTCATAATGTTGTTGAGGAGTGTTTTTTCACATCTAAATACAAACAATGTTATGAGGTGGACTTGTTCCCTGTTCCGCAAACAGAAAGATCTGAGACTGAATCTGCTGCAGAATCTGAAAAAAATACTTCCTCCAATCCTTCCGAAGCCCCCAGGTAGACCTAAGCAGAAGAGGATCACGTCCTACGGTGAATTTCCGAAAGTTAAATCTACAATTTGTAAGAGGTGCGGTAAAAAGGGCAGGCACGATTCTTTGACATGTGCCGGAGTTTTTGGAATTGATAAAACTAATATTATAGAGTAGTTTAGTTGCAGTACCTTGTTTATTATGTTTAGTTATTTGATTCATTATGATCCTGGTGTACTGGTGCTTCAACACCTTTCTGGTTTTTTGACATTCAAATTTCTTAATAAAATATCAATTTAATATACTGAGGTATACATTTTCTCATTGTACTTCTATATCTAATTTTTGTAATGTGATATTTGGTTAATCATATTGATTAAGGTGGACTGATCATGTAGTTTGCATCCATCAATTACATTATTATATATTCAGACTGTATTAAATATCAATATTTTATATTATTTTGCAGACTGTTTTTTTGTTAACCACAAATGATCTTTTGTTCATATATTAAAGAAATTTTATTTTGTATTATGTAGTAGGAGTACTAAATTTAATTTCATACATTTTTAATAGTGGTTAAGTAATATTGTGAACAATTTGTATAAACTAATAATAGTTAAACATTCTATACTAGTTTAGCAAGATATATTCCAAATATATTTTGTTATATTTTGCCATATAGTTTCTTTTTTGTTTAGAGGATTTTTTTTTCATACGATTTCCAGTCTTAGCTTATATGCAACATATATTTACATATATGCACTAAATGTTGAACATATATATCAATATATGCAGTAATTGTATATGTATACATTAATTAGTTATTTTAGGGCAAGATATAGTTAAATCCAGCCATAATATAATGTTCTCTATACCATCGAATAAAATCATAGAATATCATAATAATGAATCTCATATTAAAATAATGCATACAAATATAAAATTAATATAAAAAAATATAATTTATCAATCATAATTATGGACTGTTATTACTAGTTACATTTCATGGATAGTTACAATCCACAAGTTTTAATTCAATCATCATTAATATAATATTATTAATTTTAAATATATCCACTACTCTCCACAATTATTTCATGTAATCCAAACCAACCATTTTTATTTGACCTTTTCAAACATAGTTATATTCAATGTTAATTTTTTTCTATAAATAATACTCCTTATAATTACAAATTCTAAAATAAATTGTTTATGTTTGATATCCACTTTTGCATAATATGTACACGTCAATGTTATAATAACCCTTTTTATATATAACATCTATAAACAAATTATTCACGTATTAATCATAAATATAGATAACAGTGGTGTATTTTGCATTTATATAGCACATATTACAATGTGCATATTTCTTTTGCATATTCGTGTGCATATATTCCATTACGATCCGTTCCACGCTACTGGAGTAATTACAGCGTATGTATTTATGTTTATTTATTCTTTTTTGTTGCTTCGATTTTCCATCCAAATTGTTTAATATTGTCTATTCGGGTGCATAAACCGTTTTTTAGTTACCCTAAACATAACATTAAGGCATTTTAATTTAATGGAGAAGTTACATTTACAATTAATATGACAATCATTAATATATATTCTATATAATTATAAATTAGTATATGTAACTGTTTGAACGCATTATTGTATATTTTTCTATAAATCATTGCATATATTTTTAAATATTTACAGAGTTGAAAAAGTCTTAGATAATATGTGTATAACACGTTCTGCACATCTCCATAAACATTTTATTTATATCCCAAGTAGTGGCGAATTTTAAGGGTTATTATATATAATTAAAATAAATTTAATCTATTAATTTTGCTCGATATATATTGCATATCTATCCTATACTTGAATATACTTGAATAATTACATACATACTCAAATTCATAAAAAAAACGGGCATCCATGTTGAAATCCACCATTCCAGATGACATCACATCTCACATTTTGGAGAGGTTGTCGGGATCTGTCCTTAAACATTTGATAGGTTTGTCTAAATCTTTGTATGCCATAATATCTTCACGTTTGTTTATTGAAGCAAATCTGATCAAAATGAAATAGGGTTTTTTCTTTTCATATATCCACAAGCAACGTGTTGCAGATCCGCCTATAACATACGAGTACTTTCCTAAGAGAAACCCATCGACTTATAGAGACAATTCAGATAGTGATGACGACGAAGAAGTTTTAGGAACAGTAAACGGCTTGGTACTGTACTGTGATATGCATGATGTCTATTCTTTGTCTAACCCCACTACCAAAATGACTTTATTCATTCCTAATGACCCTATAACTTTTCACAATAATTTTAGTGTAGCATGGGTTTACTTTGGATTAGGTTATGATAAGACCAATGATGACTATATGATAATGCGAGTTGCACATTTACGGTCTATTCATGACAATCAGCTCCAGGTTAAGTTATTTTCTAGAAATTCGAACAATTGGTCCACGATAAATCCTTTTCCAGGTGAATATCCTCCAATTTCGAATTCATGTTTTGTAGGCGGCCTCTTCCATTGGAATGTAAACCATGGTCACGGTGTTTATTCAACTTTCGACTATAGGCACAACAGTTATGGTGTTATTGAAGTTCCTCAATCTCTATGCGACACTTGGTGTTTGACTCTCGAAATTTGGATGATAATAACTTGGCTCTTTATGGAAGTCGACTATGTATTCCAAAGCAAGGCCCAGGTCATTACTTTTTTGAGATGCATATACTTTCTTACACAAATTCTCGTCATTCATGTTCCAAGTTCAACATTATAAAGGAAGAGCCTTTGCCCAAGTATTACGATCTTGTTCCAATTCAGTTCTTAAACAGTGAATGTACAAAATTGATGTTCAAAATTGATCCCAATGGTACTTTTTGTTCGTACGATGTTCGAAAGAATGTATTTATTGATTTGAATGATGTTGAGAGGGTTTATGGGGTTCAGCACACATACAAGTATGTTGAAAGTTTTGTTTCGCCTTGTCCAAATTATGAAGTGATCTGATATGAATGTACTCATTTTAGATTAAAAAGTAGATTTTTAAGTTTTAGCATATGTACATACTTTAATTATATGTTTTAGCATATGTACATTTATTTTATATAGATTTAGCATATATACTTTTATTTTAAAAAAATTTAGCATATAGTCTAGTAATGTTTTTATTTATTTACATTATTGTTAATGAAATTACATATTTTTTATATTTTTTTTATAAAAAAATGTTCAACATTATTTACATAAATTACGCATATGAATACTATAAACACGTCAACAAGTCAGAAAATTCCATTATCTTCTTTCAATATATATGAATAAAAATACGAATTCATACTACATAATCACTCAATCAAATATATCTGAATCGTTCAAATATAGTCAAATCAATCACTACCATTTCCGTTGTATTATTTTTTTCATCACAGTTTTGCTAAACACCAACAAATATACAATAACACAAATAATTTGACACACTGAAAAATATTTACACATATTTTACTTGTCTCACTCTTCACCTCCAACTTTTTCTTCATTGTCATCAATTCAACAATCATTTTTTTTCTCAAGTTTCAATGCAGTGATCTCATCGTGCAACTTCAAAGTAGTCACATGTAAATCAATAACCTTTGATCTTTCTTCGTTTGATTTGTTCAACAGACCATAAATAATATTTATTGCTGTCTCACATAAAGGCTCATCAATCCACTCAAAAAATTGACAAAAATCAGTGTTCTACACATTAAAACATAAAAAATATGAGAAATTATAATCATATATATTTAGGTATAAATATATAAAATTATATGAATATAATCAGTTCTTTTTAAAAAAAACAATCATACTACACCGAAAATCTTACCGGGTACGATGCACAACCATAGAATCTTCTTCCAACGTTCCGATTCTTTCAAGATGTAACTACGTTTGCTCTCCGGTTGCAATAGCATATAACCAGTTCCCTCTCACTCTAGTTGTATCGAGACATTATTTTAAAAAATGAAATCACACTATTTTTTTTATGTCAAAATTTTTGAATGTCTGTGTTGGAAGGCCGCTGTCTTTATATATATATATATGCATATTGGACTGTAAACCCTAGTTTTGAGACTAATATATTTAAGCATAGCATTTAATTTTGTTTATTATTTTTTTGTTTACTAACTATTTACATCTATATTGATGCTATATTCCCTTTATATTAATTATTTCCCATAAATATCTTGACATACAATAAATGTCATATATATTGCAATTACGATCAAAATTCAAACTAACAACAAGGAATCATATACAAAATTAAATTATGAGAAATTTTAACATAATATATATCATATTATATTGAAACATAAATAACTAATATTCAATAAATTATCATCATCTCTTGTAGACTATATAAGGTAAATTAATCAATATTCTATTACAATAATGTTTTACCTAATATTAAATATAATAATATTAATATCAACTGTGAAAAAATATTGTAAAGTATTAAAAGAAGTCATTCAAAAAAATAAAGAAATAATCATCCAAAATAGAATTTAAACCAAAATATGCAAAACATTTTCATAGGCCTTACATTCATAACATATGAATGGTTAACCTAAATAACTTAAACCAGCAGAAGTAATACTGATAAATATGTTCACAAAAAGTTAAATAAGTCTTCAGCAAAATACAGCATCCAAAAGCATCAAACTCCATATCTAAAAGGGTTGACGAATGTCCCAACGATCCTCACACGCATCTTACTTGCCTCTTCCACATCAAAATTAACAGCCAGAGGGTCTTCACCTCTTAAGAAACACTCAATTAGCCTGCACACAACTATCCCACAGTCCAGCGTTCCATGCCCTTGCTGCATAATTCTTGATGCAGTAGGTTTCTTACACGGTCCCTTCAAAAATGGGTGATTCGTAGATGACATTTTGAACACGTACCTCAACCTTGCCTCCACATAGTTAACCTATAATTTATTACATCGGAAGTATAGTTAATAAATACAACAATCTCAGTAGCTAATACATTTGTGATATAGTCAAAACAAACAAATATAAACTTAACCAACTAATAAGTTTAATGAAACAGTATACCACATAGACCTGCTAGAATAATATATAATAAATACAACAATGGGATATAGTCAGTACTTATTTCAGTTGTCTAGTAGTCAAAAGAATCAGATATAAATTTAATCAACTATTGATTTTAGTGAAAGAGTATACCACATATACGCATTCTTTTAGATGATGGTCAATGTTCCCACTTGTTCTCGGCTGCATTGAGTTGAAAAACATCCACTCCTTCTTCTTAAGATCAAGCGTCAACAGGGTCCAATGCCCTTTAATGTTCAATCTGGTACGGTACCCAGCCTCAGTGATAATAATTGGGAATAGCAGCATATCTTGACCGATACTTTCTTCTACAACTTTCTCAATGAGAGATTCAAAGATTTTTTGTTTTGATATATCACGTTTCTTTATCATACTTTGTTAACAAAAAAATGGCAGTCAATGATACAACAAATCTATATAAAAATTAGTATATAGGATTTTACTTCATAATGATAAAACTCATTATATTACAGTATCAATGTACATTACCCAACAAGCAGAAGTGAATATCGTTACACGTTTAGCTTTAGGACACTTTTGGCTAATGGTCGATTGTACCATGTCCGACCATGCATCAATCACCTAAATAATGGTGTATTCCGTACTATTAGATTCAAAAATTTATATTATTAATAAACATACAAACTTACAAATAATTCAACTAATAATTACATGATCATCCACAGTTTTGTTGTTTAGCAAATTAATAAGCATTCGAACCGTGACATCAGTTAATGGCCGATTCCCAACGTATACAGAATGACTGCATCATTAAACAAACAAGACATAAATATTATTCAATGAACAAATATAATGCATCTTTATACAAAACAATGTATAATGAATACAAGGTGGAAGAGCTGTGTTGACGATGTGTAGAAGGTGTGGTAAATATGCTTTAAGGTGTTACTTACTTCGAACCATATTCCACGAGTTCTTTGTAGATTTGATCTTTCAACTGAACGGGGGCATTCTTAATTGTATCCAAAGTGTTGTCAAATGGATTCTTAAAAACTTTCCTCTCTTTGACATGTTTTTTGCCACCCAAAACCTGCTCAGGTTCATCATCACTAATCTCGTGAACCGAATTAAGCTCTTGGGTCAGTAGCTGAGGTGCTATGCACTGGCTTTCTTCCGTGTTCCTCAGTTCTTGTTTTCACACGTATTATCATGGAACTAGGATCTACGTATTCCTTAACCTTCTTTTTCCCTTTAATAACTGGACACGACGTATTTTCAACTACATTTTCTGGTTCTACGTCCTGCTCAGCTCCTGATGCATGACCTTTGTTACCGGACGATTCAAGATTCAAATCCTTCTCAATTTGTTCTACTTCTGCAACAAATTGCTCTTCTTCCAATAAACGGGATGGGTATGACAGACGTTTCATGTTCAGCTCTCTTCTCAACACCTCATTTTTAGATTCGAGATCCCCGATCATTTGATTCTTGACTCCCCTGTCCATTGTAAAAAAATCCATTTCTCTATTAAACTCCTCTGTAAGTCGTTTAAGTTCATTCTCAAAATTAACCCGTTTCGATTCTGCATCCTCCTTAAGCCTATTTATTTCAACCTCATTACTAATCCTCTTCACTTCAGCATCCTCTTTAAGCTGTCTAATTTCATTAAGTAGTTCTTCCACTTTTCTTCCACTGCCTTCAACATCAGCATTTCGAGATCCCATATTATCCAACCCACAATTCACATCCTCAGTATTTGCATCCTGTTCAAACAACATACCCGTAAAATCATTATCTAAATCTGCAAAATTACGGTTCACATCGTTGCATACTGTCATCACAGTATTGTCAATATCCATTGTCGTTGGAGTATTTCCAATGTTGCAATCCTCTCCAAGATCAAACGACGGTCCATTATCCAAGCTAACTTCTTTCATCCTTGATGTAGAACCAACCTCAAATGGTCTGGATGATGATTGTTGAAGGATACATTGATCCTTATCAGCAGAATCAACAACTGGATCATTTATAGCTGTTGCACTAGATTCACCAGGTCCAGTTGTCACATTAGCTCCATTACTCTCAACAGCAGTTGCTCTAGTTGATCTCTCCGTTTGGACTGTTTGGACCGATTCTCTGAAATGGTATATAGCCTGAAACTGTTCTTCCTCCCAAGGCTCAATTTTTAAACTTTCAGTATGTACCTGCAATCATTACCATTATATATATATAAATAGTAAAATTAGTTATACAAAATAGTGTAGCTCAGAATGTTTTTAAAAGCTATTACCTTTGTACGTTTGTACCACTTCTTCTTGTTTAAGGCATTCGTTAGCTTTCGCAATTCCCATTTTAGAAACCTTGGGAACGCATTCCTATTCATTGGTTTAACTAACGATGTATGCTCGCAAATTAAGAACTGCATAAATTGACAATATTCAAATACATATAATATAAATTTTTAAACATAAAGTTAAGTTGTTAGTTTTCAGTAAACGTAAGAATACGTACCGGTAAAATCATAGTACAACCACCTGGTTTCATGTCTTTACTCTTCCTAATATGATTTTTCAAATTATCCACTATGAATCCACTCCAATCATACTTACAAACTTCAGACAAATTCTCTAAATATGCAGTTAAGTACCACGGTAATGCGCCACTTCTTACTGGACAGAATATACCACACATCACATAGCAGCAAAGTAGTCTAGCTACATCTTGAACAGATTCAGGATCATCCAACTCAGCTATTTCTTTTATCTTAGACTTTAACAATGGTTTATTCAGTGAAAGGTTCGGTGGCCTGTTAACTAGTTCCTCTCTGAAGCCCCTTCGAATCCAATCTGGATGAGCATAATTTTCATTCTGCAAAGGAAGCTTCTCACTACCAGATGTAATACCAAATATTAGCTCCACATCTTTCTTTCTTATATTCAACTCATTAGAACCAAGTAGCAACATGCCAGACTTGTCATCGAACCTCATTACAATCTCCTGAATATCTCTCTCAACCTTCTTGCAATTTTCAATTATCTCATCATTCCTATTCACCAATATTGAATTTAAGATGAACCAAAATGGCATCTTCTTCAGTTCATTATAATGCCTATCATTCAACTGTATCACACTTAAGTCTTTGAAACAAGTATGCATATTCGATCTACAGTAGTTCTGACTATTTTTAACATCCCCATCATCTAACAAAGAAAATAAAAAATATATTTAGAATGACTTGTAACTCTTATTTCAACAAAAATTTCAATATCATAAACAAAGTTAAACTATAAAATATCATACCAGATTTTTTACTTCGTGAACGTTTATATCTTTCTTTTATCTGTTTCTTGATTCACATTTCCTCCTCACTGTCGGAATCTTCAGAAACAATTTAAAACTCATTAACACAATGAAACTCTGCATAAAGTTTTAATCACTATACAGAGACATCAACAGAATGTAAGCCACAGCATATCTATTATATACCTTCCGATTCAGACTTCGATTCATCATCACTATCAGCAACAACCTCCTCATCACTATCAGCAACAACATCCTCATCACTTTCGAAATCTGCCAATATAAGTAAACAAAATTAGATACATAAGTGGTTCTATAATCTGTTACATACAGTTAAGGTAATCGCAAAATCACCTGAGTCAGAGGACATTATTACGTAACCAATAACTCTTTTTCCTGCATTGATAATTATACTATAAGGGACATTCCATTTATGTTAAGTAATGTTACACAACTAACTAAAATTTTGTTATAAACTTTAAAAAAAATAACAACCAAACCTTTACGCTTTACATCTTTAGCTTTTTTTGCATCGGTAAATGCTTCACACACAAAAAACAAGAACACTTGTTAGTTTTTATTAAACAGTAGTGACATTATGGTATTATAACAAGGTAACAATTGTGTAATGCTTATAGAATAATGTTGGTCAATGTTTTATATAATATAACAATGTTGAATGTTATTACTATAATGTGCTGAATATAGTGCATTTGTATTATATCTAATTTATATAAATGCATAAATAGGACACGAAATACGTCTACCTATCTTTGTCTTTCTGCCCTTTCTTTTGTCGTCTTTCTTAATCCTTTTCCTGCTACCTCCAATCTCACCATCGTCATTGATGTGAATTCCACTTCTCTTCACCCTTGGCATCTGCATTACATTAAAACTCAATTAATCTCTAATTTCATTTATAATATTTCTCTAGAACTTGACACGAATTTGATTGTCAATCAATACACTTCTATTACCAACACAAATCAATCTTCCTAAAGTAGAATATATATTATTTCTGGAAAATACAAGTATATTAACAATAAATTGGAACCTACTTTGTTGATCTTAGTAATAAGTATAAACTTGTTAGGGCTCATAAATAATTATCAATAACACATACAAATAAACTTCAAAATTTCCAAAGCCACTAACAGAGTGTTATTTTACTGTAAATTTTACAAATTTGTAAACATAGTGCAACTACATTTTCAAACTTTCTACCCAAAACACAAAAAAACCATAATCAAAGAAATCCAAAAAATAGATTCACGAGTTATGCACAAATTTAAAACCATCATCAAAGAACTGCAAAAATACATTAATAAGTCATACACAAAAAATTGTGCAGAAAACCCCAAACCTTTTCAAATAGAAAAACAGAGTGCATGTCGTAGTTTAAAAATTTATTATCCAAAAACCAAAAGCACGATCATCACAAAACATAAAACGTTGTCGCAGATGTGCAAAAAACCACAAATTTCTCTTCATAATATACATACCTTGCTAAGGACGACGAAATCAAACCCTTATTCAACAAACCGAGACAAAAATGTGCAGAAAACCCAAGTTCGTATCTCCCGAAACTTCTGAAAGAAGCTTTTCCAACTGCAAAAATACACTAATAAGTCATACACAAAAGTTGTGCAGAAAACCCCAAACCTTTTAAAATAGAAAAACAGAGTGCATGTCGAATTTTTAAAAATTTAGTATCCAAAAAACGAAAAGAACAATCATCACAAAATAGTGAACGATGTCGCAGATGTGCAAAAAACCACAAATTTCTCTTCATAATATACATACCTTGCTAAGGACGACGAAATCAAACGTCTGTTCAACAAACCGAGACCAAAATGTGCAGAAAACCCAAGTTCGTCTCTCCCGAAATTTTTGAAAGAAGCTTCTCCAATACTCCAGCTCTGTTTTAGGAAGGTTTGAAATTTCGAACGCATTAATGACCGAGATTTCCGAGAATTTATGTATTTTACCAGCTCCTTTTTTGAATTTAATATTTTATATTAATTGAATATGCAAATTTCGATTGGAATTAGAAAGGAAGGTTAAAATTGTACTTTTATAAATCAAATTGTCCTTTTTTCTAACTTTTAAAATTTTTGTCTTTATTTTGATTTTCTATAGGTGAAATGTCATATATACTAACTACCCCTTATTAGAATATATTTAGAATTATATTAATTAATTTTAATAGAGTTGGAGGAATGAGACGTTGGTTGTTAATTTGTGTGTTGTAGACGTCGATTGACATGAATTATTCAAGTCGTAGTTGGATGTATAGTCCAAGATTAGTGAATGAGATTATGAACCCCGGATTTATCAGTGGAGTAAATGGATTTATTGAAGCTGCTACTAGTAATCCGAATTCGATTTGAGAAGGAAAAATTAGGTGTCCTTGTTCGAATGTATCTAAATATTAATTCCTTAATTATATTTCTTATTTATATTCTAGTGTTAATCCTTACAGTGATGTTCATATATAATGTTTTTTAATTGTTACAATGTTCAACGTTAATAATGTTTTAATGTTCATTTTGACAGATGAGAGGTCGTAGACATGGTTCTGGACAGGGCTCTGGTCAGGGTTCTACTGGACAGGGGCGAGGTAGAGGTAGAAGTAGAGGTAGAGGAGAGCCGGTGGATGAGACACCGACTGTGCACATACCACAGGGTTTATATATGCCCGATATGACCCAGATGCCCGGAATGAACCCAGATTCCTATTACACTCAGGTGCCTCATATGGTTCCACATGCACAGGAATCATCCCCTCCACCGATACATTCGCCAGTTAGACCTCTGTCTGTCGGGACACAGGCCAGCATGTCGACTGATGCACCCGAGAGTCGCATTTTATTATGGATCTACCTTGATAACTAAGTATATTATATTTAATTTTCATTAGACGTATGTATAACATGTTTATTAATAATTTTTTTTATTATTATAAAATACGTGTAACAGGTTGATGCCTTCAAATTTGATTTCGAGGACGATCGGATCGATTATGTACAGGAATATGGAGCTTGGTGCACACGCCTTTGCCAAGGTATCACCCGACACGATACAGCGGTGGTGGGAGACATTCCAGGTATAAAATCACTTTACATTAACATTTTGTTATTTTTTTATATTAATTCATTAATTAATATTTTTTTGCAGACCGAGGTCAGGTGGGTCCCTCTAATCACATCTACTGAAGAGGTGTACAGGCTCTTTCTTCAAAGAGCAGCAAGTCGGTACACTGGCATGTTATCAAGAGTCAAGAAAGCGTGGGTGAAGGAAAAGAAGAGGATGAGGTGGGATGTCAATGTTTGGAACGACTTAGTTCGTCACTGGAGCGATCCTGAAACAATTAAGAAAAGCGAGCAGGCTTGTAAGAACCACTTATCCGAGCCTGGAGGTCCAGGTACTGGCTATGGTACTCATAAAGGCGGAGCTCGTGGAGCAGCAGAGGTCGCACGACGCATTGTAAGTATTTGTGGTCAATTATAATTAATTTTAGTTTATTATTTAGTTTATTTATACGTATATGTCTTCAATTCAAAATACAGGAGGAGAAGATCGGACGCCCTGCCCACGACTAGGAGATAGCTGAATATTACCACCGTTACGAAAACGGCACATACAGCTATGGTTATATGGGTGATATACTTGTAAGTGTGTACATATATATATACATTACATTATATAACAAATATATATTTAATTGTACTTGAAAATGTATTAACCCACTTTTAAATGTGCACGTATAGGACCAGGTACAGGAGGAGTTGACCAATCAATCAGGAGAACCGTCAGATGAACCTACTTCAGAGGACGACATGTCTGATTTGCTCGTGAAGAAGGTCGGTAGGTCTCATGGACGTGTTAGGGGCCTTGGACAAGTAGGCAAGAACAGACGGGTCTCCTCCGGTCCTGGCGAGACGTCACGTGGTACGACTTATGGACGATTCACCCAGGCCGACATTGACCATGCTCTTGCCGAAGAACGGAGAATCAATGAGGAGAGAGAGCAGCGCTTACTCCTACAAATGCAGAAGACGGAGGAGCGCTTAGACAAGACTTTTCAGGATCAGTTGGCAGCGATGATGGGTCATGTGGGTGGGATGGGTCAGCAGATAGGTGGGGCGCCGAGGCCGCCGAGGCCGTCGGGGGCGTCGCACAACGTTCATGATCGTAGCCAGGATGATCAGGATGATACTGAGGATGATGGTGGTGATTAGGAGTGATACATTTTTATATTACTTTGTTATGTGTGATGTTATTATATTACATTGACGTTGAGGATTAATTCTTATTTTAATGTTGTGTGTGATGTTATTTTAATTAAATGGATAAGTGAATTGATATTTTTAAATGGATAAGTGAAAATAATTATATTTAATGTTGTGAATTGAAAATTAGAATGAATTTAAATGATGTGATTAGAATAAATTTAAATGTATAAGTGAAAATAATTATACTCAATGTTGTATGTAATTATAATGTTGTGAATTGAAAATTAGAATAAATTTAAATGTTGTAAATTGAAGATTAGAATAAATTTAAATAGTGTGAATTGATACCGTAATTAAATTATTTAATTTAAAACATATAATTTAGTTAATTCTCATTTAGAAATAAATATGATATGCTTTGATAATTTAATAAGCAACAATTAAAGTTAGAATGGATTGAATTAAAGAATTAAAAACTAAAATTAAATATATATTAATTGCATTCACAACATGTCGACTAAAGCTCCTAGCCTAAACGGCACACAGGGGGCGCCCAAAAGCCTTCGAGACCGAGAGGTCCCGAGTTCGAACCCCGCAAACAGCAAAATTCGCGAAAAAGTCGCGAAAAATGGTGGTCCATCGGTTGGGGGTGGGTGTTTGGTGGCCTCGATACCCGGGTTCGAAACCCAGGTTCGCATTTTTGAAATGTTAATAAAAAGGCGACGGCCAAAAGGTAACGGTAGTGGGCCCCCTTGCGAAAAGGCAACGGGGCCACTGCGAAAAGGCGACGGCAGTGGCCCCGTTGCCAATTGGCAACGGCTGTCGCCCTCGCCAAAAGGCAACGGCCTCCACGCACTTGCCAAAAGGCAACGACCACCTGCCGTCAAGGACGGATCTTTGTAAGGGCTAAGGTGGGCTATAGCCCACCCTGATTTTTAAAAAATAATTATTATATATATATATATAATAAAATTTAAAAAAAAAAAAAAAAAAAACCTTACAACATATTCGATAGAAACCATCAACTCCCACCTAAATAGGAGATATACTTTATCATTAATTCATATTTAATTTTATTAAATTAATTGTAAAATATATATATATATATATATATATATTTAAAATTTTAATTAAATAACAAATCCTAAACTAAATTCTCCAATTTTAATTCTCTAATGTAAAAAGGCATATCAAATTTGAACTAATGACTTTCCATATAGAGAGAAAAAAATGATTTACTTCCCCTAACTTTTACTTATTTAAAAAAATGTTCCAAAAAAGATAAAATTTTAATCGACGTCCCATAATTTTATAAATTTCTTAATTTACGTCCAATTTTTTTTCAATACACAAAAGCGGCATGTTTTACTCATATTTTTATCAAGTGCGCATAAAAATGATGAAAAATCGACAGAAGTTGTAACATGATCAAACTCGACTCGTATAGCGTGAAAAAACAATGACTATGTGGATTAAAAAAAATTAACAAGTCACTATTTATAATTTGCATAATGAAGAAAAATGACGTATATTAACCAATTTACGAAATTATGGGATGTAAATTAACCAATTAACGAAATTATGGGACATAAATTAAGCAATTTATGAAATTATGGGACGTAAATTAAAGTTTTATCTATTTTGGGACGTTTTTCAAAAAATGTGAAAGTTACATGACTTAAATAATTTTTCTCTCTCCATATAGACTAGTTGATGTCTTTAACAACGCGATAGATACTCAATTGGCTCAAATGAATATTAGATTTAGAGATGTGACAGTAAAACTTTTTAGGCTTAATAATGTCTTGGATCTCAAGAACAACTCCAGTTGTTTAATGAGGATTTTATTTATAATCTCGCCTACAAATTATGTTTAGATGATTTTCAAAATCAACCAAAACTTAAAGTAAATATCACTTTATTGATGATTTTTATCGGAAAAAAATTTGTAGGGTGCGGACCGTGCGGTGCAACTTATGTAAACATTTTTTTTTTTTACTTTTATTTTTTTGTACTATATTCACTCTAGGCTTCCAGCCCACCCTAATTTTTTTTTTCTGGCTCCGCCCTTGCCTGCCGTTGCCATAAGGCAATGGTTTTCTCCAAATCCGTTGTCATTCAAATAGCAACGAGTATATTGGCAATGGCAGACATCCGTTGCCTTCATCATTAGTGAGGGCAGATCCATTGATGTTGTCATTTCCCCATTATTTTGTAGTGAAGTGTCACTCCACATTTTAATATTGTACTGAATAGTGAGTTTAATATTGCACTGAATAGTGATAAAGTGTGGATTAATAAAAGTGTGATGACGTTTGTTTATTATGGGATGGCACGTACTTAATTTTCTATTTAGTCCGAGTTTGTGTCCACGTCAGCTTTATAATGTCTTCTCCTGTGAGAAAAAAGAGGGAGGTAGATCTATATGCCTTTCCCAAAAGCATGCCTTTTTCGCTTTTGTCACTATCATAATCAACTTTAATTTCCAACATTTATTAGATAGATTCCTCTCTTTTATTCCCCCATTTTTTTTAAATCAACATTAGTATTTTCTTACCGTCAAAAAAAAAAAAACATTAGTATTTTCTTTCTTTTATTTTTTATTTTTTTACGTTTGAATAGTACTCGTTACTTCTCTTAAAAATATATTATAAAATAAATAGATATATTAGAAGTGAAATAATTGACAAAGAAAAAAAATATAATAAAAATATGAGAAAATTATTTGATAAAAGGGGAATCAGAATATTTTATTGAAACAAACGATAAAAAAAAAAATTGAGTACAATAACTTTTAATGGAACAAAAGAAGTACAGTACTATAAAACAATGCTACCCCAGTTCCTAACTCGACTTGGTTGAACATTTGTAAAAAAAGTTTATTCTAAATTGATGTGAACATTTACTTAAACTGAAATAAAATAACTCCTTACTCTTTGATCGATTATCTCTCTCAAACATATATTTACATATCATGATACACATAATACAAAAATATTTACTTTTTCATTACATTTTTTTTTGGGTCCATTATACATTTATTTCAACCAATTAATTGTTTTTATATAAAAATAATTATAAAATTATCTCTTAACACTTTAAATATTACATTTTTTTTCTTAAACTATGTGATCAATATTTTCCGTGGGACAAAGAAAATACTACTCCATAAAATTCATCGTATTTGTGTGTCTAAAATATTATGATATTTGTTTATAAAATTGGATATGAACACGAATGTAATTGTATTAGTATATCCAATTTTACATGGCCATGGGTGTACGTAGCCTCTTTGTCATGGAGCAGTGCACGAGCTTTATTGAGGGTGTAATTAGTCGATTGAGGAAAATATTATAAAATTTAATGGAGCCTTACATTAAAATCATCTCAATATTATATTATATTATATTTTTTTTATAATATAGTACAATACTCCGTAAGAGGTAAAATTATTTTTTTCATTATGGGTTTATTAGTAATCGAGAAAAATAAAACAAGAAAAATGTTTTGTACTATCAGAATTCAGAAAGTTGAAATTAATTTGGTGTAAATTAAAATGTTTGGAGGGAATGATTGAATAAAATGAGGCAATTTTATGTTCCCTTTAAAAAGAGACCGTCTAATTAAAAACCGATCAAAATGAAAAAGTGATAATCTAATAAAGTAAGGAGTGAGTATTTTGTATTTCACAATTATTTGCACTTTTGTTTTTTATTTGTTCGTTTTACAATTATTTACACTCTTTTTTTATTGGTCTGTTCCACAATTGTTTACACATCTCAAAAGTAAGAAAAAATTCATAAAATTCACCCTCAAAATATATACATTTTTACACAAAATATCATTACTTTTATCCTCAATTCAATCATTTACTTTACTTTATTCATAAAAATGTACAAAATCATCCTTCACCGCTCCGTTCATTATACATTTTTTCTTAATTTATGTGTTCATAATTGGTGCAAACATTTTTTGGATGGAGGGAGTATTAAGTATGAATTATGATCGACATTCTTAATTTTTATTTTAGGCCCACAAACCATATAAACTAGCTCCGCACCTATTGAGGTGAACAAGTTTCACATGAAAGTTTTGACAAATTAAAATAAAATACAATAGATGGGTTTATCTTGTAGAAAAGGTGGTGAGGCAGAGGACCCGATTCGCCCTGAAACCGCACCTAAATTTTGCATGTTGTGACACTTATCTACCTATAAGATTCTTAGTATAATTCTTTTTAAAGAAAAAAAAGTAAAGAATCATGTTTTAAAAACATTATTTAATTTTTAAAGTATATGGTATTTTAATTATAGGTTGGTCCTTTGTCATGGGACAGGATAAACGCATCAAATTGCACTATGAAAAATTGCTTTAAAGTAGAATTTCACCATTATTTTTAAGTCAAATATTCTTCCAATATTTTGTCCTAGTGATCATTCTTGGTAGAAATTTCTACCCAAATTAGTTTTAATTCAATTTTGATTAAAACCTAATTCATTTTTAAAAAAAACTAAAATATATAAATAATATTTCATATGAAGAAAATTAGTATGTGTTCATAACAAAAGAAAATATTAATTGAAAGTTGAACAATATTATGCTTTTTCAATATGCAATTAATATTTTTCTTATCATATGAGCTGATATTTTTTCGTCACGTTAAACTAGTATTTAAAAAAAAAGTCTATGATTCACAAAAAATAAAACTATTTTGTTGTAAATTACAATTACACATGGTCAAAATCGACTCAATAGCATGGTATAAATCTTACTCATTAATCACTATTCCTTCACGTGTGATAACAATTGTTTAAAAAAAACAGTTGTTACCAAAAATTTAATTCCTAGATTGAGGTGATCGTTGAAGTTTAAAAAACAATAATTAAATAGGGTTATTTTAGAAAGAAAAAAAAATGTACTCCATTAAATAAAACAATAACTAATTACAAAATAATTAATGAGTTAATTGATTTTAGGAAGTTAAAAAATAATTGAAATTAAACACGTGCTTTGAAAAGTTAAAATAATGTATGTGCATGGATGGCCCCTCTTTAGTGACAAAATGATTGTTCACTTATCTTTAATTGCATGTAGCCATATCTTGTCCACAAAATTGTCTTTTGGAAAAATTCACTTCCACTTTAATTTAGGGGACATACTCAATTTTGCACAAAGTTTATGTGGGTAAAAATCTATTTTATCAATTAATTTATAAACACTTTTTTATACAAAATTTTTTTTTGGTTAAATGGTCAAAAACTTCTTTGACCCAAAACACTACCATTCCCACCCTTCCAATCATACCACCTTTTGTTCATATTTCATCCTACTGAATTTTTAACACGTGTCGTTTTTAAAACATTGATTATTTTTAATACGATACATGTCAATAATTCATAATGTAAAATAAGATGTGGAACATTAAAATTGAAACAAGTAATCTCATTCACCTTTTTAACGTGGAATAAGATGTTGAGTTCCTCTGCTTATACAAATTTAATTTTTGTGAGTTTGGTGTTCCAAATTCGATTGAATTTTATCAACCATAAGCGGTGTCCTAACTTCTAAAGACCCATTTTAACTTCACACATGCACATGAAGAAAAAAAAACTCCCATGTTCGTGAGGAATTAAAATTATATTCCGTATTATTTACTACTACAATAATGACAGTATGCAATAGACTCACAAGTGCACACGTTAATCAATTTATATACATATATTGGGTAAATTTATTTTAAAGACACCAAAACTATTGTCTCCCTCGAGTTAAACTTTATAGGTAAATATTCATTTTTTGTCAATATTTTTATTATCATTCTAAAAAATTATAATTTATTTACTTAAATTGTTATTTCATTATTTTTTTAAACGATAAATTTTTTATTGATGAGTATCAGGAATGTGATGAGAACCACGATACCAAATTACGATTCCGACGAATCTCCGACTCAGGCCGGCAAGATCGACGGTTTGCAAATTATGATTTGCAGAATTGTTAATACTTTTTTCATTAATTTTCCTCAACAACAGCTTTTACATTTGTATATATGGGTGCACCAAATATCCCGCCTATCATTGTGCCCTAATCTAACTAACAAAAGTGGGCCAATTAAACATGCAGGCCCAACACAAACAATTGACAAGTAAAATAGTGAAGCCCAAAAGTATTAATAACAAGAAGACTAAGAAATAACCCATCTTGATAACAACTTCTTCTGCACATTGACGTTCCTCAGCACATTGACGCCTTGCAGCCTTTCTTTTGGCATGTTAAGCCCATTGGATCTTCAGCTCGGCTCTCGATGAAATGTGTTTTTGAGCCCACGACCCATATTCGCATCAGAATGCTCCAACAATTACAACGTGAACTTACATGAAAAATAAACAATCACATAAATAAAAAAATGATTTAACTCAAGCACAACATAGGTTTACTAGTCCACTTCTCAAATAAATCATTGTCATTTACTTTATACATAAATAATCAGTATTTTTTAAAAATTCATAAAAAGATATTATGTGTATAAAGTTTGGAAGGAAGGAATATGTACCAAACCCTAAAAAGATACTTCATCCGTCCACTAAAAGTGTGTTCACTTTTTTTTATACATATTTTTAAAAAAATCATATTTTAATTATAAAAAAGATACTTATGTAACTAGTAAATAAAAATATTTTTGGTAGATACTCAATCTTGTTAATAAAATAGAAAAATACTCAAAAGTTAACTATTTAAATAGAATAATTACGTTTTTTGTGGACAAAAAAAAAAAGAGCACATTTTTTTATGGACAAAAGGAGTATTATGTTTATAAAGTTTGGAAGGAGTGAATATGTACCAAACCCTAGCAAATTCTGCTTTTGCACAATTTTGGAAGGCCCTCCTCAATCATAAACCCCAAAAAGTGGTTTTTCCTTGCCACATGTGCGCTACCTCAAAAGTAAAAAAACTCAAACCTCCAAAATCAAACTCCTCCCTCAACAATAAATCCAAAAAATAGGTTTTTGGGGGGCCCACCTCATTTTCTTTCATTTCTTATTGGGGGCCCACCTCACTCTCTCTCTCTCTCTCTCAAAAAATGAGGTAAATATGATTTTTGGGGGCACCTCACTCTCACTCTCTCAAAAAACCTAGGTTTAAGGCCCTCCCGAGTGGGGAGGTTTTTTGGTGACATGGAACACACAAAAATCTTGTGGGGAGGTTTTTAGCCATTGGGAAAAAAGTTTGGTGGTTGGGATTTTTTGGGGAGGTTGTAACATTTAAACCTTTTTTGAGAGAGAGAGAGAGTGAGGTGGGCCCCCCAAAAATCATATTTTACCGCATTTTTTTTTAGAGAGAGAGAGAGTGAGGTGGCCCTCCCAATAAGAAATGAAAGAAAATGAGGTGGGCCCCCAAAAACCTACTTTTTGGGTTTATTGTTGGGGGAGGAGTTTGATTTTGGAGGTTTGAGTTTTTTGCTTTTGAGGTGACGCATATGTGGCAAGGAAAAACCTACTTTTTGGGATTTATGATTGGGGAAGGCCTAAATGTTACAACTTCCCCAAAAAATCCCAACCACCAAACTTTCTTCCCAATGACTAAAAACCTTCCCATAAGATTTTTTGTGTGTTCCATGTCACCAAAAAACTTCTCCATTGTGGAGGGCCTAACCTAGCCTTGCCTAGTGTAGGTATCGGTTCCAGTCTCAATCACAGTGCAAGGGTACAAATGTACTTATGTACAGTACTACAATAAACATGTGCAGAACAAATACAAAAGGGCATAAAAGCATAATGTACAAGATAAATAACTTTTTAACCCATAAACTTACACAGTTGGGTTTACAGAGCCCTCCCACTTATATTGTATTCTATTGGACTCTTCAACTTATAATTTGTTCACAACTAAAAAAATTCTGCTATTCACAAGTTTTAATAAAAAAATAAAATATAAAAGAATAATTCCTATTTGTCCACTTACTAAAGCCTTCACTTAATTTTCTTTTCGACTAATATATTAATTTTATGAGCACGTTCTAGAAATTATTTGAATAATTATATAATTTTTATTATGCACTAAATTCACCATAAATTCAAAAAATTATACTTCCTTCGTTCACGAAAAGTAGTCTCATTTGTCCTATATTCTTTGTCCACAAAATATAGTCTCATACCCTTTTGGAAACTATCACCCTTCATCAACCATCAATTAATTACTCAAATTGCCATCAACTTTATTCACAAACAATTACTTTATTCAAAAAATTAATTATAAAACTAATCATCTTAAATTCAACTCATATCATCAAAATTAATAATATATGAGTCAGTCTCCTATGGACTCGACTACGCAGTACATCTGAGTTGACTGTTGATCGAACTTTTTTTTTTTTTGGTAATTTTTTTTTAGTTACATTTTTTCAGTTGTAATGACTTACACTTTTTAGAAATATTGTGTTAAATTTTTCAGTTATAATAACTTACACTTTTTAATAATATTGTGTTGCATTTTTCAGTAAAAATATTGTGCTCCACTTTTTAATTATAAGAACCTACACTTTTCATTAATATTGTGTTGCACTTTTTAGTTATAATGACTTTACACTTTTTATTAAAAATTGTGATACTAACAAACACTTTTTAATAACATTGTATTGCACTTTTCAGTAAAAAAATACTTTTTAATAATATTGTGTTGCACTTTTCAGTAAAAAAATGTATTGCACTTTTCAGTAACAATAACTTACATTTTTCATTAATATTGTGTTGCACTTTTCAGTTACACTAACTTGCGGAGTACTTTTTAATAAGAACTATGTTGCACTTTTTAGTTATAATAACTTATTATTTTCGTGTTACACTTTTTCAGTTATAGTAACTTACACTTTTTAGATAAAAAAATTACAAAAAAATAAATAAAAAATCAAATGTTGACCGGTCAACGGCTGACCATTGACCGATCAACTAGGGTGCATATAAGTAGGGCTGGCAAATCGTGCTATCGTGTCGTGTTTTATGTCGACACGGACACGATAATTTTCGTGTCGACACGACACGATAATTTTCGGGTCGACGTGACACGACATGATAAGAAAATAAATCAATTTAAAATTACATTTAAATATAAAAAAATTAATATATTGATATAAATATAAAAAATTATCGTGTCGTGTCATATTAAGTAAATAATAGGTTAACGGGTTGTTAACAGGTTAATGGGTTACCTGTTAATTTTATCGTGCTTAACGGATTGACACAAACCCGATACAAAATTTTCATGTCGTTATCGGATTGACCCGATAACGACCCGAACCCAATAAGGCCAAACACTAACCTGCAATTTTCGTGTCGTGTCCAAAATTGTCACTCCTACATATAAGTACTCGACTCCATATACGAGAGTTAGCCATATAATATATATATATATATATATATATATGTGTATGAATTTAATTTACATGAGTTTTAGGTTGAATTCAATAATAATGTTTAGTATAAGAAGTAATATTGTATAGCATGCAAAATATATAATTTAAGGTTCTGACTATATGCACCTCCATTTCGGTTTGATGCACTCCCCCTTTCAGTTTTATTAATAAAATAATAGGTGAAAAACCTAAAATACCCTTCATTAAATATACACCATACATACTAGATGCATCCCACCTCATTTCTTTCACCTTCCCCTAACACACAACTTCCGGTCGCCGGCGACACCATTTCCGGCGACCATCAACTAAAAAAAAAAAAAAAAACAGAAATGGTCGATCATATACTCCAAAAAAATCACAATTTTTTTTCAACTTTCGACCAACCAGTGTCGACCATATACACTCTCGTCGACAAATCGTTGTCGACGGGAATGTATATGGTCGAAACGGTTGGTCGAAAATTAAAAAAAAAAAACAATTTTTTTTAAATTCGATTATGTAAGGTCGATCAAATACACTCTCGTCGACAACAATTTGTCAACGAAGGAGTATGTAATCGACCTTATACGGTCGAAAATTGAAAAAAAAAAAAAAGAAAAAAACTAGGGTTTTCTGCATTTTTGCAGAAAACCCTAACATTGGGAAAGGGGGAAAACCTGGTGGGGGTGGGGTGTGGCGGCGTCGGAGGGAGGAGGGGGCGGCCGCGATCTGCTCTTTTTTTTTTTTTTTTTACAGTTGGGGGTACGGGGCGACGGGCTCGACGAGGGAGAGAGGAGGAGGGGACGAGGGGGGAGGGAGGGGACGGCCGCGGCGGCCGCGCGCGGCCAAGATCTGTTCTTTTTTTCTTTTTTTTTACAGGCGGTGGGGGTTGGGGGGGGGGGCGACGGGCTTGGCGAGCGAGGGAGGGAGGGTGGGCGACGGGCTCGGCGAGGGAGGGGACGGCCGCGCGCGGCCAAGATCTCTTTTTTCTTTTTTACAGGCGGTGGGGGTTGGGGGGGGCGACGGGCTTGGCGAGAGAGGGAGGGGGGCGACGGGCTCGGCGAGGGAGGGAGGGGCTGGCGTCGCCGGCGACGGGTGGTGGAGGGGCAGGTCGCCGGCGGTGGTTGTGAGGGGTGGGGGAGAAGATGAAAGAAGAAATGGAGGAGGAAGAAAGATGGAGGATTTGGGGGGTATGGGTAGTAAAAGGATTTTAATGAAGGAGGGGTATTTATGACATTTGAGGGGAGGTGTGACCTAAAATTCGGGGAGTGTATAAATCGGGGGAGTGATGGGGGAGTGCATCAAACTGAAATGGAGGTGCATATAGTCAGACCCATAATTTAATGATAAGCATTTAAAAAAGCATGATGTTTCATATGTTGTACTCCCTCCGTCCCACAGGAATTTGCACACTTTCCATATATGGATGTCCCATACCAATTTGCACACTCCATAAAAGGAAATATCTTCCCAACCCTCACCCTTGAAATATACTCATATTTACCCATATGCCATTACTTTTCCTCACTCAATCTACTTTTTACTTTACTTTATTCATAAAAGTTTACAAAACTACCCCTCAAAACATCAATCATTACACCTTTTCTTACACATTTCTTAAAATGTGTGCCGGTCAAAGGGTGCAAGTTCCTCCGGGACGGAGGGAGTACATTATTACCTTGTATACTTAGTAGTGTTATTTTAACAAAAAGAATTCACACGAACTTGTTTACAAGAGATCTACACCTACTATTAAAAATACTTTAGAAACAACAAAATTCTTATCTATATTAAAAAAAAAAACTGAGTAAGTGAATATAAACCAACTATGAATGTCAAATTAAATATACAGTAAAAATTTGATTAATTTGATATATGACCACAAACAAATCGAGCCATTAATTCTAAATGATTGGGTCAGGTTAGTGTTAATCATCAAATAAAAATGGAAAATCAATGATTCATTTGTAATTCATTGTATGCTTATATTGTTTCATTGAGTTATCGAACTTTTATTTTGTTCACCTTGAGCTCCGAAAGGTCTTCAACGTGAAATGAAATAAAATACGAGCTCTTAACAAGACACCAAAAAAATGTATTTTCTCTAAAGTGGAGTACATCTTAGGATGTAGTGATTAATATAATAATTACGTAAATACAATCATAAATTAAACTCACTACAATCAAGATTCACAAAGCAAATGCCCTTAAAAAAGCAAAAGTATAAACAGGGCAGGCTACACAATTGTTCATCTACAGCAGGGAGACAGGCGAAAAAAAGCGAAAAAAATAAAATCCGGACTAGTCAGGAGGATCTGCTCTTTACTATCAACTCACCTTCATGAAAAAATTAAGGAATATTGATCAGTGCGATTCCAGAATGACAAAAACTTCTATGAACTTGGGTTGGAAATTAATAGCCAACTTGGTAATACTGTTAAGCATACCATTTAGCATTCTTTAAAATGCAAAAAAAAAAAAAAAAGACATTTTAACATACAAAGTACCAATGCTTAGTGATTTTGAGAATATATTTGGTTTTGTATAAATCAGTTTTACCATGCGTTTTACAACTAATACCATTAAAAATACTCACAAAATGCAAACCAGTTTCACAGTGAAAATGGCTTACACAAGACTTTGCCTTGAGGAAAAAATAACACAAAATCAATTTTTTTTGAAATAGTGAAGCTTCGTATGCGAATTTTCTGTCAATATGCTAAAAGGTACTATTACATTGAAGAAGAGATACTCTTCCAGAATTCAATTAGCAAAGATATTGGATGGTAAAGATCATACCATGTAGCACGTCAACTTGTTTCCATAGAAAGCGGCGGCAAGGGTGAATTGCTTAGAGGCAGGATGGTTGCTGGAAAAACAAGAAAATGCAAATTTCAATATCCTTTCAACAGAAAATAATCTCTCACTATCAAAATTAATCAGTTCATACCTTCTGGTTCCATTTTCAACCAGTCTTGACCACAAATCAAAGCTTCTCTAGTTTCTGGATTTAGCAAACTATGATGCCTGTCGAGCACCCTGCCACCATTGCTGAACGCGACCTCTGGTCCAAGAGTCGACACGGGAATAGCAAGCATATCGCGCGCCATCATCGACAATATTGGATACCTTGGGGTATGAACTTTCCACCAATTCAGTACGCTGAAATCACAATTGCGGGGAAAAACGGGCTCCTCTAAATACTTCTCTAGATCAGATGACATGCTTTGACTTTGGCAAGTTTCGTATAGGAATTTATCGAACCCCTTTAGTTTATCTCGGGAGCTGTTGCTGGAACTGGGTAAGCAACTTCCGGATAGGGTTGAATCCTGATCCAGAGAAGATGACCCGCCCATTAAGTAATCATTGAAGAGTTCTCTGAGTCCATCTGAAACTTCTTTGATGCGATCAGGAGCACCGCTACCATAAATCTGCCTAAAATAGTACTCGACTAATTTCATTTTGAAACGAGGGTCTAAAATTGCTGCTATAGCTAAAGCCAAGCTGCACTTGCTCCAATACACATCAAATTTGAGCTTCATTTTCAAGGCTACAGAACTAAGAAATTCATCTGGGCTCTTGCACCACTCAATTAGTTGAATGTTCATATCGCATATCTCAGAAAAAAATATGTTTGCAGTTGGATTTTTGTTTCCTGTGATGCTATTTGTGAACTCAAGAAGAAATTTTATGAAACCTGCAGTAGAACTGGCCCATTCCCACTCTGTATCAGATAAAGCCTTCGAATCAGATGGATCGTGCTCCTGCAAGAGAGAAAATGCACCTCTGTACTCTAGAGCTGATTCAATCATCAAGTACGTTGAATTCCATTTCATCGGGCAGTCAAGAACTAGACGCTTGCCATTAGTGATTCCTACTTCTTGAGCAATTTCATTGAATTTCCCAAGTGATGCTTGGGTACTTTTAACTTGCCTTATACTCTCTCGTATTTTATGTATCACATCCCGACAAGTTTCCATGGCTTCTTGAACAATGGACTTCAAAATATGGGTAACACATCGAACATCAAATAACTCGCCACCCATTAAAAGAGGTCTATTTTGGAATAACCAATCCTTAACCTTAAAGACCATAATTTCAGAGGCAGAACAATCATCAAATGTCATGGAGAACAGCTTACGATCAATACCCCAGTCTGTTATACTCTTGATAATTGCTTCTGAAAGTATGTCATCAGTGTGAGATGGATCTAATGATACGAAATTAAGCATCATCTTCTGTAGCCTCCAGTCCTCGTCAATATAATTAGCCGTAAGACACATATATTCACCGCTCTCAGGTGAAAGCCACATGTCAACAGAAAGGCTTATTCTACTATGCAAACGACGAATGGTCTCATATAGCTTCTGTTTCTCTCTCCTGTAAAGGGTCAAACAGTCTGATTCAGTGGATCCAGTATTGTTAACCTCAAACAAAGGCTGCAGATTCTTAACGAATACTTTGAATCCAACATGGTCCACCATTGCCAATGGATAACCATGTAACATGATCATTCGAGCAAGATCCAACCGACTGCGTTCTTGATCGAATTTAACACTTCCAAGATTGATAGTTTGGTTAATTTCTTCTTTCTTTTGCTCGGGCTCAAACTTAAGAGGCATAGGACAGAGTATTTCATCTTTTAGTTTCCCTTCTTCATAGTTAATGGTTGTCATAGCTAGATTACTTTGATGAAGAGGACTCTGGCTAGTTTCTTTTCTCTTCCTCTTTGCAGAAAGTATTTGAGAAACATCGTAATTTGATCTCTTCAGGCACCTTAACAAATGATTTCTTAAATGAGTCGTACCACTATTACTGGAACCACTTAGTTTCTTTTTGCAATGGATACAAACAGCATATTGTGCGTCTGCCTTTCTGACTCTTTCAAAATGATTCCACACAACAGAAGTCAATCTCTTTGTTTTCTTGGCAGGGACCTCATTTACTACTTCCATAACATGGAAAGCTTATTGAGATGCCTAATCTGCATGAATTATGTGAAACTGCCATCATAATAGAGCTCCTTTCAGACAGGGCAGCAATATCAATTAACTATCGCATTTGACAACAAAATTGAAGCAATTAAGAAAATCATGATTTGGCAATTTGAATAGATTACAACAAATTAAACAAACACACACACTAAGTGGGTTTTGAATACTATGAATAATTGAACAAATACATACACAAATAAGAATAAAGACAAAATACCTCTGATATAGAGCAATAAAGAAGAACAGGCTGACATGAGGCATAGAGAGAACATGACTGAAATTGAAGGTAGACATGTTTGCAAACAGGATACATTTTAATGAACACGAATGGTGAGGTAATTACAGCAGCCAGTAGTAGGCCACTTAACATCAATACAAATAGCCTATATACCAATAGCAAGAGAGAAGTACTTATAGGTAACCAGTTTTCACGTAGAGGTGCTTTTATCTGCTTATCATGCATTAAATTTTCAAACAGTGATATTGGAGATAGGAAAATGGTATCATACATGCAACACTGCGTGGATTCCACCGGGTGCAATATCCATTGTCCATTTGCAAACAAACACGCGCATACCCACATGTAGATGTGCAAACAACGAATTAAGTTTTGAACCAGTTTAATCCATCAGATGTAGCATTTACAAGAACATTAGATATCCGCCCAGAAACTGATAGATCCATATTTTCTTTCCAATCAAGACACTTGATCTCATAAAACATTTGATTTTCATGTGTTTTACATGTGTTTCAAAGGCATACTTTCTCATTTTTAGATGGATTACTTGATGAGATAATAGTAGCCAATTAATCTACCTACACACTGAAGTTCAGCAAAGTATACACAGGAACTGATCACATCAAAATTCACTCACCAGGTAATTCAATCCAAGACAAAAAATTACACATTTTACCACAAACACTTAACGCTGCTAGTTCCTTCAACTTTCTCAAAGGCATTCTTTTACAAATTATTGATCCCGGAGTCGTGTATAGGACGGAATATCAAGAAACCAAACAATTGCACGAAAACTCACAACATATCGCAAATTAGTCAAATCAAAGCAGAGAAAATTCATATACAAACTCAAATCGCAAACGGAAAAAATAATTTCACAGCAATTTCATAACAGACCACCAAATACAAAAAGGTTTTAAGATCGGAGACCATGTTGGATACCCTGAGTCGAGTCGGGTCGGATCCAACATGTGTAAGATGAAAAATCGAACCTGCAATTGGTAATTGGTTGTTGAATATGCCGAGAAAGTCCGATCGGAGACCCGAAATGTGCAAAAGGGTTAGGGTTTGGATTTCAGATTTTGCATAGATTTGGGTATTGAAATGAACCGGATTTCCGATATACCCGGAATTTGGATCCGCTTGACTATGGTTTATTATGAAACGAAATGAACACAGTTTTCGGATCGGGTCTGATTAAGGGTTAGGTAGTTTTACCCAAATACTCCAGTATACGTTTTTGGACCTATGGTCAGTTGTCGGGATTTTTATCAGATTATTTAAATTAAATAAATAATTTGTAAAATATGACATATTTTGAAAACTTTATCAATAACATTAACACACTTTGGGCAAAGTGTTTTGCTAAGAAACACGCGAGACCCCAATGCGTTTTATTGGTGACAACGTTTAATTTTATTTTTTAATTAAAGTTTGACTAAAAAAAACAAATGAATTTTGGTGGTGTAAAATGTTGTGATATTACTTGTTAAATAGGGTGATACTCCAACACAATTAGAGCTGTCAAAATTGGACCGCGTATTTAAAAAAAATTGAAAAAAATTACACGACACAATTAGAGCTGTCAAAATTGGTTGGGCCCATTGGATCGGCCCGCCCCTGTTTATTAATATGATAAATTGGACCGCGTATTTAAAAACCCGTTTAGGAGCCGGTCCGTACGGTCTAGACAGTATGGGTCGCGGGTTTTAGCGAGTTGAACCGCGGACGGGGCGGGTTGACCCGTGGGCTTTTTTAATTTTAATTTTTATAAAAAGAAAGGAAGGGCTCTAAAGTGAAAAAAACCACCGTCTCCACAAGCCATGGTACGTACACTATATACACTTAAGCTATAATTTTGTATTAATTATTAATTAAATTTCACTTATAAATTGATTAGACATATGTTTATATTTTTGTTTATAAATTGCTACCTTAATTTATTAATAATTTCTTTTATTACACGTTGTATATATGTTTCCATTGGAATTTATTTAGCCTTTATTCATATTAATTGCATATTTTAAGACAAACAAAGTCATGGACGGTATTAACATAGACAGTACTCCTAATAATTTAGGAGAAAATTCCAAATTAAAGTCTAGACAATTTTCTGATGTTTGGAATTATTTTTAAAAAACAAACAAAAATGAATGAAAAAGATTGTGTTTTTGAATGCAAAAAGCGTCACATGGAAGTATGTAAACAGATAAAATTTTATGATGTAGGGCAAATGTTTGTTAATTGTAGATTTTAAGCCATATTTTGTGTTTATTTTTCATATTCAACTATTTAACTATTATGTTTTATATGTAGACGAGGATTGTGCACGTACTGAAACAACTTTGTTGAATGTGAGATTTTTATCTACTGTTGTTGAAAATTGTGAGGATGAACGAGAATGAAATGAAGAGGACTTTGATGATGATATGAAAGATGATTTTTAATTTAGAAAGTGTTTGTCTATTTGAACTTAAATGACTATTTTAATATCTTATGTTTTATGTTGATAAATTTTGAACGCTATTTCAGAACTTTATGTTTATGAACTTTTATATGTAGGCTTTATTTATTTGGACTATTTTGTGGACATTATTGCGTGAATTTTAAGTTTATGTAAACTTTGTTTTTTTATTTTTATTAATTGTTTATACTGTGTTTAAAATACGATAATAATATATGTAAAAAATAAATATTTAATGAAAAAGTCTGTGGGCTAGCTCGCCACCCGCCATGGGGTTGGGTTGACTGTTTTTCAACCCGTCTCCGCCGACCGTCGTGGACCGACCTGTCAAAACTCGCAAAATGATGGGTTGAGGTGGATTTTGGACCGGCCCGCACCGTTAGCCCGTTATGACAGGTCTAGACACAATAAATGAGTATAAATAAAATTGATATAAAATGCAACAAATGTGTGTAAGGGTGACTCATTAATAAACTATCTTATTAGTCAAATTGAGAAGGTAAATGTGTTTTTCTTTATAACTTTTTTGTCAATAATTAAAGACTTTCATTAAAAGGACACGATAACATGTTTCTAAAATAGTCATTTACAAAGCAATTACAAATTGAAGATCCACCTAAATGTAGCAGACAATATTGATGATAAATATTTCTCCCATAGCCAATGTTAGTGAATGTCATTTATTTTAAATAATATGTTTAAATAGTTCAAAAAACAAAATTTACATTTCGTAGTAATATTATTTAAAATAAATCATATTTTATTTTATTTTTCGTAATTTATATAAATGATTATACAGTTATTTATTTTGAATAATTTATTAAATTACTAATAGTTTTTAATAAAGTGCGATATAATATATACATAACTTCCTAATTTTATATACTCTTTAAAATGTGAAATTTGTAAAATAAAAAAACATAAAGTTATGGGTTGGTCTGCTATGGACTCGAGTGCATGTTGTGCACTCTAGTCCATGTTGCACTTTTCAGTTGTACTGACTTGCACTTTTTCATGACTTATACTAGGGGTGTGCATCGGTCGGTTCGGTGACCGAACCGAATTAGCACAACCGAACCAAAACCGAAATGTCATTATAATTAACCAAAACCGAACCGAACATACTCAAAACCGAATTTAACCGAACTGAATTATTCGGTTCAGTTTCGACTAAAACCGAAAAACCGAAAAAACAACCGAAATTCTGGGGAAATTTTTTTACAGTGCTGAAATTCAAGCCCAGATAACAAAAAATTCAAGCCAAATTCAAGCCAAAAAATTCTTAAAATTGCAGCAAAAACAATCAAACAATCAGATTCTTAAAGTGAGTAAACTAAGTAAATCACTAATTATACATATGCACATAAACTGAGTAAAAATCACTAATATTGTACATTAATTTACACAGATTCTTAAATCTTAATATGGTAAATCACTAATGTCAGATTAATACGTATAAATGTATAATTGTAATTTGTATATGCGATTAACTAAGAAAAATATTTAAGAAAATTTAATTGTAGATAAACTCATCCGGAGGTCGCGCCGTCGCGGTAAGGCCGTCGTGGGGTAGCGGTTGGCTGGACTGGTCAGCGGTCGTCGTAGGTAGCACCGTAACAGCAAGTGTGGTTGTGGCCCGTGTGGGGACTGGGGTGGAGGCGTGGATCGGAGAGCAGATCGGGAGGCTAGAGGGGAGGGCGGCCGGTGTGGGGAGGAAGGAGAGGGGGGAAACCGATGTGGGGAGGTCGCCGAGTCGGCCGACTGGCCATGGCTGCAACCAGCAGCGGAAGAAAAGCGTGAAGGGAGGGATGTGCCATTTGGGACTTTGGGGGCTGGAGTGGGGTGAGGGCAGAAATGAATTAGATATAGATTAGAGGGTTTTAGGTTTATATAGTGCCCCTTAATTCAGTCGGTTTCGGTTAACCGATATTTATTACGGAAATAACCGAAACCGAAAACCGAGATTTTCAAAAATCTAAACCGAAAACCGAACCGAATTGTCTGGTAACCGAACCGAATTCGTATTTCGGTTCGGTTCGGTTTTCGGTCAAAAACCGAATAGTGCTCACCCCTAACTTACACTTTTTGGTAAAATGGTGTTGCACTTTTCAATTATTAAACTGTATAATAATATTTTTATTTATAGTGACTTACACTTTTTAGTAATATTGTGTTACACTTTTCAGTTTAATAACTTACACTTTTCATTAAAAATTGTTATATTGACTTACACTTTTTAATAATATTGTGTTGCACTTTTCAGTAAAAAAATTTGTTGCACTTTTCAGTTATAGACTCTTACACTTTCATTTATATTGACTTACACTTTTCATTAATATTGTGATGCTCTTCCCAGTAATACCGACTTGCACATTTCAGAAATATCGTATTTCACTTTTAGAGATTATTGCCTAATAAGTCCACTATTACAACCTGTTAATCTAATAGAGTCACCAATATGAATATTTTTCTAATAGAGTCAAGTCAAAGCCAAAATACCCATGTTACCCTCTAAAACATTATTTTAAATATATTCTTATATTATAATTAATTCCTATAATTTAGATTTTTAGGAAATTTTGACTTTCCAAATTCGAAAGTTTAAATCTTGATTTCTTGTTTATCGCCAAAACCAACCAAATTTAGGAAATCTCCCAAATTCAACCATCAATTTCATTTTTCCAAATTCTGATTATCAATTTCGAATCAATAGTATTTTTATTTACTCGGTTTCTTGAATTCGATTTCAATTTTGCCATTTTCGATTATGCAATGACAATTGAATTTGGATCGACATTTTGATTATCTATTCATATTCTGGTACGTATTCAATTCTTGTATATTGAATCATATGCAGTCGTTGTTGTTATGAAACTCGATTTCAATTTTCCCACTTTCGATTATGCATTGAATTCTGAATTTGGATAGACATTTTGATTATATTTCCAGTTTATGGTAAGTAATCAATTCTTGTCTATTGACTCATATGCAGTCATTGTTGTTTATCTAAATGTAAAATCACATCTCACCTTGTAAAATTTTTATTTTGTTTTGTCGTTTTTGCATTTTATGTTCGGTATTTTGGTTCATTAATTAATTGTTGTTTGAATGTTCTACCTTTGTACAGGCCGTCTATATCGTGCTTTGACAATGGACTACATAATTTTTGGCAAGGTTGATTTCAATGGGAAGAATAAGTTGATTCGATTGACAGAATCATCATCATTTGCAGATTTGTTGGCTGAAATAAACAATATGCGTCCTGTAACTTCTCAAGGTAATCTATCGATTGCTTATTCTGTTTCCAGCCTCAATAACATCTGTATAGAATCTGATTCCGACTTGAATGGTATGGTAGAGTTCTGTCAGGCTACTTCCGAAAAAATAGTTAATATATCAGTTTTCGTTAGTAACCAAGTCCCATTGTCCAGTGAAATGGTTGAGTCTTCAAATGCCAATGACTATCTAGGAACGGAACAATTACATGTCAGTCCCTCCTTCGTAGTACAGAATTCCTTATCAAATCATTCAAGAAACTTTGATGAAGAATACCATCATAGAATAGATTTTGAGGGAATTGGTAGTATACCTAGTTTTGATATATGTCCAGTTGAAAAAAAAAAAAGTCATATTTATCCGACCATTGGGTAAATATAATGGAAGGTGGTGTGGGGACATTTTTTGTTGGGGGCGCCCCTGAATTTAGGAAAGAGTTGATTAAATACTCTACTAAACTCAACTTTAAGTACAAGTATAAAAAGAATTCCCCTAGGTATGTATATGTTGTCTGCAATGAGACATCAACACTCAACTGCACATGGTTCATCAAGGCCAAGAAAACTCCTATGAATAGCTGCTTTGTCATTGATAAAGCGAATCTAGTACATAATTGTGTTGGCAACCTACTTCGTGAAAAAAGGAACAGGTTTGGACCGAAAATAGTTAAGGAACTTGTTATCGATTCTGTCAAATCCAATCCTACTGTGTCTGTGAAGGATGTAACCCACCATGTAAATGAGGGATACGGTTTTGCACTGCCTTATTGGAAGGTGTGGCGTGGAATAGAAGCAGCAAGAGATGATATATTTGGTAGTTATGATGAATCTTATGACCAATTGCGTTGGTATTGTGAGGCAGTGAAGCGTACGAACCCCGGAAGCATAGTAGATCTAGAGAAGAATGACACAACCAACCGATTTGAGCGTATTTTTGTTTCATTTAATGCATGCAAGGAGGGTTTTAAAAAATGCAGGCCAATGTTATTCATAGATGGCACATTTATGAAGGGTAGGTCAAAGGGGGTGTTGCTTGCTGCCACTGCAAAGGATGGAAATAACGGTAACATATTCCTTCTCATTTCATTTCAACTATATATTGTTTCATTTCAAATTACTAGGTTAATACTCCTTTTCCAGAATTATATTTGCCAAACGAATCACAGTTTTCATTGCATCAACTATATTATAATTTCAGTTTTATATATCTTCCATTATGATGTTCTTTATCCAGGCCTTTTCCCCGTTGCATTTGCTGTAGTATCTGCTGAGAATAGGAACAACTGGGCATGGTTCTTAACCAAGTTGCGTGATCTTATCATTCATGAAAAGAAGATCATTTACATATCAGACAGGAATCTGGGTTTGATGTCAGCTTTTTATGATGTCTGGAATGATCCTGCCCACTTCTACTGCTTGTATCATCTACTTTTAAATCTCAGGGGCAGATTTGGTGGAGGTTGGAACACCCAACACCGCGATAACATGGCTGATCTATTCAATCAATGTGCATATGCTCCAACCATCACTGTTTTTAAAGAGAAACTTGAGGTTTTTAAAACAGTAGGTGGTCAGATTGCAGAACAATGGCTTGAAGACATGCCCTACAAACAGTGGGCAGTTGCATATTCACCTCACATCAAGCGATATGGTGAAATGACGTCTAATGCAGCTGAGTCTTTTAACATGTGGATTAGCGAGGCTAGAGGTCTTCCAATTACCTATATGTTAGACTCTATTAGAAAAAAGATATCACAGTGGTTTGTAGACAGACGTGAAAAATCTAATAAATGGACCGGGTTGCTTGTTCCTAGCAAGGAAGATCTGTGGAACGAGCTTGGAAACATCAGTGCAGCGTGGGGTGTTTCAATTTATCCTAATGGTCAGTTTGAGGTTAGGTCAAGGACGTCTGTCACAGTTGATTTGGATTGCAAAATATGTACTTGTTTTCAGTGGCAGATCACCGGATTTCCGTGCGCACATGTTGTTGGTGTTATTAAGAAGCATTGTAATTCCGTGTCCAACCTCATAGAGGATTGTTTCTTTACGTCCACATACAAGCAATGTTATGAAGAAGATTTGATTCCTGTGCCAGAGACGGAACGTTTTGAATTTGCAACTGAGTCCAGCTCTGAAAAAATACTACCACCCATATTAAACAAACCCCCTGGCAGACCCAAACAAAAGAGAATCACTTCATACAGAGAATTTCGTAAGGTCAAGGCTACCACTTGCAAGCGATGTGGCAGGACAGGTCGACACGATCCATTAACATGTGCTGCTGTTTTTGGAACGGACAAGACAAACATTCAAATTTAGTCAAACACAATATTTCATTGTGTAATTTGATTTGTAATTCTCTGTTTTTTTCCAAGTCCTTTACGATATATTAATTCCACTACCTTAAGTCGATGTGTACTCAGTTTTTAGGTCTCACATGCTTTATGAACATAAGATTTCTATAATTATCTAATTTTATTCTATTTGGTTATTTTTCCCTCATATTTCCAGGATTTGTAATATTGTCCAATTTCTGTTTTTCTGATTGTTTAGTAGAATACAAAACCTTAATAAAATGTACGGTTTGGATCATATGCCATATTGCATGTATAATGCAAATAACTGGTAATATACACCGCACAGTGCATACTGAACACTTAAGCATATATTACAATCATAGGTCCTGTTCCCATACACATCATGCATATAATCCTTTGAAACTAGACCTGCGCATGTGTGCAGCATTCACCACCATATAATTTTGAATGAGCCAATGTTTTTTTATATGTTATTATCCTAATATCCATATGTATCTTCATCAGCATGATGTATATTTTCATGCATATGGCCCATCTGCATAGTGTGTTGAATGCATTCCCACCCATGATTACACTATATATGCACTTCGTAGAGCATATACGTATTACTTCTCCTATGCCTGACTTTTTCTCAATAACTAATCCGTTTAAAACAATATTACTAATTTTTTTATATTTTATAATCCAATTAATATTAATATGTTATTAAAATAATCTCTATATGTAACTTCAACATCATGATGTGCCTTCCCATGGATATGGAACATCTGCATAGTTCCTGCATGCATCATCAACCACGCACGTCGTAGTTCATATATTGATTACTTCTCATATGCAGTAACCGTTACCAATCACTAATCGGTTTACAACAATATTAATGTTAATAATTGAAATGTCCAATGAAATGTCCATAGGAAATAAATAATTTTAGTTAATACGGTTAATTGGTAATATACCCCACACGTTTCCAAAATCCATTATGTGTAAAAATAATGGGCAGTTAAAAACCATAAAAAAACTGCCCTCCATTGTTCCCACTATGAACGTGTCCACTATAATTTTAACGTTTCTTTCCCAATTATTAACATTTATAATCTTTAAATTTCAGCTTATCTATTAATAGACACTACAATCATGTTAATGCACTACATCTCATTCAGAAAAAACACAGCATACCAATATGCCGAATTCTAGAATGATAGAATTTCTTCCTGACGAAATCACTATTAATATTCTTTTGTTCCTTTTTCCACAAGTCCTATGTAGATATAAAACCATATCTATAGTATGGAACTCAGTAATATGTTCTAAGTGGTTTGTAGAAGCACATCTCTTCAATATGAAAGCTGGTAATCATTTTCGTTTTATACACAAGTACCATGTTTCTAGCCCACCCATATCTTATGAATTAAAAATTTGTAAGGGATCTAGTTACGTCTGCAGGAAAATAGCAAAGTACGATGAAAATTTCGAGGTATTGGGTAGCTATAATGGTCTAGTATTATTCTGCAATACTAATGACCAATATACTATTAATAACCCCACTACTAAACAATATATAATTGTTCCAAATATGCCGATATCATTTCCCAAGGGACATGATGTGGCTTGGGTTTATTTTGGGTTTGGGTATGAAAAAAATTTCAATGATTACATCATAATGAGAATTGCATATCTTTGGGATGAAATTGGTGGGTTGACTGAGGTTAGTATTTTCTCACTTAATTCTAAATTGTGGTCAAAACTTTCTTCATTCCCTTTTGATCATTACCCATCTGGAAATGCCTATTTTGTATGTAATCTCTTCCATTGGTTATTAAATTTTGGCCGTGGTGTTCATAAATTTGTCACATTTGATATAAATAGCGGTATGTATTCATTAATTGTCATTCCACATTTTAATTTTCACTCATTTAATTTACAAGTCCAGGGTTTGGATGACAATACAATTGGGGTCTACTGTAGTAGTGTAAAATCAGTGGAAGGTCGTTTTTATAGTAAATTCGTGTTTCAGATGCATATACTACATTACTCCCAAGAAATTCCTACATGGAGTAGTATTATGATCTTCAGAAGAACCCTAGTACCAAACAAATATCACATAACCCCAATCTCATTCATGAACTCCGATAGAACTAAAATACTATTCCTCGCTCTACCATGGGGAGACTACTATTGCTATGATACGATTGCCAAGACGTTTCAACTCAGCGAAGAATATGAAATGACATACGGCGTTCAACATGCATATAAGTATATCCAGAGTCTTGTAGATCCAAGAATGTTTTAATTATATTAAAGTAGTTGCACGTTTTTTAAGATGTTTTTGACTATTTTTGTGTTATTTATTGTAATAGTCTCATTATTAATTTTTGTTGTTAGTTTCCATTTAATTTTAAATTTATTACTATACACCATCAGTTTTTATAATGCATATTGATTTTCAAAACATATGCTATGTACCACTATTGCATAAAAACAACAAAAAACTAAAAATTTCATGAGTTTATAGAATTAAAATATGGAAAAAAAAAACGAATTAATGCAACTAATTGTTTTAATTTGTTATTCATCCAAATGTATTATATTATATTGTATTTTTGACATAAAACATATGATAAATTATAAAACATATATATAGTTGATGGATAGATTTCCTTAATTTATTTCAAATTAATGTATTGCATGGCCTCGTAAACCGCTTCCATTAAATCCAGATTAGACACCTCCATTTAAATAAGCAATGATGGAAGTTGAAAGGTTTTGATTTTGTATTGTGCCTCTTCAAACTGTATTTATTACTTATCTCTCTCAAATCTATACAATTTCTCAATCTTCTTCATTAAGTTATCAAAACTTAATTTCTCATCCATAAGCAATGAACAACCAGGCCAGCGACATGTTCATCCCCCCTGAAATCAAAGACAAATTTCTTGAATCACTAGATCCAAAACCACTTTCCCGTTTTAAATGTGTTGACAAGTACTGGAATCAGTTAATATCCTCCAAAGCTTTCGTCGATTTTCATCTGATTCTTGCAAAAAATAAGCAAAGGTACTCATTTCTACACAAGGATCAGGTGTCTAACCCACCAGTGTGTTACCTGCCTGTGGGGTATGGAAGGTCTGGTACGAGGCGATATATTAAGCAAGAGTCAGACGATTTTGAGATTCTCGGATCGTATAACGGGTTAGTTCTCATCTGTAATATTGATGATGATTTTATTTTGTCAAACCCATGTACGAATCAACAAATCGTGTTACCCCCTGTTCCAGAAATGTTAAGACTTAATTTAGGAGAAGAGAGTGCTTTTTTTGGTCTTGGATATGATGACATGCAAGATGACTTTTTGATTATGCGAGTTTCTCGTTTTTTGCAATTAGAAGGGTACACTTCGTTAGTTATGTTGTACTCTCGAAATCTTAATACCTGGTTTTCACTACCTCCATTTCCAATTGTAAACCCTCCTTCTGAAAATGCATTTTATGTTGGGGGTCTTTTTCATTGGAAAGTACAAACCTTGGATGGTCATGCAATTGTTACTTTTGATTGCAAATCCCAACTCTATGATCAATTTGATGTACCTGCTTTTATTCTTCAACCCTGGACTTGTAAGATGGAGGGGCTTGACGACAACACCGTAGCTATATATGCTGATCGACTTTCTGTGGATGAGTTTGGTGTCTGTCGGTATTTTAATGAAGTGCATCTTCTGCATTATTCGAATGGATCTAGAACTTGGTCTAGGTTTACAATCTTCAAAGAGGAAAATTTGCCAGCTGGTTTTGCACTAGAGCCAATCTGTTTCTTAAACACCGCTAGGACACAATTAATGTTTAGTGTTAAGCCCTATGGTACGTTTTTCTCGTATGACATTATCTCAAGGAACTTTGAAAGGATGGAGGGCATTGAATCATGGCCAGGGTGTGCAAAATCATACAAGTATATACAGTCTCTTGTATCACCTCAACGCAATTAAATTGCATAGTGTGGTTCATAGTACATATATTATAGTTAATGGTATGCTGATGTATCTTGAATATACTTATATTTTTTGGGTATGTAAATTCACTGTGCTTTTGTTCTTCCCAAGTTGAGATACATGATGTAATGTTTTTAGTTTTTATTTTTGTAATACATCAAATCTAAATCATTTTGCTATTCTAGTCTTGTGTTATTTTATCTTTAATTTTGTTCGTATATTATAATAGAACGAATAGATGCAAAGTTATGTATTAACTGTGCATATGACTATTACATCATAGTGCAGATCATAGTACATATATTCTAGGTTATGGTATCTTGATGTATCTTGAGTATACTTATCTTTATTTGGTATGTAAATTCACTGTTTTTATTATCTTCAAAAGTTGAGACACATTATGTGATGTTTATAATTTTTATTTTTTGTAATACATCTAATCTAATTCAGTTTTATAGAATAATTTGTAATATTTTTGTTATACTTTATACCGTATATTAGAATGGAAACGTATCGATGCAAAACGAATGCATATTGCATATTGTATATCATATTACGTATATTTTTGTTTATGGTATCTTGATCTATATACAATATACTTATATTAATTGGGTATGTAAATTCATTGTTTTTTTCTTCTTCCCAAGTTTAGATACATGGTGTGATGTTGTTAGTTTCTATTTTTGTAATACACCTAATCTAAATCATTTATATATGCTAATCTTGTGTTGTTTTATTATTAGTTTTGACAATATATTAGAATAGAAACCAATCGATTCAATGGAATGTATTAACTGTGCATCTGACTTGATCGTGAAAAATTAATGCATATTGCATAGTGTAGATTACAGTACATATATCTTAAACACCGCATCTGACTTGATCGTGCAAAACGGATGCATATTGCATAGTGTAGATGATAGTACCTATATCTTGGTTTATTGTATCTTGATTTATCTTCAATATTATTATATTCATTGGGTATGTAAATTCACGGTTTTTTTGTTCTTCCCAAGTTGAGACACATGATGTGATTTTTTTCGTTTTTATTGTAACATGATGTGATTGTGTTCTTCCCAAGTTTTTACCGTATATTAGAATAGAAACCAATCGATTCAATGTTATGTATTAACTCCGCATCTGACTTGATGGTGCAAAACGAAGGCATATTGTATACTGCCATAACTAATCTGTATATTACATTGAGCTCTAACTTAATTTACATCAATAAATTGTTCATTATAGTAGTTTACAAACTTATTTATGGTAGTTCTTTAAATTGATTTTGTTGACTATAATTGTAATAATTTAATTTATTGAAGTTCATTACAGACGTATTTTTTATGTATGTGAAACTCAATACTCAAAATCTATACTAGTGACCCTATCTATATAACAAATACAATCATATATTTGTTACAAATGTCACATTTAGGAAAAAGTACCTATTATCACAAAGTACATAAAATATAAATCCACAAAACCATATTATATCTCAATAGAAAGCTGCCAATTCATGAGTAATGAAGATGGCTAATAGTTTCATTATACTACAAAAATAACATTTTAGTCTTTATCCAAAAGAAACATAAATACTTAAACAGTCTAGCAAAATATGATTTTTAGTAAGTAGCAAAGCTTAAATAGTCTAAACTTCCACACATGTAGTTAATCAAAACTCATATGCATTGGGTCAACGAAAGATTCTACGATTCTAGCTCGCATTGTGCTTGATGCCAGTTTGCCAAATTCACCCGACTGCGGATCTTCACTTTTATAAATATATTCGATTTCCTTGCAAACTATTACACCACAGTCTACTGACTCCGATCCCTGTCTCCAAGTATCAGCTGGAATTTGGTATTTGAACGGCATTTTTAAGAAGGGATGGTTATGCTACTTTGCTTTCAACAGGCTGACCAATTTTGCATCTACATACTTCACCTATAATTATTTTAGATAATAAAAAAAATCAACAATCCTTACAATTATTATCAATGATAAATTAAGTAATTCCAAAAAAAACAATGTCATATTCGATGAACTAACCACATTTAAGGACTCCATCAAGCATGTATCCTCATGCGCCTTTGTTCTTGGGGGAAGTGAGTTGTAAAATGTCCATTCCCTCGTGGTCAGATCAAGTTTGAGAAGTGTCCAATGGTCCACTGCTTTTGAACCACTCGATGAACCCATTGCACATACATTAATTGGGAATAAAAAGATGCTTCTGTCTAAGCTATCCTCAATAACTTTGTCTACAAGGGTGTAGAAACTATTCTGTTTTGAAATGTTTCTATTGGTGATCATTGCCTACAAAATAAGCGATCACAACAAAATGATATATAATTATTCACTTAACAGAACAAATAAATAATCTTCACGAAATAGTGAAAGGATTTTATAAAATACCCAGCACGTAGAAGTAAACACCCTCACTCGTCTAGAATCTGGCCTTGATGTGAATAGAACAGATCGCAATATATCAGCCCATGCATTGATTACCTAAATGTATGCAAAGTGTTATCATATAAATATATAAAAATCAATAATACATGTATATATTATGTAGTATACCTGACTTGTAATGAGACCATTATTTAAAATGTCAATCAGCATCTGTACTGACACATCAGCTAGTGGTATATCAGCGTGCCAAACAATGCAACTACACAATTAAAAAAATCCACAACTCAATATATATATATATATAGACTAAATCATATTACAAAAGAATTACGTACTATAAACTATTTACTTACTGTGGACCATTGGTCTTTAGTTCTTCGAATATCTGGTCTCTAACATACTTAGAACACTTCCTCACAGTTGACAATTTATTGTTGAACGGATACTTGACCACTCCTTTAGGTTTGTTATCCAACTCTACATTCTTTGATGCATCGTCATCGTCATCGTTGATTTCATGGTACACTACAAGCTCTTTTGTCATTGGTTGAGGAGATATAATCATTGGTTTACGATCATCTGTTATCGTTCGACCCTTAATTCTCTCAACTAATGAACTTGGCGATATATACGTGGTCTTCTTCTTCACTGGCCGTTTAGGTGTCCTTAACACTTCCTCATTTTCCTTATCAACAGATTGTTCAATGATCGTTTGCTCTGCATTACTGTCAAAATCCCCTTGAAAAACATCCTCATCAATCAATGTTTTTGAACAAAATTCAGATGTAATTTCTAGGTTCCTGCTCAATCTTTGATTCTCAGCTTTCAGACTTATGATGACATCGTCCTTAATTCTTGATTGTTGTTCGAACCTTGCAGCCACATCTTCAAATTCCTTCTTTATATTATTCAACTCAAAAGCAGATTCCTCAATCCTTTTAGAATACTGATCATTTTCTGTCTTCAGCTTTTGAATTTCTACATTCTTTTCCATCAGTTCTTTATCACAACGTACTCTCACATCTAGTATCTTTTTCTGCAGAATTCCTATTTCAACCACATAATTATCAACCATTGTAGGTTGATTAACATCACTGACAGGTGCATCGATCTTATTTTCTGAATTAACTGTCTTGTCTAAACCAATATTGCCTTCTTCCGTATCCTTTAGATTACAATCTACATCGGCTCCTTTCAGATCACCAACATTGACAGTTTCTCCATTGATTTCCTTACAAACCTTCATAACTTGATCCTCAATGTCAAGCCCAATATCGAATGATGGGCATTCAACCGTAAAGCTCTTCTTTGCTCCTGAACTGGATCCAACTTCGAACACTTTTGATGATGAATTCTGGAAAATATCACTCTGCCCCACCGCCACATTCATCTCTGTCTGCAATTCCTTTGGTGACTTTGTCATACCAGATGACAGCTTTCCATCAGTATCAGGCGTTCTAGTTCCTCCTAACCCTGAGCTGGTTTCTTCACATCTAAAACGACGAACTTCTGAGAGCTGTTCCTTTTCGTCAGTCGTAGGTTTAGGCTCCTCCGTGAAAACCTTATATACCATAAAAGAACAATAACGAATCAAACATATGATCATAGTATAATAATAAATTAAGTATATGATGAAATCTTTACCCTTGTTCTGCGAGTCAGTTTATCGTTTATGATTGCACCATGCACTTTAGTGGTATCCCATTTTAGGAACCGAGGAAAAGCAGATGGATTGTGTGGTTTAACAATCCTTGTATGCTCGCATAACCAGAACTAAAAAACATAACCAGTTCATTTAAACAATGTATAAATACATTAAACCAATATAAACCAAACAATAGTTTTAAGAATTAATAATAGAAATAATTTTACCGGCAACAACATAGCACAACCACCGGACTTCAGATGTTTGCTTCTTTTTAGTTGACTTTTCAGTTGATCAACTATGAATGTACTCCAGTCGTATCTGCAAATCTCTGAGATGTTTTCCAGGTAATGTGTCAAATGCCATGGTACAGCTGAGCTCCTAACTGGACAGAGAAGAGCAACCAGCAGATAACAACAAAGTAATCTAGCCACATCGCGATTGGCTTCATCGTACTGTTGTTTCACAACCTCCTTTAACTTTAAAAGGACAGGCTGTTTATACAGAGAGTTATATTGTCTTGGTCTTGCTAGCATATCATTACCGAAACATCGCATTACCCATGGAGGATGCTCATAATCATCTACTCGGTGCCTGATCTCATCAGTTCCACAGCTAATTCCGAAAATAAGCTCTGCATCATGCCTTGACAATGCTACCCTAGTTCCTCCAATTACAAAACTCTCTGTTTCAAAGTCAAACCTTCTAACAATTTCAACAATGTCACTCTCGAATTTGAAACATCTCTTCTTTAGTGATGGACTAACATTGAGGCAAACAGAGTTAAACAAAAGCCAGAATGGAGTTTTCTTCAGATGTAATATATGCTGGTCTGTGAATGGAATTCCCTTCAAGTCATTGATAGTTGTCCTCAGATTTGACCTATAATAGGTCTCACTAAAGTCTACTTCCACACCAGCTGAAACAATTTGTGTTGGGATATGAATCCTAGAACAAGTCCTAAATGATGAATAAAAGATAAAAGATAAAGTTTTGATAAGCCAAAAGAAGACTTGAATATTTTCTAAGTGTTGACTAATCTAGTCTAGTTAAGTTGGAGTCATCTTGTACAGATCAGTAGAATTCAAAAGACAAGTACAGTTTAAAAGAAAAGTATTCATTAAAAGATAAGTACGGTTTATAAGTACTTCATATATGTTAGATTGTTACTGAGCTATTTAAATGTTGTATAGAGCTCATGATGTTTTTATATGTAATAGATTAGATTCATTGTATAGTTTATAAGTTGACTAAGCTTGTATTATAAAAGCTTAATGTAATGTAATAGTCTTGATAAGATTAGTATAGTCTACTTTACTGTTTGAAGAAGGAAGACCAGACAAGAAGAGTCGAAGTCTACTACTCAAGATAAGAAGACTACACAAGACAAGTCAACTTGAAGTTAGTTACAAATACGTGTGAAGAAATAAAGATATAGAAGTTAGTTATGGAATAACTAATTCATAACAGAAACGCGTGGATTGATAAGAAGATTCAGTTGAAGGTAGTTATCAAGAAAAGTTGGTTACAACTTACTAAGTTCTTGAAGATTGAAGTCTATAAATACCCCAAGGTATTTATTGGTTACTGACTACTGAAGAATTACTACTTACAAACGTTATTGAAGATTCAATTGAAGTTTACTCTCAGAGTTGGTTGAAGTTCAGAAAGATAGCCAGAAGACAAGTGAAGAATCCAGAAGGCTACTACTGAAGAACAGAGAAGTTTTTAGTTTTTGTTTGTTATTTTCAAGGTGCTAGATACTTGTAAAATTTCTAGTAAGATCGTAGACATATCTAGAGGTATAGTCTGTTGAAGATCTAAGTCTTCTTCTTGGGACTTTAAAGACAGGAACATACACTTGTACTCGATTGGAAGAGTTTAGTGGAAACATCACAACTGGGTTTGTGAGAGTGGATGTAGACAAGTTGTCGAACCACTATAAATCTTGTGTTCAATTTACTTTACTGTCTTTATTGCTTAATTGATTAATTGGTTGAACTACTTAACTAAACTAGACTAGTTGAGTATAGAACAGAGTTCTCGAAAATAAGTTGAGTATAATCTTGAATTGGGCTCATTGATAATTTCGTATTCCGCACATTGTACTTTGATATTTCGAAAGAATTTTGAAAAGTCTATTCACCCCCCTCTAGACATTTTCACTAGCTTACTCGTTATTAACTCAACTTGGGACCTACAAGTGGTATCAGAGCAGTAGTTTACGAACTGCTGTTTCTTGATAACCGACTCAAGACTTAGGGTGAAGTCTTGGTCCTTGACTGTTCTTGTATACGTGTTCTTGATCATATTCTTGTATCATCTGTTTTTCGTGCTCCCTGTTCTTGACTTATCTGTTGTTCTTGATCATAACTCTACTTAGCACTTATTTCTTGAAATCATGTCTCTTGAGATAAGCGCCAACAAACTACCTAAGTTCCAGGTACAGGATTACGACTATTGGAAGCTAAGGATGGAAGCCATCTTCAGCTCCACTCATGACTTAATGATCTCTGTCATCACTGAAGGTCCAATTGTGACCATGATCCCAAACACTGCTGCCCTCGACGCAAATCAACCCGTGGGTACTCTCGTCAAGAAACCAAGGTCAGAACTTACATCTGAAGAAATGAGACAGAATAATTTGGATAGCTTGGCCAAGAATTACATCTTACACACTCTTCCTAATGAGTATCTGGGAAAAGTGTTAAAATGTAAAACTGCCAAAGAAATGTGGGACCGCTTAGCTATCATTTGTGAAGGGACATCCCTAATCAAAGAAAGCAAGCTTTCCACTGCTGTCCAAAGATTCGAATCATTTCATATGAAAACTGGTGAAACAATAGACCAGTTGGATACTCGTTTTACCAAAATCATGAATGACTTGGAAGTCCTTGGTAAATCTTATACTCCTCGTGAAATCAATCTTAGGATTCTAAAAAGCCTGGATAGTCGATGGAAGATGGTAAAAATGCTTGTTAAGAATACCCAAGATATAGACGTATGGACAGCAGAGACTATGTTTCAAACTCTAAAGGCTCATGAGTTTGATTTAGACGAAGATGAACCCATAGTAAGTAGTGACAGAGAACATGCTGTATCTAAGAACGTGGCTTTTAAGGCTAGTTCGTCTAAGATAGACAGGTCTAAGACTAAGACTAGGTCTGCTTCTGTGAAAGACGAGATAGATACTGATCTTAGTCTGAAGGATCAGGTAAGCCTCATGGTTAGAAAGTTTGATAGGCTGAATAAACGTTTCGGAAGATATAAGAAGTTCTATAGAGAACATAGAGGGTCTGCTTCTAAGAACTCGTCTGAGACCAGACGAGACCGAAACTCGTCCGAAAGGAGAGACGAAGTCTCGAAAGGTAACAGAAAAGATAGAGAGCCTGATAGTAGGAAGATTACTCGTTCTGATAGACGTGATAAACGAAGGAACAACTCTCCTATTAAAAAGGCTACTAATGATCTTGTGTGCTATAACTGTGAGAAACCAGGTCACTACATATATGAATGTCCAGACCTGAGTACTGATGATCGAGAAGAACGCAAAGCACGAAGGGAAAGAAGATACAACCGTGGTAAGAAGGCAATGATGGCCAATGATGACTCTGATTCTGACTCAGACGAGTTGCCATCATCCTCATCTAGCTACCCGTCTGAACCAGATCAAGATAAAGCTTTCATAGTAGATGATGGTCTATGCTTCATGGCTAAAATCGACCAAGAGGTATCATCTGTTACTTCCTTTCAATCATGTGATGAATCAGACTCTGATGAAAGTGACACTGCCAGTAGCCAAGTAGGGAGCAGTCTTCAGCACTCTACTAGTGCAGTTGAAGACGACCTCCTACTTGCCAACAAGGCATTCATTGAAGTCAGTGATGAAAACATCATTCTAAGACAAGAAATCATTGATCTTAAGGAAGCTCAATCTAAAGTAGATCCTAATACAACAGTCCTAAATGAACGCTTGCAAGAAGAGTTGAGACAACTCAAAGTCAAGTGTGCATTGACAGACAAGTTGTATCAAGACCTACTTAAGACACATGCGACTGAGAAACATGAATTCAATGTCTTACAAAGCAAGTTCAAAAAGCTTGAAGAACGTAATAAGTTCTTAGAAACCGAGGTTGTCACTCTAGACCTTAAACTTACTGACCTGGTTAAATCTTCTAAGGTTAACCTTGAATTGTCAGATAGGTATAGGGCTCCTGCTGACAAGACAGGCATAGGTGCTGAGACACCCAGCTCGTCTACTCAAGTTCCTAAGAACCCTACTATTTTCATCTCAAGCTCTTTGACTAATGATAAAGGAAAAGAACCATTGATATACGATATTGACACTCCATCAAAAGGTACTGTACCAAAACAAGCTCGAGTTAACATTCCAATTACCAAAGGTGGTAAAAAGAAAGTTAACAACAAGCCTGTTCCGTTTAAGACAAGTCAACAAAGGACTAGGAATCGTGGACGACCAAATCAGGTCAGATACGAGGACTGGTATCCTGAGGAGACTAGTACTAGACAAGTACAGACTAGACGACAAGAGTCTAGACCTCCTTTCATAAGGCAGTCTCAACTCTACTCGTCTAGACCTAGACAGGAAGGTCCAAAATATCGTACACAAGCTGTTCTATATCCTCCACCTTTGTCATATGATATCAAAGGAGAAGAAAGACCTAAACATGTCTATAAACCGTATGGACCTAATGCATATAAACCCTATTCTGACTATCATAGACAAGTGCCTGCTCAAGTAGAGATTAAGTCAAAAGGCTATCTCCAAAGAGTAGACCCGAACTCGACTGATAGGCCAGATAAGGACAACAAGGTCTTGTTTTGCAACAAATATGGTCGAAAGCTTAGAAGGTCAAACTTGTTCAGGACTCCAATGTACATTTGGATTCCATTGAACTCGACTAACCCCCAAGGACCCCAATAAACAAGGAGGGTACCTAAATTATGTATTATCATCTATTGCAGGGTCGACTCGATCTATACAAGAAAGGTGGCTCAACAGGAGAAACTTGGTACATAGACAGTGGCTGTTCGCACCACATGACTGGTACTAAGACTCTCTTATCAAGCTATCGTGAGCAAGAAGGACCAAAAGTGATATTTGGTGATAGCTCCATTGCTGTTACTAAAGGATTTGGTTACATTCGGAATGGTGACATAGAAATTCAAGACGTTTCTTATGTTGAAGTCTTGAAATACAATTTACTCTCTGTTTCACAATTTTGTGATCGTGGATACAAGGTGCAGTTCAAGAGTCAGAAATGTGAAATCATCGACAAGAAAACACACACAGTCCTACTAGTCGGCATTAGACAAGGAAGTGTGTACATAGTGAACTGGAACAGTTGTCCGAGGGACACCTGTCTACTTACTAAGAATCCTAAAGAACTTGGCTGGCTCTGGCATAGACGCCTCTGTCATCTAAACTTTAAGGTTCTTAATAAGATAGCCAGAGACTACCTTGTGGAAGGTATTCCCAATGAAGTCTACTATAAGTCACATGTATGCACCTCCTGTCAAAAAGGTAAATAGGTGAAGGGCTCTTTTAAATCTATTCCATCCCTCTCAACCAGTAGAGTTCTTGAACTTCTACATATGGACTTACATGGCCCAATAACTCCTCCAACTTTGAACGGTAGAAGGTACACACTTGTTGTGGTAGACGACTATTCTAAGTTCACTTGGGTAGTCTTCTTACACAAGAAGAGTGATACACAAACACTTTTGCCTGATCTATTGAAGAAGTTACAGGTTGAGAAGAATCAGTCAATTGTCAAGATCCGTAGTGACAAGGGTACTGAATTCATTAACTGCTATATTAAAGAATTTTGTTCTAAGCGTGGCATCCAGCACCTTACTAGTGCAGCTAGGACACCACAGCAAAATGGAGTAGCAGAACGAAGGAACAGAACTCTTAAGGAGGCCTGCAGGACCATGCTGACAGAGTATAATACGCCTCAGAAATTTTGGGCAGAAGCTATCAACACTGCATGCCACTCACAAAATAGAAGTGCTATCAATAAAGCACTAGGTAAGACGCCCTATGAGGTATGGAAAGGTAGAAAACCCAGAGTTTCATATTTTCATATATTTGGATGCAAGTGTTTCATCCATAACAATGGGAAAAGCAAGTTGAATGCATTCGATGCTAAAGCAGACGAGGGGATATTCTTAGGATACTCCTCGACTAGCAAAGCATTTAGAGTATTCAACTACTCAACCCTTTGTGTGGAAGAAACACCACATGTGGTTTTCGAAGAATCTCAACAGGACCCGTCTGCCAACAAGATCAGTGAGAAAGCTACTGAGCTAACTGTCGAAACTGACAAAGACTCAGAGGTATATGAATCCGTTCAAGCTTACAATCCATTTATAAAAGCTCTCGAGTCAGACGACCAGAAGAAGGTGAGTGCTCAAGGTAACTCTACTAGACCTGTTGACATACCTAAACTAGTCGACTCGTCTACTCCTATTAAATCTTCTGATGATAATGATGTTGACATGCATGATGCTGTACATGATGATAGTATTTTTGTTAAGAATAGAAATACATGGAAATCAGCGCATAATACTGAAAATATTATTGGTGACTCTACTGTTGGTGTTAAGACTAGAAGACAACTCTTTGAGTCGCAAGAACAATCTAGTCCATCTCTGTTTTGCTGGTGTTGTTTCCTCTCATCTATCGAGCCAAAAACCATTAATGAGGCATTGGCTGATAGTAATTGGATCATTGCTATGCAAGACGAGTTGAATCAGTTTGTTCGAAACGACGTCTGGGAACTTGTTGATAGACCAAAACATCATAATGTAGTTGGCACCAGATGGATTTTCAAGAATAAGAAAGATGAGAATGATGTAGTTGTTCGTAATAAGGCTAGACTAGTCGCCCAAGGCTACTCACAAGCTGAAGGCATAGATTATGATGAAACTTATGCTCCTGTTGCTAGACTAGAAGCCATTCGATTGTTTCTTGCATATGCTGCTTACATGAAATTTACTGTATATCAAATGGATGTTAAAAGTGCATTTCTTAACGGTATTCTTGTGGAAGAAGTATATGTTGAACAACCCCCAGGTTTCGAAGTCAAAGGTAATCAGGTATACAAATTAAAGAAGGCCTTATATGGACTAAAGCAAGCTCCAAGAGCCTGGTACGATACTCTTTCTCAATTTCTATTAGAAAATGGTTTTACTAAAGGCAAGGTAGACAGAACCTTGTTTAGAAGACAAGAAGGGAAATACATTTTACTCGTCCAAATTTACGTAGATGACATCATTTTTGGTTCACCTAACAAAGAGCTGAGTGAAAGTTTCTCAACACTCATGCAAAGTAAATTTGAGATGTCTATGATGGGTGAAATGAATTACTTTCTTGGACTTCAAGTAAAACAGACCCCTGAAGGGATTTTCATAAATCAAGCAAAGTATACTAGAAATCTTCTAGACAAGTATGGTATTAAGACATGCAAGTCTGCTGGCGTACCTATGCTACCTACATACAGAATGGACCCAGACGAACAAGGTAAGTGTACTGATCAAACTCATTATCGTGGTCTAATTGGTTCATTACTGTACTTGACTGCTAGTAGACCTGATATTGCATTTTCTGTTGGTGTATGTGCTCGCTTTCAAGCTAATCCAAAAGAGAGTCATATGGAAACCACTAAAAGGATATTGAAATATTTGAAAGGAACCATCAATCGTGGTATATGGTATCCTTCGAATGATGATTTATCTCTAAGTGGCTACTCTGATTCTGATTTTGGTGGTTGTAGAATAGATAGGAAATCTACATCTGGTTCTTGTCAATTCTTAGGCACAAAACTCATTTCATGGTTTTCGAAAAAGCAGACAAGTGTTGCTACCTCTACTACTGAAGCCGAGTACATGGCTGCTGGTAGTTGCTGTAGTCAATTATTATGGCTTATTCAACAGCTTCGAGATTATAATATTTGTGAATCAAATGTTCCTATATTCTGTGATAGTAATAGTGCAATTGCCATTACACAAAATCCTGTTCTGCACACACGTTGTAAGCATGTTGATGTGAAACACCATTTCATACGTGATCATGTAGAAAAGAAGGATATTCGCATGGAAAAGATTCATACTGATTTTCAAAGAGCTGATATTTTCACAAAACCATTAGCTGAGGCTCGATTTCATGAATTATGCATCAGTCTAGGACTTATTGATCTTGATCCTACTAGTATATAGCAATGTACTAACCAGACAGGTACAATCCTAAGAAGAAAGGAGAAATAGACAAGTTACTACAAAAAGGCACAGAGCACTCGTCTACTCACTCAACAGACAGGTAAACAAGGTCAGACAAGTTGACCATCCAACCCGATGAGGAAGCTGGTAAAGCTGAGGGTAATACTAAGGGAATAAACATTTAAGGGGGAATCTATGATTTCTTAAATAACCTTATGTTGACTCTTAAGTGTGTTGATAGTCATCGTGTTTGATCCTTGACCATTGATTTAGATTGATATTCATTCTAATTATTCTACCCTACTACCTGTATTACATTTAATCTGTCGCACAAGAAAGGACAGGTTTTGTAGAAGTGTTCATGTTCAAAGAATACAAGCATAGTTGAAGGGGGAACTCGTCTTGTGTGCTTCAGTTTACTCGTCTGTTCTGAATAGACTCGAACAGACAAGATAAGTGCTTACTTAAAACCTGAAATACTCTAAGTATTTAACAAAATGAGAATTAAGAATATTATAGTATTTTGATATTTTTTTTGGAAACCCTAGAACTCGATTTATACACTCCCATTTTAATGAGGTGTATACACCCAGTTCGCGCCAAATTCTATTATTCTAGGACAGATAAGTTCACTCTTCTGTTTTAACCAATAGGAAAGGTGGATTCCAAATTATACAATATCAAAACACATTATTGTCTCGATTCCGTAACTGAATACCAAGAGTCCCAACCGTTGGATCATTTGGTTTCAATCCTCACCATTGATTCAAATATTCAAGTGTTAACAAAACTCAACACTAACACACTACTCATCTCACGATCTCTTACTTCTGTAACTCAACATTCTCGATTACTTGTGATTCTCGATTACTTGTGATTCTCGATATTTGATTATTACTCAAACTTTCACTATGACAATCATCTCAATTTTTGATATAAGGACTAACATGGAAGCTAGATTCGACCTCGGCAGATACATATCTGAAAATAAAGTGCATGTTGAACCTTCGGTGTTCTTCAAAGGGAAGCATACTGATGGAAATTTGGAGATCTTAACCAAATGCAGTAGATGTGGCTTGAAACCCTATTTGGAGGCTTTTCCTCAAGTCGTCTTGGAGGAAGAGGTCCTAGAGTTCTATGCCAACGCCACCAGACAAGGAGATATGATTGAATCGTTCCTTGGACGAAATCGGGTGGAAATCACTCGAGAAGCATTGTTTGAACATCTGAGGTTGCCTGTTGGAACTATTGATGTGGAAAATTACGCTGCTGGTCAAGAAGCAAGATATCTAGGTATTTTTTGTGGAAGGAAATTGAGGTTAAAACCGGATGGCAAACTCCCCGCAGTTAAGAAGGTGGATCTTCTGGAGAAGTATCGCACTTTACTGGACATAGCCAGCAAAATTCTGCTATGTGCCACTGGTTCGCATGATTCTGTTACTCTTGTTAAAGCAAGGGTAATGGCTGCTATTTTTGATGGAATTACGGAAGGAAACTGGTTTAAGCTGATCGCAGACCGAATGATGTACTTTGAGAAAAGTGTTCGAGTTGATACTGACACTAGAAATTGGGTGGTGACAAATGTTGTTGGATTTGGAAACAAGTTAAGCATTCTTCTTCCTTTGTTGATGCCAAACAAGACAGAGTGGAGTAAAGGGAAACCATTTCATCCGTTGAAGTTTTATTTGAAGAAAGAAGCCATAAGGAAGCAAGCTGCTGCTAGGCCATCTGCTCCTAGGCAAGTTGAGGTAAATCCGTTGGATGTGATGCCATATGGTGGGTCATCTAGTTCTTCAGAAGACGAGTCTAATGATGAAGAATCGGAAGAGGTTGAAAAAGGAGAGTCCAGTGCAGATGACTCAGAAAAGACTCAGTCAGATGAAGAGTCGCAACAAGAGAAGGAGTCGCGTGAACAAATTCCCGAGATATACACTCTAGTACGAGTTGACTCGCCTACTCGTCCAGTCGAGTTGAGTACACAGGTTGGTACTTCTACTCAATCTGTTTCAATTCCTCTCTCTCTCCCGTCTACTTCTATTCGAACCAAGGCTAGATCACACCGATCTAGGCCTAGACCCATTCCCTCAACCTCGCAAGTGCTGACAGCATATCCGCTGAGGGCCAGCCTACCCGAAAACACTCCTAAAATAGATACAACTGATACTCCTACAGTTGTCATACCAAACCTAGCCATATCAAAGCCCGTTGAAACCAGTGCTTTCACTCCCTCTCCCTCACCAGAATATGGTGAACCCCTCAACCCATCTACTGCAGACAAGACGCCAGTTGCCACTGCAACAGCTGAGTTAGAGACCCCATCTACTCAGGACCCGTCTGCTGTTAGATTTAATTCCCTGGTTTATTATCCTATGTGTTTCAGAGAGAAGCGTATTCGATCCCGAATGACCAGAAATCTGAAGAGGACGCTCTCAACTGTCGAAGTCGACTATGAGTCAGAACAGTTTGAAATTCTTGTAAGGATATGCACCTGGTTTGCTCTTAAGAAGTCCTCCACTGATGATCTTTTCGAAGTTATTCAAGGAATGGGAGGAATCTCCAATTTTTTGGATTGGGAAATGGAACAAAAGGAGCATAGTGGTGTAAAGGATCATTCAGAATTATTTCCGCCAAGAGCCTTAGTTGATCTTGTGAAGAGGCTATTAAAAATTCCTGACGGAATTCTGGTTGAAGAATTTTCATCTGATATTGGAACTCAGACTGATCTCCTGGAAGAGGAGTTGAGAACTGTAACTGTTGAAGCTGGAGTTCAAACTTCAGATCAGTCAGAAGATGAGTCTGCAAACTCTGATGCTGATTCTTTCGATTTTGGAATAGAAGATGATGAGTTCTTGGATGCCGAAATGTTTACAGAGGATGAACTTGTTGAGAAAGTTCAAGAAAAGGGTGTTACTGAAGCTCAGTCTTCTACTCATGGCTTTTCTGAAGGATATCTTACAGAATTGAAGTCAGACTTGAAAGATGTGGTTCATTCCGCAATAGACGAGTTTTTGCAATCAAAAATGAAGGATGTGTTGCTAGATCAGAACAAATCACTCGTTGACGGTTCCAGAGATTTATTTATTGAAGAGGTCAACAAGATGGATTCTACTTTCCGAACAGAGTTGACTGCAGAAGTTGGAAGATTTTTACAGAAACAAGTTGAAATTTCTGAGAAGAGGTCTATTTCATTTGCTAGATCATTGGCTGAAGAATCCAGCAAGATGGAACGCTTATATCGTGTGAAGATTGAAATAGCTGATGAGCAGAGGAGAGAAGCACATGCTCAGTTGGTGAAGTCTCAAGCTATTCTCTCTGAATTATCAGATCAAAACACTCTACTACGTCAGTCAGCTACTCATTTCAAAGACGAGTTGGTCATTACTTCACAGAAGTTAGAAGCTGCTGGTGATCGCCTAGACAAGATGAGTCGGGATCACACACATCAAAGGCAGATAGAGCTAGCTACTGAAGCTATGAAGGATGCACTAAAGGAAGAGATGACTCGCTTTACAAGTCTGTTTACTCTTACGGCTCATGATGAAGCCAAAAAGGGGGAAGAAGCAAGTAGAGCAGGGCAGGTCAGCTTATCTAAGCTGAGTGCTGAACCAGAAGAAAAGGATGCTGCTACTATTATGCAAGAGCTAAGGAGGCCAAAAAGGAGGCTAGTAAAAACGGCAGAGCTAGAGCAAGCTGAAGCTGATGAACTTAAAAGACTGGAGAAAGGTAAGAATATTGCATCTCCAGAAACTGAAATTCAGACTAGAAGAGTTAAGAGGAAACTGAGTATTGAAGAACCTACTGCTGCTACAGTTGAGAAGAAGCAAAAGATTATTGATCCTAATGATGAAAGTCATTATGCAAGCAAGAAGAAAATAGAAAAACATATTGAAAGACTGCAAAAGCTGAAGGTGAATGAAGAAGAGATGGAAGATCAGTTCATTGACTACTTCATTGACAAAGAGCATCGACAGGAATGGCTTAAAGTGAAGAGGCAGTGGGAACTTGATCATTGGATTGTTCGTAAGTATGGTGAGTCTGAAAGTCCAGATGAGTTGTATGTCATGTTTGACAGATTCATGGAAGGACAAAACAAATTGCTTTGGAATTTGGTTATGAGAATATCTGCTGCTGAAAACTTCAATATCTTGATACCGACCTTTCCAAGATGGAAGACTCCTATGACAAACTCAGGAAAAAGGGTTGATGTTAATCAAATCAAGAAGTTTGAAGAAGAACTGCTAGACAAGGAGAAGATTGAAGATGAAGATCAGATCAGTCTAATTCACAAGAGACTCCTCGATGCATTCTGTGTTCCTAACCCAGGAGGAGGTAATCTTTCAGATTAGTTCTTGTTTGTTTGATTAGTTGTTTTTGCTCTGATATTTTGATTATTTTGGAAGTATTTGTAATCTCTACTGATCTTATTTTTGAATGAATAAAAAGATAAAGTACTATTTTGATGTTTAAGACAAGATAACTACTTAACTAGTCTACTAATAAGAAAAGATTCAAGTAGTTTTGGCTTCATCAAAAAGGGGGAAATTGTTGGGATATGAATCCTAGAACAAGTCCTAAATGATGAATAAAAGATAAAAGATAAAGTTTTGATAAGCCAAAAGAAGACTTGAATATTTTCTAAGTGTTGACTAATCTAGTCTAGTTAAGTTGGAGTCATCTTGTACAGATCAGTAGAATTCAAAAGACAAGTACAGTTTAAAAGAAAAGTATTCATTAAAAGATAAGTACGGTTTATAAGTACTTCATATATGTTAGATTGTTACTGAGCTATTTAAATGTTGTATAGAGCTCATGATGTTTTTATATGTAATAGATTAGATTCATTGTATAGTTTATAAGTTGACTAAGCTTGTATTATAAAAGCTTAATGTAATGTAATAGTCTTGATAAGATTAGTATAGTCTACTTTACTGTTTGAAGAAGGAAGACCAGACAAGAAGAGTCGAAGTCTACTACTCAAGATAAGAAGACTACACAAGACAAGTCAACTTGAAGTTAGTTACAAATACGTGTGAAGAAATAAAGATATAGAAGTTAGTTATGGAATAACTAATTCATAACAGAAACGCGTGGATTGATAAGAAGATTCAGTTGAAGGTAGTTATCAAGAAAAGTTGGTTACAACTTACTAAGTTCTTGAAGATTGAAGTCTATAAATACCCCAAGGTATTTATTGGTTACTGACTACTGAAGAATTACTACTTACAAACGTTATTGAAGATTCAATTGAAGTTTACTCTTAGAGTTGGTTGAAGTTCAGAAAGATAGCCAGAAGACAAGTGAAGAATCCAGAAGGCTACTACTGAAGAACAAAGAAGTTTTTAGTTTTTGTTTGTTATTTTCAAGGTGCTAGATACTTGTAAAATTTCTAGTAAGATCGTAGACATATCTGGAGGTATAGTCTGTTGAAGATCTAAGTCTTCTTCTTGGGACTTTAAAGACAGGAACATACACTTGTACTCGATTGGAAGAGTTTAGTGGAAACATCACAACTGGGTTTGTGAGAGTGGATGTAGACAAGTTGTCGAACCACTATAAATCTTGTGTTCAATTTACTTTACTGTCTTTATTGCTTAATTGATTAATTGGTTGAACTACTTAACTAAACTAGACTAGTTGAGTATAGAACAGAGTTCTCGAAAATAAGTTGAGTATAATCTTGAATTGGGCTCATTGATAATTTCGTATTCCGCACATTGTACTTTGATATTTCGAAAGAATTTTGAAAAGTCTATTCACCCCCCTCTAGACATTTTCACTAGCTTACTCGTTATTAACTCAACTTGGGACCTACAATTTGAATGATATTTATATAAAATATTATTTCATATATCTAGTATACTAGCAAGACAAATGGTTACAAAATATTACCAAAACAGTTTTCAGGCTTTATTTCTGGTAATTCTTTCTCCTTCCTAGCATGCTTTCGTACCCTTTCGTCCCTTGATGTATCACTTTCTGCAATTTAAAAAACAATTACTATATGCAAGCCCATAATCATATGAGTTATTTAAGAAACTATAAAATCACCTTCTGAATCAGACGTGGTGTATTTACTTCCCCTATCTTTACTCCCGTCATCACTTTCAAAATCTATTTATTCAGGAAATAATATTGTTATTATTAAAATTCATTAACTACTAAATACTAAAATAATCACAATCTCTGACAAAGGAAAATGACAATTTCATAACCTGAATCTGATACAACACGGGACACCTTTGATGGCCTTTTATCTGCAGAATATCTATATTATGTAAGCTATGATTTCAATACACAGTTCAAATTGACCTACAACGTAAGCAATGCATTAGTACATAAACCTTTACGTTTTTCAGCTCTCCTTTCCTCCCTCCTACGCTTTTCAGAAGATCCTGTTAATAAACAACAATAGAAATATGTTATGAAGCACTTTTTCCAAATACCTCATTCTTATTGATCTTAATTGACTTAAATGTATAGTTTGTTCAATTACCTCTTGTTTCTACACGCCGGACAGTCTCCTCAGTAGCCTTTTTTTGTTTCCCACTTCCCCTGCTTGATCCCTCTCCCAATCGATAACCCGATTTTTTTGTTCTAGCCATCTGTAACATATATATATAAGTTCAATGTAACAATACACAATGCTCCTAATCGTACATATGCGGGAAAAATTGCAACCCGTATTTTAGAAAACTATGCATCCCAGACCCATTCTATTCTTTTTTCATAAAAACCGAAGATGATTGACACTATCAACAAAACAATATAGTAAAACATAGATTCCTAGGGTTTATATCAGTCGTAAGTAAATGTTATATACTTATTTGATCAAAGATTCAAAAAAAAAAAAAAAAAAACAACACATGCAGTTTACCTACAGAAGCCCTCTGTTCATGTATGTTATACAACAGATCTTTTTAACAGATTAAAGTATGTTGCTGTACAGAAATCGCTCACAGTTACACATGCATATGATATTATTACCTGATTTTTGGTAACTGTCAAACTGGCCGCCGGAGGATGGTGTTAAAACTCAAACAATCGGCGCCGGAAAGTTGCAGAATCGTAAAACCCCAAAGCTCAAACAACTAAACGAATTTAATGTGCTTACCTACTATTTAGGAAAGTTTTGAAATTTAGTAATCCTGAAATTTCGCGAAATTCGATATCAATGTTTAAATGTATAATTATGGAATTTATTTGTTTTGTTAATTTGAATTCATAATTTCGAATTTTTAAAATGATTGAAAGGGTACAATTGTCTTGTATTTTCCAATTTGACTCTATTAGACAAGAATCAATATTAGAGGTTTGATTAGACTAATCTTATAGTGAGATGACCTTATTAATAACTAACCCTCACTTTTAGTTATACTAACTTATACTTTTAGGGCTTGTTTGGTTTGCTAGATATGATAGATATAGTATATTAGGATATGATAGATATATTAGGATACGATTTAGTGGGACAATTTGAAAAATTGATTTAAAATTCGTGTTTGGATTGATGAACTAAATTTTAAAGTTTATATGATAATTTATAATCAAGTTGTTTGGATTGTGGGATAAAATTGAAAAATATTATTATACAGTTTAATAATTGAAAAGTGCAACATTATTTTACCAAAAAGTGTAAATCATAAAAAAGTGCAAATCAATACAACTGAAAAGTGCAACATGGACTAAAGTGCACAACATGCACTCGAGTGTATACTAGACTAAACCTAAAGGTATATGAAACTTTTAAAGATCAAACTTGTTAATACAATAATTGACATGTGTTTCTCAATAATACATATCACATTAATTACACATAAGATTAATTTTAAAAAATTATAAACTCAATCGAGTGACAATAAGTTTATTGCTGAATTGCTTATTTATTAGGGTATTATTTTGAGAAAAAGAGATTTTTAGTTTTAATTACCCTACTGATTATATCCTTCCAACTCCGTCAAAATTAAGCCCTATTCTAACTAAGACAACAAACAAGGGGCACATTCGGGCCGGATAATTAGTTAAGTAGTTGAATCTTCTCGTGATTTCTTTTATGTACGTGAAGTGTATATATAAAATAAAATAAGAAAAGTGAATTTAGTGGAGATTTTGATGGATAATTTTATAAAATTTTATGTATAAAATAAATAAATGAGTTAATTTTTATATATGTGTGAAAGAAACAATAATGATATTTAAGAAACTGTATAATCAAATTAAGCACTCTGTTCTAAGCTAAGCCCAGAAAGAAACAGGAAGGGGCACAATTCGGGGGCGGTCAATTCGCCAGTTAGTCGAAGAATCCTATTTCCTCTCATATGGTTACAATATTTCCATTTCCTTTAAAATGTCGAACCTTCGTCGCCGGCAGCTCCTCCAGCCCTGATTATGGTCCATTAAAAGTGAAATTATATTCACACGAAACAAAGGAGAAAGAAATGGTTCTGAAGCGATTGTTGTTGTTGTTGAAGCCAATAGATGCGTACCACTCGCCCCCTGGACTCAACTCTCCATCTTCCAACCCTTGTAAGGTACTTAGAAAAATGAAAATTGTTTGTTTAATAAGGCATCACTATCCGTTAATATTTAGAATTATACATACATTTGTGGATTTTGATATGGACTCAATGTTGATTTCTTATGATCGGAGTAATGCGTGTTATTTCTTGGATTTTTCCTATTAATTTCACTATTATAATCATATTGCTTAATTATGTGTTAGGAGAGACAAAATGCAACATTATGCCGATTGTAAGCTTATATACGTTTTCATGTTTCATTGTCTTGTGAAGGAGCCTTATATGCAGAGTTATGGATCATGGCTGTCACTTTGTTGTTCAAAACTTAATGCTACTTTCTATATATTTATAAGTAAATGCAATATATGTTTCATTCTCATGGAGATGTTACTGCAGGTATTACAGTTTTTAAATGATAGGATGGTGGTTCACCAAAAGACGATTAAATTCTGCCGTGATATTTTGACGAAAAAAGGCATTCAGTCAGAAATTATTTTCCGTAATGATCTATCTCGGCCAATTCGTGATGTAGATCTGGTTGTTGCAATCGGGGGTGATGGGACACTATTACATGCTAGCCATTTCATGGACGATTCAATTCCAGTTCTTGGAGTGAATTCTGATCCTACTCGACCAGAAGAGGTTTTGTTTAATCTCTGCTTAGTTTAAGTCAGTTTTTTTCGTCTAATTTATATGCCAATGTCTTTTGTTAATTATTTTTTCCTCCAACTTTCCTTGTTATTTCATTTAGGTGGAGAAATACATTGATCAGTTTGATGCTGCAAGGAGCACTGGTCATCTTTGTGCTGCCACTACCGACAACTTTGAACATGTAAGACTAGCATTTGAAGCCATTTTTCTCTGTCAGAGTGATATATTTGACATAATTCAGCTGCTAGAATCTAGACATTAAAATATGAACACATATAAAATTGAGAGGGGATATGTTTAGCTTCTTAGATGGGTTCATCTCTTGCTCTAATTCTATTTGAATGTTAATTCATCGAACGTAGTTGTTTCATCTATCATATGTTGTTTGGTTTCTGTTTTTTAACTAGAGAACATGGAGATTTGGAAGTGTGATTTGAGCAAATGAACAATTAGTATAATAAATATATATGGAATGTATAATTGATTGACCATTTCAGAAAAGAAAACTTGAAGATGGTTGCATCTGAATTGAAGGAGTTGGGGGATGTATTTGAAATTTATTACTAACATAGGATTTGAAATCCAGGACTCTGATTATGAACTTTTGGAGTGATTCTGGTGGATTTTGATATCCACTCTTTAGTGATACATTTCAAATCCTTTCGAAGTATCCTCTCCTCAAATAAAATTCTAAACTGCAAATGCAACCTAAAGGCTACTAGTAAAGGTGGTTCATTTCAACTATGCTAAAAAACATTCTTGTGCTCATGGATGTTGTAGCAGTAGCAAAAAATAATCTAATAACCATGTATGTGTATGATTTTTCGTTCTGGTGATAAAATATATTGCAGGTCAAAAGGACTTACTCGTAAGTTTCTTTCGTAGATATTAGATGACATCATTGAGAATGTCTATGAACCTTCTGAATTAACAAGAATGGCTGTCAGTCTAAACTCGAAGCCAATCTTAACCTCTGCTCTAAACGATGTCTTGCTGGCTCACCCATGTCCTTCTATAGTTTCTCGATTTTCATACAGGTAGGAAAGCTTGGCTTTTGTTATCAAAACAGGATGTTACAGTTACTTACATGTCTTCTACGTAAATTCCTTTGTTAATAGAATCACACAAAATGCAAGACCAAGTTCAGCTTTGCTACACTCTCGATCGAGTGGCTTCAGAGTCTCGACAGCTGCTGGATCATCGGCTGCAATGCTTTCAGCCGGTGGATCAGTAATGCCGATTCTGTCCAAGGATCTCCAATATATGGTAAGAGAGCCTATTTCCCTGGGCCCGACCTCACACAAGATGCATGGATTGCTAAAGCCCGATGAAACGATGGATGTTACGTGGATTTGCAGCGAGGGGCTCATGTACATTGATGGTTCTAATGTAGTTCATTCTATTCGACATCAAGACACAGTCCAACTCTCTTCGAGGGCGCCAACGTTGAAGTTGTATTTGCCACCCCACTTGTTATCCCACGATGTTTGAACATGAGATTAGCAATGTAGGTCAAAGTATATATGGTTCTTCTCAAGTTACGTGGTGACTGCAAACTATTACATAGTAGAAAGTCTATTTCAACTAGTTTTTCAAAAAGTGTTTGGTTTTCTACCAAATAATTGGGTTAATTGAAATTTTGAACTTAACGAACTACACTGATGTATTATCTATAGTATACTAGTTGTTTGACTTGTAGATACCCCACACATGGTATACTTCACCGGATTTGGACCCCTTCTAGACACGAGAGTCCAATGTAAAATCTCAGTCCTTGAATTTTATTACAATTCTACACAACCTTTTTTTTTTGATCAAACAAAACCTAATTTTTAAAACCATTGAATTTGATTAAAACAAATCCAATGGTTAAGATTTTGAATTGGATAATCTCTAAAAAAGCAAATGATATGAATGAATGCTTGTTTTCTTCTTTGAAAAGAGTTGAGTAATTTCAAATACTTTCTACAACTCCTTCAATTCATGACATTAAATTAATATAATTTGGGCTGGATATATACATTCATTGCACCCTATAACTTACATGTTACAACCACCGAAATTAAGTTTCAACCATATATCACCTCCTAAATGTGGTGAATTCATCATGACAAAGTGGATATCTCAAGTGGTTATAACTCACCTTAGAGTTTTTGAACACATAATTTAAGATAAACTAGTATAAACATAGTTCATACAAAATATACTTATAATTAAGTTCCCATAAAAGCACAATTGAACAGAATCTCTTTATAACATAGTAAAGGAAATTTGTCTCATATGATATTTTGTCAAAAGTAAAATATATAGTATGTACGGTGTAATTATAATTTTTTTTTAAATAATTAATACTTCATTCGTCTCTCACTCGATTTGACATTTCTCAAAATAGGATGTCCCTCACTAAGTTTGACATTTCCTAAAAAGGAAATAAAACAATTTTTTTCGTTTTAACTATCCCCTCAAACATCTTAATATTACATCTTAATATTACACACCACGTCATTACTTCTACTCATAAAAGCATATTTTTTATTTTATCTTTTTAAATACCAATAAATCATTCATATCTTAAAATTTGTACAAACAATAAATGTCAGATTGAATGAAAGACGAAAGGAGGGATGTTTAGTGAAAACAACTACTCCCCCATCCCAGGATTTTATGCACACTTTCCTTAATGAGACGTTCCAACATTTTTTGCACACTCTAAAAAAGGAAACAACTCACAATTTTTTACCAATAATACCCCTCCTTTAGTCAAATCTCTTCTACTTTAATCAATGAATTACCAATAATACACATTTTTTATTTTATCTTACATATCAATTTATTCAATTTTCTTAATTTCCGTGCTAGTCAAAGTGTGCATAAAATCCTCAGAAGGAGGAAGTACTAATATTAACAAATTTATGCTCCCTTTGTCTATCAAATTTGTTCCCACTTACCTTATTTATTTATCCATTAAATTTATTTTCATACATTTTATTTTATCTCCATCTAATTACTCAAATAATCACTTTAATATTTAGGTCCGATTTTGACGAGAACTAAATTAATAGTTTGGGAGAGTAGTACAATTTGGACAACAACTAATACTCCTACTACTTAAAAATTGTTAATTGTATAATGCGCACGTGCATACCATACTTTGTCTAAAATTAGATTGTGATTTTATAAATTGACCCACGGATGATATATAATAAAACAAATAAGATTGATGATTATCTAAGTCATAAAAACAAATTGGAAATAGAAATAAAAATGAAAATGAAGGGTTTATGAATCCATACACGCACTGTACAGATACAGTGTATAGGTTGTTGTTATGCACCCCCATCCCCTCCCCTCCCCACATGCTTTTATTTATGTCGCTTTATTCAATGCTATCCCAACTGGCCTGGGTATCTTCTGCATCAAACCTTCCATTTATATTCACTCTCCACAATTTTATACCTCTGTTTCCTTCATACTTTTGAAGTAAAAAATTGGTCTTTCAAAATCAAGTTAAGGGATGAAAATTCAGTGCAGCGTCTGCGAGGCGGCGGAGGCGGTGGTTCTCTGCTGCGCCGACGAGGCGGCGCTGTGTTGGAACTGTGATCAGAAAGTGCACGCCGCTAACAAGCTCGCTAGTAAACACCAGAGGGTCCCACTTTCTTGCTCATCTTCCGAGATGCCCAAGTGTGATATTTGCCAGGTTCAATCATAATCACTCTCTTCCCACTCCCCCAACGGTGGGGTACTGTGTTTGTTTGACTTGTTTGATGAAAAATATCTTTGGTGTGTTATTATTATACTAATTAATGTATGGTTGAGGGGAGGGCTTGATATTATTGGGGGCTTTTATGGGCACAGTGTGAGGGAGAAATTGTCTTGTTGCTTATTGGTGAGCTGGGCTGTGCTGTTGTGACATTAGACAGTTGTATTATCCTTTCACTGTAGCTTATTGATCTCTAAGTAGAAAGAGAGTGAAGAACAGGGGAAGATTTCTTATGGGTATGTATGTGGAATATACAAGTTCTCTATTTACCACATCACATGTGCATAAAATTGGGCTATTCGGTTTTGTTTGAATTTGGGAGTTATTTGGAGAAAAATGGTTTTGGAGTTTTAAGCTTCACTTGTGAAAAGATTTGGACTGTGTGAGCTCAGCTATGAGACTAGATCAACTATCTTATGGAATTTGAGATTATATAGGAACCTTAAAAGAATGATTGATGAGGTCTTCTTTTCCTGGTAAAATCACTAGACGTATTTCGTAGTTGTTTTACTTGTGTATAAGGCCTTGATGAATCTGTCCTCACCCGTAAACATTTTCGAGGGTAGTTGATGTTGGATGCAAGATCATACATCATGTGACCACAGCTAAACTCTTGGTTTCTATGTAGGTATCAATGGATATAAGTTAACCTTTATCCATTAGTAAGATGATTAAATTACACAATTGTCTCATTGGTGAATGGTGTGCATCTCTCTTAAGTCTTGCCTTTCCCATATTGCAGACTTCATGTATTCAACCTTGCAAGACCTTTGTCAGATCTTGGCCCGTAGTAGTCTCACTTGTTGTTCCCCTCCTCCCCTCTCTCTGCACAGGAAATAAAAGGGAAAATGAAAATTATGATGAATGAATTTGGACTTTACAGTATTTTTTTCAATTAACCTTGATGTATCCCGTTCTCCCATTTTAAAAGGCAAAATTAGCTGAATTGGTTAGAAAGATTCTATATGGTTTCCCTTTCTAGTACGAACAACTTATAATTGTCAACTTTGTGTGTTTATGTGTCTACTTTTCTTGCTGGTGATATTTCTCCCATGTGTTTGTTGGTATTATATAATAGCATGAAGAAACTTTAAATGGCCTATGCTCTATGCTCTTTAATGGGATATTAATGAGAGAGTGAGTTACTGTATATGCAGTTAGGTTTTCTAGTCACTGTCAATTAGTGTGTAGCTTCCATTAAGCTTAATTGATTATTTCTCTATTCTTTAATTATGATTGTAGCGTGAAATCATTTTCGATATTAATATCATAATGTCACCTTCCTACAGTATCACATGGAGAAACTTACAATATTTTTCTTTATTACAATACATCTTTCAAATGCTGATTTGCATTCTTGACAGTTTGGCCATAAGAGTTGTTATCTCATGCTTGTTACTAATTGTGCAGGAGACAGCAGGCTATTTCTTTTGCCTGGAGGACCGAGCATTACTTTGCAGAAAATGCGATGTTGCTATACACACAGCAAATTCATTAGTGTCTGTGCATCGGAGGTTTTTACTCACAGGAGTTAAAGTTGGCCTTGAAGCTAATGAAGCCCATCCAGCATCAGCTTCAGGTAAGACCTCTAATACCGTTGAGAAAATATTGGAGCAAGAACCACATGCACCCTCAAAGAGGACCATCCCTGTATCATCGACTAGTCAATATGGTAAAAATGAACCTATCCAAGCTGGTGTGTGTGGTGATGTTCCATTGTCGAAACTGCCCTCTACGGGCCACGGAAGTGTTCCACTGTGGCAGTTCGATGAATTTATTGGATTTGGTGATTTCACCCAGAATTATAATTTCATGAGCACCGGCTCGTCTAAGGTACTCCCTCCGACCCATTTTGATTGTCGCTTAAGAATATTCCACACGAATTAAAAAAGTCATTATTATGTGAATAAATATATGTGTCATGTGATATTTTTACCCTTTTGTTTACCTATATGGGGTAAATTTGCTTAGTTAATGCATAAAATCACAAAAAATAAGTAGGAAGGGCAAAATAGGAATATGATATTTAATTCATTCTAAATTGGAGCAAAATGACAATTATTTTGGGAAAAAAAAATCTTCTCTAGAAAGGCCATTAAAATGGGCCGCAGTGAGTATTGATTATTATTAGGTGCCTCATTTTTACATCTTTTTGTGAAATTGTTAACCGCTCTTGTTTCATTGTTGTTGTATTCTATCACTTTATGTGCTTCAAACTGGCTTTGAAATGCTCCAAATGTGGACTTATGCCATATGCATGAGTTTATAATTCCTCCAAGATAATGTACATTACAGTTTGATCTATACAACCTAACCTAACTTTGTCTCTGAATGTATTTCACCAGGCAGATAGTGGGAAGTTTGGAGATTCAGATTGCTCCCAATTTATCCGCCCAGGCGATGCTGAATTCGAAGCTGATGATTATCTTGGTCAGGTGCCCGAATCATTTTGGGCAGTGCCAGAGATTACTTCTCCACCCACAGCATCGGGTCTATACTGGCCAAAAAACTTCCAAAATCCGCCCAACACTGCTGTCTTCGTGCCTGACATCACTTCCTCCCCTTTACAGAATTTCCACCATCAGGATCAGTCGAATATTACCAACTCAAAACGGAGGAGGTATCTCTGATGTATCCCGGACTGTTTCTTGGTTGTAACCCCATCTCTGTAAGATTAGGATAGGTGGTGTTACAAGTGAAGAACACAATTTTCCTTCCTCAAGTTTGTTTTGTTAGTGAAGATAGTCGTCGTTGGATCTTTAGTTTCATGTGTACGTTGAGTTGTCTCAACGTGTTGGTGTCCGACTCTCAAAGTTGTCGTTCTTGTTTACTTGGTTATGATCGATGGAATGAGGATGTATAATAATAATAAAGCACCATCCATGGTAGGAAACCTCCCCTGCCTTTGTGTAGATATAAGCTTAATTTGCTGTTTGCTTTAGGGAGAATAGTATGTTTAATGTGAACCCTCCTCACTAGGTAATATTGTTTAATCTATGAAGTAATATGGTTTAGCATACGAGGTATCACGTTTTAAAAAATGTGATTTTACGTGTAATTATTTTGCAATATTTCATATGCTAAACAATTTTACTTGCATATTAAAGAGTACTGTCAATTTTATCATACAATTTTTATGAACCAAGTTCATAGAAATTGAGCCTTTGACTTTCAATTATATCACAAGAATGTGTGCAACCTATAAATATAGTTTATGCTAAACTATGGTAGTATCAGTTCTTTCAAAGCCATCGACTGATGGTTTCATTTCCAAAAATTCATTCTACAAATTCCCAATACATGAAGCTCGGAGGCTGCATAGCCCAAATGCTATAAAAAAAATAGTTCTTATAAACATGGATATTCTATTGGCACTTACAATGACCTTAAAAATAAAATAATTTAGTCATGCTATGTTCTATATCAGAGGAATCAGGTGAGCAAGCAAGAACTATGATACCCAGGGTTGATACTCTGAAATACTGAGATATGGATCATCTATATTTCCTTCGTATAACTATCTTGTAAATTTAGAGAGCGAAAACAGCGAAAACATGTTCATTCCGGAAGTACCCCTACAATATACCTAAATTGCACGTAGCAGGGCCCCACTACTAGTAACTCGTAGAGACGGAACAATATTTGTACAATATGCAGCATCGGCAAGCTTCAATTCATGGGCATGTTCATAATTCACAATGTCCCGTTTGGGAGTATTAGTCGCTGCATGAGGACGGCTAAAATGCTGCCCAATGATATGTTGATGATATTGGCAACGTCGTTGTTGAGCTGAACAATAAAGGAGAAAAGGAGAGAGTCATAAATAAAGGCAAAGTCTTGTGCAAACCAGTTTCACACTTTCACCATTCAACTAGTTTGCATTTTGTGTTAATTTTACAGTATAAGTAGTTTCATTTAACATATTAGTTTGTTAGTATTATGTGTTTCATTAAACAATAGTTATTTGCTATAAAGTGATAGTTACGAACTTATTGCAAGGTATAACTACTTGACTGAAAACGGAACTTATTGCAAGGTATAACTACTTGACTGAAAACGGGTCAATAAAAGAAATAGCATACTAACCCATCTAAATCCTTCTTTCTCTTGAAATGAAGCACCTATAATACTCTCTCCGAGATTAGCAATCTGGGATGCAATCACACATATGATGGCTTCAGGTACATTTATCTGAACAGACATAATTCAATATCATTACACAGTTAAAGTTGGATAAAATCACACAATTATTCGTCTCGTTTAATAACATTAGGCAGATATAGCTCTTTCTACTGTTAGAAGAGAAAATGTCAGGTCATTACCCCTACTTCCTAATTTGTATAGAAAACATTTGAACTTAAAAAAAAAAAACATGGAGAAGCTAACTGATAAATCAATATTCATGCAAGAAACATGAAAACATATTTTTTACCTCACCCAATAGATAACCAACAGAAGCAAGAAGAATTGAAGCTAAAAGGCCAGCAAAAGTTCCCTCAATGCTAATGCCACCTTCCGTTCCCCTCGGGACTGTCTTCAACGTCGTGACTAGATAACTACAGTATAAAATTGTTTAATTCGTCAATCAATAACCAAAACTTATTAGATATAACTAGAGAAGTCACAAAACGATGAATATGCATACTGAAGTAAGTAAAATCCCATAAAAATATATCCAAAATTATGAAGATACTTCCATATGCAGGTATTAAACATAGATTTTTAGACATTTAATGTTGTTGAGTTTGGTAATGAACGTGAAAAAACTAGGAATCACCTATACCAAAGAGCTACCAGTAGATCATTTCCCATAAACATGAGTATATTGGTATGTGTTATTTGATCATTTAGCTTTTCCAGATAAATACGCAGCAGGAGATAATTACAGCACAAGAGAAGTAGTAGTTACGTTTTTTTTCCATAAGCTTTCCCTATCTCACTCGACACAGTATCATTCAGTTTAGTGCAGAAACTAGCAACAAATCCAAGCTCCCAAAGACGAGCAAATGCTTCGCCCCCAATACCATGGATCGAGAGAAAAGCACAAACACAGCCAGCAACACTTGATCCAATAACACTTCCTGGTCCCCTCCTTCCTTTCCTTTTCTCAGCAACCCCCTGTGCCTCCTTTTGTGCCATCTTTACTTTCGTAACTGCAGTGCCCTGAATTTTTACGATGAAGTTACATCTAAAAGCCCATCACTCTATTAAGATGTTCAACCAATATGGTAAAATTGCAAATACATATAACATAGCAAACACAGAGACCTAGTTGCCTTCTAAGTTTAAACAGAAAAAGAATTCATACTTTCCCAAATCCATGAAGTAACCATACATCTTAAATCCTAAGATTGTAAAATCATCCAAAAGTTGCAAATCAAAATTCAAGAACCAACCGAAAAAACCAAAAGGAGAACTTGTTTTCATTCTCTTTATCAACGAAAGTGTTAATGCGAACCCAATCGAGCAGATCATATTATTCTTCAAGCTTGTTTGAATTGTTAATAGTCCTTTAAAATTGCTTGGTTTTCAATCGAATTAAGCCTTATGACCCCGCAAGTTAGATGAGTTTATTGAAGCAAACAATCGAGTAGGGTTAATTTGATTTTCAGTTGAAGCCATATGTCAATAACAGGTAAACCCCATAATTCGATAAGATCACAAGGCTATTTACATGCATAAACACACATCAAGAAACAAACAGGGATTTGAATCTTTTCTCACAATGACATAGTATGTAAACACGAGAAGGAAGCCTGAAGAGGCAAAAGCGCGCCAAGTCAGAGTGCCGAGAAAGAAAGCAGCAGCAATGCCGGAGATGGAAAGTCCAGCCACAAGAAGCGGAGAGCCGACGAGAAAGATCAAAACGTTGCTCAGAATGGCAGATTTCCACGTGGGCGGCGATGATTGGATCGACTGAATGATCTGTTGAAGCAGATTTGGAGGCATTTTATTGTTGATTTGGAGGGTTTAAATCTGAGGGAGTAAAGGGGGTTTTTCGATTTTGGGATCGGGCGATTGAACCGGTAATGTTGGGATTTGTGTGGAATTCGCCATATTTATTGGAAGGAAAGCTGCAATGCCAAGGAACCGAGATTGTGTGAGCTTACTATAAAACTTGATACTATAATTCTCTATAATTCTCTAGGCTCCGTTTGGTTAGGTGGATTTGGACTTATGGATTTTACAACTCAAATTCATTCTATATATTTGGATTATAAATGAATTTCAAATATTTAGATCTGTGTTTACACACTTTTTAGTTAAAATTGTGAGAGATTTCAAATTCTCACTAAAATTATGTTATTTGAAATTAATCTATCCTTTCATTTGAAATACCAACTCAAATCAAATTCCTCAATCCAAAATTTATTAATACCGTGAAAAGAAAACATTAACTGAAAAATATGTCATTTAACAACGAGTCCCAAACAAACGAACGTTTTGGAAAAGGTTATTAAAATAAAAGTTTATTTACATTTTGGTAAATTCTTTTATACAGTTTAATGTGTATATATAAAAATTGAATTTTAAGTTATTTGAATATAATTTCAATTGTTTATAAAAATTAAATTTAAATTATGGTACGTTAATTTAGAGATTTTATTATATTTGAAAACCAGTAATTGGATTTCATAGATAATAAAAACTGAAACACACTAATTTGAACAACTTTAACGCTTCAACTTTGACCGGGTTTGATGGTTATTAGAGTGGTTAAACTTGTATGACTTATAATTACATAATCTATAATTAAGTATACAAATTACAAAAAATGAGTAGTTTCAACAGGAATGCTAGTAATCGCGGATCAGCATGCCAGACGACGGCTCTGAAAGAAAGAAAAAGGTGCGTACCACACTTGAACTAAAGACCGTGAACAAAAGAAGGATAAGGGACCGTCCAAACTATTTGTGAATAAGCCAAGTGATGAGCCTTAGTACACTTATTCGATGAATTTGTGTAAGGAGTTTGGTAAGGGCACTTCCGTGTAACACTGAAATGGGTTCGCGAAAGCCGGGCAACCCTTGGAGGCGAAGTCAATAAAATATATATATATATATTATAACACAACAATTCAAAGTTCAATGTTGGTCTAAAGTTTCAAATAACACTCCAAATTTTTTAATTTTTTTCAAGAATATAGATTAGAAAGTTGATCGGTTAAAAGGATCTTACCTTTTTTTGGCTATGACGATTTATAGGTGGATTAGAAGTTGAGCGTTTTAATGACACGAATTAACCCATTAGCTTTGTTGAGTAGCGATCGGATCTGATCGACCAGTACAATTCATTTTTTATAATATATAAATATATTTGATATTGTATAATTAATGGGTAGAATTTTAAAAAATAGGTAATGGTGAGATTATTTTACTGTAAAAATTTTGTGAAAGAAATAACTAATAATATTTGATTTGTTGTAAAGTACTAAAGTATGTGAAAGAAAAGGCGATAGACCGTTGAACTTCGTAAAATTGTTAAGAGATAATTACTAATTGGTAGAATTATTTTCTTAATTGTAGATTTTAAAGAAGACCAAGAAGCGCTATTGAAACACTGGAAGCGCACAAGCCAAACACGATTAACTCAGGAAAATGATGCTACAAAACCCACGATAGAATAACAGACCTTCTTATCCGCTTCCTACCTCTCTCTCGGTTATCTACTTCAAAATTCACCAAACGAAGAGCAAAGAGCAAGAGCACAGCCGTGGCAATGGCGATAAACTTCGCTACCCCCTCCTCATTACTAATATCAAAACCATCTCAGAACCCCTTCTCTTCCTCTCCCAACAGGTCGCCGTTTCTCGGGTTACAGGTCGCCGTTTCCTCCAAACAGTCGGTGCAATCTGACACTAACAGGGGTTTTAAGATCTGCTGTCAAGAAAAAACCGCACTCGTACCGTCCAACCAGCAGTGGATGTTCGACAATCTCGATGGCCCTGTAATTTTCCCCCAACTATTGTTTTTTTATAATGCCTGGTGTTTCCCCCCTATTTTCTTCCTTCTTTTATGGAGTTTCTGCTATTTGTGATTTAAGACTTTACTCTGTCGTATTTTGTGATAATTTGAGCTCGTTTTCTGCAGTCTGAGCACTGATCATCAACATGTTTGTATGCTTTGATTTGGATTAGTTTTTGTGCAGGATTTACGCCACGAATATTCAAGATAGTGTTCCATGTTGCTTGATTTTATCAGTACATGGATATGTTAGCTAGAACAGATGTATGGACTTGAGACTTTTTGAAAAAAAGAAGAAAAAGAAAGTAATTATTGGAACTCTTGACTGATTATTGTAAGCTTAGCTTTTTAGTCATAGCTCGAATGCCTGGAATAAATGCTTTTTAGTTGTACCAGTATTATTAAAAATGTTTTAGGAATATTAAAGTATAATCCTCAACGATGAGGTATTACATATGTAGAGTGTTGGTTTCTTTCAGTGTTTGCCTGCTGTGGGAGCACTACATTGGGTTTACAGATTAATATATTTATCCAATTGAGAGCAGAAAAAAACATCACTCTGCCAAGATTTTAGATGACATATATTGATTAAAACTGTACTTCATCAAGATTTAAATATGTTTATTTACTCCATATTGAATAGCAAAGAAGTTTACTTAACCTTAGCACTACGATGAGAGCTCCTACATCTCAAGTATTCATCTTAGTTCTGTATTCAAGCTCATCTGATATCTTTGTCTAATGAGTTTTTGTCTCACTGTGTTTATTTAGCAAGAACCTTTGAAGTGATTTACCCTTGCTTGCTGCTTGTTAAGCATATCACATCATTCATAGTTCTTTCATATTTCAGGATGTCTGGAATAAAACATGGTATCCAAAAGCTTCAGACCATGTACAGACGAGTAAACCTTGGTATATTGTGGATGCAACTGACAAGATTCTGGGGCGACTGGCTTCCACAATTGCCATTCACATAAGGGGGAAGAATCTTGCAACGTATACTCCGAGCGTGGACATGGGAGCGTTTGTCATAGTGGTAAGCTAGAAGACACCTTTTCTGCTTACTTCAAAGTGCGGCAGTTTCTTCGACAATTGTATGCCTAATCTCAACTATTACGGTTTTACCTGAATTTACGAAAATATTGTGCTCCTCCACTAAATCATTTGAGACTATCCTTTATAGAGTTAGAAGTGATAATTCATAATTCTCTACATATTTTAATCTTTTTCAATATTAATTCAAAGACATGATTACTTTTAGAATCCATTGCTTTTATGGTTATCTCAAGGGAAAACATCAAAGTTATAAATAAGTATTTTGACACATGGCTTTTGATTGAATATTATTAAAAAATGTAAAAGTATAGTTTTCTTTCTAAAAATATTTCTCCTCTCTGTTTTAAAAATTGAATCAATACTGTGTATCTGCAGAATTCTAAATTTGAGTTTGGAATCCTAAAAGAATTACATCGCCTAGTAGTAATCCCTAGACCAACTAAACTATAATAAGGACTTAGATAAAAATTATGGTAAGAAATCTAAACCTAGCTCCCTCTTCATGCATGTTGGACTCAGATAAGAAAAACAAAAAATTCTAAAGAAACAGAATTCCTGACTAAAGTTGATAATATGTGCTTTTCATGTTTGAGCACTGACTTAAAGTCACATTTAGTTACATATATTGTTCATATTGGACTATATTGGCAGCTTCTCATACCCACCTATTACTACTGATCTTATTGATGGATCTGTGGCAAATCAAAAAATGCGGCTATTCATCGATCATGTGAAGAGTATTTTCTTATATAAAAGATAAGCTATATGAGAATTGTCAATGCCAGATGATTTCGACTCGAGTTTTCCCAATAATTTCACTCATTTGTATATTGATGACACCTATATGGCTATATGCCTATATCCTGTCTTCTGCGTACTATAGTGCTAATAGATACAATCATATGCTCTATAATTCTAGATCTGCAAATATAAATGTGCATTTAGTTGTAAATTATAAGTTCCCAACCAGACTGGCATCCATTATGAATGTGTTTCTAAGTGGAACTTGCATTAGTTGATATATTAGTGTTATGGTTGAACTATCATTAGGCTTTCAGTAAAGATCTGAGATACTATGAGTATATACTCTGGTCTTCTCTAATCTTGGTAATCTTCTCATAGCATTCTTATTTTTTTTTTGCTGTTTTCAGCTAGGTTTATTCAACAAACAGATTGGTTTATTTTAAGTATCATAGCGTTCTGACTTTATTTATTCTATACTTGCATTAAATAGGTAAATGCTGACAAGGTTGCTGTGTCCGGAAAGAAGAGGACGCAGAAACTTTACCGGAGGCACTCTGGGAGACCTGGCGGTATGACTGTGGAGACATTCGATCAGCTCCAGCAGAGAATTCCCGAACGAATTGTTGAGCATGCTGTTCGTGGTATGCTTCCTAAAGGGCGGGTAAGCTCCATCAACTTTTTCTCAAAAACTGTACAGGACAAAGAAAACTGATTACTCGATCATGTTGCTTCAGAAGTGATTAGAATATATAAGAAAAATTTCTTCTTAAGCGGGTGTGGGTTCCTGCAAGAACAACAATAATCCTCATCTAGTGCAAATCTAAAACTTTTTTCTAAAATGGTTGCTTATAGAATAATCGAAATATTAATGCAGAATAAGATTAGATGAAGTGGGTGTTTCTTTTTTGGTTTGTGTTGCCATATATAAGCAGTTTCTCGTGTTTGTTGCAGCTGGGCAGAGCGTTGTTCAACCATCTTAAGGTTTACACAGGTCCGGACCACCCTCATGAGGCACAAAAACCGGCAGAGTTGCCTATCAGGGACAAAAGGATAACCAAACAGAGTTAGACCTTGTTTTGAGGACCCAGCTTCCTTTTCAGCTGTTTATAGATCATCTCTCTTGTAACTCAAAAGTCTTCAGAGTATTTGTCACCATTTTTTGAACACCTTTAATCACAACCCGTAGCGAAGCTCATTAAGTTCATGTATGGTGATGACGCAATTGTTGTATTTTCCGTCGATCTATGCTGAGTTCATTAAGTTCACCTTAGAGTTGTGTTTAATGGTGCAAAGTGTTGAAATATGAGTGTATGGGCCAAATGTTTTGGAAATGCTGTGTTTTAGAAGTAATGGAAACCATCTCTGGAAATGTTTCAGTTGCATCTGCTCTGTCTGTCTAATTATCCTCACACAACAAATTCAGGTGTAATAATATTTGAGATACCCGTAGCAATTTGGGCCTGAGCAGCACGATTATGATTAGGGTCTGACTATTTACACCTCCATTTAGGTTGAGAGCACACCCTCTATTGATGCACCCCAAAAAAATTGTCTAGGATAGATAAACCCCTCCAATTGTCTTAAATACATTTTTTTTTAATCATTTTAGTACATTCTACTTATACACACCCCACCTTTTTTTTTTTATCATTTTAGTACATTCTACTTATACACACCCCACCGTTAGATGCACTCCCCTTTCAAAACTCTAATTTATTCTCTTTATTTTCACTTCATTTCTCATTCCTCCTCCATTGCCGCCGCCGTCCCACCATGGTCGTTGTCGTCGACGCCCTCCTCTCCCTCCCCCTCTCTCTTGGTGCGTACAACAGCACACAAAAAAAAAAAATCAACTCCCAGCCACCGTCTTGTGCAAATCGCCGCTGATCGATCCCGCCTGACGCTGTCGCCGCCTGGTCCAAGATGTTGGCCTCCCCACCCTCGGGTTTGTGCGTAACATTTTGGTTTTGGTTTTTAGATTTAGGGTTTTTTTTTCTTTTTTCTGCTGGTTGTTTTTCCTTTTTTTCTGACTATTTTAGGTCGATCATATACAATTGGTCGACGAAAGTGTATATGGTCGACCTAAAATAATCGATTTTTTTTTTTTTTTTAATTTTCGACAAATCAGTGTCGACCATAAACACTCTCATCGATAACAATTTGTCGACGAGAGTGTTTATGATCGACATTGATTTATCGAAATTTATATAAAAAGAATTGTGATTTTTCTATTTTTTTTTTTTTTTTTTTAGAATTTCTTATTTTTTTTGTTTGTTTGGTGGCCACCGGAGGTGGTGATCACGACAGCTGCATCAATTAGGGTTAGAATTTTTAAAGTTGAACGGAGGGTGTAGTTAATAATGGGGTGCATTTAGTAGTGTAATTTTACTTGAAAGGGTATTTTGAGTTTTTTTGCATAATTCCCCACGAGAAGAAAATTGGGGGAAAACAACAAGGGCAAAGTTTCTTTCGACAGGACTCTGATATTTTCTCTCTCTCTCTCACAAAGTTTTGCCATGGAAAACAAATGGCCTCCACTCGAAGAGTGTGTTCAATACAAGTTAGGGTTGCTTGGTCCATACTTGCAGAATTTCCCTTGGGAACACGATGATGGCGATGAAACGCAATTTGAATATCAAACGGGAGACGAAGGCGAAGGCGGAGACGGAGACGGAGACGAATACGATTCCTCTCACAAAGTCGAAGTCGAAATCGAAGACGAAGACGATTCCTCTGATGAAGTCGAAGACGATTCCTCTCACGAAGTCGAAGACGTTTCCTCTCACGAAGTCGAAGACGATTCCTATGACGAAGCCGAAGACGATTCCTCTGACGAAGCCGAAGACGATTCCTCTGACGGAGGATACTATGTCTCTCGTCGTAAGTTTGTCCCTCCTAGTGAATTTGTCTCTCGTCGTCGTAATTTCAGATTCAGATACAAACCCAGCACCTTGAGGAAATTCGTTAAACAAGTGCGCGAAAGCAGGGTACGTTCAATCAATTCATTGCTTAGAATTATTAATTCTTATAAATATTTATCAATTGTTAATGAATTTATAGTCTGTTCCTGAGTATAATTGTTGTGAATTTGGTTAGGGATTGTTAATGAATTTATAGTCTGTTCCTGAGTATAATTGTTGTGAATTTGGTTAGGGTTACGATTTCGATGTGGGGGGGCTTCCCCGTTTTATGTGCAATCCTTTCATTCGGTACAATGAATATGGCATGCGTAGTTACAAAAAGTGGGCGAATGTTGGAATAGAACTAGCAATTAAGGAAATCAATTCCAAGGTATGATCTGCCTTCTTCATAAGTTTTCTAATATAGATCATTGTATTGTTGGCTAAGAATGTACAAGTATGTAATAATTCATGTAACAATGTTTATTAATTTGTCTTCAACTGTAGACAGGGAAGGTTTACAAACATGTGGACACCTTGGTGTTTGTGGTTGCCCTCTGCAATCATGTTTTCCTTTTAACATTTACTGCCAAAGTAATTGCTGACAAAGAAGTTGACCCTGAGACTTTTTTAGCAACGGTGTATTCACCAGGACGTGCTGTTGAAAAATACGAGCTTCTAGAGTGTTTGCTTAAACCAGAAGGTCCTGCTCCATGGACTTATGAAGAACGCCGGCCTTGCTGTGTCTAGTTTTCTCAAGTTGTGTTGTGTTTAATGGAGTGTTCTAACAAAGCATGGACTTATGAAGATTAGTCTGTCAACTCAAACGCGCACACACATACCCAAGCCAACAAACACATAAATCTAACTTTTATGTAATGATTTCAGACTTGGGTAGCTGATTCTCACTCTTCACTCCTGTAATTGGCTATGAGAAAATGTTTTCATTTTCTTCTCTTACAATTACTCAAAACATCTGAAAAATATTACGTCTTTTAGGGATGAATTTCCTTGAAATTTTTTGCTGATCTTCTGCAATTCTGAGCATATACGTTTTAGAGTGTTCAGTAATCTTTATTCTTGTATGTGTATTATTGCTTAATGGTGCTTATTGACGGTCTGGTGCTGTTTGAATTAGTAGGCAGCACCTAACATAATCATAAGCTACATAAACAATGAGCCATTTTTTGTTTTTTTGAGTCTTTTCTCTTCTTATTGCGAGAGATTAGGTTTTATCCACACTGTGGCTCACATTTCCTTTCAAACTCTATTATTTTTGACAGTTATCTTATCGATGCTAACTTTTTTTTTTCTTCATAATTTTCATTCTAGTTCTAAATAATTAATATGTAGAGGAGGTGTCTGTCAAGTTTCAGCTCCTTTGGTTTGGTTTCAAATCTGATCACTTCTTTTGAGTTAGTTCACAATCTAAAACTAATTTGTCCACATTTTCTTCCTTCCTAAACTACTGTTTCAAGTTCATGTGTTGTGATAATACCACATATCTGTCTGTGTGTTTTTTTTTAAAAAAACATAAAAATAAAGAACACAAAATAGTGTTAAGAGGAATATGTAAATAGCGATAGGGCCATGCCTTTTTTTTTTTCTCTTGTTTTTTTCAGAGAATGATGAGTAAAGAGATATTATCAAATATATAAAGGATAATCTTAAATTCTTAACAAATACATGTGTGCGCCTATGTTGTGGACCCTTTGGATGTATGTAGTTAATTTGATCCATTTTATTTGACCTTAAGAAATAATTTCGGTCTCACTGAATGAGGTTTGTGAGATGGTGTCGCACAAATTTTTGTGTTTGATTACAGTGTTTTCCTGGTGAAGTTTTACAGTGTGAATAATTTATTTATCAAATTAGTGCATCTTTCTGATAATTTTTTACGTGGTTGCAGTTGTCCAGTATGAAGCGCGCTAGAGCCACTTCAAAGGTCCATGGAGTAGACAATGCTGAATGTTGTTATTGTGCTTGATCTTTAACATTGCGATTTGTTGAACTTGAAAATCTTGCATTTAACTTTGGTGCCTGCTTTATAAATATTTTAAAAAAAGAACCGAAAATGTGTGGTGTGTGACTCCTTGAAATGAAATGAAATGAGTTGGTACATAATTGTTTATTAGTGAGTTTAAAAACATAAAGTCTGATATTTTAACAAGGTATAATTTGTCACTGATCTTCCTTTAGGTTTAAAATTATTTGGAGTGCCGTTCATTATTCACTATTTAGTACTCCCTCTGCCACTCCTTCGAAGGTTTCTCATTAAAGAGCGAATAACTGGGGGATGCTTGAAATGGTAAAATAAGAAATTTTCGAAGGGATGTAGGGTGTTTTTTTTTTTAAATATTGCCACTACTCTCTTTTTAAAAGAATAGCTAATTATTTTATTTTATTTTTTTCTGAAATTATAGTCGATAAATTCATAACGTGATGTTAATTGTTCACCAATTGGAATAGAATACCCCTTAAAACCGTATTATTCGAACTAATTGAGTCATTTTTATTTTATTTTTTGTGGTAACAAGTAGTGGTGGTGATCAGATTCAATCAAATCACAATAAATCGTCTTCTCATTTGGTGCTCCAACTATAGCATTCAACCATATACATCTTTTTTTTTTTTTTTTGACAAAAGATACAAGAAAAGAATCAAAACATCAAATCTTCTTCTTGAATCTTCTAACGGCATCTTCTCCACTCCATTCATATGGAATTGAAGAGATGAAAGCTTTCTGAGCAAGACCATGAGCAAGCATATTATTTTTTCGATCCACATGACGGTAATCCCACACTAGGATTGATTCAAGCTTGCCCCTTATTTCCTGAACTAACTCATTTTCAAAACCATCCAATTTAACCTCCGCCAATAATGCTGAAATGACCATGGTCGAATCCGATCGAACTCCTTTAATTTGCAACTCCTTTGAACCACAATATTGGATTCCTTTTCTTATAGCCAGAAGTTCAGCAGCAAGAACCGTCCCCGGATTAGTTATCCTTTCTGATCCTGCACAGATAATAGTGGTCTTGTTTTTTAGAAGAGCAAAACCAATGGCGAAAAACTGTTTATCTGGATTAAAAGCCGCATCAGAAAAGAGTGTATAATCCACACTTGCCATTTGATCTTGCTGGTCACCTCTTACATCTTTACCTTTTCCATCCAGAATCATATATTTTGAATCCTCTATGTAGTCAATAATAGCCCATTGGACATTCTTTGCAAATTTACCAACTCTTCTCAATCCATTATGGCTCCATTGGCATCTAGTTTTCCAAATGCCCCAGGCTATAGTAAACACCAATGCAACTTCTCCTTTGCTCATATCTTCAAACATTTTTATGAAAAATACAGATACACATGTCTTCTTAAGATTTTTAATAGTATGCCACAATCCATGCGTTTTCCATATTTCCTTGATTCTTGGGCACCAAAATAAAGCATGCATCGTATCAGCATAAGAAAATCCACAAACACAGCAAGATGAATCAATTGGAATATGATGTGATGCTAGATTACCTTCTGTAGCCACAATGTCCCTCAGCATTTTCCACCCAAAAATGCGTAATTTTGGTGGAATCTTCATTTTCCAAATGAACTTGTATATTGCATTTAATTTTTGGGTACTAGAAGGACCATCTTCCCTAAAAGCGTGCTTCTTGCTGTCCATGGAAAGAGCAAAGTGATATCCAGAAGCTACTGTGTATTTTCCAAGAGCTGCTAAAGGCCACCATATCGAATCACTTTTATGTTTACCAATCAGAGGGGTTTCAATAATAGCACTAGCTTCAAAAGGGTGAAAGGCCTGGTTAATAAGTTCAACATTCCATGCATAGTCATTAGATATGAACCTATTAACCGTGGATGAGCTTACCTGCTTTGTTGACGGAAGTCCAGTATCCGAATTGAGGATCCATCTATCTTTCAGAATTCGAACACGTTCTCCGCTTCCAATTCTCCATCTGCACCCTTTCTCAATGATATCCTGACTCCAGTAGATTGATCTCCATATGAAGGATGGATTTGAACCTAAACCAGCTTCAAGCATATCTTCATGTCGAAAATATCTTGCTTTAAAGATTTTACTGACCAACGAATCTGGCTGGCTGATAATTCTCCATGCTTGTTTAGCTAGCATTGCCTTGTTGAATAAGACCATCCTTCGGAATCCCAATCCACCCTCCTCTTTTGGCTGACAAAGAGTATTCCATTTTGTCCAATGCATTTTGCCAGCCTCAAGTTGCCCGCCCCACCAAAATTTTGCCATTAATCTTTCTAATTCCGCGCAAATTGATGTAGGTATGCGAAAACAAGTCATTGCATATGAAGGGATGGCTTGTAAAACGGCTTTAATGAGGACCTCTCTACCACCTTCCAAAAAAAACCTATGATTCCATGAATTGATTTTTTTACGAACTCGATCAATCAAATAACCAAATTGCAAGCGTTTAGCCTTGAGAGAATAGGTTGGCAACCCCAAATAAATCTCATGACCCTGAGTCTTCTTAACTCCTAGAATTGAAGCCACCCTTGTTCGGTTTTCCTGAGTAGTGAGAGGACTAAAAGATATGGCTGATTTATCAAGATTTACAACCTGTCCCGATGCCCTAGAGTAGATGTACAAGCACTGCTTCAAGTAAAAACTAACCCTGGGATTAACTTTTACAAAAATTAGGCTGTCATCAGCAAAGAAAAGGTGTGAAAGCACCGGGGCCGATCTTGCAACTTTGACACCCATAATCTTGCCTAATGCAACATTTTTTGATATCAAGGATGACAGACTTTGAGCACATATTGCAAATAAATACGGGGATAAAGGATCACCTTGTCGAAGCCCTCTTGATGGTGTGAATGAGTGGGACAAAACTCCATTGAAGCAGACACTGTATTGAACCGTCGAGACACATTTATAAATAAGCTCAACCCATCTTTGTGAAAAGCCCATATTTCTCATTGATTCTTTAATGAAAGACCATTCCACCCTATCGTATGCTTTACTCATATCAAGCTTCAAAGCAGCGTAGCCCTCATGACTCTTGGAGGATCGAATCCAATGCATACCTTCATATGCAACAAGAACATTATCCGTAATAAGGCGACCCAGAATAAAAGCACTTTGAAAAGGGTATATGATGTCATTCATGAAGCATTTCAACCTGTTTGTAATTGCACGAGCTACAATTCTGTAGCTAACATTACATAGACTAATAGGTCTAAAATGTGAAATCAAAGATGGATTCTTAACCTTTGGAATGAGCGCAATAGTAGTGTCATTCCAACCCTCCAAAGAATTGCTACCATTCAGGAAACTCAAAATGGAATTAGAAATCTCACTCCCAATAGTATTCCAATTAGATTGATAGAAAGAAGCAGGGAAACCATCAGGACCCGGAGCTTTCCACGGATTAAGGTCATTAACCGCTTTATCAATATCAGCTTTAGTAAAAGGAGCATCCAATAATAAAGCCCCCTCCACTGTGATGGATTTTGACAATGCCTCAGTTGCCCTTAAAATATCAATTCTGGATGGATGAGAAGAAGTGAACAAATCTTTAAAATAGCCCACAAAACAGTCCTGTATATCATCAGCGTTTGTAATTTCCACACCATCAGCATTTTGAATGACCCCAATACGATTTCTTGCCCGTCTCGAACAAGCCTTATCATGAAAAAACTTCGTGTTTCTGTCTCCTTCACGTAACCATTCCACCCTTGCCCTTTGTTTCCAATAAATCTCTTGTTGGGATTGAAGTTTGTTTACTTCTCTTTCCAGAACCCTAATTCTACCCAAATCAGGATTCATAACATCATCTTTCAATTCAGTCTCAATGGCATCATTGGCTTGTTTGATTCTGTAGTCCAACGTTCCCCCTTTTGACTTCGCCCATTTACCCAATAACACACGACAATCATTAAGTTTTTCCAAAACATTGTCTTGAGTGTCCTTTTTTTTCCAGATTCTATCAAAAACGCCTTGAAAATCCCTTTCTTTGAGCCAATGATTCTCAAATTTGAAACTTCTTTGCTTAGGACCTGCTGTGCGATTCGAACTAGAAAGGATTCTTAGCAAAATAGGACGATGATCTGATCCGTGAAAGTCCAATGCCTTGGCTTTAAAGTTTGGAAATAACTTAAGCCAATTCCCATTAGCAACAAACCTGTCCAACTTTTCTTTGATTAAAGCTCGCCCACTTTGCTTATTAAACCACGTGAATTTAGGACCCGAAGACTTCAAAGTTTTTAATTCATTATGGTCTAAAGCATCCTGAAAGAGCTGGATCCTTCTCAAATTAGTGTTATCACCTCCTTTCTTTTCATGTTTATAGAGAGTTTCGTTGAAATCTCCTCCAACAATCCAAGCAGAATGGTAACTATTATTGCACTGATTTAGGCGTTTTAATAAGTCCCAAGAAAAATGTCTTTGTGATGAAATTGGGTTTCCGTAAAAGCCCGTAAATCGCCAGCAATGTGTAGTGTCATCAATTGAACAATCAATATGACCCAACGAGTAAGATAAAATAGATACTTTCCAATCATTCCAAAACAGGCAAAGACCGCCTGAACAACCCCTACTATCCACATTAAAAACATGTTGAAAACCTAATTTACTTCTAAGATACTCCACTCTATGCTTAGAGCATTTGGTTTCACAAACAAACAACAAAGACGGACTGAAATTACTAATAATACTACTAATAGACCCAAACGCACGAGAATTATTAATTCCTCAACAGATTATGCTCATTCCGGCTGGCGGAGCCGATCCTCGTCGGTCTCCACCTTACCATTCATCTTGATCTCTTTCCCCACCTCCTCAGCCAATTTCCTTGCCTTTTTAAGCCCATCCGCTGCATTATGTAGATTGTTAAAATCCTCCCACACCGTATTCTCAGCATGGCCTCCCTCCCGATTATGAAAAGTCCTCTTTTTGCATGGCCCCGAAGAACTGAACATAGAGTCATCATCCGAAGTCTCCTCCCTTGCATGTGTTTTTCCAATGTCATCATCATTTTTCAGAAGTCCCTCAAAAACTGGGACATAAGGCGCCTCTCCTTGACGAATAATTTCCACATATTCATCAAAATCATAGATTCTGAAGACTACACGATAGTCCATGCCATTGTCATCGCCCCAAAGTGGTATTTTAAAGAGCCTGTACTCATAATCAACCGGCACAATAAAGTTCAGTGTTTCCAAAAACATACCTGAGATAGGATCCAATTTATGCCTTCTTAATGAGCTCGATCCTTCGTCCATACCTTTACGCAAAACGATGAACCACCCTTCTTGGCCTTGGTCCAGTTCCCAATCGAAGTGAATCTAGCTACATCATCTTCGATAACCGCGCGCCTCTTTTCCCTTGGCCTTCCTCCTTTCCTCTAAAGCTTGATCCCCACCAACTGGATCTAACTGTTGAACCCTTCTTGGAACCGGTCCTAAAAACCTTTGCATGTCCTCGTCAGTGGGCCCTTTTGGATGATCAGCCATTCGATCAGAAAAAAACCTATGGCTTTGACGCCACTCCACCGTTCTCCCTAATGCCAAACCACAGTCTTCCTCCACATGATCTAAGTGTCCACAAAGATAGCAAAAGTCAGAAAGATGTTCATAACGAAAATTAAATAGCGGCTACCTTTTCCTCGTTAACAGTGATAAAGCAGCACCGACTCAGTGGCTTTGTCACATCCACAATCACCCTGATTCGCAGAAAATCACCCCGTACATCATCAGCCATCACCGAGCCCACCTCAATCACTGCTCCAGCCCTAACACCAATTTGTTTAGACATAGCACTCAGCATCAAGCCATGCACTTGAACCCAGAAGGGAACGAACTGGATCTTGATGTTAGATGGTACGTCGATCCAGCACATGCAACTTCTTCAGGACAACCACGCAAATTCCAAGGTTGACGAAAAAGTGCCTTCATCATCTCCCCTTCATCGGAGGAAAAGGCCAACACCAATAAAAGAGACCCGCAAACTTCTTGCTTTGATTTGCCATACCCTCTGCAACAGATTTCTAAGCTCAGCAGAGGTGATTTTCCTCCGAGCGATGAACTTGAGGACAAGAGCATTTTTTGGGACAATGATGTTAGTGGTTTCATGATCGGCCAAGGAGAAGTTTTCAAAGGCCGGCTTCATAAAGGTGGTCCGACATATTTAGAGATCAACTTGAAAAGTTTTGGTGTTTGGAGAGAAAATGCGAATTGTGAAGACATTTGATGATTTCAGTTGGCTTAATTAATAGACCCAATACCACCAATGGAGACACCTTGATTTGCCAAACCAGCGTGCGGAGAGAGAGATATGGATTGAAGCAGCTGGCAGCAAATTCGAAACGCGAATTTTTTTTTTTTTGAAATCCGCCAATCACCATTTAAGACAAACCCACACTCCAAATTTCCAACTCAATGTTCTAAACCCTAAACCCCCAGTGAAAATAAGCGTAGAAGACACGCCCTAAAGAACCAGACGTTTTGCACCACAAAACGAGAAGAAACAATGATTACCTCAAGAACAAAAACCAAGAAATATTTCTGGAAGAAACTTTACAAATTCTCAATCACAAAGGCCCAAATTAACCAAAGTATGTTTCGAATCCAACCAAGAGAAAGGAACGGACAAAAATAAAATCAGAAACAAAAGTTCCGATTCGGAAAAAAGAAACTTTTTAACAAAAGTTCTTAGGAAAACTCACAATTGGTTTTCATAGAGAGAGAAAACAATTGGAGAGGCATTAGTTCTCTAAAAAAAAACTCTGATTAATTAGTAGGGAGTAGTAATATTTATTCATACTCATATATACACATCAGATAAATGAGACAACCTTTGCTTGCACCCATAAACTACTTCAATGTACTAGATTCAACCATATACATCAACTTCACATCATATTAATGATAAAAAATTCAAAATAGTAGATCTGAAAAAAAGATACATTAATATATAATTCTAAACATTATTAGTTGTACACCCATGCACGCATATCTCAAGATAATTTCAAAGGCAGAAAATCCAATCTAAGGCCACCTATTTACTTTAGTTTGAGATTATTAACCCCATGATACAAAATTTGCCCTCTAAGTGTGTGAAGATACACAAGATTTTTTTTAAAAAATTCTTCCACTTGGTAATACAAAATTCCAGATAAATTATCTCTTATACCCCTTATTTTTTTAATAAGTTATTGCTTTTCTTTTTTCATCCGCATTTCAAGGTGTCCCTTCTTCCCAGCTTTCTCCCCCATTTCAAATTCAAATATATTATGAATTCTTCTCATATCATTTCATATGTCCGTCGTGTTCGTTTTAGATTTTATTTTTTGTTTGATCGTGATTCTATTTTTGGAGTAATCGAGGGTTTCAGCAATACAGATGTAATACTTCATCTCCTCTCAAATTTCCGTCGTCTCCTTCTCCTCCTCGCCGCCCCGTCGATCCCCCCCTGCCTCGCGTTGCCGCCCCTCCCACACCTCCGATTATCCGCAAGAAGTCGAAGAGCAGTCACGATGGAGTCTTGATCTTCGCGGAGTCGAGGTCGATCTGTTCGGCGCCGGAGAGATCGACGAAGACGAGGCTCTCGAGATCGGGTCACGAACGCAGTAGATCCGAGTTATGGAAGAAGAAGCTGTCGACGAAGGCCCGATGAAGCAGATTTGATCTTTTCATTGGCCGGAATATTGTTGAGGCGAAGGAGTTCGGGCTCGTTCGCCGGAGTAGATCGTCTTCTCCGATCTACGCAGAACCTGAATGCCCCGTCATGGTGCTAATCTTCTCCGATCTACGCCGCTCGCGTGATGGCGGTGTAGATCTAGGGTTTTCTGAAAATAAGTTTTCCCCTATTTCTTCCATTATTTCTTCCTACGCATTTTCCAACTTGATTATATATGCTAGAAATATTTTTGGAGTGGGAATTGAGAAAAAAAGATAAATTTGTGGAGTGTGAATTACAGGTAAGCCCTTCATTCTCTCTTCTACGGATCTTTTTCTGTCATTCTCTCATCACCTTTGAATCCGAACCTAGAGCGTAAGGTCCCTCTGTTTTTTTCTGCTCACAGGACCTAATCAATGTTTTAATTTTCTGTGCTTCTTTATTCCTATCATTTTTTGCTCTGATTTTATTTCGGCTGCAGCTGATTAAAGATGCATTTGTTGTTGTTGCTTTCTGATTCTAAAATCTAATGATAATTGAACAATTCCATTTTTTTGCTGCCTTTGTTATAATTAATACTCAATTTTTATCCAAACTTTGATGATCCTAATCTCAGTGTACACATATGAGGAAATCTGGGAATGTAAAATCTAGGTAGTCTTTGAAGTTTAGAATTCAAAATCTTTTGGAGCCTTCTGTGAAAGTAGAACAGGACAGTTGATATGATTTGGATATCATATAAAGATCTATTAAAGCACACAAACATAATCAAATAGATATTTTGTTCTCACATTATATGGTTAGAGTCACTCATTTGATCATATTGAATTATACATAAAATTGTAATTGGCATATAGTTGTGCAATTTACGGCTTTACTTTCATAAGCAGATATGTTCAAGCTATCTGTCATGCTTCAACTTTAGAATGATTTGCTGATTTAGTTGGTGAAACTTTTACTGCTTAAATCATAGTGTGAAATGTCTATGTTGAACTTTTAGCTTTTGCATATACTTACTTATCCTTTCAAGACTTCATACTATATATGCCTTTTATTTTTCAGCAAAGATTCCATTTCCACTTACTCAGAGATTCAGGGCAATGCTGCAAAATGGTATTCTTCACTTGAGCACTGTTGAAGTCAGCTATGTGAGCAATCGCTCCTGGTATTCTCGCTTTTGGTGTTGGAATTGGACTAAAATCTGGAATTAGGTTGTTAAGAATGGATTTCAATCTTTGATGATAATTGATTCTCACTGGAAGCACTGGAAATAGGGGTGGGAATAGGCCAGGCCGGGCCAGGCCTTAAGAAAAAAAGTCTGGGCCTGGTATATAATATTTGGGCCCAAGCCTGGCCTGTGGCCTATTATAGGCTTTTTTTAGAGGCTAAGCCTGGCCTTTTTAGTAAATAGGCCTGGCCCGAAAGCCTTTTAAAGGCCTCTTTAATATTATTCAAAATTAATTTTTACCACACTTGTATTACCATTAAATTATAAAAACTAACTTTTTAAATTTCAAAATGAAGAAATAAGAACAATAAAAAATTAATCAAAAGATCCATAAAATTATACTCAAATGCAAATATTCATATCAATTATTTTTAACTATTACAAAGAAAAATAAAACAAAAAAATATATAATTTCTTCAAGATAATCTCATCATATATTGAATATTATATTATATATTTATTGTATTTTTATATATTATATATTTATACATATAGAAATAGAGTTAAATAGGCCGGCCTGTTGGGCTTGAAAGGCTTACGAAAAAGCTCAAGCCCGGCCTATTTAATTAAAAAGGCTTTAAAAAAAGCTTGAGCCTGGCTTGTTTATTAAACAAGCCGAGCCGAGTTTTAGAAGGCCGAGCCGTAGGCCCCTGTCGGGTAGCCTGGCCCATTCCCACCCCTAACTGGAAACCATTTTATTTACTTCAGTTTGTTTTGTTTTCTTCTTATTTGCTTTTCATTCTTTTCTTCTGTTAAGAGGCAACATCTTTCTTCTTTGGCATTATAAACTGATGCCCCTTATTTATTGAGCTTGTAACTTTTTTCTTGTACTTTATATCATCAATAAATGTCTTTTGTCTAACAAAAAAAAAAAAAAAAACTTAAGTGGAGTAACATTTTTTTACTTGAAAATCTTGTCGATATTCAATATTTAATATATATGTCGATATTCAATATAGATGTTGATATTCAATATTGTGTGATATTCAATATTGTATTATATTCAATATATATCAGTGTTCAATATATATGTCGATATTCAATTTATATATATACATATATATTTTGATCAATAAATATATATATATATTTATTTATATTGATATTCAATATTTAATTATATTCAATGTATATATCGATGTTCAATATAATTTGACATAGTGATTATGTATGAGTTATACATATTATTTTCTAAATCAAATAAATATTTTTATATAAAAAAATTGAATAAAGAAAATTGAAATAAATATTTTTTACTTCAAATTTTTTAAAAAAAAATCAATAAAAATCAGAATAAAAAAAAATTGAATAAATTTTTTAAGTAAAAACTGAATAAAATATAAATAAAAAATTGAATAAAAATAATTCGGTCTATTGAGGGAGAAACAAAATTTAAAACCAATTATGAATAAAAAAATTTAATAAAATATAAATTAAAAACTAAATTAAAAAAACTTGGTAATAGTGGGAATTGATAATGTGGAAAATGAATTGAAATTGAAAGGGTGGAGCGAGAGAGATCTAGGAGATTGATGTGACTGATTTTTTACATTTGAAAATTTTCTTTATATTAAGGAGAGAGAAAATATATTATACTCCTACTAATTAGTTAATATATAATTAAAAATATTTTTTATATTAAAAATTTTGAATTTAAAAAATGAATAACAAAATTTTAATTAAAAAAAATTGACGTAATTTTTTGAAAAAAAGTTCTGAGCAAAAAAAAAAAATCTGAATAAAAAATTAAAAACAAAAAAAAATCAAGTAAATTCTGATTTAAAAATTTAAATTAAATTTAAAAAAAATTGTGTGAATTAAAAAATTTAAAAATTATGTAATAATTTTAAAATAAAAAATTGGAGTAAAAACAGAATAAAATATAAATAAAAAAATTGAATAAATCTAATTTGAACACAAAATCGGTTGATTTGACAACCAAAGATTTTGTGTCAATGAAAGAAACCAACCCCATTTGTATTATTTGAAGGGCATAAGAGTCTTTTTACAATAACATTTTGTATTTCCTCACACTTTATTAATCACATGTATCAGCACACACTTAAAGACTCCAAATTGTACTAGAGAAAACTTTGTCCATTATTATATTATTAAACTGAATTGGGAAGTGCATCCAACCTAAATGGAGGTGTAAATAGTCAGTCACTTATGATTAAGCTAAGCAGCACAAAAAATGGGTTTAATTGGCTAGGTTTAATTGGCTAAGGAAAGCTAATCTTTTTTAATTAGAAAACGATAAATACTTGCGTTAGACAGTCTCATGGTAAGACCGTTAATAAATTAGTACAAATAAACATTCATCTCTTTCTAAGTGTTAAAAGCGTCATGTTCAAATTATATTCCGACTCACTGTAAAACGGTCTTACACACGATTTTATCTTTGTTTTGTTCAAATGATATAAGTTACAAGTTGAACTCGGATGAAAAATGAATGATCCCTTTTAATAGTCTCGCCAAAGTAATTGTCAAGTGTTGAAAGAGAAAATAATCCCATTTTAATTGTCTCCCAAGTTATTGCCTCTCCAAATGAGACCATAATTTTAGAATAAAAATAGTACTCTCTTTTATTCTTAATAGAGTTCTAGAGTTCGTTCTCACTTTTCACTTTCTTTGCAAATTATATAATTTTTTACACTTTTCAACGTAAATTAATTATATTTCTTTTAAATTTAACAGGTCACTAAATATTTACATAAATATGTTTATTTTTTGATGAGATGTACAATCATTAATTAAGGGTAACATGAGAAATAATTTATTTTTTTTAATTTGTGTGCATGAATTTATAATGACATATATTTTAAATATGAGAGAGTATATAATTGAAACTCGCTTGTGATGTGATCTCTCCGAATTAGTTAGTTTGTGAAGAAATTAGACCAATTATTGGACATCCATTAATTATTTATGTGGTGGGTTGTGTGCCAATGAGCATCAACATCAAGCCCCCTATCATCGGCTATCCCTCTGATTATTATTATTATTATTATTACATCATGTGTCAACCAACATATTTAATTCGACACTTGTACTTGAGATGCGTGTCATAATATATCCTCCCTCCTTTATTACGTGGGAAATTAACTGAATTAAACAACAATTGTCAAAAACAATATTCAAGCTTTGGTTTGATTTTCAAAATGTATTGTAGTATTTATAATGATTATAAAAATGAAATATGATACTACTACTTACTATAGAGAATTTGGCTGAATGAAAAACATGGTTTGCAAATTTCTGACCTCACTGCCATTTTTCTAACACTGTCTGTTGCTTCAGTTTATTTCACTTCTTTTAAATGAAATCTGTTGCTTCAGTTTATTTCACTTCTTCTATTTTTTTATGAATAAATGGGAAAAATCGAACTATCATGCAGACGGACTTTAATTTGTACCATACACAAATATACTATCACGTATACTATGTTAACTTCAGATAGGGTGGGGTAAATTGCAATGTTTTTACAAAAATTAATAGATAAACTTTTTTTCAGAAGAAAAATACGTCCTGGCTATTAAATCCAGCTAGAATAAAATGCAATGTTTTCATAAAAATCAATAAATCAAAGCCAAGTCCTGAACATATAGGGTACAAAAAATAATAAGGTAGGGAGGCTATTAAGGAAGTGTTCTAATATTTATAGACAAACCCTCAGTTAAAGGTTGAGCAAAACATGGCTCAGCCCACGAAGATAATGGGCGAAATTTGTGAAAACCCACAAACGGACAGGTTCAATGAATCTGGAAAACGAGTTTGAAGTTTAAATTCGGATACGAATTCTAGAACCTTGGGTCTGTTCAATTGCAAAATTGACTTTTAGAGTTTTTAGGTCTCCAAAAAGATAGATGGATCCCAAAAACCAATTGTCAAATCCAAATTCAGTTGATCATTGCCAAGCCGAGCGGGCGGCGAGCGTTGTGTATGGTAGTGTGTACCCATTTACCATAGTTGACATCTATGTAGACTTTAATATTTAAAAAGCTTTCAAAACTTTTGTAAACTTTTCATGTTGGATATATAAAGTGAAATATTTCATCTTTCCACTCAAACTCTTATCATTTATTTCAAAAAGATGTTTAACCACTCATCTTAATAATTTAATTTTTCACTCACTTAAGGTGAGACTTTAAATACACCACGCGAATAGATAGAATGTATCACATTTAATTTCTCAATAATTAACGTTTAGTCTATCAAATATTTTTTATTAAACATGGGTGTCAAAATTCATAATTTCCAAATATGAAACAATCGGATATAATTTTTTGTAATTACAAAGAAATATCAACCTTTTAAATAATACCCAACGAGCTTAAAACGAGACTTGATCGATGAGATGCAGTCATATTTTGAACTTGTCACACTTATACGGTACCTTTCTTATATCATATTGAACTCGTAAATGAGTATTTACGAGTTCGATTTCGGTACCTCTATACCAAAAGCCGAAACCACCGTTCCAATTTCCTTTTTTATTTTCAACGGTAATAATATCATGATGGAAGATCAGATTAACTCCAAACTAATCGTTTGAATGTAAGAACCGGCCAAATCGGATAGTCCGGAACCACTGTACTTGTACATGTCTAAATTTATTACTACTACTAATTAAACCAATATAGATTGCCCACTTGTCTTTAGCATCCCAAGAAAAAATTAAGGAAGCGTCAATTCATGATGGGCCCCACTTCTATGTAATTCAAACAACAAATTTCCCTTGTCTTTTTTTTCACATTTTCCACTATATATCAGCCCACTAGCTATTTCTTGATTTAAATCTTGCAAGAATTAATATTCATCAATGGATCATGCCACAAAATACATTGATGATGAAAACAATTTTTTAGGGACCCATGATTTCGCAAATTTGATGAAAAATTCCCTCCTCATTGCAAGTGACAAATTGCTCATTGCAAAAAAGCCTGAAAACTTTGGTTTTTCTCATCATTTTGATCCTCCTCCAAATGATCAAACCAAAGGTAAAAAAATTTACTCCTCAAAATATGAAATCAAGCCAACTACTTATGCTTCTTCATCGAAAATCCATAATGAATTCTTCTTCCCATTGAACTTCATCTCTTTCTTCATTATGCTAATGATCAAATTTGTATCTTTTCAAATAAGCTTATTCATAAGGGTCATCACATTTCCCATTTGGTGTATCAACTTTAGTCTCATGCTCGTGTTATTCCCATTCCAAACACTCGCACGTGTGAAAGATCACACGAAGCAAAAGTTGATTAAATCGTGCAACTCCATCTACTTTGGAATTACTTCCTTAATATGTAATCGCCTTAAATCTCACAAATCGATGCTGAAACTTGGCGTGAGATATGCAAAGGCCCTTTTGTGCAGCGTGCACGTGTTTTTCGTGCTTTTGGCGTTGCTGGTTTTGGGGTTCCTGTTAAGCGGTATTGTAATGAAGAAATTGGTACAAGAATCGGTTCACACGATTCAAACGCTGAATTTTGATTACACGAAAATGAGGCCGGTTGCTGTGGTCGGGTTCGGGTCGGTTCCGTACAATCATAAGTTGCGGGTTACGGTTTTGTTGACGTTGCCTGAATCTGAATACAATAGTAAACTTGGTATCTTTCAGGTGCGTTTTCCTATTTTTTAATTGCTTTTATTAATTAAAGATATTAGTATAATTATTTCCTTTAAAAAATGGAGTAATATTTTGTCGAGACCTATTTCAGGGTTCCAACTTTGTGTATGAATCTAGTCTTTTTTAAATTTAATTATGGAATAATATATAGAACAAAAAATGCCTGTATATATTCCTTACATATATAAAAGACAATATTCTTGACACACGACCTGCTTCACATACCGGAGACATTCACTATGTCGAGCTTTAATTATTTGACTTTGCATTGTACAGAAATGGGGACAATTTTTTTTTCTCCTAACTTTTCTCATTTTTTTAAATGGTCTAAATAAAGATAAACATAGGAATTTTGTCCCAATTATTTTGTATATGTGTCAATTTCATCCTAAAATTGTCGAAATTTTTGGAACAACGTCGATTTTGATCAGCAAATTCACCAAAATCGACCGCCTATGTGCTAAGCACATGACCAAAAACAACATAGTTTCGAGAATTTCAGTAAATTTGGGACGAAATTAAAACATATAAAAAATAAACGGGACTAGATTTTGTGCATTTATGTTTTTTGAACCATTTCAAAAATGATAAACAAGATACTATTGTATATTTCATTTTTCCCTAGATCCAAAGGGTCAAAAACTATATTTAAGATATGTTTGGAAGTGATATCAATTTTTAATAAAGTAAAATAAAAACATTTTTTTCTCAAAATTTTTAAAAGATAGAAGTTTTTACTAAAAACATCAAAATTTTAATTAAAAACAGTTCTGAATTATTTTTTTAGAATCAATCACAAAATCACTTGAGCACCTTTTTTTTTTTTTTTTTTAAACGTGAAGGTAAGAGTAGAGAGCGTATCGAGCAATGGAGACGTCCTCCTGGGATCAAGTTATCCGACAATGCTACGTTTCAAGAGCCAACCAGTTCGCATAATCAACACATTGTTAAACAGTGTTCCTCTCATTACTGGAATTAAATCTGAAGTTCAAACTCTCAAGATCCACATGGGAGAATTCACACAAGGACAGGAGCCAACGGCCTCGTTTAAGGTAGTTCTGGAGCAGAGAGCGGAGTTCAAATCAGGTTCAGGCGTGCCTGAAATCTATGGCGGATCACTCGAAATTGCATCCGAGCTTCCTCAGCTGCAAAAGATGTTATCCAGCTGGAGAAGAACAGTGTTCGTGTGGATCGCCTTCTCATTTTTCGTAGTTCACGTGTTTGTGTTGTTCATCTTCTTCAGGCCTTTTGTTCTTCCAGGAGGAAGATCCAAGAGTAAGGAGAAATCATGGCCTGCTAAAATTGCATGGTACAAAGCAGCAGTTTGAGAGTAAAAGGGTGTTGTAATAAGGGGTGCCGTGAGAATAATGTATTTTAATAAGTATTTTTTTTTATTTTAATAATTGTGATTGGATCATCGCATTCATTATTGATTATCACACACACGATACCATTAACATTTCATTTCAGTTGAAAATAAAACACGAGATGAGACGGAAAATAAAAATTATAAAAATGGCTACGATAATAGGAAAAGATGAAATTGAAAAGCTAATTTTCCCTTTGGCTATTTGATTTTTGTTGCACAACATCTTTCTGACACAAGTATATATACATACATACAGATATACTTTTAGATAATGTGCACGGTTTTTTCAGTTGAACAAGGTGAATCAATCCATGACAGACTGACTAGTGGCAAATAACCCTTTAAAATGCCACCTAAAAGACACCATTAAAGCTCAAGAGTCGAGGCTTTATATATACAGTTACAGTTCAACTACAAGAGGGAGAGAGCACGATGACGTTAAAACTCAATCCCACTGTTCAACTGAACAGAGAAAGAAGGCCTGCCAAAATGGCCAAGAGGAGTTTCAGCTTTTACAACTACGCCTGTGCTCCCGACATTTCCATTCCACTTGGACCTCCCAACCTACATCCATGTTAAGAGATGAAAATATTCAATCTATCATAGAAAAAGCCAAAAAGAAAATAGCAACATCCTTTGAACAAGTACACTAGATAAGGTTCAATTATAGAAATGTTGTTCAGAGAACTATTTATGATACATAACTCAATGTAAAACAAGTAAATATTACTGTAGTTGTTTGCATGCTAAAAGAACTGGTTATATCGCCCTTTCCACAACTCACCAGCAGCTTAAGCTTCTTTGTATTGCAAAAGAGACAAAGAAGCAAGACAACGGCAAATAGCAAGAAATGACTATCTTATCGTTTTTTTTAATTCTGCTCAAGAGAACATAAAAATTTGCTTGGTTCTAAAGAAAAAGAAATAACTTTTTGATTTTATTGCAGGCGCACATTCTTTGAGACCATGTTTATTGGCAATCGTTTGGTATAGGTCTCCATAAAAGGACAAAGAAAAGTTTCAAGAAAAAGTGAAATATAGTATTTCAGCTCTTGACCGAATCGGCCAGCCAACCTAAGTCACAACCAAGTCACAAATCATAAATATTTTTCCTCATTATAATTACAGATTTAGAACATCAAATACTTTTTATGTATTTCTTACACATTTTTAATATGCAAATAGATTATGGATAATATGTAATTAATAAATAATGAAAAAATTAATTATTTTGGGTTGGGGTCACTAATAAAGTACTCCTATAAAAAAAATATGGAGTTCAGGTTGTAGGTTGTGTTACTTGTGTGCATGTGGATGAGAGAGAAATGATTTTTTAAAGGCTGGGTTGGGTTCTTGATAAACATAATCGGAGAAGAAAGCCCACAATTATAAACTCCATAAAACAAAACCAAGATAATTTCCAACAAAGTAACTTACAGATACTGATGCAAATGCAGAAGGATGTGTCACAAGGGCACAGCCACAGCTAAGATTCAATGCCTCCTTCACAGAATGGGTAACTTCCATCCGCACTCCAGGACAGCTCCCGCCAAATGTCGGGCATAAACTGAAAGCAAGAAACTGTAAGCGCAGAGTCTTCTTCCAGGATGAAAATGAAAGTTGGCGAAGAAGAAAAAAATGTCCAAAGACAAAAGAAGGTATGAGGGTATTATCGACAATCGACAGCAAAGGCAAACCAAACTATTCTAGCTCCATAAAGAACAATGAACATGAATATCCAATAAAGCCATAACCAGAACTAAACGATAAAAGGAACACACGGAAGAGAATTGTCAGTCGACATCTAATATAAGTTATCTATCATATATCAACCACAATTACCTGAATTGGACAGTTGGCCGCACCATGAGACCAGATCTCTTCCAAGCCAATGCCTGCTCCAGGCCTAATGCAAACGATTTATCAGGCCATTGCACTGTTGGTGTTACGCGGGTTCCCCACTTGTTCTACAGAAGTTAAACAATAATGTAAGTGTTGGAGAGCAGGAAAAAAGGGAGTCATTAAGTAACTAAGATAAACACATTTCATTGGATAATTGCAGTTCACCTTGCAAGAAAAACTAAACTTCATTTCTCCAGGATATTGACCCTGCGCTTGAAGTAGACCACCACAGATGGGCAGAAATGCACTAGTTGATATACCCTCACCAGATACATAGGTGATCTGGCCGTTTGGGAACTGAACATCCATAAAAGACTGTACAGAAGAGAAGAAACATTTTAAAGGCACGATCTGGATTTTCAATTAAAACATAGGAATCCACAGAAAAGCCTTGCTGGGCAGCAGTTGAATAAAGTAGAGTAAATTAAAAACTTTCCGAACAGAAAAATATAGAACTCTCCAAAAGATTTCTTGCATGCACAAAAGTGAATCACTAAATTAAGATACAAACTGGTAATGACTAAAGATTCAGACTTACACAAGCCAAAGGTTTGAGGCAGACCATTGACATCAGCAGCCACCTTCTATGCTTCGACCACACAGCAGGACAAAGAGAATGCATTCCATTCTTTGCAAAATAAGAAACAAAGGTCCTTAAGTTTGCAATAGAAAATTCATACATGAACCTCCAACCCAATTTAATAAGCCAGGTATTAAGTATTAACTACAGAGGTTAATAAATTTGCATGGGTCAATTAATTGCACCTAAAGAGTAATTCATCATACATTCAGCATTATCAAGGAGATTGTGACATTTGTTGATACTCATACATTTTATATGAGAGCATTCAGCTAGGTATTAACTAAAAATTTGACTGAGATCCAGACTACGAAGAGAAATACAGGCATGACCAATTTCAGCTACTCAAGATATATATATATATGAGAGCATTTCTATGAAGCCTTACTACTATTATCAAAGCAATAGTCAGGCAGTCCACCATTATGGCATGATTATGGACTCAATAAACGGACACGGATTCGCAGAGTAAATAATTAAACTCAATAATAGCCACTATATGTTTTCCCTCCTCCAGTCATATTGATACAAAGTGCACCAATAAGCATGGTCGAAACAAAAAGAACAATTCTCAAAATACACGAGTCATGTAGAAAACAAAGATGCAGCTCAGCAATTATGTGAAAAACAACAACAGCAATTAAACAGATTAAGTTGTCAACAGCTTGATAATCAGTAATACCTTACTATCGTAGCCATACCACAGCAGGTGCTGCTTTGACAAATGAAGAGGCAAAAGAAGTGTGGAATCACGAATAAAAAGTACAGGCCCAAGCTGGACTAGAAAAAGGGACGAACTCCCACTTCCTGATGTCGAACTTCCTTGCGACGCCTCTACTCTCCATAAATCTCCCCTAGCAACCAGAGTACTTTCAACGTTTCTGGTTCTACTATCGTAGGTGGATGTCAAATTGACTGTACCCTGCAGTAGAGGAAAATGTCAATAAATAAATAAATAGATTTCAATCCTAAATTAACTTTCAAAAAGTTCATATTTCTACCTCTGATCGACCCAATTGCTTCAATGCCTTTGCAGTAACAGCAAGAGTCTCGTCCTCACTCGAACCCTCTACCACTGCAGCTCCATTTTCAGAAAGCCCGTAATCTTTGAATCGTTCTTTTAGAGATCCCAAATCCTCCTGCAGGGTAATACCCATATTTGCTTTTGTACTATGACCCTCCGTCCCTATAGACAACCCCACACTTTCATCGTGACGAAAAGGCACAGGCAACCGCCTAACAAATTGCTGAACCACACCATTAACAAAAGCCCCAAAATCAACCCCCGCTTGCCCTATTCTGTCCCCGATATCAAAAATAGCACCAACGCCATTAATGGCGGAATTATCCGCAGATAGCCCAAAGTCACTTCTAATGAAATTCTGCATCGGAAATTCAACTTCAAACAGCTTCGGTGCTGGAGGATTCGGCCATTGGAACGAGGGAGGAGTAATATGAGATTGAATTAAACCGGTGAAACCCTGCGCAAGCTTATCGGCTAAGTCTTGCCCGTGCCGCTGCACCTCCTCCCACGCTTCAAATGATCTCTCCACAGACATCATCGGGATAATTAGGGTTCCAAATCCCAATTCAAAGCCCTCTAATCATTCAATGAACAAGTGAAACAATATCGAAAGTGAAAACGCAAGATTATCACAACACGAAATGACCGAAGTTCCCAATCACCAGCACAAAATAGGCAATCCGGAAAAGTATTCACCAAATTCGAAGTATCGGCCCCGATTCTTCAACCCTACAACAGTAGTCACCAGATTCAACAAATATTTCACATCCGAGTCGCTGAAACACAGCTCGTTGAACCACAAAACACTAGATTTTGACCTACTGAAAACAATATAAAGATAAATCGAAAAATTTTAAATCCTAAGGATCGAGATACAGATTTACACCGAGAAGCCCTAAACTGGATATTACAAGACTGATATTTTTTCAGTGTGCGAAATTGTGCGCGTAAACGGAAGGAGTAGATAGGTTTCTGTGGGTTAACCCATGTCGGTCCGTAAAATCCTTTTATGGGCAAATGGATATGCCTTCGCCTTCTGTTCGAACCGGACTAATGCCCTACCCGTTTAATGTCATTTTACGTTCCGTAGCAAATTCAATTAAAAAAAAAAAAAAAGTATTTTTTCTTTTATCAATTTTAATCTTTAATGACCAATTTCAATGATTTGTAATACATTTTTTAATCCTTTTAATAAAATATTGCTGAAGTGGTAAAAAATAATTGAAATTAATACTTTAATAGTATTGGACACGGTCACACGAGTGAAGTAAAATTAATAAGTAAACGATTAGGCTATTTATTGATGTGATATTTTGGATAAGTAGCAGCTTGTATGACTATTATTTTTTGTAAAATTTAATTTCTATTTAGAAGGATAATTGTGGCGAGTATGGGGAGCACAGGTGAGTGAATTGTGTGATGAAATATGTTCCACTGTTGTATGTATATCTTCACCATTTTTCTTCATTAAGTATAAGATTTGGTAAATACTGGAATATTATTCTTGTAGAGTATTAAAGTCATGTTTCACTTGTAAAGTTGTGGGTCATGTATTTCACTTTTATAGCATACGGTGTCGTTTGTATCTTGATTTAGGACGGTTACTAACTTTGCTAATCTGTCTTAGATAAATACAGTAGCCTAGCTCATTTTGTAAATCTGAGTTTAAGAAAATAATACTACAAAAATTCTTCATGATGTGTTCTTCTCTATACCAGAGATATAGTTTCAATAATTCTTTTGGTTTTCAGGTTATTATCGTGTGGAGAACAAAACGCATGCTGGTACATCAAAATTCAAGGTGATAACGAACACAACTTCAAAATCCCAAATATATATATATCAATACTTGAACATGAGTTCTTTGTATTTCAGTCATATTTTATTTCACTTGTGATAAATCGTCACATAAATAGAACGAACGATTGTCGCTTCTCGACTGCATTTCAATCCATATTTAATTTGAATGCATCATCATACACAACTAACACATTGGACGAACTCTTCTCCCTCTTAGCTAGCTAGCTAGCTGCACTGCATCGTCGATTACCTCACCTCACCCTCGCGTTTCTTATCACGAAATCATAGTTTAACTCATCTGCAATTCCAGAAATTAATCAAGTTTTTCACCGCCTTTTTAGGATCTTTCATCTCATTTTAATCAACTACAGCATACCTGGGTTTTGAGCTTCCAAGAGTAAGTTCAAGTTCATCTGAACCACACTCCTCGTGTATCGTCTCCCCTTCCCAAGGCTTCACAAGGCTCGTGTTCTTGCATCCAAATGTAAACTCACTCGGAATATTCATAGCATCAGCAATGGCAGGAGAGCACGTCCCGCTTTGCCCCGGGGTGCACACGACAGATCCACTCCTCGATAAATCTTCTACTCTGAAACTAAATGCATTTGAAGAACGGAGGCTAAATGCTGGAGAAGTCGACCCACTTTGAGGGATTCGAGGCCCAGGGTACCAGAGACGAGGCCCAGGGCTCGGAGGCGTGGACATGGGGAGGAACGGGTGATTTGGCCCTCCCCAGTCCCAGTCAGCATTGATTCTGGGGGTTCGAGCAGTTGGGGAGCTCGATGGAGGGGTCACGGGAGCACTTAAGGAGCCACCGTGCATGTGGTGGTGCATGAAGTTCGATGGCGAGGCTGAGGAAGTTGATGATGAGAGATTTCTGAGCCATGGGATCAGATTATTGGTATCTGGAGGGCTTGGATTGTACCAAGTGGAGGGACTTTGCTGGTATGATGCTGATCTTCCCATGTGATCCATTGGTTTTAATCCCTATCAAGGAAAAAAGAAACGAATTGCAAATTCTTAGTCCATTTATTAGTCCCAAATCATAATAGATGGATCAAAATTCATCGGTTAATTTGGAAGAATCTCACAACTCGTTTCATATTATCTCACTCAAGAATTTGTAACTATATATGGTTGACATGGTAACATTTTTATGTTTAAAAAGTAACACCTCTAAATAAACAACAAAGCCAATGCATAATGACATGAAAAAACACAGGTGGAATACGAAAAGTGGAAGATCAAATTACTTTTTACTTTTTTCGATCGCAGAAGATACATCACTGTAATTGGTAAAATAAACTACGGGATCAAATACATAATCACAGTTTCTGCATTTTTGTCAAACAGGACATTAAAGAAACGAAGGTCTTATAATAGCAAAGCAAGAAAAAAAAAACCTAATTCAATTTTAATTTTCTGAACTTTTAAAATTAGGGGAAGAATGAATACCTTGCGATAGGTGGTGCCGTCGGGGTCGACGGTCCATCCAGCTTCGTTGCAGAGAGCCTTGAGTACCTCATTGTTGTCGCAGTGTTTGGGGAGCGTATAGTTGCCGTGGAGGCGGAGGCCGGTGAATACCTTGGCGGCGTAGGCTCTCCGCCGCCGCTCACGGCACTTGTTGTTCTCCCTCTCCTTCCACGTCGGCGTCCGCGACCCTCCAGTCATGCTTCTGCCTCCGCTGCCCCTAGTTACTCTGTTTGACGCTCTACTGGTATGATACGGGGCTGATCCCTAAATTAATATCCATTGTTGATTGTTGTGCTAATTTCGTCGGACTAACAAAATATCAATTGAGGAATTGCTGCCACGGCTGGTAAATTGTGTTAGAGGAAACAACACGAGAAAAATGTGGAGGGAGAGAACAAAGAAGCAGGTGAAAAGATGAAGAAATAGAGGTGTATTTGGGGATGGATGATGTAGGATGGAATGAGTTAGCTGCAGAGAAGTGGGCTACGATATGTAGGAGTCATACTGAGCTCTCTGTGAGTCACATGGCTTTTTTTCTCTCTCTCTCACAGTATTTATATAGTTTTTTATATGGTAGAATGAGTGTGAGTTTCCTATAAATCAACAATCTAGGGTAAAATTCGTGCATATTAAAGTGTATAAGATGAGCCTTCGGACCTTTGTATGGAATATGTGGCTGGAGGGATCAACAACAATTCGAATTTGGAGGTTACTGTCAACGACGTTTTTATCTCTACTCGGACAGTCTCGTCTCGTTCCACGGAGAAACGCAGTAACCCCGGGATGTCTGTGGAGAGCCTATCTCATCATCAAATCTCGAGCAGCGCTATCAATGAATTTGAGGCTAGAGTTTACATGAACTACTCTATCAGTCCTTCGACATGGCTTGACAATGATTTCACCCGTATCTCTAAGTTCAAGGGCATTTGGGGCGATGCATTTGACCCTCCATAGTCCTTCACCCGATTCCAGATTCTTTGACTTGATCAGTTTTTTCGAACTTTTTAATTGCTTTTGTTAGTAGGTTGTATTTAGGAGTGTATATATTTATATTGTTAATGTTAATGTGAACAGAATAATTCATGATTACACATATCACTATGTTTATTTAATGAAATAAATTACTACAATATTGAATATTGCTTAATTTGATGTTACTCTCTTGGGTGGTATTTGAAATGATGGTGTTTTTATTTCTTATATACTGACGGAATGAATGATGAGCATCCAACAAAAAATTTGAAATCCAAAGGAGTGTTAGTGAATTTTGTAAAGTGCATAGAGGCCAATTTGGTCATGAAATAGAGATATTATTCTCATAAGTCATTATCACCACCGAAACGACAGAAGTGAGTGGAGGAGGGTCCACATGCTGCACGCGATAACAACCGTAGTAGGCCGAGCAACCGGCGGAGGGAAGCACATTTCCACCGGCGAAGGGGAATTTTTCTGCTATTTTTATGCCATGGCACGTGACACCTATATTTGTAGGGCTACAGGGCCTACACTTTAGGAGGGGAAATAATGATGAAGTGAGTGAGTAATGGGATATCAGCGGACCATGTGATACAAATTCCATTTCTTCAATGCTCATTGGTACTTACTCACTTTACCACATTTTCTCACTATTTACCAATTCTTTTCTATAAAATATATTAACTCTTAATTTACAATCAAAGCAACCAATTCAAAACTAATCAATCGACAAAGCTAGCTCATTTGTAGTGAGTAGGTGAGGAGACTGAGTGTAATCTTTGTTTACTAAAATTTTAAATATCTCTTCTCTATACAAAATAATTTTTTTTTACATTAAAGTATTTAATATATTAAAAAAACAGAAAAAAAAAAGTCAAAGATCTACCACTAACGCGTAGAAAATTCCATAAGAAGAGAACTAGAAACTAAGAGCTACGAAGTACAAACTAAGAAATAAAAAATAGTTTAAACAAAAGCAAAAAATAAAGGGATCAACAAATAACTCTCTCAATCTACTATCGTGGTGCCGTTGAGGGGATCGACTTGTTGATTCCAACTAGCTACAACAACTAAACGAACTATCTAAATTTGGCGTGACGATGAAGTAAGAGAAGTAGTCATGTCATTCTAAAGGCGGTGAGGGTGGTGGTGCAGTAGTACTGACGACGAGCGGCAAAGATAACGGAACTAAAGAAAAAGGGTGGGAGCAGATCTGTTATGTTTTGAATGAATGGTATTTAATACTCCAAATAAAATGTGTTTGTTTTTTTTTTCACATGTTTTAAGAAATACTCTAAGTATTGTTTATTTATGAAAAAAAATTAGAAGATTGTTGGAATGAATGGAGGGGTGGAAAGCCTTTTAGAATATTTGAAGCGATGTGGATTCGTAAATCGAATTGTGAGCATGTGATTAGAAGTTGTTGAAACTTATTATCACTCAAGAAGTTGATTTCACTACTTATGTGAAAAGACAAATATATTATTATTTGGAAGCAAGTGCCAAACAACATTGGCATTGTGAACAAGACTAATTCAATTCGAACCGTGCTAACGGGTCATTCCCTTTACTTGTAGTCAAGGACAAAAATATCGGTATATGTGGAAATATCGAAACCTTAAATTTATGGAAATATCGATGGATATATTTATCGGTGGAAATATCGAGACCTTATTTTGAATATTGATATCGATAAATTTTAAAAATTAAAAAAAATTAATAACAAACCTTTAAGATATAAAATTAAAAAAAAAACAATTTGAATACCTTTTATATTATCATTCATAAATTTATATAAAATATAATATACAATGTTATTCGTACGATATTTATTGATATTTTTTGAAATTTGTCGACATTACTGATATTAAACTCAATATTGTTATTGTCTACTGATATTTATCGATATTTTCAATTTTTTTACAAATATAGTGGAAATATCAATTCTTCCCAATATCGATATCGGTGACCCCGAAAAATGGATATATCGGAGATATATCGAAGATATTTCCGGATATTTTCGTCCATGCTTGTAGTCCACTAAAATTAGGTTTAAGACTCAATTATTATAGAATAGTAAAGAGTGAACATGATGAGATTATATCTTTATTTAGGGTCAACATATTTACTTGAGATGAAACATGTTTTTTTTTTAGTTATGCTCATTTATAATTTAGTGGTTCATGAGTTAGTTTTTTATGATGTTTCTTAGTCATCTATTTCATACTTCCTTCTAATTTAGTGGCTCATGAGTTATGCACATTTTTTTTTGAATATAACATTCATTTAAAAATGTAACAAAATTGGTTAGTTTTCGAATTTAGATAAAGGCATGGGCGGCGCCACCCTAACTTCTTGAAAAGACCTAGTTGTCACCCTCGCTTCTTAGGTATTTAAATTTAATAAATGAAAAAAATAATAATAACAAGAGGCTCGTCTGTTAGGAAGGTCTCTTACACGGTGACAAGAATTACGACCTGTCTTCACTTAATCGGGTCCATATCCGATCCATACAAGACAGGTTTAATGCAGATCTGAATCCCTATAAAATATGTAGGGTAAAATCTAGTATGCACTCGAGTGCATGCTATGCACTCTAGTCCATGTGCACTTTTCAGTTTACTGACTTACACTTTTGGTAAATGGTGTTTCACTTTTCAATTATTACTAAAAATATTATTATACAGTTTAATAATTAAAAAGTGCAACACCATTTACCAAAAAGTGTAAGTCAGTAAACTGAAAAGTGCAACATGGACTAGGGTGCACAACATGCACTCGAGTCCATAGCAGACCAACCCAATATGTAGAGATTCGAAAAACAAAACAACTTATGGATAAAGCAATTCAATCAAATTTGACCATTAAAATTAATTGTGGAGACTCGACCCATATAGCAATTCAGTTCAAATTTTCATTGCAATTGGTAACATTTACTTATTTTAAAAAGCATATTTGATAATGAACCTTCATATTCTTATTTAGAGAACAATACTTAGGGAAATAACTAATAAGGTGATATTATAAAGCAAAAAAAAAAATGAAATGGCTTATTAATTACCTATATAAGCATTCCCCAACTAAAATAAAATCAATAATTAATAGCCTGTGGAGAACCATACTCCCTCTGTCCCACAATTGTTTTCACTCTTTCCTTATTCAAAAAAGAAACTTTTTCATAAACCCCACCCTCACAGTATTCACATATTTACACAAAATACTATTACTTTTACCCTCAATCTAATCATTCACTTTACTTTATTCATAAAAGTTTACAAAATTACTCCTCAACACTCCACTCATTACACTTTTTTCTTAGTTTACGTGCTCATAAAATAGTGCAAACAATTTTTGGACGAAGTGAGTAAATCAGAAGATATAAAGTACAATAATAATAAATAAATAAATAACTATTTTTTAATTAATTGATGAATTTCAATCGTTACAGCCTGCACAATCTTGTACTCCGTACTACAGTGTTTACAATATTTAATTAATTAATGTGCATGAACCCTTTACAATTTGACGGAGATGATTTACTCTGTATATTATTTTACTTAAAATATACTTTCAACGATAAGTTTTTCATTTCATTTTTTTTCTATTTTTGACACATAATTTTCTCTCTCTCAATCAAATTACTTATACTTTATCTATTATTTTATTCTACTTCATCTCATACTCATCTATTATTTTCTTTCTCACCATCACATCACTTGTACTACATTTATTATTTTATCATATTCTTTAATCAAAACAACAAAAATAAGTGAGAAACTTACTCAACTCAGGGACGGAGGGAGTACTAGTAATTACTATACTATCTCCCTTCAAATCTTGTATATATGTAAATGTTTACTTTTTTATTCGTACAAAGTATAAACTACTCCCTCCGTCCTATAAAATTTTGCTCAGACAGATTTTTGGGTCCACAAAGTATATGTTTATTCTATTTAAATAGTTAACTTTTGAGTATTTTTTCTACTCTATTAACAAGATTGAGTATGTACCAACACTATTGTTTACTCGTTATTCCACATATATTTTTTATAATTAAAATATAATTTTTTAAAAAACATGTATAAAAAAAAGTGAGCAAAATTTTACTGGACAGAGGGAGTAATTAATATGCATACTTTCATAATGAAAATATTTATTTTCAATATATTTATGTATTATTCACATTTTATTTTGTTGGAAATAAAATGAGTTTTGATTATGATACCAAAACCCCTTTAAGACATGCCAATTAGATAAGTCAGAATACGTGAACATGTTTCAGGAATGTTGGAACATGTAGATTAAGACTAGTTGAGAAGCTGATATGTTAGGCAGCTCTTAGAATTAGATGCACTAGTTGAGGGGGAACATATGCTTAGAAGACTACATGAATCATATCCCATCAATGCTCCAAATCAAGCTTGTCCCAAGTCTGCTACTGGACAAATATGCTGATCAAGACTAATCAATTGAAGAACAACTTTTTTTATTGATCATATAAGTTAAATGCATCATCTAGACCTAGTCTATTGAAGCATACAAGATCAGAAGGTTTGTCCAAGGAGAGTTGTCTCAGCACACATGAACCAGAATAGTTTCAAGGGCAACTATGCTGAAATGATCAATGCTACTGAATCAAGTCATATATGCTTAAAGATCATCAAGAGTTATGCATGAAGACATCTATGCAAAGGGAAAGAGCCAAGTCATCTGAAGAGCTAAGAGCCAACACTGCTGATGAGCAGAATCTGCTGAAGTTGATAAGCAGAATTGTCCTAGTGATAAGGAATGTTGTCCTTATCTCAGGATCATTGATAAGAAGAGATGTCCATGTTTGACCAAGGGAATTTTGAAGTCAGACATTGGGAAGAGTGCTGCAAAGTGAAGACAAAACAATTACATCCGTTTATTTCCCAAACTAAGGACATGTCACTATCAAGAATCTGTCTTCCAATTGCAGAGTTCAAGGAAGACATTTATAGACAATTGAGGCTGTCTTTCCAACGGGCAAATCCTCAATTTTGTCTATAAATACAGAAATGTGAAGACCATTTGAAGTATCCATTGTCTATCCAACTATCAAACTAATCTAAAGCTTCAAAATTCTCAAAGAGACTATCTTAGTCTTCAAACACTTCATCCTAAGCTGAACCCCATTGTATATTCATACAAAGCTTAGAGAGATATCCTATCCTTATACATTGAACTTCATTGTAAAGGATATCTTATTAGTTGGAACCAAACTTCAACCTTTATACCTTTCAAGAGAGAAAGTTAGAAGGTTGTAGTAGTAGAAGTGGAAGGAGCTGACTGTTGAGAGAAGAACAGTTCAGTTCTGAGTTGAGAAAGGGTACTAGGACTCTTGACATCCTAGGGATCAAGGCACCAAGGAGTGGTGTGGTTGATCAAGTGCACCTTGGCACTATAAAACAAGTTAATTCCAAGAGTGAAGGAATTATCCTGTTAAATTAGGGAAAGTGGATGTAGGAGCTTGAGTCTCTGAACCACTATAAATCTTTGTGTTGTTTTACCTTCAAGTACTTACATTCATTCAACACTGCACACAAACTGGACTTTCAAAGACATATATCCTAAACTGTGCAAAAACAAGATTAGGACAAGTTCCCTGAACTGGATAAACTGTTAAGGAGATTTCAGAACTTAAAAAGGAGTTTCAACTAAAAGGACCAACCATTATTCCGCACATATAACTCCATTAGATAGTTATTCAACTAAGTACTCAATAGTACTTAGTAGTTTGATTATCTTCAAAGAGTTAACCATCTCAGCAGAGTTGTCCAGGACAACATTGCTAAAGTCTTAATTGGTTAAAGTTTGAAAAAGATTTGCATACACCATTCATATCAAATGTAAGAGAATGTTTGATTTGAGATTTTGAAATTCGAATTTTAAAATTTAGTGAATTTTAAAATCTCAATGCTTTTTATAGTATAAGATTATACTCCCTCCGTCCCAGAGGAACTTGCACTCTTGGGATGGCACACATTTTAAGAAATGTGTAAGAAAAGGTGTAATGAGTGATGTTTTGAGGGGTAGTTTTGTAAACTTTTATGAATAAAGTAAAATAAAAAGTAGATTGAGTGTGGAAAAGTAATGGCATATGGGTAAATATGAGTATATTTTAAGGGTGAGAGTTATGAAGATATTTTCTTTTATGGAGTGTGCAAATTGGTATGGGACATCCATATGTGGAAAGTGTATAAATTCCTATAGGATGGAGGGAGTAAGTGTTTATATATATTTTAAAGGTAATCTGTATATGGTTTATAATTTATAGAATTACTTTTATAGAGTTTATATGTATTTGTAGGATAGAATTTTAAAGTTCTAAATTTAAATCGTAAACAAGAATATGAGTAAGATTTCAAATTCCAATTTTTCCATCCCAAAACAAAGAGAGGAAAAATCGTTCTTTATTAGAGATTGTCTCTTTATTTTGTTGTCTTCAATGTTTTATTACAAGTGAATATTCGTAAGTATGAATAATTGTACTTTGAGTTGTAGTGAAAGTTGAGGAATCAAACATTATGTTCCCGATGTAGGGGTCTCTCCGATCCCAATGACTGAAGGGTGGTCCATTCGAATTTGGGTGGTCCATTCGAATTTTAAACTAATTCCACGTGAATTACCCTTAAAAAAAATAAAATGGTTGACATTTAACTTTTTTTAATGGGAAAATTTAAAAAATATTGGAGTAATAATTTATATAAAAAATGAAGAATATAATACTCCCTCCGTCCGCTTATAAGTTTCACGTTACTTTTTGGCACAAAGATTAAGAAAAATGATTAAATAATAGATATAGTACAAGTAATGTGATTGAAAGAAGGAGAGAGATAGAGAGAAAAAGTAAGATATAAAGTGATGTGTAAGAAAAAATATTTACCAAAAAGGGTATGAGAAGCTTATAGACGGACGGACAAAAATGGTAAAATGAGAAGTTTATAGGCGGACGGAGGGAGTAATTCATTAAGAGAACAACTATTTTCATTTATAAAATTATACATAATAAATGTGAACTATCAAAAAAAGAAAAAAATTGGAGTACATATTAAGTATGAAAGGAGTAATATACATTTTTCCTTGGTATGTGTTCTCACCTAATTTTTATTGCAACTTTTTATTTTAGGCAATGCTGCATATATATGCTGCACTATGAGCCGAAAAGACATGAGCAGCTAGGAGTGTTCAAAAATAAACCAGATCGGAAAAAAGATCAGAACCGGTCCGGACCGGACCGACCGGTTAGATTCCGATCCGGTCTCCGGTCCGGAAAATTTTGGATTCCGGTCTTTCGATCCGGTCCGGTCCAAGACCGGAATTTTTCGGTCCTGACCGGTTTAGACCGGATTTTTTTTTTAAATTTTTTTTATATTTTTTTACTAATGCACTCTCAATTATTTTTCAAAAGCAAGTAATTGGTGAAAATGTGTTGAGATCTTATTACATTTTTTACAAATATATAATTTAACAAACATATTTAATTTAATTTTAGGGTAAAAAGATCATTAATAACAATGTAAATAAAAGCAAACACTTTAATTTTCATACAAAAATTCATCAATCTTGTTCTTGCTTCCATAAATTAAAAAAAAAAAAAACAATTCCGGTCCAACCGGTCCGGTCTCCGGTCCGACCTTTTGGTAAGATTCCGGTCCCGGTCCAAACCGGTCCCGGTCCGGTCCAGTCTCGGACCGGTGCACACCCCTATGAGCAGCACATAGACGACATGGACGAGCGAACATGAGAAGAATATGTTGCACTATGGGGAGGTGTGTGATTCACGTATTCTACAACGCTAGAATAAACGACCGCAAGTATACGGTGTCTATCGTAGTGAAGTAAGTACGAGGTCGATCCCACGAGGAGGTATAGCGTAAAAATGTAGTTTGTTAACGAAGTTCTAAATAGACGCGATCGATAAAGTGAATGGTGAATTACCCCTAAAAGTGCCTACCAAATTGTCACTAGTAAACAACTAAAAGAGTAATATAAAAATCGATCAACTAGCATGCAAATCAAGAAACGAAAGTAAAACGAATGAAAACTCAATTAAGAGAAGGTGGGTTCCAAGGCAATTGTAACACTTAGATATCCGTTTATGAGTTATACCTCGTTCAAATGGCTATAAGGTTGTCTTCATATATGGTGATCACAAAAGAAGAATTAATCGATCTCTCGATACAACTAATCCAAAGGAGCATGCAATATAAGTTCGTATTTCTACATTACAAACATCACACCACCTAAAATAGCCCCAAAGATCATTCGATTCCCTCTCCGATAACTAATCCTCTCTCGAGATCATAATAATATCGGGTTGCATGCTTGCATACGATTAATGTAATAAATCTTTCAATACTATCCCAATTAACAATGAATTAAGCAAATCATCATGGCCAATAACAACATGCTTCCAAAGAATAATCAAGCACACAAATAAGAGACAAACACCAATTAAAGCAAGAAATTAGTTCATAAACTTTAATCTAAATATTTACAATGCCTTAGAACCACAAATGTTCTAGCCAATCAACCACATGATCCAATTACAAGGAAAACTAAGATCAAAGCAATAAAAAGTGAAAGGAAAAGAAAGCTTAGACTATTGTATGGTGAGGAATCAAATTCCCAAGCTAATGGTGGCCTCCTTGCATGAATTGATGGAGAATTGAAGAAGTAGATGATGAAAACCTCTAAGTGTGTGATTGTGTGTGAGAATGCTTGAAGGAGGGGTAAGATGGTTTTGGATTTAAGAAGTGAGGTATTTATAGTGTTGGGGTAGGGTTTGGGTGTGAGAATTGCAAGTTGGTCCCTTGAAAATGGAGAAAATGCAAGTTTGGCACCGAAAATAGGGTGGCCCGGCCGGATGGGAAAGTGGCCCGGCCAGGCGGAGGTGTTGGCCGAGAGTTGCAAAAACAGGGGGTGAGTGGCCCGACCGGGCGGGAAATGTGGCCCGGCCGGGCCAAACCTTCGTAACATAAGTTAAAATCTGGATTTGGCCGCCCGGCCGGGCCAAACTTTCGTATTGGTTCCTTCGCTTTCGTCCTCCAACTTCGTCCCTCCGTATCTTCAGCTTCCGACCTCCGATTGACTCGGTTCTTTTTGCTATTCCACTCCATTTTTCGAGACGAATCCAACCGTGCACTCCTCTTCTTGATCCAGTAAAGTATGGTTGGTGTTTTGCTCCAAATTCCATCGTATTTCCTATAAAATCGACAAAACACAACCTTTCTCTCATTTTGGCTTAAACAATCATATTCAATGCATAAATCAATGAAATCCACATCAAAATACGCTTTACATGTGCCTCTAAAATGTGTAAATTCCACCCGAATCAACCCCCCCCCCCCCCAAACTTAAAATGTTGTTTGTCCTCAAACAACTAGGCACTTAAAGCAATGAGGGTGGAATGATCACAATGGAATATTCAATGCAAATCACACATGCAAAGTAGAGTGTAGTGATATCTCTTTCTCAAAGTGCATTTCTCAATGAATATCATAGGCTCATTATTGCAATTCACGCTCATGAATCAAAGAATGCACAAACACACAACACATTGTGAATGGGGAAACATAATCCAAATGCTCAAGTCCTCTACTCACATGATGGAGTGTTTCTCTCAAACACACAAACAAATTAAGGATATTAATGCACTCATCAACCAAGTTATGCTATGCAATCACCATAAGCTTTCCCAACTTCTACTTTCTACAACACTCAAATGTTCAACAATGTGATCAATAGGACTTAATCAAGGATGTAACATTGGCTCTTTGGACAGGGTGGGATGAATTTTGAAATTTGTGACTCTTCTAGTGGAGGACAAAGTTTGTTGTTTTTATAATTTGTGCTTTCACTTTCAAACTTTACAAACTTCATCCTCACTTTTCCTTTTTCCTTCTTTTTCAAGCATTCATCGCCTCATCTTTTTTTTTTTTGAACCATTTTTTTCTTTTCAACCTTCTGGGGCTCTTTGTCCCTCTTTTCTTTTCCATTGATTTTTTTTCACCTTTCTCTTTTTCTTTCAACTTTTCCAATTTCTCCTTTCACCAAAGACATTCAAGCACATGTTTCTCCACTTTGTCTTTTATCCCCCACTAGATATAGGAATCAAAGGCTCAAAAGGCTAAGTGGTTAACATTGTTGTTTGCCAAGAAAATGAGGAATTAAGCTCAAAGGGTCTAACTACGGAAAATTACTTCGATTTTAGGAAAATTTTGGCTAAGTGACTCTTTTAGAACAAGATGGCCTATATCACATCACAAAGTTTCACACAATCATGCTTTCAAACAAGAACTTAGGCAAGTTCTAGGATCACTAGCAAGAACCTAGTCCACTCTCAAATGAACTAAACCGGATTACATGTTAGATTTAAGGCTCAATTCTCACCGGTTTATTCAATAAGACTCTCACATCCATCAAATGTTCCCAAACAACAACACATCATGCATCCATGCTATCAAAGATCACAAATATGAACACAACATGATACTATGCTCTAACACCAATCATACTTACATTCAAAGCAAATAGACATCACCACAACTACTCAACCATGGATTCCAATGATTATTCATGCTCACATTTCACCAAAAATCCACTACCCAACATATGATCAAAACCAAATTAAACAATATAAGCATGTGAAAGCCAAGTGTGCGCCGGTGCAAAATGTGACACAAGTAGAATAACGAACCGGTGCAAAGGATAACAACTAGTAGAAAAAATAAAAGAAAAATAACACCCCCAAACTTAGAATTTTACTATGTATAAATTCTAAGTTTGGGGCTACAAGTTGTTACCTCCCTCCTTGCACATCCAATGCTCTTCAAAGATCACCATTGCAACACTTGCTTCCCTTCTCCAAAGTTGGTTTTGCTTCCTTCTTCATTCTTCAAGCTATGACATCCACAATTCTCCTCACCCATACCTACAAAGAAACTAACCTATCAACACTACCAAAGCAATAAAACCTTGGGTTGCCTCCCAAGAAGCGCTATTTTTAACGTCCTATGCTGGACGGTTTCTTTCTACTATCAAGCCTCAATCAAATGGAGTGTTTCCACCCTTCGAAATTGCTCATTTCCAAAGTAGTGCTTCACTCTTTGACCATTCACCACAAAGGTTGCTCCATCTTTATCAACAAGCTCCACATTTCCCATGGGCGTCACATTCTTAATTACAAAGGGCCCCGACCACTTTGACTTCAACTTGCCCGGAAATAGCCTCAACCTTGAGTTGAACAATAGAACTTGTTCTCCCACTTGGAACTCCCTCTTTTCAATCATCTTGTCATGAAACTTCTTGGCTCTTTCTTTGAGAATCTTGGAGTTCTCAAAAGCTACATTCCTAAACTCATCAAGCTCATTTAGCATCATCTTTCTTCTTTCTCCGGATGCCTTAAGATCAAGATTTAGCTCCTTAATAGCCCAACGAGCTCTCAATTCCACTTCCACGGGTAGATGACAAGACTTGCCATACACAAGTTGGTAAGGAGATGTACCCAAGGGTGTCTTGTAGACGGTTTGATATGCCCAAAGAGCATCATCCAACTTAATGGCCCAATCCTTTCTCTTCAACCTAACGGTCTTCTCCAAAATTTGTTTCACTTCTCGAATAGCAAGCTCCGTTTGTCCATTAGCTTGAGGGTGATAGGGTGTTATCACTCTATGCTTCACTCCATACTTTGCCAAAAGTTGATCTAGCCATCGGTTGCAAAAGTGTGAACCACCATCACTCACTAATGTTCTTGGAGTGCCAAAACGAGTGAAAATGTTCTTTCTCAAGAAATTGAGGACTACCTTAGCATCATTTGTAGTGGTTGGAATGGCCTCAATCCATCTAGAAACATAGTCAATGGCCAAAAGAATGTAAGAAAATCCATGAGAAGTTGGAAATGGGCCCATAAAATCTATTCCCCACACATCAAATAGCTCCACTCCAATCACATTCTTCATAGGCATCTCATGCCTTTTTGAGATATTTCCCATCCTTTGACACTTGTCACACTTCTTCACAAACACTTCACAATCTCTAAAGATGGATGGCCAATAAAAACCACTTTGAAGAACTTTGTGGGCCGTCCGATTTGCTCCAAAGTGCCCTCCATAAGGGGATGAATGGCACTCTTCAATCACTTTTTCCCACTCATCTTCCGCTAAGCACCTCCTCATAATCATATCCGAACACCATCTATAGAGGAATGGGTCCTCCCAAACATAGAACTTGACATCATGGTAAAACTTCTTCTTTTGATGGAAGGAGAGATTTGGTGGATGTGTTCCGGTGGCTATGTAATTCACAAAGTCGGCAAACCATGGACATGCTTCTTTGATGGCAATAATTTGCTCATCGGGGAACCACTCCTTGATCGGGACTTGGACATCTTTTTCCTCTACATTCTCAAGTCTTGAGAGATGATCCGCCACCACATTTTCACACCCTTTTCTATCTCTAATCTCCACATCAAATTCTTGCAAAAGGAGCACCCATCGTATCAACCTCGGTTTGGCCTCTTTCTTCTTAATCAAGTACTTGAGAGTCGTGTGATCTGTGTACACTATGGTCTTAGCCCCCACCAAATATGCTCTAAACTTGTCAAAGCTATAGATCACGGCTAGCATCTCCTTCTCCGTTGTGGTGTAATTCCTTTGAGCCGGATTCAAGGTCTTGCTTGCATAGTAAATTACACGAAAGAGCCTGTCTCTCTTTTGACCCAAAGCTACTCCAACGGCATAATCACTTGCATCACACATGACCTCAAACGGTTGACTCCAATCGGGTGTCACCAACACGGGAGCTTTGATCAAGGCCTCCTTCAATATCTCAAATGACTTCACACACTCCTCACTAAAGATGAAAGTGGCCCCTTTCTCCAATAATGAACACATGGGCTTGGCTATCTTGGAAAAATCTTTGATGAATCTTCTATAAAATCCGGCATGCCCAAGAAAACTTCTCACCGCCTTTTCATTGGTTAGTGGAGGTAACTTCTCAATTGCCACAATCTTTGCTCTATCCACCTCAAGCCCTTTAGCCGAAACTTTGTGCCCAAGCACAATTCCTTCCTTCACCATGAAGTGGCATTTCTCCCAATTGAGCACCAAGTTAGTATCTATGCATCTTTGCAAAACACAAGAGAGGTTACGTAGACATGTATCAAAAAAATAACCAAATACGGAAAAATCATCCATAAACACCTCCATTATGTTTTCAATCATGCCATGAAATATAGCCATCATACATCTTTGAAAGGTGGCGGGAGCATTGCACAATCCAAATGGCATTCTCCTAAAAGCAAAAGTACCATAAGGGCAAGTAAAAGTTGATTTCTCTTGGTCCTTGGGATCAATCAAAATTTGATTATATCCCGAATAACTATCAAGAAAGCAATAATACTCGTATCCCGCCATCCTATCCAATATTTGATCAATAAAGGGCAAAGGAAAATGATCTTTCCTAGTGGCATTATTCAACACACGATAATCAATGCATACTCTCCACCCCACAATGGTCCTAGTGGCAATTGCCTCTAAAGCATCGGTTGTAACAATAGTCATGCCCCCCTTCTTAGGTACCACTTGTGTTGGACTCACCCACTCACTATCACTTATGGGAAAAATTATATCATTATCTAACCACTTCAACACCTCTTTTCTCACTACCTCTTGCATTATGGGATTCAATCTTCTTTAACCTTGGGCTTTAGGCTTAATAGACTCATCTAGTCTAATCTTATGCATGCAAATATGAGCCGGTATACCCTTCAAATCCGAAATATCCCAACCAATAGCCGATTTATAAGTTCTAAGCACCCTAAGCAATTTTTCTAATTCAAACTCATGCAAGTGTGAAGAAACAATAACCGGAAAGAGGTCACCTTGTTCAAGATAAGCATATCTCAAGTGATCCGGAAGTGGTTTCAAGTCGAGCTTCCTCATTTTCTCTTGAGCTTTTGGTTCCTCTTTAGCTCCATCCTTTGGTGCTTCCAATGAGTAACATGAGGACCAAGTGTCAAGATTTTTGTTAGGAAATCTTTGACACTCTTCAAGTAAAACCCCCCCAAACTTGGCTTCTTGTCGTATCTCCATGAATTTCTCCTCATTCTTGATTGGAAGCTCCTTCAAAACATCAAGAGAAGATATATATTTAAACAATTCCATATCATCAAGTTCATCATAATTAAAATCAAAAGGGATAAGAGAAGGAGAAGTAAGAGAGTTTCTTATGCAAAAGTCAAGTGGATCCTTTGAGTTGCTTTTCTCCATGTGCATATCCACACAAACTTGCACACTATTGATCATGTTGCACTCAAAAACCTCATCCTCATCATCTCTAAACTTGATGGCCTTGTATATGTTGAACAAAACTTTTTCATTGTTCACTTGAAGCTCTAACTCCCATTTCCTCACATTTATGATAGCTCCACCGGTTGCCAAGAACGTCCTTCCCAAGATTAGTGGAATGTACTTGTCTTCTTCCATATCCAACACCACAAAGTCTACCGGGAAAATGAATTTGTCCACCTTAACCAACACGTCCTCTACTATACCCAAAGGGTACGTCATGGATCTATCCGCCAATACGAGACTCATTGTGGTTGGTGTAAGCTTTCCCAAACCAAGAGTTTTAAATATGGATAATGGCATAAGATTGATACTAGCTCCCAAATCACACAAGGCTCGAAATGTACCTCCATCCCCGATGACACATGGCAAGGTGAAAGATCCGGGGTCTCTAAGTTTTTTAGGCAACTTAGCTTGAATAATCGAGCTACACTCCTCGGTCAAATGCACCGTTTCGTACTCCACCATCTTCCTCTTGTTTGACATGATCTCCTTTAGGAATTTGGAGTAGTGGGGCATTTGCTCAAGTGCTTCGGCAAATGGAATGTTAATATGAATCTTCTTGAACATTTCCACGAACTTGGAAAATTTGTTGTCCAACCCTTTCTTCTTCAATCTTTGAGGGTATGGACGAGGTACCCCCTTTTTGCCTTTGTCTTGAGGAGGGATTGCCTCCTCACTCTTCTTCTCCCCTTCTTTGTCCTCTCCTCTCACTATTTCATCTTGTTTTTCTTCCTCATGCTTCTCTTCTTTATCAACATCTTTGGGTGCATTCACTATTTCCTCCTCTTGTGGCATACTTGGCCCCTCATAGCTTTTCCCACTCCTTATTTTGATGGCCTTACAATGCTCTTTGGGATTAAGCTCCGTGTTTGAAGGGAATTGCCCCGGTGTATGTTGACTCCCAATGACATTAGAGAGTTGGCTCATTTGTTTCTCCATAGCTTTCATGTGAGTGGTCACATCTTTGATCATTGCTCCTTGTTCATCAAGCCTTTGCCAAGTCTTGGCCGCATTATCCCTCGTCTCTCTCATAAAATTCTTGGTTTCCCCCATAAATGCGCCAAACATGTCTTCCAAAGACGGTTTTGATGAAGACTCCACAATTGATCCATCTCTCACATTGAAATTTGGAGGTGGTATGATGGCATTCCTTGTGTTAGCATAGGAGAGATTCTCATGTTGCCTCAACCCGGGCTGATATTGATTCGGATTAGGAGGGTTTTGCCTCTCATTCCAACCTCTTTCTCGAAAATGTCGGTCCCTTTGATTGTTCATGTAGTGAGCCTCTTCATATTGATCTTCACTCGGTCCCACTAATGACTTGGCCGCCATCAACGAAGTCAATTTATCCATTTTGTTGGATAGAGTAGCAAAATCCTCCGACTCTCTAGCAAAAGCAACTTTTCGAGCTTGCCTTCTCTCGGATGGCCATTGGTTCCCGTTCTTTGCCACTCCTCCAAGAGCACATAACCCTCATCCGTCGTCTTTCCCAACAAAGACCCTCCACCGGCCGAGGCGTCTACCATCCCTCTTGTACGGTGATCCATCCCGTTGTAGAAATAACATATCAATTGATCTCTTGAGAACCCGTGTTGAGGACAACTTCTTATAAGATCTTTGAAGCGCTCTCATGCCTCAGCTAATGATTCATCCTCATCTTGTCGGAATGAAGATATTTCCCCTCGTATTTGAATGGTTTTGCTTGGGGGAAAATACTTCATTAGGAAAGCATCCACCAAATCATTCCAATTCTCTATCGTCCTTAGATCAAGAGACATGTACCATTGTTTTGCACGATCACAGAGTGAGAAAGGGAACAATTGAAGACGAATGTAGTCTTGAGGGACTCGGTTTATCTTCAACGTTCCACTTATCTCTAACAATTGAGATAGATGGAGGTTGGGATCCTCCTTCGACAACCCTCCGAATTGGTTGTTTTGGACCATCATGATCAACGCCGGTTTGAGCTCAAAGTTATGAGCGTCAACGGGTTCCCTACCCGCTCCTCTGTAATGTCTTGGTATGGGGCGGAAGTGATCTCTCAAGACCCTTTGCTCCCTATCTCCTTCCATGTGGACATTCTCATCAACCCTCCGGTTGAGGTTATCTCTCACAACACCTTGTGGTCAGTTACCACCATTTCCATTTGGCTCTACTACGCCTCCAACATCCTCTTGGTTCCTTTCTTCTTCCATAATCGGATTATCCCTTCGATTCATCTCTTCCAATTCAATCCTTCTTCTTTCGGTGTTCCTTCTTCGACAATTGGCTTCGATCTCCGGATCTAAGGGCACTACTTCTTGATGATTCCTCCTAGATCGTGTGATCATAAACCATGTCTATCAAAGGATCAAACGAAAGTTAGAATCGCAAGTAAGCTCAATAATAGCAAACACAAATATTTTTGAATTTTTGAGAATAAGGGAAAACAAGTAAAATGTCTAAACTAAAACTCTATTAAACTACACTCTAGAGCTATAAAAACCTCCCCGGCAGCGGCGCCATAAACTTGATTCACGTATTCTACAACGCTAGAATAAACGACCGCAAGTATACGGTGTCTATCGTAGTGAAGTAAGTACAAGGTCGATCCCACGAGGAGGTATAGCGTAAAAATGTAGTTTGTTAACGAAGTTCTAAATAGACGCGATCGATAAAGTGAATGGTGAATTACCCCTAAAAGTGCCTACCAAATTGTCACTAGTAAACAACTAAAAGAGTAATATAAAAATCGATCAACTAGCATGCAAATCAAGAAACGAAAGTAAAACGAATGAAAACTCAATTAAGAGAAGGTGGGTTCCAAGGCAATTGTAACACTTAGATATCCGTTTATGAGTTATACCTCGTTCAAATGGCTATTAAGGTTGTCTTCATATAGGGTGATCACAAAAGAAGAATTAATCGATCTCTCGATACAACTAATCCAAAGGAGCATGCAATATAAGTTCGTATTTCTACATTACAAACATCACACCACCTAAAATAGCCCCAAAGATCATTCGATTCCCTCTCCGATAACTAATCCTCTCTCGAGATCATAATAATATTGGGTTGCATGCTTGCATAGGATTAATGGAATAAATCTTTCAATACTATCCCAATTAACAATGAATTAAGCAAATCATCATGGCCAATAACAACATGCTTCCAAAGAATAATCAAGCACACAAATAAGAGACAAACACCAATTAAAGCAAGAAATTAGTTCATAAACTTCAATCCAAATATTTACAATGCCTTAGAACCACAAATGTTCTAGCCAATCAACCACATGATCCAATTACAAGGAAAACTAAGATCAAAGCAATAAAAAGTGGAAGGAAAAGAAAGCTTAGACTATTGTATGGTGAGGAATCAAATTCCCAAGCTAATGGTGGCCTCCTTGCATGAATTGATGGAGAATTGAAGAAGTAGATGATGAAAACCTCCAAGTGTGTGATTGTGTGTGAGAATGCTTGAAGGAGAGGTAAGATGGTTTTGAATTTAAGAAGTGAGGTATTTATAGTGTTGGGGTAGGGTTTGGGTGTGAGAATTGCAAGTTGGTCCCTTGAAAATGGAGAAAATGCAAGTTTGGCACCGAAAATAGGGTGGCCCGGCCGGGCGGAGGTGTTGGCCGAGAGTTGCAAAAATAGGGGGTGAGTGGCCCGGCCGGGCGGGAAATGTGGCCCGGCCGGGCCAAACTTTCGTATTGGTTCCTTCGCTTTCGTCCTCCAACTTCGTCCCTCCGTATCTTGAGCTTCCGACCTCCGATTGACTCGATTCTTTTTGCTATTCCACTCCATTTTCCGAGACGAATCCAAATGTGCACTCCTCTTCTTGATCCAGTAAAGTATGGTTGGTGTTTTGCTCCAAATTCCATCGTATTTCCTATAAAATCGACAAAACACAACCTTTCTCTCATTTTGGCTTAAACAATCATATTCAATGCATAAATCAATGAAATCCACATCAAAATACGCTTTTCATGTGTCTCTAAAATGTGTAAATTCCACCAGAATCAGTGTGGCTCCAAGGAGAGGGCACATACGATTGTATGGAAAGTAGTGAAAGACTGACTACGATAGACAACCTGAAAAACGGGACATACAATCAACAAAGATGACCTAATCTGCAAAACGTGGGGAGTGAGAGGAAAACAACACTCACATAGTATTGGAATGTAGATTCGCCCGTTCGATACGATGGGAATGTCATAAATGGTTGAAGGTATGCATGGTGCCTTATAGTAAATTGCCAACTCGTTTTCTTCAACATAATGTAATTTAGAGAAGGGATAAAACATAAATAAAAGACTGCGTGGTTTGGGGAGTAAGCGTGCGTTCCTAGGATTACGGCGACTTGTTGCCGAACTCAAACCCTAACTTTTGTTTGTTTCTGAATCTAAGATCTCAGTTAGCTGTGCTTGTTCTAGAAAACATTTACTTAACTTTGATGTTTGTATGGGGTAGATGCCACTGGTTCTAAAGGTGGAATGTTGTTGTTTGCTTCGAATGAAATGGAAGTTTCCTTGTGTTTTTATTCGAGTGCGCACATTGATTGTTCTATTTCCTATAAACACAAAAGATGGAGATTCACTGGTTTTTATGGGGAGCCTGTTACTCACCTTAGACATATTTCCTGGAAATTGTTAAAATCTATTAGGAAAAGCCATGCTCCAGATCATAATTGTCCTTGGATTGTGGGAGGGGATTTCAATGAGATATTATGTCAATCAGAAAAGAGAGGGGGCAGATTTACTAAAGATAGACCACATTCCCAAATTAGGGCTTTTAATGATGTTCTCAATGACCTGCATTTGAGAGACATTTAGAGTAAAGGGCCTCTTTATACTTGATGGAATAAAAGAAAAGGGATTCAGTTTATACATGAAAGACTGGATAGATTTGTGGCAAATCAAGAATGGATACAAATGTGGCCAAAGGCGGAGGCTAGAAACGGAGGCTTTTATGAGTCGGATCATAGAGTGGTGATTATTACCTTGGAGAAAAGGGGACGTTTGGAACAGATGAGTGGTAAAAGACCAAGGTACTTCGAAAAGTCTTGGATATTGGAGAATGATTTTGAAGAAGCTATGGAAACAACATGAGGTTTGGGGGATAATACTGGGAGTCTGGCCCAACGACTGGATAAATGTGGACATAAATTGGAGGCATGGTCCCAAATCAAAGGGATGGGATATAAGAGTTCTATTGATGAATTGGAGATACAGATTTCTGAGCTGCTCGAGGCATATTGTAGGGGCGTCGATGAGGAAAAATTCGCACAATACAACAGCCAGCTACAGAAATTACAAAAGCAAGAAGAAATTAAATGGCAGCAACGAGCAAGGGTTGCTTGGATGGAAGCAGGTGATCGAAACACCACGTATTTTCACCAAAGGGCATCTGATCGAAAACGCATAAATGCTATCTCAGGTCTTAAAGACGAAGAAGGAGTGTGGAGGACAAAAAATAATGAAATTGCAGAGGTTGTTCAGAAATATTTCAAAGATATTTTCACCACCACAGACCCACAACAAGATGAGATAACTAGGGTTACTTCAAGAATTTCTACATCACTATCGGAGCAGATGGGAGAACGATTGGAAGCACCATTTTCAGAAAAGGAGGTGTTACAGGCTCTCACTGATCTCAAGGGGGGCAAGGCACCAGGTCCGGATGGATTCTCGACATCCTTTTATCAACAAAATTGGAACATAATAGGCAAAGAAGTGTTAACAAGTGTTCTACAAATTCTTAACCAAGGAGGACAAATCGGAGAATGGAATGAAACGACCGTAACACTCATCCCAAAAATTAAACAGCCAGAGAGGGTCTCGGACTTCAGACCGATTAGCTTGAGCAATGTGTGTTATCGATTGGTAGCAAAAACCATATCTAACCGGCTGAAAGAGGTAATGGGGGATTTAGTGGACGAATCACAAAGTGCATTTATTTCTGGGCGACTCATATCGGATAACATTCTTATCAGTTATGAATGCATGCACTGGATGTGGCATAATAAAAGCAAAACGGGGTATGGTGCCTTAAAACTGGATATGAGCAAGGCTTACGATCAGATTGAGTGGTCATTCTCGAAGGAAGTGCTTAGGAAAATGAAGTTCAGCCCAAGGTGGATCAAGCTACTGATGGAGTGTGTGGAAACGGTCAAATACGCCTTTAAAATCAATTGAAGAATTTTGGGAGAGGTAAAACCATCTAGGGGATTGAGACAAGGTGATCCATTGTCTCCATTTCTATTTGTTCTGTGCTCTCAGGACTTGTCGGCAACTCTGGGAAACCTGATGCATAGTGGAACTGTCACGGGTATTAAAATTGCAAGAGAGGCTCCATCGATATTGCATCTATTATTCGCCGATGACTGTCTGATTTTCTTTAAAGCGGATTACAATGAATGCCAGAATCTTAAAGGAGCTTTGAAGTAGTATGAAAAAGCATTAGGACGGCTGGTTAATTACCAGAAATCAGCTGTTGCGTTCAGCCCTAACACTGACCGAAACTCTTAGGGGCTTATTAAGAATCTTCTGGGGGTTAGAATAGAGAATCACCACAAAGTTTACCTGGGAGTTCCAACTCTCTCAACAAAATCAAAGAGGGTACAATTTGGCTTTATAGTGGACAAAGTGCAGAAATGGGTACAAGGATGCAAGACGAAGGACTTCTCAATAGGAGGGAGGGAGATTCTGATCAAAGCAATCCTACAGGCTATCCCAACATATACGATGCAATGCTTTAGAATCCCGACAACGATATGCACAGAGTTCGAAGGAATATTATGTAAATTTTGGTGGGGATCTAAAGATGACCACAGGCGTATACACTGGAGGGCTTGGGATAGATTGTGTAAACCAAAGAAGGAAGGCGGCATGGGTTTCAGGAAATTGACGACATTCAATAAAGCCTTACTTGCTAAACAAATCTGGAGGGTTTTTAAAGCGCGATATTTCAAAACACAAACATTTTGGAGGAAACTGTGGGGTGTAACCCGTCGTTTGTTTGGCGTTCACTTTGCTGGAGTAAGGACATCATTGACAAGGGTACACGCTGGAGAGTTGGGGACGAAAAGTCCATTCATATTTTCAAACATGCAGGGGTACAACATTTGGAGGAAGGTAGAATTGGGTCAAGAATTGCTTCCGGATCAATGGTTGATAGATTCATTCATCAAGATGGAACCTGGAAGGAAGGCCTTGTCAAACAAGCCTTTTTACCTTTCGAGGCGGAGGCGATCTCTAGAACACAAATTGGAGGGGAAGGAGTTCCGGACAAAAGATACTGGAGTAAGGAGACAAAAGGGATTTATTCGGTGAAATCGGGATATATGTTAGAATTCGAGGAACACTTTGGGAGCAGATTTGAGGCTTCTACGTCTAATGTGGGAGAAATGAACAAATTCTGGAAGAGAATATGGAAGCTCAATGTGCCACCCAAGGTGAAGGTGTTCTGTTGGAAATTGGCCAACGATTTTATCGCGGTGGGGCAGAACCTTATAAAGAGGGGAATGATGACGGATGGACTTTGTGATATTTGTGGTTCAAGGGAGGTATCCACATTGCATGTTGTAAGATTTTTCAAACCTATTAAGAAAATGTGGTACAAAATGGGAGTTGAAACAGGTATGGGAGTTAAGATGTATGCGAATACCTTGGATTTTCTGCAAGATTTGTGGAATCAATGCAAACAAATTGAGGTGGAGAAAGTTGTGATGCTGATGTGGGGTGTGTGGAATGAGTACTGTAAGAAGACACATGAAGTCAAGCAGGTTACGACATTGAGGGATTTCACTTACAACATCCATTGGGTACTCGATTACCTTGTGGATCGAGTTTCAAAACAACCGCAAAAAGCAACAAACCAGGTGTGCACAATTGAATCGTACGAATGGGCTTTGTTTCAACATTGAGGTGGATGCAGCTTATCATGAAGATTTGAGAAAGTATGGAGTGGGGATCTGCATAAAGAACAGAGAAGGTCGGATAATCAAAGAGCTGGGAAAGAGAATTCAAGATACAGGCTCCGTGGTGGGTGCGGAATTACGAGCAGTGTTGGAGGGGATACAAGAGGCAATCAGCATGAATTTGAATAAAGTATGTATTAACTCTGGTTGTCTTGAAGCAGTTTCACTATGCAATTTGAGTGAAGGAGTATCGTCGCCAGAAGGAATTTGCTTACAAAGAATCAGGGAGAAGAGGGCTCGAGTCGTAGTGTGCGACATTAGTCATCTCCCTAGATTACATAGTCGACGAGCCCATAATTTGGCTAGGAAGACAGCCTTGGCTCCCTACTCTCTTGATTGAGTCTGGAGTTTTGTTATGTTGGTAGAGCATGTAGCCTCGTATGGATAGTCTAAGTTGTATGAATTATGTATATGTAATTTCTATCCGGAGTTCTACCTTAAAAAAAAAAACATTCTGGTAGGTGTAATTATAGAAGAGATTTGGAGACATAGGAATGCTAGTTAATTTTTTTTTTATCATTGAAGTATTAAATCTGTAATTCATACGGTAATATCTTAGATTACCCCTTGTATTCAAAAAATATAATGGTAGTTTTTAAGTGCTAAAAAAGTAGAGGTATATATAATATTTTTATTTTAACCCGGCCCATATCCTGAGGTGACTTGAATTAATGACCATATTAATCTAGATAGTTGTGCTCTCATCACTTTTTTTTTTTTCAAAGTAAGAAAAACTTAGCTTCTATTATTGTAAGAAAAAATAGGATTGATTAGTCCAACCACAAAAATTGAAGGGTCTATCATAAAAATTTAGAAATTATTATTCCATTATATATATTTAATTCTGTAAGTATGATTACCGCATAACAATTGTCTAGGTCGGAATTGATTCAAATGTAACTTCATTAATTAACGAATTCAAGGAGAGGCAACAAGTGTATTTTGTGAGATTTGCCCTAATTAACTTGGATTTGCAGTCTATTAATGCAAATCTATAATCTTTGCAAATTGCAATTTAAGGATTGTGAAGGATTCTAATTTATTGATATACTTACATAAGATATTTTTAGACTACATAAGGGTTTTTATAATTTTATGAGGATATACTTGTAATTTGACCATCTTTTCATACTGTCACAAAGAAGTAAAGAACACGCACATATACTCCCTCCATCTATATATATTCCTTTTTTGAATGTCCCAAATTATAACTACATTTCTTATTTTACTTTAGTATTAAATATTTTATTGTCAATTTTATTCCTAATTAATAAGAGTAATTAAGGCTTACCAGATTTTGGAGTATGTGATTTCAAGGATTTTGGAGTATGTGATTTCAAGGGTAAAATTGGCACATTAGCTAAATTTGACTACATTTATTGATTTTTCTTAATCTGTGTGTAAAGTCAAATGTAGTTATTTTTGTGGGACTGACGAAGTATTAATTAGAACTGAATCCGTACCCGATACCTCTAATTATTCACACACTAACAGCACCAGAAGCGTATAAAAGAAGAATATACGAAGAACACACTAATTCTGTTGATTCTACGAATACCCAGAAAAAAAGTGATCGAGAATACTGTAAAAAAGATCTTGAGATATACTCTCATATTTTATTAATCAATTCAACTCCTTAATAACAATTTAAAATTTATCTATTTATAATATGAAATACTTGGAGAATAAGAAACATATAAAAATCAAAACAAATCTCCTAATTAAATATCTAATTAAATATTAATATTGATTCTAATCAATATCTCCATCATTCTCCTCTTCTTGAGGATGATTCGCCCTCGAATCATGTTGATTCTCATTGGAAAGGTACGAAGACTAGCTGGAACATCTTTGTATTCTTTTGACCTCAAAACACTAACAACTTGATATGTGTAACTTCCATCATCATTGATAAAAACCACAAAATAATTATTATCAACCTGATGACCCTCAACTAAAAAAATATAATTATTATCAACCTCCATATTAGGATGACCCTCAACTAAAAAAATATTTGTCTTCTTTTCCTCATAAAAAACATCATCAACCAACATATTAACAAACTCACTGAAAACTGGTGGTGCATCATAACCACAATCTTCATCAAAATATTTATAGAAAATTAGTGGTCCATCATAACCACCATCTTCATCAAAAATTGGCGGTCCATCATAACCACAATTTTCATCAAAATATTGATCGAAAATTGGTGGTCCATTATATTCATCATGACAGATGTGCATATTATCATCTTCATACGTTGATTGCTCATCATGAATAGTATCGTAAACCGGATGAAATCTCGGAACCATCATCGAGAATCGTACCTAGTCTCTGATTACCAACTGATGCAGCAAGGGAAGCGTATAATATAGAAGATATATGAAGAACACATAAAAATACACAAATTCGTTGATTCTATGAATACCCGGAAAAGTGATAAAACTCATATAAGTTGATTCACGAAGAATACCGTAAAAGAGATCTTGAGATATACTCTCATATTTTATTAATCAATTCCAACTCACTAATAACAATATAGAACTTATTTATTTATACTTGGAGAATAAAAAATATAACAAATCTCCTAAATATAAGCATAAATATCTAATCAAATATTACTATTGATTCTCATCAATATCTCTTCACATGATGCATTCTCTGTAAAAATAAAAAAATGGAATATTACTATTTACAATTCACATGTACACTCTCAACAAGATAAAAAAGATGATGGAACAATACATTTCAAAATTCACATGATGCACTCTCTTAAAGATAAAAAATATGATGAAATATTACAAATAACAAATAATTCACTCTTTGCATATTTACATGTAATAATTCAATCTAGGCAAGAATTCACATCATAACACTGGTATGTGCACTCTCGGCACATTCACATGTAAAGCCCTTCCTCTCTAAGACCATCTCCAACGCTGGTGGCTAAAACTCCTAATTTGACACCAAATTTGAGTCAAACAGTAAAATCATCTCCATCCATTCAACTCAAATTTTAACTCAACGAAAATATTCTTTTAAAATATTCTTAATTTTATCTTTTTTATATTCCATTTTATCAAATATTTATTTATAATTAAATATTGAATTTTATTACAATTAAATTTAAATTAAATAAATTAAGCAACAAATGATTCATTCAATACAAAATAAAAAACACAGATTGATTTCACACAAAACACCCAATTAAATTACAAGATACATCACAATTACATATTAATACTAAGAAATTAAATATTAGTACAACAAAATGCAATACTTAATTAAATACAAATTACATATGCATAATCATTAACTTTCGAAATTAGAAAATTCTTCCCATAGATGTTCAATCAATGCATTCCGAAGTTTGAAATGGGCATCTACATCTCTGATTTGTTTATGCCGACGAAGAAAGTTTTGGAATCTTGAAGTTTCGTTATTTGCCATTTCTACGTCTAGAGTTGACACTTCTCCCGTTTCTACAATCGGAACGCTGAGATCTCGTTCATCCTCAATTATCATATTATGCATTATTATGCATGCAGTCATTATATATTGCAAGTCACTTGTCGTCCAAAAACGAGCCGGATTTGCAACAATTGCAAATCGACTTTGGAGAACTCCAAAGGCGCTTCCACGTCTTTTCTATTGTAATTTAAATTTGTAGTATTTATGTTTTATTTAGTATTGTATTTTTGTAATTTAAATTATTAATGTTGTCTTAAAATTAAATTGTATACTTTTAATTTTAAATTCTTAATAATTATTAGTTAAAATTAAAATCAAAATAATAAACTAAATAAAATAAAAAAAAACATTTGCCACGTGAATAGTGTTGTGGCAAATTTGACACACACTATTCATCAGTGGCAAGTAGCCTCACAATTTGCCTCGGCGTTGGAGATCAATTGCCAAAAAAACATGCCATTTGCCTCTCTCTTGGAGATCGCCTAATAATTCACATTCGTGTATAAATACTCTTTCGTTTCACACAATTAACACACCTCTTAACTCTCTCATTTTAATTTTCTGTAGAGCTCATCAAATCTATCAATGACCATTGGAACTTCCAATTATTTTGTTGATGAAGATACACATCTTTATAAAGTGTTTGTTGATATCTCTCAAGATTCAATTATTAACGCAAATCAATCTGTATTAAGTTTACAGGAGGAGAATAAAACAATTAAAATAAATATTAAATATTTCCCAATTATTAATCAAGAAGTTAAAAATTGATTTATTATTGAATGTACATAAAAAAAAATTATATAAACAATTAGAAAATAAAATTTTATAAAAAAGAAAAAAAAAAAAAAAAGATGCAAATAGAAATAGGTATAAAGTGTTTTGCATAAAACAGATATGGTGTCTGAGGTGGTGGCAAATTTGCCGCCAAATTCATAAATTGAATTGTGGCAAATTGCCACCAACAACATTGAGGTTGCGTTGGAGATGAATCCGGAACATGGTGGAGAGAAGAATTTTACAGAAATGGAATACGACAATGAATACTACTATGTCTATATGAGAGAGAGAGAGCAACATAATTTTTGGCAGTGGAAACAAACTAATTTCCCCATGTATTATTTCTGCAAAAATAATTTGGGAGTGGAGAATCTTCCTCATTCGGAGTGTAATTTATACGACAATGACCTCTATAATTTTGATTATAAGTTCATCATCTTCTCAGCCAAATCTCCAAATTTCCAAAAATGTTGAAATTCCTCCTCTGTATAACCCTCCTCCTCGCTCTTTCCGAGAAACTCAGCGGCTCCGCCGACGCGCCGCTTCTCCTGCCCAGTCAAGCCTGCATCGCTGACGCCGATCTTAATTACCGACCGGTCATCGGAATTCTCAGCCACCCTGGGGATGGCGGCTCCGGCGCCATCACTAGGGCCTCCTCCTATATCGCCGCCTCTTATGTGAAGTTTGTTGAATCTGGCGGAGCTAGAGTTATTCCTCTCATCTACAATGAACCTTGGAAGGTTTTATTAAAAGTAATCGCCTCTTTTTTCTTAATAATCGTATCTCTTTTCTCTGCCTGTGACTTCCAATTCAATTTCATTAATTAAATGTTTGAATTCACATATTGACTACTTGCCCTTTTGTAAGCCCCAAATTTCTAGTTTTTGTTTTACTCAACTTTTATGCATTTATTGTGCTTTAAGCCTTTGAAAAAGAAAGCAGAATTTAATCTTAGAAGGAAGATAGTCCACAATCTGCTGCAATGCTTCAGTTATGATGCATTAGTACACTACCTGCTTTTGATTAAGTTGTGTTATTTGTTAAAATGAATCTGGATTCATATATGTCCTCACAAATGTATGTTGCAGAAACTCAGTTTGGTTAATGGAGTGATCTTCACAGGAGGGAATGCCAAAATCGGTGTCTACCGTGATGTTCTTGCAAGGATTTTCGAGGTAATTGATGGCCTCGGCAATTCTTGCTAAAATTGAAACCAACATGGCTCTCCTTCCTAGTAATTTAGATGAATATGATGGAATGATTTGTTGCAATCAAATATAAAAGGTAGCTAGGCTGAATTAAATTTCATGTTTTGGCTATAATCTGATTAGCTTCCCAGATCTTTGCATGCTTTGCTGGATGATATAGTCATTTATCTTGTAAATGCCAATCTAGTTATGCTATTAATTTATTATTCAGGGAAAATTAATAAAATGGAGGAGATGGATGGCATATCTCAATTATGACTCAGATATTTTCATATATGTTTTTAGTGCAGATTGTCAAGAAAAAGAATGATGCTGAAAATCATTTCCCATTGTTTGCCATCTGCTTAGGTTTCGAACTTCTAGCAGAGATAGTGAGTGAGGTAATGCATTGATTGCGTGTATAACTTTTTGTATGAAACTGCCATCCTTGATCAATCTAAGGTTTCCATTTTCATTCTGGTTACAGGACAGAAACATCCTGGACACATTTAATGCACATAATCAAACTTCTACATTGCAGTTCAGGAATGGCATAACCATAACAGAAACTATGTTCCGAAGGTATAACTGAAGTTAATTTAAAAACTCGTGTTTCTTTAATCGGTTTTCTTATTAACTTGAAATTTTGGTGAACTATACAGTCCTTACAAGCTAATAGTTGTTTTGAGTTATAGAAATAGAGTTATTTGATCAATTTCCAATATAATTCTCTAAAATCCTGTGTGGATTGCTTTGTTCTTGTATAGTTTTCCTCCATATTTTCTACGGGAGATGAGTACAAAAGGTCTTGCGATGCAAAATCATGGGGTAAGTGCTCTTTCCTTCCAATGTTAAGTGATGATAGTTTAATAAATTACTACTTATCTTCCTATGGCATGTACAGAAAAATCATTTGGTATATGTTCTGAAAACATTTACTTTAATTTATGGCATCTGATTTCACAATTTAGTACTAGTTATATAACCAACCATTAAATTTCATGTTTGACTTATGTAGTATGGGGTATCACCCAAAAAGTTCGAAAAGAGCAAGAAACTTTCTGGCTTCTTTGAGATCTTAACTACCTCTGCAGATAAATATGGCAAGGTATATCTAAGAAGCCACCTTTTCATGTATTATTTATCTTAAATTTATTTGTGGTACATTTTCTTGACACCGGTGATTTTGTTATCAGATCTATGTTTCTACGATGAAGGCACGCAAATACCCTGTGACTGCTGTTCAGTGGCACCCAGAGGTACTATCTTAATTCTTAAGATGTGACTCAAACCACAACTCTCCTTATCTGTTTGCAGAATTGAATCACTACATTCTTCTTGAGAGCAATTCATTTTGAAGTTACTGTTGCATCTTTTTGGAGATTTTGAACTATATATTATGAGCAAGGAATACATACATACATACATATACTCCTATATACTATGCTCATACGAATGGTATTCATTATCTTTTTTATGTTCATTTCTTTTATGGATTGGAGTTAACACTTTTACTACTACTATATTCCAGAGAGCACGTCTATCTAATGGTTTTGAATTTAGATGAAATTAAATATTTTGTCTTGAAACTCATGCAAAATTCTGTGCATTCCCCCTGCAGAAAAATGCCTTTGAATGGGGCACCACGTTACGGATTCCACACTACGAAAATGCAACTCGAGTCACTCAGCTTGTTGCCAACTTTGTTGTGAGGTAATATTACTCTCCCTTTCTCTCTCTGTATGTGTGTGTGTTAATTAAACTCCTTTAATCAAAACTTCACAGGGAGGCTAGGAAATCTAAGCAGAGACCATCTCGGCTTACAGTGCTCGATTACCTCATATATAATTACAAGCCTACCTATACTGGAAAGCATGGGTAACACACTTTCTCCCTCTCTCTTTCTATATATATCAAGAAAGAAATTAGTAGTACTCCGTATTAGTTTTCTAATTATTTAATTTCCGTTTTCGTTAGTTCCTCATTTGAATTGAAATGTTTCTTTATTTGTTAGTTTCCCTTTTTGTTCATGGTCCTTTAGGCTACGTTTTGAAGCACTTCTCATGATTATTGAATTATTTCTTTTCTCTAGTAATTTTCTCTCAACTCAATTCATCGGCGTCCTAATCAATATACACATATCTCATGTTTTCCATATTTGCAGGAAGGGGTTTGACCAGGTTTACGTTTTCACATAGCTAGTTTTGGTCTCTGAAATTACTGGCACACAGCAATGGCTCATGGAGCTGTAAATAAACATTGCTCTTAATTAGCCAAAGTAGTATTATGTGTATTTTTCTAAATGGATTTCACTAACCATCTATTTTATCTAATCTAATCTTATTAATTTCGAATCAGAAGTCTTCTTGAATGATTTTGCAATGATATTGAATTTGAAGAACGTAGTTGAATGCACAAAGAACACCGATTAAATGAATTTAACACCTTAATCTCAAATAGAAAACCGTTTTAATTGATTTTTCAGATTTTTGTGATAATTTTGCTTTCTCTTGTGACACTCTAATGCATTATACCTTTAAACTTTTTTTTTTTTTGAATATTCCTCCATTTCATATTAACCTGTACTAAAAATTGGGTAAAATTTTGAATAATAATTTTATAAATTTTTATGTATAAAATAAATAAAAGGGTTGAATTGTATATATACATGAACTTGACTGCAATGATATTTTACATAAAATTGTAAAGATGTTGGAGTTTTTTTTTTTGACAGAAAAAGATATTAGAGTTAAATGAGTTAAAAATGGTAAAGATAATCGAGTTAAATGGATATTCAACTTAGTAGGGTGGTTCTTTTATATTAATACTCAGACTACTTTGTATCAGAGTGTCGTATGGTGTTGTATGACTACCGTAGTCAATTAAATCGGAACCATTAAAAATCAAATTTAAAGGCTCAAATCTGATGATCTGTTATCTTTTGTACTTTGTGTTAAAAATATTCATCTATGTATCTTATGGTGTCATGCATTGATTTTTTTATATTTAATTTAATTAATTAAAATTTTAATTAATTAAAATATATAATTATAAAATTACGTTTGTATCCTAATACATTAATATTTATTAATTTAATTAAAATATGTATTTTTAAAATTACCTATTTACCCTTATATTATATTATTAATAAAATTAAAAAATAAAATTAAACTAAAATAAAATAAAAATCAGAATAAACTAAAATAAAAATCAGATAAACTAAATTTTTTTTTTTTTTTTACTGAATTTCGACCGTGCAACCAGGCACGGCTGTTGGACTGTGAAAGTGAGCACTTACAACACATTTTTTGGATTGCACGATTTACTGAGTATTGACCGTGCAACCGTGCACGACTGTTGGACCGTGCAAGTGAGTACTTCGGGTGACTGAGTATCGACCGTGCAACCGTGCACGACTTTTGGACCGTGCAAGTGGGTACTTCCAGTACATTTTTTAATTTACATAGGTGACTGAGTATAGACCATACAACCGTGCAAGTGAGCACTTCTATAACATTTATCGATGTACACGGGTGACTGAGTATAGACCATGCAATCCTGCACGACTCCTGGATCGTGCAAAATACCACTTACAATACATTTTTCAATTTACACGAGTTACTGAGAATAGACCGTGCAATTGTGCACGGCTGCTGAACCGTGCACAATCAAAATTTTGCTTATATAAAAAGGGTAGAATAGTAATATATATATATATATATATATTAAAAAAAATTAATAAAAGAAGGGTAATATAGTAAATAACAAAATACAATTTAAAAAATAATTTAATTAATTTAAACATGTATAACAAGTAGCAAGTTCATACGACGCATACGACGCCACGTGCCGCGATTCGTGCGCTGACTACATAGTCACTTTGTACAATTTAACTACACTAAAAAAACCCTTGTTGTAATATTGCGATGTTTTAAGGAGATTGTTTAAAAGTGTTTTTGCTATTTAGGTAAATGTCTTCAAGTATGGGACACCCAAAATGGTAAAAGGGGTCTTCAAGTATGGGACGGAGGGAGTATATATTTTTCTAAATATTTCATTTTTTTATTTAAATTATTTTTATTAAACATTTCAAAATTAATACTCTCTCCGTCCCGGTATAAGTTTCTCACTTCTTTTCAGTGTTTTGATTAAGGAATATAAATTATAAAGTAATAGATGTAATACAAATGATGTTATGGTGAGAGAGAAAATAGTAGTATGAGATGAATTATAATAAAATAATAGATAAAATATAAGTGATGTGATTGAGAGAGAAAAAATAATTTGCTAAAACAAGAATTTTATATGAAGACCTAATTTTTAAATCGAGTCTCAATATAAGTACTCATTTTATAAGTGTCTCAATTCGAGACTTGATTTACAAATTTATCTCAATTTAAAATAGCAAAAACTTATATGCAATATTGCATACATGCAATCAATATTGCATACATGCAATATTGACCAATTAAGTCAAAATTTGCGGGTCAAAGCGGGTTAACGTGGGTCAACCTTAATTATAATATTTATTTTCACTCTAAAATATTATCTTATGACCAAAATTATATTACTACATGACATAAATTTTGTCACTACAAAACCAAAAGTGTATTACTGCAAATTCAAAAATATTCTGGACACTTATTATTTTTGAGCAAAATTACTAAAATAATCCTGACTTATTCGGGTGATACTACATGACTAAAAAGGTCACAAAAAGGTCAAAAGTGTATTACTATCTGTCCAAAAATATTTGGGACAGTTAATTTTTTGGGTGAATTTATAAAATGTTTTGACATGTAATATTAAATTTTTGGTCTTGTAGTGGTAATTTTTTGACCTTGTAGTAACAATATTTTGGTCATGTAATAAACCACCTATTTGCGACCCGTGAATTTTCTGGGCAACTCAAATTCGGGCTTAAGACCCGCAATTTTTTAAAAATTATTTTAATTTAATTTTTAGACTAAATGGACTTAGAATTTTGACCTGATCAAATTAATATAAGATGCATGTATGAAATATTTCGACTAGCCCATTTAAGATTTCATTTAAATTATTTAGTTTGAATTATATAAAAAATAAAATTAAAGTCATATAATTAAAATGATTTTTTTTTTATAAAAAGAAAGAATTATTTAGAAAATATATATATATATAATTAAAATGATTTTTTTATGCAGATTTTCTGGGGTGGGAGGAATCGATTTTTGTTTTTTATTTCTTTTTAATAAAAGTTAATATTTTGTAAAAATAAGTGGAATCGAATTTTTTAAATAAAAATTATAAATTAGTAAAAAATCTCAAATTTCAGTAAGAATGGAGTATATAAAAGAAACAAAAAATTCGAAAAAAGGTAGATTTCAAAAAAATAAATTAAAAAAATTGCATATTTTGCAAACTAGATTTGAAAAACTCCGTTATGATTTTTTTATTTGTTTTACTTTTAAGATTAAATTTGAAAAACTCAATTATGACTATTTTTTATTACTTAAAAATGTTGGGCCTTGAATCGAGACAAAAGAACATAAATCAAATCTTTAAGTTGAAAACAAAGTAAAAATTGAATCTTGAATTGAGACACTTATAAAATAAAATGAGAACTTATATCACAAAAACGTATATGCAATATTGCATACATGATTGACTAATTAAGTCAATTGAATTGAAAATATTAACTTATTAAATCAATGTGCTGAAAATATATATTATTGGACCACCATTAATTCATTTGGGTTAATTCTTAATCTATTTGTAATCTAGCATGCTTGTGTTTTAATTTTGACCAAATTTTTTAATCCATTTATTTTACCAGTTTCTGTGATTTTTTTATTTTATTGTCGAACGCGGGATATTAAATGTAGTAATTCAAATGGTAATATGTAATAACACACATTATTTTATGTATTAATAACACAAACTATTTTATATAATAATACAAATTCTTTTATTTAGTAACACGTTTTTTCTTGTATTTTTGTTAATATAGTAACTCACATTATAATACGTAGTAACATATATTATCGCATGTAGTAAACACAATAATCATGTTGTAATACAAATTATTTGATAAAGTTACATATAGTAACAAACGCATATTTAATATAGTAATTCAAACGGTAGTATGTAGTGACATATAATTTTTTATGTAGTTAAACACATTATTACATGTAGTAATAACACAATTTTATATAGTAATACTGATTCTTTTATGTAATATTTTTTCTAGTATTTTAATTTATTAAGTAACTCACATTGTAGCATATAATACATGTATTATTGCATGTCTTAATACAAAATAAATTTGATCCATAATAATTATTAAATAATATTTAAAGAAAATAGAAAATATTTAAAGATTAAGGCCGTCGTAAATTGCAGCGTTCGACCGTGACCTGGGTTGGTCGAAACTGCTCGGAGAAGACGACTAGGTACAATTTCTGCCAGTGGGTGTATTATAAAAAATGTGGGAGTGAATTGAGTTGTCAATGGGTGTATTTATAAAAAATGTGGATGTGAATTGAGGTGACAATGAATGTATTTATAAACTGAAATGCATATATGCAATATTTCACATCAGAGTAGTCCTACTTATATTGAGACTAAGCCTAAAAATTGGGTCTTGATATGAAAATTTTCCTTTGCTAAAAATGGAATGGTTGTGGGACATCTAAAATTGGGAAACTTATTGTGTGCTAAAAATGGAATGGTTGTGGGACATCTAAAATTGGGAAACTTATTGTTGGACGAGGGAGTATATTATTTGATTTTAAGTTTTTTTTATTTGACTTTTTAGAACTATAAATTTAAGTTTTAATGAAGATTTTTAATTCATAAATAATTTAGAGTAATTTCAGAATTTTTATTAGATTATTATATGGTTTCAAAAGAAATATAAACTGTATTCAGATTATATTGATTTTTTTTAAAAAAAAATTAGTCTTACATAATATTTAAATTAAATATACAATTTTTTAATTAATTTATAATTTGAGAATATATTGATTATATAATTTATTTATTTTTAATATTAGTTTTCAAACTAATAGTTTTCACCGGGGAGTTATAGGGATAGGACAAATTCTGACTTATTCGGCTACTACATGACTAAAACAATATTAATACAAAATTAAAATTTTATCACAACAAGGTCAAAAGTGTATTACTATCTGTCCAAAAATATTTGGGACAGTTAATTTTTTGGGTGAATTTGTAAAATGTTTTGACATGTAGTATTAAATTTTTGGTCTTGTAGTGGTAATTTTTTGACCTTGTAGTAACAATATTTTGGTCATGTAATAAACCACCTATTTGCGACCCGTGAATTTTCTGGGCAACTCGAATTCGAGCTTATGACCCGTGAATTTTTTAAAATTATTTTAATTTAATTTTTAGACTAAATGGGCTTAGGATTTTGACTTCATCAAATTAATATGGAATGCATGTATGAAATATTTCGACTAGACCATTTAAGATTTCATTTAAATTATTTAGTTTGAATTATCTAAAAAAATAAAATTAATTTTATTTCTTTTTAATAAAAGTTACTCCCTCCCTCCGTCCCGCTATAAACTTTCCCTTTTTTTTTTTTTTTTTTTTTTTTTTTTTTTTTTTTTTTTTTTTTTTTTTTTTTGTGTTTTGATTAAGAAATATGATAAAATAATAGATAAAGTATAAGTGATGTGATGGTGAGAGAGAAAATAATAGATATGTATTAGATTTTTTTTTTTTTTGATGGAAATATGATAAAATAATAGATAAAGTATAGATATGTATTAGATGAAGTATGATAAAATAATAGATAAAGATGTGATTGGAAAAGAGAAAATAATATGCCAAAAATGGAAAGTGGAAAACTTATAGTGGAACGGAGGGAGTAATATTTTGTAAAAATAAGTGGAATCGAATTTTTTAAATAAAAATTATAAATTAGTAAAAAATCTCAAATTTCAGTAAGAATTATATAAAAGAAACAAAAAATTCGAAAAAAAAAGGTAGATTTCAAAAAAATAAATTAAAAAAATTGCATATTTTGCAAACTAGATTTGAAAAACTCCGTTATGATTTTTTTATTTGTTTTACTTTTAAGATTAAATTTGAAAAACTCAATTATGACTATTTTTTATTACTTAAAAATGTTGGGCCTTGAATCGAGACAAAAGAACATAAATCAAATCTTAAGTTGAAAACAAAGTAAAAATTGAATCTTGAATTGAGACACTTATAAAATAAAATGAGAACTTATATCACAAAAACGTATATGCAATATTGCATACATGATTGACTAATTAAGTCAATTGAATTGAAAATATTGACTTATTAAATCAATGTGCTGAAAATATATATTATTGGAACCATTAATTCTCAATCTATTTGTAATCTAGTTTGCTTGTGTTTTAATTTTGACCAAATTTTTTAATCCGTTTATTTTACCAATTTCTGTGATTTTTTTATTTTATTGTCGAACGCGGGATATTAAATGTAGTAATTCAAATGGTAATATGTAATAACACAAACTATTTTATATAATAATACAAATTCTTTTATTTAGTAACACGTTTTTTCTTGTATTTTTGTTAATATAGTAACTCACATTATAATACGTAGTAACATATATTATCGCATGTAGTAAACACAATAACCATGTTGTAATACAAATTATTTGATAAAGTTACATATAGTAACAAACGCATATTCAATGTAGTAATTCAAACGGTAGTATGTAGTGACATATAATTTTTTATGTAGTTAAACACATTATTACATGTAGTAATAACACAATTTTATATAGTAATACTGATTCTTTTATGTAATATTTTTTCTAGTATTTTAATTTATTAATAACTCACATTATAGCATATAGTACATGTATTATTGCATGTCTTAATACAAAATAAATTTGATCCATAATAATTATTAAAGAATATTTTAAAAAATAGAAAATATTTAAAGATTAGGGCCGTCGTAAATTGCAGCGTTCGACCGTGACTTGGGTTGGTCGAAACTGCTCGGAGAAGACGACTAGATACAATTTTTGTCAGTGGGTGTATTATAAAAAAATGTGGGAGTGAATTGAGTTGTCAGTGAGTGTATTTATAAAAAATGTGGATGTGAATTGAGCTGACAGTGAATGTATTTATAAAGAATGTGAGTGTGAATGACTGAAATGCATATATGCAATATTTCACATCAGACTAAGCCTAAAAATTGGGTCTTGATATGAAAATTTTCCTTTGCTAATAATGGAATGGTTGTGGGACATCTAAAATTGGGAAACTTATTGTGAGATGAGGGAGTATATTATTTGATTTTAAGTTTTTTTTTATTTGACTATATAAAAGTTTTATAGTTTTTTTTAGTTTTTTTAGAACTATAAATTTAAGTTTTAATGAAGATTTTTAATTCATAAATAATTTAGAGTAATTTTAGAATTTTTATTAGATTATTATATGGTTTCAAAAGAAATATAAACTGTATTCAGATTATGTATTGATTTTTTTAAAAAAAAATTAGTCTTACATAATATTTAAATTAAATATACAATTTTTTAATTAATTTATAATTTGAGAATATATTGATTATATAATTTATTTATTTTTAATATTAGTTTTCAAACTAATGGTTTTCATCGGAGAGTTATTGGGATTGGACAAATCTTGCATAAAAAAAAAAGACCACTTTCGAATTTCAGGATTAAAAGTGTGATTTGGTAATATTCTTACAGGATTAAAAAAAAAAAAAAAAGTAATTTTCCTATCTTGTGTTGAGCATCACAAGTCGCCTCCAGTTGAACCTTTGCTTCAGTAAGTAGGACTTCAGCATGTTTCCGATCAACCTCGTCCCCCAGTATACTTCTTCTCGTCCCCCAGTATACTTCTTTCTTCAGAAATAATATGACACTTCTTCTTCAAAAAATAATATGACACTTCTTCCTCTAGAAATAATATGACACTACTCTCTAGTTGCTAGCGTCGAGTAGCTAGTGGGCAAATCTAGTCCCAACGAGCCCTCAAGAAACGCCTTTCAGCCTCGTGCCTCTGTCGTAACTACTCAATTTTCCCAATCTTGTGGTGAGCATCCTACGCAACAACCGCAGCCTCTTCCATTTAGGACTTCAGTATGTTTCCGATCAACCTCGTTCCCCTCGTACACTTCTTCCTCTAGAAATATGACCCTACTCTCTAGTTGCTGGCAAGCGTCGAGTAGTGAGCGAATCTTGTCCCAACGAGCCCTCAAGAAACGCCTTTTAGGCTCGTGCCTCTATCGTAACTGCTCTCCCATTCTACAAGAATCCAAGCCCTCAAGAAGCCGCAAGTCTTTTTGAAGCATACTTCTTACTGCAGAAATCACACCTAAGAATCTCCGAGGAAGATTTACTGCACTCAAACAATTGTTGGTATCTTGTGGTATCTCGATAATGTTTCTTGTCGGTAATTTCATCTCCTGGCGCCTATTGGCTTTAATAGCTAGCTTCTAGGCCTCTTCTTCATCCAAGATGGGTCGGTTCGATTGAATGGCTGTGAGGCATCTTTGATTCGCCTCAGGGAGAGGAATGCCAATATTTCCAAAGAAGAAGCTGAAATCAGAGTAAATTTGAATGCCTAGTTTAATAAGCAGATTTTTTTTAATATTTAGGCAGGCAGCATGCTAACTTTGAATGCTTAGGTGTTTCTTGTTCTGGGAATATATATGATGGTATATGATCCCATTAGTGTTGGGATTTTGAGTTTGGTGTTTAGTAGTCATCTTTACTAATATCTGAAATTTCATTTCTTGCATAAATATGTGATATGCTTGACATTTTGATCCACTAAAGTTATCATATGTTTTGATAGGTGATGGGTAGATTATATATTTGATCTAAGTTCTAGAACAACTAATTAAGTTTTTGGATCAAAATGTAAAGAGGCTATAGTTGCTCTTGTTAATTCTAATGTAAAAACAATGCTTGCCAACATTAAGAAAATGGGCATTTGTATTTATGTGGTGGTGGCATTAGATGTTATTTGTAATGGTGCATATTGTTATGCAGGAAATACCGCTCTGCAGATGCAGGAAGGGTTCAGCTACTATGTACCTGAAGCATACGGTCTGAAGGCTCGTTCATCTAAATAACATAGTATATCGTGGATTGGTATCTACCCACCTGAAAGGAAGGTTGAGTGACTGAGACAATTTAGTAAATTTAGTTTAAGCTGAAATCTGTAATGCAGTTTTTGCATGCAATCCAATATACATAATCCATAAATGGGAGATATAAACATGTATTCCATTACATATGTCTTGGGCAGGAATTGAATTGCTTTAGTTAGATCAGATTAAGAGCTTCATTGTTGAATATTTATGAATCCGGCCTAAAGAACGGATAGTATCTTGAGAACTGAATGACCATGATTTTTATTGTTGTAAGTTGCATCTCAAAAATAAGGAAGGAAATAAATGAAAAACAAATCAATAACAAATATATAAAATATAAAAACTAATGCAAAGGGTATTTTTGACATTTAACATTAAACTTCAATTTTATCTAACAATCCAAACAACTTTAGTAAAAATTATCATATAAACTTAAAAATTTAATCCATCAATTCAAACATGAATTTTAAATCAACTTTTTAATTTGTGAACAGTACAATCCCACTAAATCCTATCCCAATATATCTATTCTATCTACTAAACCAAACGAGCCCCAAATTGAAAAGAAGTTATGCAATATTATTGGTTTTTATTCATTCTTCTTCCTATACTTTAGTTTTTTGTTTTATTTTATTCATTCTTCACTAAAAAAATCTACAACTATGTCAATTAAATATAGCAAGGTGTATCTCATTTGTTTAGAAAACCAAAACCTAAGTCGATCGATGCCTTCCGCTTAACTAAAAAAAAACAGTTTGCTCAAATTAGTCAAATAAGAGCGTATTGTGATACCTTAAACATAAATGAATGAGATGCAGATTAAACAACAATCTGCTTTAAAATACTATTGTTGAGGAATTATAACACATCAATGACATTAGCCAACAGAGAATCAAAGTAATATAACATTTTCAATACCTTAGGCTTTAATCCAATCCATGAAAACATTATTGTAACGTAACTTCATTAGACTCACACAGTCTCGAATCGCCAAACATAGGTGCCTAAGACAGCAGATTCAAAACAATAATTAAAGTCAAGTGACTTTCCGATGAAGCATTTTGTCGAACAGGAAAAGTGCTAACATTTCATTTTAACAAAATCACTTACAGCATAATGGCACGCCTCATGCTCATCATTATCTCGCAATAATACACAATAATAAAAGCAACATGGCCTCACGAATAAATCCAAATTTCAATCGGCCCTTGAGTGAAAAAGTTGGGCAGATCCACTCTTATATACCCATGCATACAATGTTCTAAACCAAAACCAAAACTGTGGGCTTGAAACTGACGAAACTGGTTTGTGTGAAAACTTGTTACAGTCTGTCCTGGCCGCCAAAATTTATTGTTTTGTGAATGGCTTGGCAATAATAATAACCTTCTGGTCCCCAAAATTTGTTGTTTTGTGAATGGCTTGGCAAAAATTTTTTTGACTTCATTTTCCTCTTTTAATTTCTAAACCCTAAATTTCAAACTTCATTTGTTAAGTGTGGTGTATGTACTATTATAGTTATGTAGTCTGTTTTTATAATTATGGTGTGTAGTTCGATATAGTTTATAATTATGGTACATTTCATTTAATCTTAACAAAATCATTTACAACAGAATATCCAAATTCCAGTTGGCGTGGGTGAAAAAGTTGGGCAGTCCCCTTGTTTTGTGAATGGCTTGGCGAAAATAATAATCCTCCGTTAAAATTTTTTTTGCACACTTTGACCACCATTTTTTAAAAAATGGAATTAAGTGAAGATGACTAACTGAGAAAATGTTTTGAGTCGCAGACTTTTTTTTAATTCATTTTCCTCTTTTAATTCCTAAACCCTAAATTTCAAACTTCATTTTTAGTCAAGTCAAATTAGTTATTTACTAGTTATGTAGTCTGTTTTTAGTTTATAATTATTGTACATTTCATTTAATTTTAACAAAATCACTTACAGGAGTTACAGCCAAATTCCAGGCGTTGGTGAAAAAGTTGGGCAGATCTACTCTTACATACCCATGCTTACAATGTTCTAAACCAAAACTGTGTGCTTGGAACCAACGAAACTGGTTTGTGTGAAAACTTGTTACAGTCTGCCCTGGTCCCCAAAATTTATTATTTTGTGAATGGCTTGGCGATAATAATAACCCTGGTCCCCAAAATTTGTTGTTTTGTGAATGGCTTGGCGATAATAATAATCCTCCGTTAAAAAATTTTTTGCACACTTTGACCACCATTTTTTTAAAAATGGAATAAAGTGAAGATAAAGATTAGTCAATCATTGACTAACTGAAAAAATGTTTTGAGTTCCCAAATTTTTTTTTTACTTCATTTTCCTCTTTTAATTACTAAACCCTAAATTTCAAACTTCATTTTTCTGGTCAAGTCAAATTAGTCAATTGTTTTGGTCATGTAGTCTGTTTTTATAATTATGGTGTGTAGTTCGATAGTTTATAATTATTGTACATTTCATTTAATTTTAACAAAATCACTTACAACAAGAATATCCAAATTTCCAGTCGGGCATTGGTGAAAAAATTGGGCAAATCTACTCTTATATACAAATGCTTAATGTTCTAAACCTAAACTGTGGGTTTGCGGAACTGGATTGTGTGAAAACTTGTTACAGTCTGCCCTGGCTTCCCCAAACTTGTTACAGTCTGCCCTGGTTCCCAAATTTGTTTTTGTGAATGGCTTGGCGTAATAATAATCCTCCGTTAAAATTTTTTTGCACACTTTGACCACCATTTTTTTTTAAATGGAATAAGTGAAGATAAAGATGAGTTAATCATTGACTAATTGAGAAAATGTTTTGAGTCGTAAACTTTTTTTTGACTTCATTTTCCTCTTTTAATTCCTAAACCCTAAATTTCAAATTTCATTTTTTCTGGTCAAGTCAAATTAGTCATTTGTGGTGGTCATGTACTAGTTATGTAGTCTGTTTTTATAATTATGGTGTGTAGTTTGATAGTTTATAATTATTGTACATTTCATTTAATTTTAACAAAATCACTTACAAGTTGACGGACGCAGGAATTTTAGATTGGGGGGCAGATTTGCATTACTATAAATACAAAATAATATTGTACTAGTATTAATTTATAAATAAAAATTCATTATAAAATTTTCAATAGACCTCATTTTATTATTTTAAATTTAACGACTTTTGTTATGTAGACAAATGTAGAACTTAAAATATACCACGTGATGACTTGTATATCTTAACAAACTCATTTTTTAAAGAAATGTGAATTTTTAGTGATGTGGGGTCAAATAAATGAGTAATATTTTGAGTGATGTAGTGAAATTTAAAGGGAATTTAGTGAGGTGTGAGGTCAAATAAATGAGAAGCATTTTGGTTGATTTAGTGTGGTTTAAGGTGATCTAGTGAGGTGTACAGGAGAATGTAAACCACAAAATGAGTGACAATTTTAAAAATAAAATAATGTAGGAGAGTATTTTTGATGATATAGTGAGATTTAAAGGTAATTTAGTGAGGTGTATGGAAGAATGTTACGAGTGATAATTTTAAAAATAAAATAATGTAGTAAAAATATTAATTTTATAGATTATTTATGTATTATAAGTGTGCAAATATTTTTATTTTAAGAATGTGTATAAATAATACAGTTCTAAGCAATATTCAAGTTTAATTACCATTTTTTTTTTGTATTAGCAACTATTATGTTTTGAATATATTTTGATAAATTGTTATGGTTTTTTTTTAGGTGAGTGAACCACCCACCATAGGGAAAAAAAAGAGGGAGACCTTCCAAAAATAAAATAATTACTGAGATTTCTCATAATGTAAGTGTTATATATCTATTTGCAATAAAAGTTTATTTTACTGAAATTTGTTAGCCCTAAACAATTTGATTCTTGCGGTTGATGTTCAGGGAGGGTACTATCTCTTGCCCCCAAAACCTTCTAATAATGAAGGCTGCTCTCATCCAAGCTTTACTCAATCAATATGAAAGTTCAGAAAGTCAATTTCAACCTTTGGTTTGTTGTTGGACCTACTCCAAATCAACAACTTCTACAAGAAGATTATACAGTTCCCTATGTTCCAACTATGCTCTTTGACCAAGCATTAGAGCCCCTCCACCACCACCGTTTATTTGTACATGGAGGTTTGAAACCACAATTCATTACACAAACAAGAGTGAAAAGCATTATGAAGAAAATATCGGTTGATGGAGGAAATAATTTCATGGACTTATCTCAACAGATAGAGTAATATCACAAAGAAGAGAAACTAAAAAATTGTGAACTTTAGTTTTTGCCTTTTAAACATGGATGGTTTTTGTCTTGTGTCGTATATTTTACTTGTTCAAGGTACTTTGGTTGTTTTGGTGGATAACTTTGGCTAGATGAACTTGGTGTTTTTTTTTTTCAAAAATGGAAGTTGTATTCTCAATCTTTTAGGTGGAATGTTAGTTTTTAGAAAGATTGAAATACACTTTATTATATTGTAAGCATCAATTAATATGAACAACTTCATATATTTTAAATGGGTTAGTCTGTTATGGACTCGAGTGCATGTTATGCACCCTAGTTCATGTTGCATTTTTCAGTTTACTGACTTACATTTTTGGTAAATGGTGTTGCACTTTTCAATTATTAAACTGTATAATAATATTTTTAGTAATAACTGAAAAGTGCAACACCATTTACCAAAAGTGTAAGTCAGTAAACTGAAAAGTACACATGGACTAGGGTGCACAGCATGCACTCGAGTGCATGCTAGACTTTACCTAAATTGTTATGTTTTAATTTAGTTGTTGTCAATTTTATTTTTAATTATCCTATAAAAAAAAATTTATCTTTAATTATAGAATTGTTTTATCAATGGTGCATATTTCAATTTTGTTTTTAATTGAACTTGGAAGAATATTTCAATTTTGTTTTTAATTGAACTTGGGAGTTTACAGGAAAATCTGATAGATATTCAATTAATTACGTAGATTTTAGATATTCAATTAATTACGTAGATTTTTAAGTATATATATAAATGAGAGATAATTGAGTTGCTCAATATACTCTGTCATTTACTATATCAATTTAACACATACATTTTTTCATAGCCTTTATTCTACTTCAATTAATTTTTTTTAAAATTTTATCATTAAAAACTAATACTCCATTAATTTTTTAAAATTTTATTTTTTTTATTTTACTCAATTGATATTTATATTTATCTTTTTAATTAATATTATTTTTTAAATTTATTTTTCTTCCTGTTTATCATTTGTGTTTCAAATGATAATTTTTTTAACGTAATTTCTTTTTATGTCATAAATAATTATTCTAAAATTTCAAAATCTAATAAGAAAATTTTAAAAATAATATTAATTATTTTTTAAGTATTAAATAGTATAATAAAAATTTGTTTTAAAAAATAAAACTCTCACCTCTCTTAGGCAACTGTTCAATTTTATTGGTACTATTTTACTTTAATTAATTGGTGTATAATTTTCACCTTATCCTTTCAAAAATTTACTTCATTCCTTACAAATTTAACTTCGTTTTACATTGTTTAATTATTTTTTCATTTGAACTTTCATTTTTTAATCACCTTATTTTAATTTTGTATGAATATAATTTTTGGTTTATAAGTGTTATGATAACCGTTGATAAGTATTACTCCGTATGATATATTATTAGTTAATATGCAGTACTGTACATATTAGTTCATATACAGTATAATATTAGTTTATATTGGTATATGTTTTAATTTTTTCGAGTTTCGAGTTCATATACTTTATGGTAATAGTTCAAATACAGTATAGTATTAGTTCACATATTGTATAGTATTAGTTTACATACTCTATGGTACTAGTTCAAATATAGTATAGTATAAATTCAAATATTGAATACTCCGTAATATTTTTATACCCACATTAATCTCTAGTATTATACAATATATTAACTAGTACTGTATCATAGTCGTACTAATACTATATCGTATTTAAACTAATATTTATATTTAACAAAAAATACATAACTTAACACATTTATAATTCCAGGCATACCATGCAAATTAATACATCAATATTAAAAAAATTATATTAACTAACTAGTAAGAAGAAAAAAAGTGAGAATGAATCACACTGAACACACAATTCAATTAATAGATACGATCACACTCAATAAACATATGAATGCATCAACATGACGATGACCTCAAAGAAAATAATAAAGCTGATGCAATATTATGCTGGTTTCTTCCCCAATTCTCAACTCATTTAAGTTTCTAAATATAAATTTTATTTTTCAATTAGATTATATTATTAATTAGTTTTAAAAAATAATCTACAACCTTAAAAAAACTTGTAACAAACCAAATATCATTTTAGAAATAATGAAGACATAACAAAATAATCTTAGTTATTATAAATCAGATTAAAGCTAAAAAGTGAGCATGTCATATTCATACATTTATACCCAAATTAGAAAAAAATTGAATTTTTTTAGTTTAGTTTTTTTTTCGATTTTTTTTGTATTTTTTCCCTAAATTTTGGTCATTTTTTGAAAGAAAAAACTGGAAATTTTATTTTTGAGTTTCATATTTTTTTTTAATATTCGTTGTGTTTTTATATTTATTTTTTAAAAGTTAAAAAAATAAAATAATATTTGAATTCGTGGTTATTCATTGGTGAATCGATAGTCGGTGTATAATTATAATTTTAATGAGTTGTATTTTAATTTAATTGATAAAATGGTAATATTGTATTTTACATGTATTTTTCTTTTAAAAATTGGGGGTGAAATTAATAAAAAAGAAGTTAAAAGACTAATAACCCATGTAAAAATTGGATTTAGTTACATGTATGTAACCTGTACACATAAGTGCCTAAAAGAAGGGAGTGCCTAAAAAAAAGGAGTGTGGATTTATTAAAAGAGGAGGGTAAATAGCCAGTTACATACATGTAACTGGTACACATAAGCAATTGTCGAGATAATTATGTGGCGGATGACATGTCATTTTTTAAATAAATTCACCTGGTTGGAATCAAGCAGCTTTAATTCATTAGATTAAAATTGATGTAAAAAAGGATTTAAAGGACGTATTTTGTAAAATTGAAACTTAAAGAATTTATTTTGGAATGTATCAAACTTATAGGACTAAAACTAAAATTTCCCCTTATTTATACCCCAAAATCACATCATCTCCTTGCAAAAAAAAAAAATGAATTTCATCTTCTACCAAAAAAATGTACAGCACGAACGGAAAAAGGGTCGAGAAATATTACGTAGTGTTCAAAGGCGTACGAGTAGGGATTTGCGATAGTTGGAGTCAGTGTGCTCCACATGTCCTTGGATTCAAAGGATTTATGTACAGATCTTTTCGGACTAAAGAAGAGGCTATGATGCATACACTATGTATTTCCAACATAAGACGTATGGAGGTGAATCAAATTCGAATCTTGGACTTAATCCATAAGAAGATTAAACGAAGGAGGCCTCAAGTTCTTATCAGCCGAAAAGAATTGAAAATGAAGTTATGCAATATTATTGGTTTTTATTCATTCTTCTTCATATACTTTTATTTTTTTGTTTTGTTTCTGGATTAGTATGTGGTTTTGCAAGTTTGTATTTTTTGTGTTCATTCTACAATTGTAACAAGTAGATTAGATCAGTTCAATATATTTGGCTTTTTTTCAAATTCTTCGACTCTTGGAATTTTTTCAAATTCGTCCACTCTTGGCTTTTTTTCAAATTCTTCGACTCTATTGTGGTTGTGGTGAATTTTTTATGGCGTTTTTGTAGGGAAGTGATTTCGATTGATAAAATGGGGGAAGATTTGTGTAGACTAATTTTAGGGCAATTTTTTTAGGGAGGTTTAGGAATTTTTAAATTGATATTTGTTAGAATTAATTGGGTGAATCCTTCTGAATTTGTATTTTTACAGTAAACTTCAATTAAATTGATTGATTTAGGGTTCGATTATTTTGAAATTTTAGGGTAAATATTTTACGAACTCTTGAAATTTGGCTGACTTAATTCATTAATTGATAGAGAAATTAGGGAAGATTATATATATAACAAAAAATTAAAAAAAAAATCCTAAAATATACTACCCTAATCCTCATCTTCATCTTCCACTTCATCCTCTGTACCGCCATCGCCATCTTCACCTCTGCCACCACCAGCACTTCCAACACTTTCTGAATATTTTTGAACGACGTCTCGCACACTGGAGTCGGGAAGCACGATCAATGGAAACCCCCTTATCCTATTCGCTTTGAGAAAATACTTTGCATCTTATGCAAAGGATCTCGCCCAAAATGATATCGCTCAAGGCTCGTGGCGTGCAGTGAACCAATAACCTCTTCATGAAAAGCTTGATTTCTACTTTCAATTCATGATTTTCTTGCCATACATTGACAATAGAATTTTGGGGGAGAAATGAACAAATTCTTGAAATTATCAAAATTTGAAGGTGTTCTTACCATTTGAAATTCGTATTGGGTGTGGAGGAGAGGATGGTTCAATGATCGTTACTCATATTTATAATCCCCCATTGCAACTGGATGCAACCTTTCGGCCACAAGCATTGCAACCATTTGCTTCCCCAAAAATAATTATTCTGATTTGAGTAGGTTTAATTATATAATTTTAATTTAGGTTTTCTTTAATTAATTTTAATTTAGGTTTAATTATTTATTTTTTATTTAATTTTTGTTTGAAGAGCTGGTGGTGGTGTTTATTTTACAAAGTGAAGTTAGTGGTGGAAATGAGGTTGTATTGGTTTAATTAAAATGGTAGGTAGGTAGGTTAATTTAAGTGGAGATTAATTTTGTTGAGAATCTCTTCTACTAATCCCATCATACACATCAATTAAAAGTTAGTGGTGGTAGGTGGGTTATATTGGTTTAATTAAAAGTTATATCTAATTAAATTTACGTGATGTATGTATATTGGTGTTGTTTATTTTGCAAACTATAATATAATAAAGTAGATTAATACATAAAACTTCAACGTATTCGATTGGAAAATGAGGGAAGATTACATCCCAAAAATTAAAAACATAAAAAAAAAAGATATGTTTAATAGGTTAAACACCTAAACGTTATTTTCGTCACCACCTCCTTCCACACTCTCTTCCATATCACCGCCACCGCCACGTCTACCGCCACTTGCCGAATCTTCTTTGAAATTAAAGATATTTAAAATTAAGTCTTAGTTACCTTGTTAAAATTATTGAACATATAGTGATATATGAAGAAATCAATCAATTTAATTTTTAGAAGCCCTAGTTATAAAATTTATTTTGATCTACCAAATTTTATGGATGCATGTGAGCCAGATTTGACATTGATCTAAAATTATTCTATTTTTTAATCACTTGTTAAATTAAAACTACCTTATTAAATTAATGGTAAATTGCCTTAGTAAATTAAAATTACCTCGATAAAGTGATTACCCACATTAACACAAGTAATTATCCAAAATTAACCGATGATTACAATTACCTTGTTATGAATGCACAAATTTTCTTGTTTCATTTGTGTACAGAACCAATTTCACATAATTCTGTTGTTTAACAATTAACACGTTAATATATGTAAAATAAAACAATTGATTGATTGATAGATCCATTAATAAAACAAAAACAACCTATCAACGGCTACATCCCATATACTACTTAAAAATATAAAAATGAAACAGTTCATAGCATAAACATTAAAACTTAACAAGCATACCCTTTAATATTCAAAGCATACAATGTGGGAGAAAATTGCACTTTTGATCCAATAAGAATGTGATCAAATCACTTTTGGTAATTTTTTATATACTTTTTGGTCATGTACTAATTTTGTCGTCAGAGTTAACGGGTGTGACATACGCGCTGTCAAAACATTAAAAAAAAAAAAAAAAAAAAAAACGGATTAAACCAAAGCCTTCACAAACTCTCGTCCAACAAATTCACAAGAAATCAAACTCAAATTTCACCTCAAAAATTGAACCCAAATTGAAAGAAATCGAACTCAAATCTTCCAACCTTCATTTTCCTCACAAAATCGCGGCTGAAATTTTCAGCTGAATGAAATGATTAATTTCCCCTAAAATTCAATGTGATAAAGTAGCACGAAGAGCATATGATTCGGGAAGGGGCCGTGGAGGAAGGAGTCGTGAATTAGGGTTCTTCACGCAAAAAGGGGAACAAAAAATCACCATGGGAGGAGGATGGGTACAAAAAATTGAAGGTTTACCAAGATGGAGCAATCACCGATGGTTGTCGTCGCCCTTATGATCCGCCTAGCGCCGCCGCCGTATTTATCTCAATTTTTTTTAAATGAATACCCTACCCTGCTCAATGAATATGCTACTCGCTGCCGGTCCTCTTCCACGGTGGTGATACACTGCTCGTCGATGGTCGCCGAATCAGATGTGTTTGTTGTTATGATTCAGATGAATCGCGTCGGGTTAAGAGGGAGGGTGGGCGGTGGTTCTTTTGATTTTGGGGAAGAGGGTGGATGGGTTGATTTTTTACTAATTTTTTTAATCTTTCGATTATGTATTATTTAGGAGGGTGTATTCAATTCGTAGAGTACATGCAAGTTTGACTAACTTTTTTTTATTGATTTATATGGATTTGCAGAGTTTGACTGACTTTTATAGGTTGGTCTGCTATGGACTCGAGTGCATGTTATGCACCCTACTTTTCAGTTTACTGACTTACACTTTACTCGTCCAAAAAGTGTAAGTCAGTAAACTGAAAAGTGCACATGGACTAGGGTGCACATCATGTACTCGAGTGCATACTAGACTTTACCGACTTTTATTATTAATTTTTATTGATTTACATAGATTTTCATAAACTCCGATATTGATGCAAAAAGTTTTTTTTTTTTAAATTAATATTATATATATTATATATAAAATATTTTAACAATAATATATATATATATATATATAAAAAAGTATTTTACCAATAAATATATATATATATATATATATATAATTTATATATTAATTCCGGCGGATCGGCATAAGACCTAAACCCGAATCATACTTAATACGGGGCGAATCTGACCTGATCCAAAGCTCGTGGGTGGGGTGGGTATCCGTAGGTCGGGTCAATATTGTTATTCCTACTTTTGATCTTTCGTCTTCAGAGTTCTCTAAGACCATCTCCAACCGTATGCTATAAATGAAGTTAAACTTCATTTATAGAGTTTTGCTCTCTTCAACCGTACTCTATTTTGAAGTTTTGAAATAGAGTTTTGAATAGTAAACTCTATGTATAAAGTTCACTATTCAAAACTCTATACTTATTTTATTAATATTTACAATTCTGTATTACAATTCTATATTAATAATTTGTTAAATATAATTACAATTCTATTGTTATACTAATTTATAATATAATTTTAATTGTGTAATTTTTTCTTGTGTGTGTATTATTATTACCAACAAAAAAAAAATAACTTAAAATACAATAAAACATACATTATATATTAAATATGAAGTACATTACATATTAAAACGGACATACATGCATACAATAAAACATACATTATACTCACATGTTTTTAAGTCATTATGTGTTTTGTAATTTTATATTTAAATAAAAGTAATATGTCAAAACTAAAAGTTTATTTACATTTTATGATTTTGATAAAATTAATAGGGTTGGTCTGCTATGCACTCGAGTGCATGTTATGCACTCTAGTCCATGTTGCACTTTTCGGTTGTACTGACTTGCACTTTTTCATGACTTACACTTTTTAGTAAAATGGTGTTGCACTTTTCAATTATTATACTGTATAATAATATTTTTATTTATAGTGACTTACACTTTTTAGTAATATTGTGTTGCACTTTTCAGTAAAAAAATTTATTGCACTTTTCAGTTATAGGCTCTCACACTTTCAGTTATATTGACTTACACTTTTCATTAATATTGTGATGCTCTTTTCAGTAATACCGACTTGCACATTTCAAAAATATCGTATTTCACTTTTTTAGTTATACTAACTTATACTATTAGGGCTTGTTTGGTTTGCTAGATAGGATATATATATTAGGATAGGATTTAGTGGGACAATTTGAAAAATTGATTTAAAATTCATGTTTGGATTGATGGATTAAATTTTAAAATTTATATGATAATTTATAATCAAGTTCTTTGGATTGTGGGATAAAATTGAAAAGTATTATTATACAGTGTAATAATTGAAAAGTGCAACACCATTTTACCAAAAAGTGTAGATCATGAAAAAGTGCAAGTCAATACAACTGAAAAGTGCAACATGGACTAAGTGCACAACATGCACTCAAGTGTATACTAGACTAAACCAAATTAATAATATTTAATTTACTAATTGAATATTTAATTGTATAAATTAATTTAAATATGGAGATAAATATATTATTTAATGATTGTAATATATTAAAAATGATTAAAATAATAAATAGAGTAAGATATAGAGTTTTATGGTTGGAGAAGGTTTTTAAAATAGGGTATGAAAAAGTGTATTTTAGAGTTTAGAGATCTTCATTTGAGAGTTTGTGGTTGGAGATGGCCTAAGAGAATCCGTTAAAATCTCTTGTTTTTAGAAGAGATTTTGGATAGTGTAATTTATTTATATTTTTGGGGGAGAATCCAACAAAATTCGTAAGGGGTGTTTACTTTGAGCTTTTTAACTACTACACATTTAACACTACAAAAAACGAGCGATTTACCGACGGACCTACCGACGGAATTGTCGTCGGTAGGCGTGGTTTCCCGACGGAATTACCGACGGAATAATTCAGTCGGCTCTAGACTCGTCGGTACGGGTTACCGACGGAATTTTTTTTTCCGTCGGTAGTCCCGACGGAATAAATCTGTCGAGTCTGCCGACGGATCTCATTCCGTCGGTAGTCCGAATGACCCGTTTCGAAACCGGGTCTGATATCTGTCGACAATTCCGTCGGTCCGTCTGTCGGTAGTACCGACGGACTTACCGACGGAAATTTAATTTTAGCATTTTTTTAAGAAAAATATATCCGTCGGCTTCTGTCGGTAATTCCGTCGGTACGTGCCGACGGAACTGCCGACGGATCTAGATTTTATATTTTTTAAATTCGGGATTATATTCAGTTGGTGTCCGTCGGGGGTTCCGTCGGTAGTGCCGACGGAATTATCCGTCGGCAAGTCAACCCAAAAAAAAAAAAAATTGACGTGGGTCACCGAACCGACCCGACCCGACCCGACCCGACCCCCGAACTGTTATTAAGGCCACCATATATTATTCTGCCCTTGCTAGGAATCGAACCCGGGTGTGTGGGCGCCTAGTGAAGGGCGCCTACCACTCGGACAGATGTGTTACTTGTTCGTAATTGTAGTATTAATTGTATATGTACTAATTTTCGACCCATTTTTTTTTTAAAATTCACAAAATTAATTTCTTTCAAATATATCAAATAATTAAATTTGAAATCTATAATTTATATTTTTATAATTTATATATTTTAAAATACTAAAATATTCATATTTTAACTAAAATACTAATATTTTTTTAGTAAAAAATTCATTTTTTTGCTAATTATTTTTAAAAAAATTTCATAAAATTAATTTCATTCACATAAATTAAATAATTAAATTTGTAATATAATTTATATATTTTTAAATACTAAAATATTCATTTTTTTTACTAAAATATTCATTTTTTTGCGAATTATATTTTTAAAAAAATCAAAAAAATAATTTCTTTTCACAATTTTTAGTTGTAACTTAATGATAAATAAATATTTTTAAATTGTACATCTAATAAAATAATTAGCTTACATTATATAATTTATTCTTCATCTTCTTCCTCTTCATCTTCTTCCTCTTCATCTTCTTCATCTACATTTTCATTATTTGTCTCATCTTCCTCTTCATCATCCTCCTCCTCCTCCTCCTCCTCTTCCTCTTCATTTTCATCATCTTCCTCATTTCCATTATCGTTTTCAATTTCGATCAATTGTGAATTTCCAGCCGTCAAGTCTACGTGGATATTCAAATCTCCCGTAAAGACTTCAGTTCTAGCCTCTATTTGTTCCGTTTGAAACGGAGAATCATCTTCATCACTCTTGTCCTTTGTAGGGACTTCTACCATTGATCTTGCCTTTACTTTGCAAACAGCGTGCCATTCAATTTTACTACGTGATGATCGTACTGGATACTTGCAGTAGTATACTTGAGATACTTGATGGGCAAATACAAATGGATCATTCCCGATATAGCTCCTTTTCGGATTAACATCGACGAGTTTGTACTCCGGATGAATCCTTGTTCCTAAAGGGCCTGAATCAAACCAATGACACTTGAACAACACTACAGTCTTGGCTGGATATCCCGGATATTCTACTTCAACGACTTCGTGCAACACCCCATAGTAGTCACTTGCATCTGCATTGTAGTTTGCACTGCTAATGCAAACACCACTGTTGGTAGTCGCTTTTCTTGATGCATACTCGGATGTATGAAATCTGTAGCCCTTCACAATATAACCGTTGTAAGTCTTTACACGACGTAGTGGTCCTTTGCTGAGATCCCTTAAGAATCGATTCTCAAAATCGATTGACCGTCCCTATACAGTTCAAATAATTAATATTAATTAGGAATCATATTTATTTACGTAAAATTTAAGGAAATGGTACTCACACAACGTTGGAACCATCGGGCAAAATCACGTTGAAGACGAGCATCTATATCCGTATCTGAGATGTTTTGTTCTGTCCGTCTTAGTTCTTGAGTATACATCCTAATTCACAACATCCAATCACAATTAATATTAAATTACATAAATGAAGTAATGATAAAAATATGAAATACTTACTCAATGTAAGGCTGAACTTCATCACAATTCAATAACACATACGTTTGTGCTATTTCTGCCTCTCTGTTCGACTCCCACTCTCGTTCTGTGAATTTTCCTATTGGTCGTCCCTTAGACTTGAATATAGACAGCATTCCATCGACCTCTTCACCGATATTGTCTGTATCTCTACCACCGTAGTTACGTGGTTCACTTCTCAACCGAGTGTGGACATGGTCCTCAAAATAATAAGAACAAAACATGCCAACCTCTTCATTCAAATATGCGTTAACAATTGATGCTTCCACATTTGCCTTTTGTTTAGCATTGCGTTTCAAGTTGTGGAGATATCTGATTTATAATAAAAAAACATATATTTTAATTCAGTGAACATGCATGTAGTATATATAAAAAATGAAAAATGTAAGAGTTTACCTTTCAAATGGGTACATCCACCTATACTGCACTGGACCACAAATTCTGGCTTCATACGCTAAATGAACGGGTAAGTGTTCCATGGAGTTGAAGAAGCTAGGTGGAAAAATTTGTTCCAACTTACACAAAATCACTGGAATATCTTGCTCCAAACGAATCATATCATCGATCTTGATCGTTGAAGATGTTAAATCTCTAAAAAAAAGACTTAATTCAGTGATAGCCCTCCACACATTGAGAGGAAAAACGTCTCGGAACGCAATCGGTATCAAGCGCTGCATAAAAACATGACAATCGTGACTCTTCATCCCTGAAACCTTACCCTTGTTTATGTCTGCGCATCGACTCAAGTTTGACACGTAGTTGTCTGGAAAATTCAACTCGTGAATCCAACGACACAGTTGTTGTTTCTGTGGCTTGTCCAGTGTGTAGCAAGCCTTCGGATATTTACCTGTACTGGGATCCTTTTCCAACTCTTGACGACGACAATAAATGTTCAGCTCTTCCCGGGACTTTGGAGTATCTTTCGTCTTGCCTTCTGTGTTCATCATTGTGTGGAACACATTATCAAACACATTCTTCTCAATGTGCATCACGTCCAAATTGTGTCGGATCAATAGTGAACTCCAGTATGGCAAATCCCAAAAAATACTCATTTTATTCCATCCACCTGGGATTCGACCGTTGTGTTCAGCTGCATTTTCCTCAGTAGATTTTTTCAAACCCGTCCACTGAATCTCATGTAACAACGTATGTCCTGTACGGTAACATTATACTAGAAGAAATTAATAAAACATATACGTATAACATTATACTAGATCAAATAATTGTATAATTAATTAAAATACGTACCGTTTCGAAGGGGCGGTCGATTGATTGTAACTGTTCTGTTCTTCAAGAAGTTGTTCTTATTCCTTCTAAATGGATGATCTCGAGGTAAGAACTTTCGGTGATTATCGAACCATGTAACTTTCCTACTCTTCTCAAGACTGAAAGCTTCAGAAAAATCCATACAATACGGACATGCTTGAAAACCAGCCGTTTTCCATCCAGACAACATAGAATATGCAGGAAAATCGCTAATGGTCCACAATAAAGCAGCACGCATCGTGAAATTCTGTTTTCTGAACACATCATACGTTTGGACACCACTTTCCCATAAAAAGATCAGGTCTTTTATAAGAGGCTGGAGATAAACGTCAAGCTTATCTTTTGGATTCGACGGACCTGGCACCAATACAGTTAGAAACATTGTTTGAGGTTTCAAGCACATCCACGGAGGAAGATTATACGGAGTCAGAATCACCGGCCACAACGAATACTGCTTTCCAAAGCTCCCAAACGGTGCAAAACCATCAGTACACAAACTTAGCCTCACATTCCTCGGTTCAGAAGAAAAATTGGGATACACGTTGTCAAGGTGTTTCCAGGCCTCCGAGTCCGCCGGATGTCGCATCTCCCTAGACTCGGTCGAAGACGAATCTGTTGCATGCCACGTCATGTGTTGTGCTGTGGCAGTAGATTGATACAATCTCATTAAACGAGGAATGATTGGAAGATAATACATCTTCTTGTGTGCCACTTTCTTCTTCGACGGCTTCGATTGACCAGCGGGCCCCTTCCGACGTGGCTCTTTGTAACGAGGATGACCACACATCCTACACATGTTCAGATTGCTATCTTCATCCCTCCCCAAGTTGTTCTTCCCCACCAAACTGTTGTTCCCCACCAAATTGTTGTTCAGTACTCGTGCCGGCTTGATTACCATATATTTGTCTTTCATAGATACCAGCAGTGTAATAGTATAAAACTTGATCAAAGTTATAAGGCCAACGTACTTCGCCGTGAAATGTCCAATTACAATAATTAACAGTGAAACCATTCTTCAGAACATGTACCAAAACCTCATCAATCGACTTAAATATTTTATTCTGACATTTTTTGGCATTACACGGACACTTGATACAATCCCCATGCATGTAATGTGGGTGGAGCTTTGCAAATTCAACAAATGACACAAGTTCATTGTAAAATTCACTATTCACATTTCCTAAAATGAACCTAGGAGTTTCATACATCCATCGACGATCCGGCAAATCCATCTGTTAAACATTTAACATAAAATTCTTACAAACATCCAGAAAAATGCACAACTAAACTAAACTACACATATATAAAATGCACAATTAAAATACACAACTAAACTACAAATATATAAAATGCACAACTAATTAAACTATAACAATATAAAATGCACAACTAAACTACAAAATTTAACCAAGTAAAAAAGGAAAACGTACCGAAATTTGCTTGCTCTCATACAATTTTTACAATTTCCACGATTTTTTTCGACTGAGTGAGAAAGGGGAAAAAAGCTTCTGTAAATATTACGCGCTACCGACGGATTTTGAAATTCCGTCGGTGCGTACATTTTGAATCTACCGACGGATTCTGAAATTCCGTCGGTATGTTGCCGCCCAAAATTCCGTCGGTCGAGTACTTGGCCGACGGAATATCCGTCGGCAGACACTACCGACGGAGTTTTTATTTCCGTCGGTAACATTGGCGGAATAAAAAAAAAATCGAAAAAAAAAATTAAAAAATACTTTACTTTATACCAAAATCTAACGAAAAATTATGTATTATGTATAAATTAAAAACAATAACATAAATAAACAATTCATTGACAAACAAGCATCAACCGAAATAAATATGTCCAACAGAATAATAAATAGTTCGACAGAAAAATAAATAGTTCGACAGAAAAATAA